>CM027121.1:50984497-51584497 GCA_015476505.1 Urochloa ruziziensis | reverse complement strand
AGGCACCCAACCACACGAAGATGATCGTAGTCGGGTGGGGAGGAGTAGAGAAGGGTATGGGGAATGGCGTTGTCCACGGAGGAACAGGGCCGTCAGTTTATAAGATAGGTCGCCGTGGCGAGAGCCTCAGCCCAGTAGGGGGGCGGCATGTAAGCATGGATGAGCAAGGTACGACTGATGTTATTCAGCATGCGGAGGACACGTTCGGCCTTGCCGTTTTGCTGCGAAGTGTATGGGCAGGAGAGGCGAAGGAGGGTGCCGCGGCTGGAGAGGAAGGTGGTGAGGGTGCGGTTAACAAACTCAGTGCCGTTGTCAGCCGAAGGCTTTAACAGTGCAGCCAAACTGGGTTTGAGCGAGGGCAAAGAAATCCGTGATGCGCGATGCTACTTCAGACTTGTGACTCAGAGCAAACGTCCAGCAAAAATGAGAGTAATCATCGAGCAAAACTAAATAATACTGGAACCCAGAAATACTCGCTACAGGAGATGTCCAAACATCACAATGAATGAGTTCAAACGGAGTAGTGCTGCGAGTCTGCGAACGAGTAAAAGGTAACCGCACATGTTTGCCCAACTGACACGAGTGACAGAGGGACGACGCTACTTTATTACAAGTGATGGAAGAATTATTTCGGAGGGTGTCTTTCGGAGGGTGTCGATGGCGGCTGGAGAGGGATGTCCGAGGCCGTGATGCCATAAGGAGCTGGTGGCGACGAGGTGGGCGAGGGGTGCTGCGGTGGTGGCAGCCGGGGAGAAGGAGGAAAGGAGGCGGCGCTAGGGCCGGCTGGGAGAGGAGGCAGCGGAAGGAAAGTCAGGATCAGATTGATCCTGGACTCGTGATACCATGTAGAGAGGTATTGAATGGGGGAAACACCACACACCCAATGGGGGGTGATCTCTATTATATTGCCAATATGGCTTGGTATACAAGAAATGTAATCATCTATACATGTGAAGTATCCTACCGGGCTATACATTGCCTAATAGTTTTATTCCAGAATCTTTGTGTACTTTTGTCACTATTTCTTTTTTTTTCCTTCTTCCTATGTTATTTGCTCGTTCTTTTTGCTCGCCGACTGTTCTTTCGATGTTTTTAGCGGTCAGAAAATTCACCACTTTCAAAGTTTTTTAGCAGTTGACAAATTCACTAAAAATAGTGTTGACAAAGAGAGTTAAAATTGAAACTTGCTATATAAGTGGATAATGAACTACCATTACACCACCACATCATATATGATTTGTATTATAAAGTATAAATTTATTTATATTGATAATAATTATATTTTTCACTTTAAACACTACATTTTTATTCCCTTTTTATAGTAACTTATTCTTGTTGATATATCTTGTTTCCTTTTGTTCTTTTTTCGTTTTTTCTATTATGTTTGTTCTTTCTATTAAATTTTTTTATTCTTTATAATTTTTTCTCTATTTATTTTTTATTTTCTTTGTATACTAATCTAATTATTGTGAATACATATTTGTTTGTTTGCAAATTTGGTTTGTTCGTAAAGTGTAAACATTTGTTCTCTTTGCAAAATTATTTGTTCGCATTTGAACCTATTTGTTCGCAATGATGGTTTTTTTTCAAATATGATTATTTGTTTCTGCAATTTGTTTGAGTTATATAGCTCATTTGTTCATATAATATGTTTTATGTGTACCATTATTTTGTTTAATGAGTTCGTATAATTTGTTTATATTCGTGTGTAGGTCTACGTTTTTTTCTAGCTTAATTTGTTCATAATGCTAAATTATTTCTTCGCATTTTAATGCTAAATTATTCGCGACGGTCAGTTATATTTTTCTATAAAATTATATCTTGCGATGTTTGAGCTTTTTGTCCGCACTATATTATATTTTTGTTCATCGAGGTCAAACTTTTGTTCGCTGAATATAATTATTTGTTCGTGGTGTTAAAGAATTTGTTCGTAGCGATCAGAACTAATTATTTCATATTAATAAAATATCTTTTAAAAAATATCATTCAAATATAGCCATTTGTGGTCTTGATTTGAAGACCTTATTGTCAGGAACACGATGGTGCGGTCAAAATATCATTCAAATATCTTTTAAAAAATATCATTCAATGTAGCCATGTGTGGTCTTGATCACCCGGTCGAGAGATCGGAGCGCCGTCGTCGTCTCGTCGCTCATGCATGACCAGCCGGGCGGCGGCGCCCATGCATGTGCCGCTGCCCACGGCGGCGGCGTGCAGTCGCCTGGACCAGGCCGCGCGGGCTGCCGCAGAGATCGAGCTCGATCGATCGGCGACACAGACGACGACGACGCGTAGCGCTAGCTCCTCTTCTCGATCACATGGGTCGACCTGAACAACCGTTCTAGCTTCCTCACCGTCGTCATCCCTTTTGTGGTCGCTGCAGATCGAGCCATGATCGATCGGTCGTTACTTGTGGTTGCTGACGCATGCAGATAAGGACCGTGACGTGCGGCCCGGCCGGGTGATCGATGCATGCATGCCAGCAATCACGTGCGCACACGAGGCGGGCGACAAGCGGCGCGCCCGCGCGCATGGCCGACACGTGTGCCGCGGCGAGCCGAACAAGGCGGCTGCCACCAAGTGGCCGGGCCCCGGACAGCCGGCGGTGTCGATCGATCGGCCGTGGGTTTGCACTAGCAGTTTTGCACTGGCTGGGTCTCTGGGCGTACGCAAGCACTGACGCTCACACACCTCGTTCGTGGAGGCCGGGAGGGAACGGTTGATATCTAGCTATCTCTTTGCAATGGACGACTAATAGTCTATCTAACACACACACACACACACACACACACATAAGTTTTTTTAGATAATGATATACATATAAGTGTATATATGTATACACATATTATTGTTTATCTAGACGACTTACACTGCTCTATATGTTCCTCCATGCCTAGAGAAGTAGAGATAGACGAGCGCAGCTGCATGCGACGTCTGCGTGCGAGGCCCAGGGACTGAATTAAACATGCAAGACGGATTTGGCGTACTACGTGGGGCTTAGCTTGTTGCCTAGCTTGCTTGTATACATATGCAGCTTAATTGAAGGTATGCACACCTCGTCTTTGCTTCTCATGCACCTATGTTTAATCGAAGTGTGAGTTCTTTTGGTAATGAGTTGTTACTAGCGCTATATGCAACCTCACGGCTGAGGTCATCACACACAGATCTCATAGCCTCGATTAGCGCGTGCTCACTGCTCAACGGCCTGTTCTTGATGAGTGTTCTTCTTAAGGGACGGCCCCTGTTCTTGAGTTTGTTTGCTTATGTAAGATTTATCGTAATTAAAATATATAATTATCCAGACAAAATCTGCCCATATAGATGATATCTTTTTCACTGGATTGCATTTTTCTTTGTCACTGGATCATTTTTTTAAACACCGGAAATGTCTAGAATAATTGTTTCTACCAACAAGTTACATCTGTATCATTCCAGAAGCCAAATATCACAGCTTCAGTATTGTGTAATTGTATCATGTTTTTTAAAATCCACGTACAACTGGTTGTATTTTTCCCTTATTTTTTTTGTGTTACAATGTTCCATTTTATATATATATATATATATATATATATATATATATATATATATATATATATATATATATATATATATATATATATATATATATTATCTACACGTGCGTGTAGCTACTCTCACCATCAGAATACCACCATACGTATGTGTACATACTATTTTATCACTTTGAGTATGTCCACATACTAATCCTATGATGATCCAAAGGGATATTCATGAAAATTTTCAAAAGCATCCCTAGTTTTTAATTTATTTTGATTGTACCTTATTACTAATATATAAAAATTAGTATGTCCACATACTCTATGTATGCTCACATACTTAACGTATATACCACCACAGATGGTCTAGTATCATCACATACTACATGTACATACTCTTGGTTGGGTCAGATACATCATGTATCATGAGATACGTAGGTAGGAGTAGCTACACGCGCGTATATATATAGGGAAAATCCTTTCTACACGCGCGTGTAGCTACTCCTACCTACGTATATCATGATACATGATGTATCTGACCCAACCAAGAGTATGTAACATGTAGTATGTGATGATACTCAACGTATATACCACCACAGATGGTGTAGTATCATCACATACTACATATACATACTCCTGGTTGGGTCAGATACGTCATGTATCATGAGATACGTATGTAGCAGTAGCTACACGCGCGTGTAGAAAGGATTTTCCATATATATATATATATATATATATATATATATATATACACATCTATGAAAATATTTAGAATTCATAGGTATACAAACTCTACATGTTGTTTGGTTGTTAATATATACAAAGTTGAGATATTATTGATAAAATTTAGGAAAAAAATAAAATAATTGTGTACGCGATTAGAGGAAATAACCGCCAACCCACCCGACTATATAGCAATATATGACAATCAGCAATAAGACTACGTCTATATACCTTGCTCAGGGAAAAGAATAGTAGGCATAATATTATATGACATGCTCACCTATTGTCTTTTGAATTCTTCCTCGTTGTCATATCAGTGACGCCTTCACCATAGATGTGGACCATCTAGGAATTTATTGTAAACCAATCAATTTTTATTCAAGACTATTTCAAATTCACTCCCACAGCGAGTCGAATCTATGACTGTTTGGTGTTATTCGAGTGCTCTATCCACACTATGCTAGAGACGCCCTTTCGTGACTCCGTTATAAGGTTAGTTGTTGCTTTAATTTGAGCCATAATAATATCTTTACAAAATCTGAATATGTGAATTTCTTGTCTTTGTGGATATAGACGAATGCCTTGTATTTGTGGACGAGGGGGAACTTGACGTCCCTAGTGCTTATAAAAAAAAACTTCCCGTCCCTAGCTGTGCTGACTATTCATCCGTTCACACGCGTATCCAGTTATCCCAACCACACTAGGTATGCATGCACATGCATTGTACGTGGACACGCCGGCCAGCCTCTCCTGCATGATTGTACGCAGTGGCAGAGCTAGCATGTCAGGGTAGGGTGGTCCAACTTAAAAAAAATCAACACTATAGGTGTTTCCATATATAAGCAAGACACAATATGCTTAAATAAAAAATCTCTTACAAACCTCACAAAATAAATAAGTCTGAAATATTTTTAATGTGACTTACAAACCAAAAAAAATAAAAAATACATATTACTTCTTCTTGTCAGGCCTGCTCCTTTTAATGGCCATGAATGTGTCGATTATATCATCTTCATTCACTTGTAGGAAGATCTCTCTCTCAATGAAAGTGACTAGACAATCATCCAAAACACTATCACCAATCCTATTTCTCACATCATTCTTGACAAAGGCCAGTCCAGAAAAAACTCTCTCAACACTTGCTGTCGCCACGGGTAATAGCAAAATCATTTTGAGAAGCAAGTAAACCCAATCATAAGTTTTATCCCTCTTTGTTTCAACAAGTTTAACTGAGAGGTCAACAATGCTATTTAGGCCATTGAACTCTTCATCTCTTCTCATGTCAGCAATATAGGTTTTAAGTTGCAAGTCAAGTTTCAGCAAGTTAGAGCTTGAAATATCATTAGGGTAAAACTCAGCAAGTCTGTGTATCTTGTTTGCATCAAAAGAAGCAAATGAATCAGCTGGACTCAAGGCAACCATACAAGACAGCAAATCCATATTTACCTCATCAAACCGACAATCAAGCTCTTGACTAATTTGATCAATGACTCCAATAAATACTTCTCTTCTAAAATGATCGTCATTTGTTTGGTTTCTAGCAAACCGTGCTGATCATCCATAAGGCACATAATTATGTTGCATTTCAGGAACTTGAATGTCATGTTTGTTGCAAAACAAAGTAACCCTTTGAAGAAATGAAACCCAGACATCAGTCCTCAATTCTTGCATTTTACTCTTCGCCAAATGGACAAGTGACATTGCATTGAGAATATCTTGGTCTTTTCTTTGCAAACACTCGGACAAATCATTAGTGTATCCAAGAATCACAAGCATCAAATGAGCACTGAAAATAAAGTCAAATGATTCAAGCACTCCAACCATAGTATGTATTTTTGGCCATTCACCCCTTTGTGCAGTATCTTCTCCAAGAGCTATAAGTACATCACGAATTGTGGGATACATCACAATCATGTTGACCACAGTTTTATAATGAGAACCCCATCGAGTCTCACCAGGCCTAGGCAACCCCATCTCTTGATTTAACCCACTTCCAGTTTCTAGCACACCACATTCAAGTGCTTTCATCACATTGTCAAACTGGTGATATCGAAGCATGCCATGACGCTTACAAGAAACTCGAACAATATTCAGCAAGAGAGACACTTGATCAAAAAACCACACACAATCATTGTTTCCCTTTGCAACAGCAACAACAACTAGTTGGAGCTGATGTGCAAAACAATGGATATAATAAGCAGAAGGTGACTCCTTCATGATCAAAGTTTTCAACCCTTTAATCTCTCCTTTCATGTTGCTAGCCCCATCATAACCTTGACCACGGATTTGAGTAATAGACAAAAAATTACTAACAAGTAAAGGCTGGATTGCTTCCTTAAGTGATAAAGAGGTAGTATCATCCACATGAACAATTCCAAGAAAGCGCTCACACGGCCTTCCCAAGCTATCGACATAACGCAAGCAAAGGGCTAGTTGTTCTTTGTGAGAGACATCACTAGACTCATCAGCTAGGATTGTAAAGTATTCTTCACCAATTTGTTCAATGATTTGCTTTCTAGTTTCGATAGCACAACACTGAATAATGTCTCTTTGTATATCTGGGCTTGTCAATGTGCAATTACGTGGAGCATTATTCAAAACAAATTTATCCACTTCTTCATTATTTGCAGCAAGCCACTTCAAAAGTTCAATAAAGTTACCTCTATTGTTAGACTCTTCACTTTCATCATGCCCACGGAATGCTAATCCTTGTTGCAGAAGAAATTTCAAACATCTAACTGAATAAGTCAACCTTTCTTGTACAGACGTCGCTCTTCACTATCCACCTTCACAATTTGATCATCAATTGCTGCACAAGGATTAATAAATTTGGTGTATCTTTGTTGAGCTGCATTGTGAGCACTTGTAACACCACCCACATGTATATCAACTGCATCAGTTCTGTTCCAATTTCTCCAACCACCTTCAACAAATGCAGATTTCTTACGCCTTTCTTTTGCAAACAGGTAGCACACAAAGCAAAAGGTTGATTCCTCTTTGGTACTATATTCAAGCCAAGGATATTTATAAAACCAAAGAGGATTGAATTGCCGATCTCTATTACCAATTGTTCTAATTTCAAAATCATGATTATAAGGTCTTAGAGGACCTTTAAGGATGTATGCTCTTCGAATCGGGTCTTGATCATTGACTGGATAACTTGCAATGGACTGCCTCTCCCCTGGATCATATGGAAGCCGACTAATATCATAAGCCGGTGCCGGCATTGGAGTCACAGTTTCTTTGTGTGCAACCGGAGGTGGACAACATGGCATTTGTGTCACATTTTCTTCGATCACTCTCTCTTCATCAGCAGGTGCACCTTGTTGGTCTTCAATCGGTTCATCTGGCACACACTACTACAAAAATCATTTTCGGAGACGGTTTTTTTCCATTAACGGAGGCGGTTTTTGCAACCGTCTCTGAGCTGGGGTCCCTGTTAATCGGGCATTAACGGAGGCGGATTTTCAACCGTCTCCGTTAATGGTATTAACGGAGGCGGTTATTGTAACACAACCGTCTCCGTTAATGGTTCCAGACGAAAATAAAAATGCCAAAAAAATTGCAATTTTTTTAATTGAGGGAGGCCCCCACTAGCCAGCCACTTGTCACACTATTTATCACACTTTTTTTCGTGGAAATTTGACACTATGCGGCTGACGGGATTCGAACCCACAACCTCTCCCTCATGTGTGCCTCGCTCTACCACTACACCACACTCTCTCATGTGTCCATGCTCTGTTTTGATTCCTATCATATTATACAAAACCAAGTGTAAATTGTGTTTTTGAAGTTTTAAACGAAGTCAAATGAAAAAGTTGTCAACTACTGAGTTTTTTAACTTTTCGAGATCTACAACTTTCATATAGGTCATTTCTCCATATGAGGTCTTTTGCAAAATTTGAATTTCAAATTTGAGAACATTCAAATATATTTTTCGTGGATAAGATGATTTCAAATGAAAACGTTGCAAACTACAAAGTTTCTTAACTTTTTGAGATCTACAACTTTCATGTTGGTCATTTCTCTATCCAAGATCGTTTGAAAAATTCAAATTTAAATTTGAGAATGGATTTACGGAGGCGGTTACATTCATTTTAGGAGGCGGTAAAATTTTACCGTCTCCTAAAATCGATTAACGGAGGCGGTTATTGTAACACAACCGTCTCCGTTAATCGACCATTAACGGAGACGGTTGTGTTACAATAACCGCCTCCGTTAATCGATTTTAGGAGACGGTAAAATGTTACCGCCTCCTAAAATGAATGTAACTGCCTCCGTTAATCACTCCCATTAACATAGACGTATATTTTTTGTAAACGTCTCGGAAAATGTTTTGGCAGTGTCTCCTAAAATGTTTTTTGTAGTAGTGACATTTACAACAAGAGAAGGAGCCGGAGAAGTAGCCTTCTTCTTTGATGCATATTTCTGAAAAAGAGATGCAATATCTCCACTCCTCTTCATAGTTCAACAAATCTACAAGGAAATTGTGCAATGATTTAATTTACCAATATAATTCTACACTGAAATCCTAAAACTGAACTATATCTAAATAAATGACTCATATTCCTGCATACAATCATACTTGCCTTGTGCAAAAAAGCAGTAGCCAGTGCTCCTTTCTTCAGACGTTGAATCAGGCAATCAGGGATGTTGGGGCAATGACTAAATCAGTGCTCCTTGACTTGTTTCTGTGGCCAGCCTCTCCTGCATGATTGTACATTTGTACGCACTGACTAATATGCAAACTCTATGGATAGGAAGTAGGCCCTTGCCCTACACAATGTGTGTATCCACCTACATATGGTACACGTACGTACCGACGTAGTAGCACCGTCGCCTTCATCAGGCTCATCCTCATCAAACAGCTGATAAATCATGTGTAGCTTACCTATTCACAAAAAAGTAAAACGAGACCCTCTCAATTTAATTTAGTCTTAATAGGAGAACACTTTTGTTACATCCATAATGGAGCAAGAGAATTAACAAGATGGAGGAGAACATAACAAGGTGAAGGTTAGGCTAGGGTGGCTGCCGGCCGGAGGTGGGTGGAGCGGGCGATGACGGGTTCACTGCCGGCTGCCGATGGCGGTGGAGGCCGGCGGGCTTATGCATTTAGGGTTTCTGGGTTTGAGTTGAAGAGTGAGATATGTGCTTCGTTGGATAAAGAGGGGGATGGTCGGGTTGGTTGCCGCATCAGCATTGGTGATGGTTGGAAAGGGCCGGTGGCGGGGGAGCCAAAGGGACTATCCTGACGAAGCTGGGTTAGTGTGGAGGTCGATGGTGATGGTGGATCTGGTGGCGAAGGCCATAGGAGATGAAGCAGGTGGGCGGGACGGGGGCGTACCTTGCCGGAGACGAAGAATACATTGAGGCCGCCAGAGTTTAGAAGGAGGGGGAGGGAAAGAAGAGGATGGGGAGGGGAAAGGGGAGGGTGCAGCTCCGACACCAGCGTGGCAGCAGGATGGCGGCGTGGGTGAATCTGGGGAGTGTGGTGGGGCAGGCGGTCGGGCGGAGGAGGAGCTACATTCTTTTTTTTTCATTTCATGAGAGGATAATACAGGGGAGGAGGTCTTGACAGAGGGCTAGCTATCAAAAGCCCCTCTCCCTACAGCTGCCCCCTTACCTATTCATCAATTTATAGATTTTCGGGTTTGACACTAGGTCGTAAACGATTTGTGTTGGAGTCAATTCCCTACAGACCATTATAAAAGTTTCCAATCCCCTACGTGCCACTAAAAAAGTTATTGCTCCTTCCATGCCCTTGGTTCAACTTTTACTGGACCTCAGTGCCACTACCGTCTATTTTAGCGCTAACTGGAGCTAACAGAGAAATAAAATGTCGATTCTGCCCTCCAACTGCTTGTCTCCGCTGGCGCCTTCTTCCTCTGCGCTAGAGCTCTCCCCCGCCACCTCGTCGTTGCGCCACCACCTCGTCGTCGTGCTCGAGCCTGCTCCAGTGCTCCCAGCTGCTGCCCGCCCGAGCTGGTGCTCCTCCACCCACCACGGCCGCCCGAAGCCAGAGCTGCTCCGCCCGCCATGGCCACCCGAAATCGGAGCTCCTCCGCTTGCCAAGGCCACCCGGACTGGAGCACCTCTGCCCACCATGGACGCCCAGAGCCGAAGCTCCTCCGCCCAGCACGGCCGCCCGGAACCGAAGCTGGCCTGCGCCCGCCACGACCGCACGGAGCTCGGGCTCCTCTGCCCGCCAAGGCCGCCCGGAGCAGAAGCTCCTCCGCCTGCTGCTCGGGCTGCCGCACCACCGCACACGGCTCCACATGCTGCTCGGAGGGAGCTCCCCCTCCTCCGCCTGCTGCTCGGGATGCCCCGCCGCTGCGTAGGCGGCAGGCCTGAAGTCTGGATCGAGATGGGGATAGAGAGAAGAGAGAAGGGAGGGAGAGAGATGGGGAGTGGGGCCCGCATGTCATAGCTCATAAGAGACAGAGAGAAGGGAGGAAGTGTGGGGCCCACTTGTATGAGGGTATTTTGGACATTTCTGAGCTCTAACGGCCAATTGGGATGGCAAAAGTGACGGAAATGGCACCAGGGTCCAGTAAAAGTTGAACCAAGGGTATGAAAGGAGCAACAACTTTTTTAGTGGCATGTAGGGGATTGGAAACTTTTATAATGGTCTGTAGGGAATTGACTCTTTGTGTTGACACCGGCCATTTACCGTGCTAGCGGGACTAGTTGGCACCCGCCAGCACAAAATGATTTGTGCCCATAGAGCAAACACCCACCAGCACAGATGCTATTTGTGTTGGCGGGCAATATAACTGCCCGTCAATACAAATGGGCTTCTTTGTGCTAGCGGGCACTTATATGATCCGCCAGCAAAGATAACATATGTCCTGTAATGCCATCCGCCAGCCCAAAGTGAAACGCTACGCGCGAACTAAAAACCAAAACTTTTTCACAAGTCTCGTGATCTTCCTCCGCTCTCCTAATCATCTCTTCCTCCCCTCTCTGTCTCTCCCTTATTTTTTCCCTCACATATCTCTCCTCTCTCTCCAAAAGACGAAGGGGCCGACACGCCTGGGAAACAACAATGGTTTCCAGTGGCACAAGGCCAGCAAAAAAAACAAACCATCAGTCCTGGTGGGCTATTACGGCGGCCGCCAGCACAAAACAATATATGTGCTGGCGTGTGGCTTAAGAGGCCCACCAGCATTGATGGCCATTTGTGCTAGCACTAGAGTGCTGGCGGGCGCCATACCCGCCAGTACAGATCATTTCTGGCGTAGTGTAAGAAGTAAAGTCATCTAGAATTTGAGGTCTATCGTAGGGTCATTCCCTAAATTTTCATTAGACATAAGACCATTCTTCATTTTTACACTAAAACAAATACATAAAAATGCTATATTACGCTCGAGTGCTTTACCTCTCCTCGCACCCAAATTTTTCTATACCCATCTCTCTCTCTCTACTATACCTTGGTCAGTCCCCACAAATATTTAGGGTTTGAGATTATTTTAAGAAAGAAGCTTACAAGTATTCGACGAACCTAGAGGGAGCTCAGGGATGGCAACGCAGTAAACTGTGATGGCAGAACTGACAATGGGAAGGTGGAATTGTGGGGACACCGCCCGACACGGCAGTGAGGGAATCCCGGTTATTAGATAGAGGGGCTTGACCTTCAATTGGTTAGCGATGGTGGTGGAGGAGGAGGCAATGGCAAATGAAGCGGCGTTGAGCTGTCAGACCCGAGCCGCGAGGCATTGCAGAGGGAGGATCTTGATCGGGAAGAAGACGCTAGGGGAGGAGCCACGTCGAGAGAAGTACGGTGCCAGCTTGCAATTAAGTGTGGTGTGGACGTCGCTAGAGTCGAGCCCATCGATTTGATATCATGTAGGCATTGAGAAAAAATTGAACCAAGTTATTTTCATAAACCAAACAAATAATTTGAGTTCGCAACTGTTCCACCACCGATCCACGCTTTATACCAAAATCCCCTATATTATACAATGAGTAAATGAATCTAAATGCATAAATCAGTGCTCCTTGCCTTGTTTATGTGGCCAGCCTCTCCTGCATGATTGTACATTTGTACGCACTGACTAGTATGCAAACTCTATGGATAGGAAGTAGGCCCTTGCCCTACACAAGGTGTGTATCCACCTACATATGGTACACGTACGTACCGACGTAGTAGCACCGTCGCCTTCATCAGGCTCATCCTCATCAAATAGCTGATAAATCATGTGTAGCTTACCTATTCACAAAAAAGTAAAACGGGACCCTCTCAATTTAATTTAGTCTTAATAGGAGAACACTGTTGTTACATCCATAATGGAGCAGGAGAATGTAACAAGATGGAGGAGAACATAACAAGGTGAAGGTGAGGCTAGGGTGGCTGCCGGCCAGAGGTGGGCGGAGCGGGCGATGACGGGTTCACTGTCGGCTACCGATGGCGGTGGAGGCCGGCGGGCTTATGCATTTAGGGTTTCTGGGTTTGAGTTGAAGAGTGAGATATGTGGTTCGTTGGATAAAGAGGGGGATGGTCGGGTTGGTTGCCGAATCAGCATTGGTGATGGTTGGAAAGGGCCGGTGGCGGGGGAGCCAAAGGGACTATCCTGACGAAGCTGGGTTAGTGTGGAGGCCGATGGTGATGGTGGATCTGGTGGCGAAGGCCACCGGAGATGAAGCAGTTGGGCGGGACGGGGGCGTACCTTGCCGGTGACGAAGAATACATTGAGGCCGCCAGAGTTTAGAAGGAGGGGGAGGGGAAAGAAGAGGAGGGGGAGGGGAAGGGGAGGGTGCAGCTCCGACACCAGCGTGGCAGCAGGATGGCGGCGTGGGTGAATCTGGGGAGTGTGGTGGGGCAGGCAGTCGGGCGGAGGAGGAGCTACATTCTTTTTTTTTCATTTCATGTGAGGATAATACAGGGGAGGAGGTCTTGACAGAGGGCTAGCTATCAAAAGCCCCTCTCCCTATAGTTGCCCCCTTACCTATTCATCAATTTATAGATTTTTCGGGTTTGACACTAGGTCGTAAACGATTTGTGTTGACACTGGCCATTTATCGTGCTAGCGGGACTAGTTGGCACCCGCCAGCACAAAATGATTTGTGCCCATAGAGCAAACACCCACCAGCACAGATGCTATTTGTGCTGGCGGGCAATATAATTGTCCGTCAATACAAATGGGCTTCTTTGTGCTAGCGGGCACTTATATGATCCGCCAGCAAAGATAACATCTGTGCTGTAATGCCGTCCGCCAGCCCAAAGTGAAACGCTACGCGCGAACTGAAAACCAAAACTTTGTCACAAGTCTCGTGATCTTCCTCCGCTCTCCTATTTATCTCTTCCTCCCCTCTCTGTCTCTCCCTTATTTTTTCCCTCACATCTCTCTCCTCTCTCTCCAAAAGACGAAGGGGCCGACACGCCTGGGCAACAGCAATGGTTTCCAGTGGCACGAGGCCAGCAAAAAAAAGAAACCATCAGTCCTGGCGGGCTATTACGGCGGCCGCCAGCACAAAACAATATATGTGCTGGCGGGTGGCTTAAGAGGCCCACTAGCATTGATGGCCATTTGTGCTGGCACTAGAGTGCTGGCGGGCGCCATACCCGCCAGCACAGATCATTTCTGGCGTAGTGTAAGAAGTAAAGTCATCTAGAATTTGAGGTCTATCGTAGGGTCATTCCCTAAATTTTCATTGGACATAAGACCATTCTTCATTTTTACACTAAAACAAATACATAAAAATGCTATATTACGCTCGAGTGCTTTACCTCTCCTCGCACCCAAATTTTTCTATACCCGTCTCTCTCTCTCTACTATACCTTGGTGAGCCCCCACGAATTTTTAGGGTTTGAGATTATTTTAAGAAAGAAGCTTACAAGTATCCGACGAACCTAGAGGGAGCTCAGGGATGGCAACGCAGTAAACTGTGATGACAGAACTGACAATGGGAAGGTGGAATTGTGGGGACACCGCCCGACACGGCAGTGAGGGAATCCCGGTTATTAGATAGAGGGGCTTGACCTTCAATTGGTTAGCGATGGTGGTGGAGGAGGAGGCAATGGCAAAATGAAGCGGCGTTGAGCTGTCAGACCCGAGCCGCGAGGCATTACAGAGGGAGGATCTTGATCGGGAAGAAGACGCTAGGGGAGGAGCCACGTCGAGAGAAGTACGGTGCCAGCTTGCAATTAAGTGTGGTGTGGGCGTCGCTAGAGTCGAGCCCATCGATTTGATATCATGTAGGCATTGAGAAAAAATTGAACCAAGTTATTTTCATAAACCAAACAAATGATTTGAGTTCGCAACTATTCCACCACCGATCCACGCTTTATACCAAAATCCCCTATATTATACAATGAGTAAATCTAAATGCATATATGCAGCTGCAATGCAAGTTACCTTCCCTAAATAAAAGGTGCTAGTATGGCGGCATCACAAAGCCAAACCATACACGCCAATACATCATCCTCACAAAATACGCATTATGTGGCGCGGCGAACAAATAACAAAACCCAATGAGATGATAAAATGGGCAGGGAAATGACATACGAGTGAGTAACCACCAAGGTTGTGAGTATCCTGATTCTGGGTAGTATCTTTTTTTGTCTGAAGGTATCAGATCCTAGAATAGGATCGTATTAGTTTCCGGATACAATTTAAAAGGTCATTTATATCAACTAGCAGAAGGACATGTGCTACAGGCACGTGTTATAAAAAATTACTAAATTAGTGATGTAATCAAAATGGACTCTTTAAATTAATTAATCTAGAGCGTTCGATCATCGTAAAATCCGACGGTGTAGAAATGATATAGTCAACATGGACTCTTTAGATTAATCTATAGCGTCCGATCGTCATCATAAAATCCGATAGTGTTGGAGGGGTAAGAGTAACACGTAAGATTTGGTACGAAAATTTCGTCGTCCTTTATAGTATAGATAATTATGTAAGATCATAAAATCGTAGTATCAGGATACTACGAAATTCTATGTAGGATCGTGTGAAGCCTCTATGTAGTATAAAGGATCGTTTTTGGTTTGATGGTATAGTTCGTTTTGGCTTTTCTAGATTCATAGTTTTTGTTATCCATCTAGATATACACTATGTCTAGGTGCATAGCAAAGATTATGAACCTAGAAATACCAAAACAACCTATAATTTGGAACGGAGGGAGTAAAATACTAAGATACATATTCTGACAGCATTGGGAGTATTTCCATGTATCAGGCCGACCAGTTGACCACCGCCGGGATGGGAGTACGTATTTCCATGGATGATGATGATGACAGATCCGCCGCTGGCGCCAGCGCCGCCGGTGGTGTCTCCGCTGCGGGGACATGGACCCCGGGCCGACTCGCCCCTGGACCACGGAGCCGCCGCCGCCGCTCGTGTCAAGAAGGCGGTCTGAAAGCTAGTTCATCAATTTATTTTTTAGGTCTGAAAGCAACGCAGGTGAGCTAGCTCGCGTCGCCTTGTACCTTGCATCCCCCCTCGACCACCTCCTCCTGCCACGGTGTCTGCACCTCCCCTAGTAGACTTTTCCGCCGCCGCTACCGTACAAAGCCATGCTTGCCTCTCGCTCCCAACCGTCCGTGCTCCCTTCCCCGGCCACTATATATATATACAGAGGCAGGCAGTTGTACGAGACCTCGTCCGAACAAGCACGCAGAAAAGGAGTGTGGATATTAATTGTTGAGAGCGACATGAACTACCCAGGCCATGATCCTGCAGATCCATGGTGGTGCTTCCCCGGCGACGACGCTGGAGACGGCGACGCAGGCGAGGCTGCCACCGCCGCGGCCGGCGACACCAGTAGCAGCTTCGCCGACGTGCTCGCGGACTACTCCACGTACGTCGTCGGCAGGCCGCGATCGATCTTCTTCGCTCATCATGTAGACGCCGCATCAAGCATGCATATAATTCATCACGTGTCACAGACATATGATGCATCCATTGATTTGTCGATCTAGCTACTTTTGGCAATATAAGGGTTCTTGCGTCTACGTGCGTCAATATATGGTTCCATGCACGTACGGCATGATATATTTGCTCTTTCTTGTATCAATCATCAGTGCTATGTGTCCAATTCACTGACTCGGTCGCACTACCTTTCCTGTACAGGGATGATCTCTTCGACCTGGCATGGGAACAAGGAGGAGAAGGAGCCGGCAGCGCACCGGAGTCGACAACGATACCGCCGTCCGAACCCTGCCGCCTCTCGTCGCCACCGCCGGGGTTCAAGCCGCCGCCGCCGCCCGCGGCAGAGGTGCGGCTCGGCCCGCCGTCGGAGGAGGAGATGGCGGCGTGGCTCAGCGCCATTGTCAAGGGCGAGGAGCTTGCCATCACCGGCGATGGCCGGGAAGATGTCGCTTCGAAGGGGTCGAGCGACGCCTCGATGTCGACGGACGACACGAAAGAAAAGCTTCCGATCACGGAAGGGATAAGCTCCAAGCAGCAGGTATGTTTGCATGCTGCTCTTGCTCATTCGAGAAACCAGAAAAACAGTTGGCTTGTGGTTTCCAAAAGTTGTCCTTATTGGAACGCCGGCCTTTTTCCAAAAAAAAATTATGGAACGCCATAAACTGGCCTGTCCAAAGTTTCGAATTAAAATTCGAATCGTCCCTTTGTTTCAATATTTTATATTGAACGTTCTAGTGCTTGAATTGAGGAACCCTGGTTGAGCCACGCACGTACTACTCGAAGGTCTCTACTTGCATTGGGGGTGCTATATTTTTCTACTTTCTCCGTTTTCGAACTCGCATGCAATTCCTTTTAACTCATCAGTACTCACGTGCTCCCTCAAGTAGAGCACGAGTCGTCTTCAAAGGAGACATCATGACCGATTGAAGCTTGAAAACAAGACATCTATCTATCACGTAAAATAACATTTTAATCTTAACTACAAAACATATTGATAATGAGGAGGAAGACAATATAATTTATTGGCTGTGTGCGGCTGCAAATGTACGCATGCCCCCGTCCAATTGGGTTGATATTTCTTGTAGCTTACCTGATCACTTCACCTCTAGAACTTTCCTCTAATCATTCCATTGTGTGTTTAATCACTATAGTCCATACCTATAGCTAGATTCAGAGTCCCGAGTGTTTGGAGGCCATTCTTTTCAGACTCAGAGGACAAATATCTCCACGTGACCACGTCGGGAGTAAGAACTATATACATCCCATGAGGACAGACCCGGCCACGTACGTATAACTGGGGTGATCACCGGGGCTATACCGCCCCGGGCCCCAAGCCCAAATGCAAAGCGGCTACTACATACCAAGCCCAAGTGCTACAATATGACTTCAAGAAATTGTTTAAAATAATCTCTAGAACTAAAGTTTTATCATTAATATTTTATATGCAATAATTTAATTTATCAGTATACCACTGATTTCACTTCTCCGATGAACATCATTTTTAATTTGGATTTAGGCAAGTATTTAGCGGTAACATCTTTTTGTATTATACACTAAAATTATCTTTGCAATTGATAGATAAATAGCATCATTATGTTCCACAGAACCCTGTAATTTATGTTTTGCCAAGGGCATAGAAAACTCAAGGCCGGCCCTAGGAGAGAAAATAATTTGCAACTTTGATTTAGTTTTTACAATGCTTGAAAATTACCATGAGGTATCGGGAGGTACCTTTCCTATTTTGGTAAAGGTACCAGGAGGTATCGAGAGGTACCTTTTCTATTTTGATATGGATCCCACTTATTTTGGTACCTTTTTTTAGGTATCTCTTGGTACCTCTTATGTCTGAACCGTTGATTTCAGCTTGTTTTTGTTCTCGAAAAAAAAGAACAGTTCTTACCTATTTGTTTTGCCTCGGCTTCGGATAGGAGATAAAAAATCCGCCAGAAGGAGGATCTTCAAGATCTCACCATGGAGAAGCACACAACCTGACGGAGAAGGTATGTACACACACGCACGCACAACCTCCTTCTTACATGATTAATAGTATGTAATTAAGGCACTTATGACAGTGTTAGTCGTTGTTTCTATTAAGTAATTGCAGTATTAATGCATGTCATGATAATTAGTCTTCTTGCAGAGACGAAGGAACAAGATAAAAGAGAGGCTCAGGACCCTGCAGCAACTCGTCCCAGGATGCGACAAGGTGAGATCACCTGCAACAGATAGCTCCAATTTTATATGCCCACTGCAGCATGCATGTTCTTCAGGAGAGATCCTATCAAAACTGAGTTTGCAACTGATGGCCATCTGGATAAATTTACTGAACTCAAGAATTTGTCCACTCGTGTGGCGTGCATGCATGGCGTCACGTACATGATATGCATATCTCATCGTTCTGTTTCAACTTTTTGTATGCATCTCACTCATATGATCATCAAATTAGGATCGCATCAAATCCATAAATAAAACATCTTCAATTTCCAGATGATCTGGTTGACTATATGCGTGCGTGATTGATGCTTGTTCAGTGTTGTCTTCTGAGTTCAGACATGGCCTTTTTCTGTCTATCTTGTGCAACATTTTCAGTCCAACCAGGCGTCCACGCTGGACCAGACCATCCAGTACATGAAAACACTGCAGCACCATCTCCAGAAAATGTCCGGCGGCTCTGCCCATCTGCCGGCGGCGGAGATCCCCGTCGTGCCGCCGCGGTACGCGCCTCCGGGGGCGCCGGTCGCCGTGCCGATCATGCCAGCAACTCCGATGGTCCTCGCCCCCGCTCCGACGAGCATGGTTCCCTTCGAGGCCATGTTTCAGATGCCCCACTACCCTACGGCCGCTCCGGTTATGATGCCTGCAGCCGCGGCGTCCCTATATCCGGTGGCGGCTCCTGCGAGGGTAACGGTGGCGCCTGAAGATGCCGGATCGTCTGCCAGCCATCAACAAGGCTCCAGCAGGAGTAAGGGAAGGAGCGGTAGCAGCCGGCGCCAGAAACACTGAAGTTGATCAACCACCAGGTCTTCTGCCGATAAAAAAAATAAATAAAAATACCAAACATCGTAATTAATGATGCTGAAATTTGAAGTATTTATTTATCTAATGTTATCTTTTTTGGGTAATGCAGGTTTTGGAGACAGGAATTAATTAATGTCGCAGACTTTAGGTGTTACGAGTTACTGCTAGTCTGGCACATGTGCAGGGTCTTGGGTTGGATTACTCAGTTGAAAGGTATGGTGAAATAAAAGAGATTGTATACGTTGGATGCTTGGATTAGCAAGCCAAGCTAGATATAGGGTCAACGCACATAGCAGATGTTCACTCAGAGACTCGGATTCTTGTCATCACACATATAGGCACCTGCATGTGCATGTATATATTCTCTTGTAAGATTGGTCCAAAAAAATTTCAATTTCCCTGCTGTCTTGTCTGCTTAAATGAAGAAATATATATCCAAAAAAATGCTTACATCCAATGAGTCAATGACAATTTTTTAGTCTTCATGACAACTTGTACACGTAAGCTTTAGGATCTTTGTGTCATGCAACAGGATAAGCTGGAATAGGGTTATTCTAACTGCCCCTAGAACCGTGTATCCCCAGAGCGCTATCGGAAGTCGACATTATGTTGGCGCCTTGCGGTTTGTTTGGACTGACTCGGCGTTGGATTGTCTCGTCTTACACCGTAGTAACTCTTACGGAGCACATACTATAATCGGGTTTTGAGGGTACGAAGTGAACTCAGCTTCAACTAGCATAGGCCAGAATTGGCCGCCATCTTTGCTGGCGGGCGGCTCACCCGCCAGCAATCGTCTGTGAGGCCCGCCAGCACTGGCATACTATGTGCGTAATAAAAAAAAATGGCCGCCGTTTGCAGCGCCGCATCACCGTGCTGCCAGCATCTCACAAAAATTCAACAAAATCTTGCCAAATACATTTATTCCAATAGAAATGTTTGGATTCTGCACATCATGATAACTGATAACAGAGGAGATACTAGAGAATAATTAGCACCAAGATTCTGCACATCATGTTTGGCGCCTTGCGGTTTGTTTAGACTGACTCGGTGTTGGATTGTCTCGTCTTACACCGTAGTAACTCTTACGGAGCACATATAATTGGGTTTTGAGGGCATGGAGTGAACTCAGCTTCAACCAGCACTAGGCCATAAACGATTTGACGTGACGGCCAAATCGTATCTTTGCTGGCTGGCGGCTCACCCGCCAGCAATCGTCTGCCAACATAAATGTCTATCTGTGCTGGCGGGCGCCCACCCGCCAGCACAGATAACATCTATGCTGTCGGCTGGCTAGGAGGCCCGCCAGAACTGCCATATGTGCGTAATAAAAAAACGCAAAATGGCCTCCGTTTAGCGCTCACGGGAGGCCCCCCTCCTTCCTCGCGACACCAGGGCAGAGGGGGTGGGGCTTGGGCGGGTTGCACGGCGGCGGCGGCGGGACGCCGCCGGCCGCGGGGGAGGCGGCGGGAGGAGGGGGACCTTAGGGTCTCGGGGTTGCCGGGGGTTCACCATCCCGACGGACCTAGAGGAGGGAGAGGGTTGGGGGGGCGCATCGACTGGCGGCGGGAGGGCGAGGCGGCGCGGGAGCGCCGCCGACCGGGCAGGGTCGGACGGGAGGTGGGCGGTGACAGCGGCGGGGGATTAGGGTTAGGGGAGGAGGACGGCCGGCCGGCGGCGGCGGCAGGAGCCGCAGGAGGGGAGGCGCGCGAGGGAGCTCCGGCGTGGGGTTAGGGTTTAGCCCGCAGAGGTCGGCGGCGGCGGAGGCAGCCCCCGGCCGCCGGAGCCGGGGGAGAGAGGAGGCGCGCGGGGGAGAGAGGAGGGGGAGGCGCGCGTGAGATTTTTGGTATTTTGACCACGAAATCAACGGGCTTCGTTAAAATGACCATCCAACATTGGGCTTCGCCCACGAATCTGTTGTTCCATACGGTAGAATGACCAAACCAGAGTTTTACAATGTTTTTTTACCTTTTACCATTTGAACTGACCAAATTACCCTCAACCAAACTCCCGTTTCCCCCGACGCCTCGGATCCGCCGCCATGGACGACGACGACGTTTCCCCCGACGCCTTCCCGTCGCCGGCCTCCTCCCCGCCCTCCGCCGCGCTCCCCGTCGCTGACCCTGTCACCGTCGCCTCCGTGCCGCCGGGGGGCGGCTACCCGGTCGCCGCAGTGGCAGGAGGTCGCCGATGCCGTCTCCTCCCGCGACGGCTACTCCAAGGCGCCCAAGTTCGATGTCCTCGTGACGCCGTCATCCATGTCGACGCGGAGGAGCTTGCCCGTGCGGGGTGAGCGAGGCCACCGAGCGCCGGCGCGGAGGGGAGCGGGGCGAGGTCTCCGTCGATTTGGACGCCCACGGTAAGGAAGGCGACGGCGAGGACTCCCGACTCCCGTTCCGTTCAGTCCCCGGCGCCGGCGCAACCAGCCGCCGCCGTGGCCGCCCCTCCCTCGACGACGGCCGGCGCCGCCCCGCCCACGAAGGCCGCCGGCGCCGCGCCGCCCGCGAAGCCCGGCCCTCCCGCGATGGCCGCCGGCGTCGCCCCGCCCACGACGACGGCCGTCCCCACCGCGACGGCGGCCTCCAGTGCTGGGGTCTGCGCTCCCGGTAGAGGTCGGCGTAGCGGCGCAGGTGCTTCTGCCGCGCGCCGAGCCAGCCGAGGAGCACCACGAGCGCCGCTCCTAGGGGAGGAGAGGAAGGGAGCGAGACACTGATGGATGAGACGTGTTGATTTGAGTTGAGGGTATTTTGGTCAGTTCAAGTGGAGAAAAGTTAATAAAAGATTACAAAAATTATAAAACTCAGTTTTGGTCATTTTACCGTATGGAACAACGGATTCGTGGTTATTTTAGCGAAGCCTAATGTTGGGTGGTCATTTTAACGAAGCCCGTTGACATCATGATAACTGGAGATACTAGAGAATAATTAGCACCAAGATCTAGATAGGTGCCGGCCCGCTTGCCTACTAAATTAATAAATCAACTTGCCGGAGGATTGGTGGAGCAGGAGCCCACGGCCGCCGGACCTGTGCTGGATGCCCACCAGTCGCCGTCGACACCTGCGCCCAGTCGCCGCCCTGCAGGCCACCTCCGCCGGCTCGCTGCGCCACTCCCGCTCCTCCGCCCCAAGCTCGAGCTCCGACTCCGCCGCCGAGCTGGCGCACGTACGGACCCGTTGACCCGAGCTCGGATTTGATGTCTCCAGATCGAAATCCCTGGCTCACTTGTCTCCAGATAGAAATTATTCTGTGAAACGAGCCGCCTTGATTTCCCTGTGCCCGAGCAGGTGAACCGTGCATGAGGAAATGGAGCGAGATGTGCTTGGATTCAGCTCCCACGCAACTGAAGTATGACCGGAGAAGGTGAAAGGAGGGGCAAAAAGGAGATGAGACAAGCAGAGAGAAGATGGCACCTGAGGTGCTTGCCGTGGCACCGGTCGCCGCTCCAGCTGGCCTGAGCGCGCCAGCCACTGCGCCCTCCTCCCGAGCTCGCCGGCTGCCGTTCCAGCCGCACGGCCGACGACCGCCGTTCCAGCCGCACGCGAGCCCGCCGCGTAAGGCACCGGCTGCCCAGGTGTGACCGCCGCCGCTCCCTCCGGCCGCCATTGTCGGGCGCTGGGTGCGCCGACCCCTGCGCACGCGAGCCCGCCGCCCAGCGGCCGACCTCCGCTGCCCCGTGCTGCGCTGCAAAGAGATAAGGAGGGGAGAAAATGTTAGTACTCAGGCGTCGTGGGAAGGAGATTGAAAGAGATAAGGGAGACAGAGAGAAGCAGGGGAGGGGAGATAAAAGGAGAGAGCACAAGGAAAGCGCGGGACGGTGACTAAAGTTTTAGCTTTTCAGTTCGCGCCTAACAATTCGCTTCGTGGCGGGTACTTAATATCACCCGTCAACATAAAAACTATTTGTGCTGACGAATGGCATTATATCCGCAGCAAAAAAAAATTAAGATTTTTTATATTTTTTAAAAAAATTGTAAATTGATTCAGACGTATTTGAAATTTGTACATATGAATATACATGTCTCACAGTGCATATAAAAATTTTAACTGGATAGAAAACATAATTTTTAGCATAGTAAGTTCACATGTTCCTACACCTCTAACTTAGACTTGAGTTATATGAAATGTATGAGTTGTATAACTACTTGTGAACTATGTATATTCCAACTCTCTCGAAATGTGTTGGATTTTTTATTCTAGCATTATGCACTCATAAAATGATCATACCCCAATTTATATAGGTTACAAACAATATTTAGGTATTATTATAATTGATTTTACTAAAAGTTTTAATAGAAGAGATAAATGTACCTAACAAACTTGTGAATCTTTTGTATACTGTCATGATTTGAGTTAAAATGGACCATGTGTATTGAACATCATTTTTTGAACTTGTTTGATTCTATTTGTGAAAACTTTAGTTCACATATGTTTCATTCTAATAAATGTTTTTATAATCATTTATATCTTAAAAATAGTAATCCACTTCTAAATTTTTGCCACAAGCGCCTAACAACATTTGTGTAGTTTAATATATTTCTAAAAATATATTATGATATTTAAAACAAATTTTTTGGCTTGTTAACTTTTTTTTTACACTTTCCAACCATATATATTGAAAAGGATTTGTGGGTGGCGGGTGATATAAGCACCCGTCACCACAAATCCCCATTTTTTGTGACGGGTGCTTATGTCACCCGCCACCACAGATGGGGGTAATTTGTGGTGACGGGTGCTTATGCCACCCGCCACCAAAAATAGCATATGTGCTGGCGGGCGCTAGTTACAGAGGGGCTTGATGGCTTTGTGCTGGCGGCTGCCAACTTGGCGCGCCAGCACGGTAAAAAGCCTCTGCCAACATAAATCCTTTCTGGCCTAGTGCAGAATCATTATTCATCGGAACGGACGACGGAGTGTAGCCTGCTGCTAGCAGCAGCCTAGCCCAAACGATGTTCTCTGCGCCGCAGCTGAAGGTAGTTCGCACAACAAGAAAAAAAATTACCCTGGAAACCGGGCTGAAGCAGAGGATTTTGGAGTTGGAGATATAAAACAAATATCGGCCAAGTTACATAGATAACTCATCCATGCAGTTGTGTAATAGAGTCGGCACGCAGGAACAATATTTAGGTAGGATGCATGGGAATAAGTAGGGCTCGCGCGTGGTGGGAGGTTGTGACGAGTTTGAAGATTAGAGCATGTACAACAGTTTAGACGGTTCTATCGGCAAGTTTGCCACGTCATACAAAAGCAGCAATACAGACAACTTGTCTATTATCAGGTTGTATGCATACTATTTAATGCATGCATTGGCCCATAGATCATGGCGATCAAGCATAAATTTGATCTTTAAATACTCCCTCCCGTTCACTATTAGAAGTCGTCTAGGACAGCGACACGGTCACCAAAACAAAACTTTGACTTCTCTTTTCTATAAAAATATTTCTTAAACAATTATATATGTATATTTTTATGAAAGTAATTTTCATGACCAATCTATTTATATGATTTTCACATTTCCAAACTCAACAATTTAAATGTTATTCATGATTTATATTCCCAATGTTTGACTCAAACCTTGTCCAAAACGACTTCTAATACTAAACCGGAGGGAGTACCATTTTGTGGCTTGGCGTATGAGATTGCATTCAGACATCACTGCTTCAGGGGTAAAAAGTGGAATTATACTGCAAATCTGATACACGCTGATCATGACATACTACTACAGAAACCATTAAACTAAGCGGCGTGAAAACCTCATCCGCGCGCGGCGCCGGTGCCGGCGCCGCTTCCCTTTTACTTATGCCAATAAGGGGGTCATCATAAGCGGTTATTTAACCGCTTCTAGTGAGTGATTAAACGTACTGGCGTTGTCCGCACCGCTTAGAATAGTATAATACTCGAAGCGGCTTTTCCTTCGCCGGTTCGTTTGGTTCCAGTATATGAATCGGTTCAATAAGCACAGTTGAGTTTAGTTTCCTTAAAATCACCGGCTTCGTTAGCGCCGGTTAGAATGCTTCAGGCAGCTGAAAAAAACATAATTCGCAATCGGATCCAGGAGAGTAATGCAGCATTGTTATGAACGAATTGCACGAACATCATCTGCACATACTATGGTATGTGCACGTGTACATGCTAGACGTTCATAACAATAATATCATATTCAAATCGTCATTTGGTAAGAGCTGAACTCAACATGAACTTAGCATTAAACATCACGAGTTCATCACATAACGGTCAAACATCACAACTACTTAATAAAATAGCTAAACACATTGCAATGGTAGAACGATAAAGCCTAATAGACAAAATGGCAATTCGTTCATAACGTCGGCGCTTACTTCACCGGATCCGATGGGTGGCAGCACTTACATCACCGCCATCGCACCTACAGAACCTCCATCGTGCCCACCATGGGGACGGAGGTCATGGTCGAAGGAGGACACAATGACGAAGGTGCATCAAATCCCGCCATATCTCGGAGAGCGCAAGCATTTCGACATGTCGACTGTAGGCAGCCGCCATGACAAAGAATCTAGAAAACATCTGGAGGGACTCTACTCTCACCTCTTCTCGCTCGGTGTTGATTGCCCTGGCAATGGATCTTACCAGCAGCTCCTTCCAACGGTCGACCGACATAGAATCAATCATTGACAAGACTGTCATGTACGCAGTCCTAGCTTCCGAGCGCACGACGACATTCCTCGCCATGGCCACGGCCACAGTGTGGATCAAGGCATGGCAAGAGGACATTTTTGCCGTCTGATAAGAATAGTATGCGAGGAGGGCTTCTTTGTCATGTAGACTGGCGTGGCACAAGACCTCAAATGGACGAGATGTCGCCATAGTGGAGGCGTGGAGGGCGGAGGAAGAGGTGGAGGAGATGGAAGAGGAGATCTAGATCTAGATGTGTGTGGTGGTGGGCGAGCGACGACGACTGAGGAAGTGGGGATAGGGTTAGGGTTAGTGAATCTGTGAATGGTTGTCTCATATATATAGACTCGGAATCATTCTAAGCGGTCTAGTGTTGACCGCTTAGAATGAGTACACAAAAAATAAAAGAATAATAAAACATGAAGCATAAGTCCAGATAAACATACGAATAATTAACAAATACGTTGTTCACAACACAGAACACTACAGATCTATATCCCGGGAAAATTAATTAGTGTGATGCGACAGCAGTACAGGCGAGGCATGTACATCCTCAAGCCAATCCGTCTTCATCTAGATCTCGGGTACGCGGTAGAAGCTCACTGTCTGCCCCCTCCATTTCCAGCTATAGGCATGGAACATCTCCACGTCTCCTGCTTCAAGAAGCCGCACGAAGAAGGTGTTGTCAAAGCGATCGTCCTCCATTGTTATCTTGGAGCGGTGATGCCCGAGTACATGCTTGACGATGAAGCTGATGGTGATGAATGGGTTCCGGCGGGGGTGTCGTTGGCGACGACGTGGTCCCAGTCGAGGCCCAACGAAGGCAACGACGAGGCGATTCTGATCTCTCGGGATCACCTGAAGCTGTTGAAGCACCCTTTTGGTGACAAGCACACAGCGGCCGCTCCGCCCCTACGTGCCTGCCGACGCCTCCATGCCTAAGCTCTGGGTTTCTTGCTTACAAAACAAAGGAGAACAGATGGAATGAAGGAAGCAGAGTACCATTAAATATATAGGACACTATCAACTTCTCGTGCAAGATGATTATACTAAGCGGCTGATAACACGCCGCTTCGAATGAGTCCATAAAAATTATAAAAACAACAAAAACAAGATATATTCAACTCTTTATTGATCAAAGACGGCCCATTACATAAGGATTGTTACAAAGTTCTAAAAGAAAAAAGTACAAAGCTGATTTTGTTCATCGTTGCCGATCAAACGACGATTTTTTTTTGTCGTTGCTGGATCTGATAAATCCCCCTGGGGGGCAAGACGGAGAGGAGGTACAATAACCACAAGCACAAATTTGTGCTTTTCTTGCTACACGCTGGACTTTGATGCGCTTCAACTCCATCTTGGCAGACCGGAAGCATTAACTACCCCTTGATCGGTTTCCTTTGAGAGCGCGGTGAAGCTAGGTCATCACGAGGATTCTCCTAGCGATGGTTTTACCAGGCTATTCAAGAAGCAAACTAAAGAAGGGGTAGAAAACCAACCCTATCACAAGAATTCTCTTAGCGATAAAAAAAAAAGAAGGTGTGGCTATGGAGTCAAGAAACAGGAGCTTTCTGCCTACGAGATCTATTCTTTGCACCATGGTTGGGTAGTGTGAGGAACACAGGAGACCCATAGAGGCTTTGTTTTATAATCGGAGAAGAGAGAGATTGCGCTCAATTTGCTTCGCAAGATGAGGAAGATCCTCGATCGGTTTCACACACGCACGTCCGCTTCAACTTCGAACTAACAGTTTCAAATTCCGAAAGCAATCGGGTCAAAAGAAAACCGTTTTGGTAAACGAATATTCTAGCCGGCATATAATGCACTGTTTAGGATGAGAAATCATTATAACCGGTTTTATTATGCACCGCTTCGTTTACATATCCGAGCCGGCTCATGAATTGCAACGCTTCGGATGATGGACTTATTCTAAGCAGCACCTGCCACGTCGCTTACAATGACTTAAACTTCGTATGAGCCGATGAGATTAATAGTTTCTGCATTAGTGACAGCTTGACGATACACTCTTGCAAAGTGTACACAATGTCTACCGTAACAGAACAAGATCGTCCAAGGTTCACCTGCATGATCGAAACTGTTCCTTTCAAAATCTTTTAAATAATTTGCATCATGCATGATAACATAGGTCCGAGCATTACATATATTGCATTGCTTGGGTAGTAAGAGAAAAAGAAAGATTCAAAGTGTAGCCAAGAGAGATATCGAAGCTCAGTTCCATCTACATAAGAAATGCCATCTAATATTAGCACTATATAATGCTTGTCAAACAGATGACTGAACCAATAAGCTTTGTATGATCGAAAGAACAACCAAGAAACAGAGCAACAGGCCTTGATTCCGAGGAGCAAGCAACAAAAGCAAGCAGCTAGCTCTTGCATTCAGTGATTCAGAGGAGTAATAAGCAACAAAAGCAAGCAGGCGCTTGCATTCAGTGATTTTTTTTTAACAAAATCGGGGGAAGGTCCCCACCTACGTTCATTCATTGAATAAAGTTAGTACGGAGTACAAATACGCCCGGTATGCCGGGGGGTACAGTTCAGCCAGCACAGAAAGATAGGAGGGAAAGCGTACGCAGGGAGAGTTTACAGGCAAGAGAAATGTAGTTTCGCCAGGTGCGGATGTGTGATTGCTCCTTGTATCTGCGGCTCCAAGAGTCCAGGTCATCGGTAATTCGACGCAGAGTGTCACGAGTGGAGGACAGTTTCTTATCAAAAATTAGCCCATTCCTAGATTTCCAGATGTGCCACAATATCAGCAGAATTACGTCTGTGTGCACTTGCGGGGGAAGTTGTAGCTCAGCTCCTAGGAGCCATGGGTGAGAGTACCCGGGTATAGGTGATTTGTGATTCCTAGTCTCTGCCACACAGCACTGGCACTAGGACATTCAGAGAAGGTATGATCCGCAGTCTCGAGGACAGAAGTGCAGCTTTCGCAGGATGATTCCTCTGTCTTCTTGATGTTTCTGTGGTACATAAAGGATCTACAGTTGAGTCTTTTGTGGTGGAGAAGCCAACCGAAAAAATTGATTTTTTCGCTGGCAGTTTAGTCTGCCAAATACGTATTCAGTGATTCAGAAGAGCAAGCAGCACGCATGTCGCATACTTTACAAGATCGACACTCGACAGGGACTAGTGGAGCTGAAAACTGACGGGTCGGTCAAACGGTATATATCGCTCAACGATATGAGTATATTAGTATATGTGTGTGTACTAGGTCGGAAAAATCGTGTGTGCATCCGCCCCGATAGTGATATCCCAACAAGCAAGCTTGTACCAGAGTGCTCGATCTCTTCCCTCTCCACGTACAGCTAGTACTTTCTTGAATCGCTTGGCCGCGCGTGTCCGGCCGGCCGCGGGAGCTGAGCGCCGCCGCCACTCAACTACTGGCCGGCAGCCACTCCACCTGGCGGCGTACGTATACGTTTGCGCTCGGTCGGCGACACCGGCCGGAGAAGACGTACGACGACGTACGGACGTACGGTACGAGCCTGCTAGCAGGTGCTAAGCTCTGCTGCTTCCTCTCTCGCTCATCATAGTTTTCCCTTAATTTGCATCGTTCTCGCACACATGTTCTTCCGATGATTCGTGCAGTGGTGGTCGGGATCAGGTGGTCGATTGTAATGTAATGTAATTAATTCGTCGTTGCTGACGCCTGCAGATAAGCTTGTGACGTCCGTACTACTACGGCCGATGACGATGATGCGCATGTGATGATCAGCGGCGCAGGTGAGCGGTGAGCCGGTTCGGATGACACACGCGTGCACGCATGGCGGCCACGTGTGCCACAGCCCACAGAGCGAAGGCGAACAATGCAGCTACCGGCCAAGTGCCCCAGGGGCCAGGGTACACACAGCTTGCTTCGCTTGTAATCTACGTCTGCGATTGATGAGGCCAGCTTGAACGAAGTTACGAAGGTACCCCTAACTGATGATACTATATTATCTTCCCTAATCCATGATCAAATTCTACACCCAGAAGCTTTTTACAACTCATTAGGAACTCCCTAATAGCGGCTTATTAAGCTCGCGGTATTTAATTTAATTTGCTCTTTCTCCCCACATGTTAATTTTTGCGCAGTCACAAAGCCAATCGAATTGCTCAAGTTGCCCTCCTGGCTTGCTAGAATGATATTTTTTCTAAACAAATGTTACTTGACACTGTTTCTCGATCCTCTGACATGATGGGATGTTATTAATTAATTACGGTTTAGAATTTGCCACGCTCACCGATGCTAACCCACCGCTAGAAAAATACTATTCCCTCCGCTCGCTACGGGAAAATTTATGTTTGCCGTGTGTGGCATTCTTTGCCGTGTGCGGCATATCGGGCACACGACAAAGAGCCCTCTTTGCCGTGTGTCAAAAAAACACACGGCAAAGAGCCTCTTTGCCGTGTGTTTTGTTTTAACACACGGCAAAGAGGCGACTTTGTCGTGTGTCTTCTTTAGCACACGGCAAATTCATAAATAAAATTTCTCTTTTCATACCAAAATTTTTTCTACTCTCCACATACAATATGTGTTACTCCATATTAAAATTTGGTACATTTTTTATTTGTTTGCTATCTTTAATTAATTAAGTACATTTCAAGCAATTTTTTAAATCGAGTCAAATTTGAACAACAAGTGATTGAAATAATAGAATAAAATGAGTGGAAAAATAATATTCATGTTATTTAACCCAGTTTGAGGCCATGCACATGAAATGAAAATAAATTTTGAACATCTTGTTCAAACAATATGACCACTAACATGTCCTCGAGTGATTATTAAATTCAAATAAAAGAAAATGAAGTCTGAAAATCATGAAATTTGTCATGATGTGATGACATAGCACAAGGAGGCTGTGATAAAAAGTTGAGATGATTTCGCATATTTTATCATAACGATGTTTACAAAATCTAAACATCTCATAAGAAGTTAATGAGTTAGTGTATGTGAGGGAGTTAGTAGATGTATTTTTTGAATACAAACTTTTATATATGATCTCGTATGGAAAAAATTTTATACCAAAGTCGTATAGCTCGATGAAATTTAAAACTTTGTAGTTTACAACTTTTGTATTTGAGACTTTTTAGTACTTAAAAAATACATTATAAGCTATCCGATTTCAAATTTTCAAAATTTAAAAATTTCAAATGACTTCGGATGTAAATAAGTTTTATATAAAAATTGTAAAGCTCAATAAAATATACAACTTTCTAGTTTACAACTTTTTTATTTGAGATCGTTTAGTATTTCAAAAATACATTATAAGCTATCCAATTTTAAAATTTTAAAAATTTCAAATGACTTCGAATGTGAAAACAGTCTATAACAAAGTTGTAGATCTCGAAAAGATATAAAAGTTTGTAGTTTACAACTTTTTTATTTGAACTCATTTTGATATCTAAAAATGTATTATAAGACCACTAAAGAAGCACAAATGTGCCACGTCAGCAATACATGTCATCAAAATGGAGAGCTCCCATTGGCCAGAGATTCCACCCATGGATCCATGCCCCCACCGGCCCTCTCTATCCTTATCCTCTCCCCTCCCCACCGGCCCCTCTCTCTCCTTATCCTCTCCCCTCCCCACGGATCTCCCCCACGAGGCGGCGGCGGCCGGAGCAGGCGCGGCGGCACGGACCAGCACGGCGGTTGGAGGCGCGGCGCGGCGGCCGGCAGAGCGGCGCGGCGCAGGCCCGGCGGCCGGAGCGGCGCCCGGCAGCCCGGTGTGGTGGCCCCCGTGGCGGGGCACTTTTTTTTTATATTTTTCAAAAATCTTTGCCATGTGGGATTCATGGCACATGGCAAACCAACGTGGCACACGACAAAGATCTTTGCCGTGTGCCCGTGATGCGGCACACGGCAAAGTTTTCTTTGCCGTCGTTGTGTTTGCCGTGTGCCATTTTGCACACGACAAAGGTCTTTGCCGTGTGCACATTTGTGGCTTTGCCGTGTGCGGGAGGCACACGGCAAAGACGTGGCCTCCCGTAGTGACTGCTCATCTTATTAAAATAATTATACAAACATATTCAAATTTAAATCATTTTTAAATATTTTTTAGTCATAAAGCAAGTCAAAAATATAGTATTTTACACGGTTATTTGAATAAGAGGAGTGATCAAATTTATAGTAAAAAAATCAAATGAATTATAATTTGAAATGTAGGTACAACTACTTCCGTTGCTCCGTTGCTCTACGAATAGCCAACGTTTTTCGGTACATTTAAATAACTACCTACCATAAAAAATGAAAAATGAGTTTATAAAATTTTCGGCATGATGGGATGTTATTAATTAATTTTGGGCATGTTATTAACGAAAGCTACATTTCCAAACGGTTTAGAATTTGCCTTTCACGGATGCTAAGCCACCGCTAGAAAAATACTACTCCCTCCATTCTCCGTTCTAAATTATTGTTCGTTAGATTTTTTTTACCTAGATTTAACTGCTTGTCTTATTAAAAAAATTATACAAACATAGTCAAATTTAAATTATTTTAAATATTTTTTATTAATAAATCAAGTCATAAAAAAATAATATTTTACACGATTATTTGAATAAGAGGATTGATCAAATTTATAGTAAAAAGATCAGACAAATTATAATTTGAAACGGAAGTAGAACTAGTTTTTTTCTAACCATTGCTCTACGAATAGCCAACGTTTTTGGGTACATTTAAATAACTACCTACCATAAATAATGAAAAATGAGTTTATAAAATTTACATTACTAGGATTTAGTGAAACAATTAGAAAAATGTCAAATTACACTGGAAAGATCTCGGCCACTCGAGAAAAATAGAAAAAAGTTGGTCACTTTCAAAACAACTGTTAGAAATAATTATACATCTAATAGTGTACTTTCAAATTCCGAGAAGACGCTAGGGACACAAGGTAAGTACTCCTTTCAATCACATGGTGCCTAGCTATATTAGAGCAAGGCTAATAATTTAACCCACTGAAGGCTATGTATAGTATACAATATAGCCTGACTATATAATAGGTTGCATATTAGGTTGGCTATTAAAAAAACAAAGATGTAAATACAAGTGACTCGTGTCTGCATGGTAGTGGTTGAGAGTTAAAAATTAATGCTCTTTTCTCTTGGTTTTTTGTATGGTAGTGGTTGAGAGTTAAAAATTAATACTCTTTTCTCTTGGTTCTTTGTGTCTCGACCGATATCATCAGTCGGCACCAGCCCTATTTATTTTTGTGAAATTTTTTTGCAAAAACCTTTTTCGAGGACAATCTTACCATTTAGGAGTACTAAATGTACAGACTAATAATAAATCTAATTATAAATCTTGTCTGGAAATCATGAGACGAATCTAATAAGTGTAATCTAGAGGGTAATTAATCCACAATTAGCGAATGATTATTGTTGCATCATTGCTGCAAATCATGGATTAAGTAGGCTAATTAGATTCATCGTCTCACAATTTACATCACATCCATGTAATAGGTTATTTGATGTGATGGTTAAATTTGATGTGATGGTTAAAAACTTTCTACCGTAGAACTAAACATGGCCGTTCACTCTCCTAGAATCGTACCTCCACGTCAGGTTCTGCTGAGGTGGAGCACCATACGCTGGGCTGAAGAGGCGTTGCTATACTTGCCCTTATTCGTTACTCGTGCATGCATTCATTGTATGTGTATCTTTATGTATCTGTGGCTGTACGTGTGCCACGACACGCCCGCCTTGTGATTGTACACTCACTGACTGGCCTATATATGTAATTAGTCTATCGATATAGGCAAGTCCTACATGGTACATGTACGTAGCACCGTACACATCACCAAGAGCCACGAACCAGTTTGTGACCACTCGTCGCGACGACAAACTCTAGAGGCGTGCATTATGTTCGCACAAGTTGCAACACATATTGCGCAAACCATGGGTTAAGATGTGCAAATGAATTGTAATCTACGACTCAGACATCACGCGTACACCACGGATTACTACTGTGGTCGTGAACACTTTCCAGCACATAAACTCGCCACAGCACTCCACACGATGTGAAGTGACGAACCCACAAGTGACAGCCTCAAACTTGCTACTGCTAACAATACTAAATCATAGAAGATCAAAGATACTTACGAATCACTTACTTTGATAAAAACACCGAAACATCTCTACGAATTACATGGTAGGAGAGAGTGTCCATGATGAACATGAACACTTCTTCAACTCACTCTCTCCCTCTACCTCTCTACCCTAGGCTAACTAGCCTAAGCTATTCTCCTCATAGAAGTCCTCCTCTTGAAGTGAAGGGACAAGGTGAAGTGTTGGAGAGTGTTTGGAATGGTTGTACCTCATTCTCACCCCCCCCCCCCCCCTCACTCATATTTATAGGCAGGTGGAGGTCGATAACTGAGCGAATCACCACGGAATATTCCCTATAACTGCCTTAGGACAGGACACGTGGTCAGGGACGAGGGGAGCTAGGGCTGGTTCGGCCGACCCCCTGTGGGGCCCACTCACAACCGCCTTTGAATGGCAGGCTGACAAGTGGGTCCTTTTGTAGGTACTGATGTGAGCTCGGGTAAATCTTGTCTTTTTTAACCCCCTGATGTGGGCCCTTCAATCCGTGTGCTTTGCTCTGATTGGTCGGTAGTGTGTTTCCTTGCTCAAGTGGGTCATAGCCCCTGGTTGGCTGGTTTTTGCTAGTCAAGCCATTTTAACTTATTCCCACTTCATTTCCTTGGTTAGATGACCTGCATACAAATATTACCAACACTAGTGGAACTCATTAGAAATAAGTACTATCACTAAGGTTGATATTGATATTTGCATCCTTTATGCATGAGTTGACGGCCTAAAAATGGGGTTTAACAGCCGTCAACACCTTCACTTCTATCTTTGGTACTTAACGGACGCCAACAATAACCGATACTAAATGCGTGTTTAACGGATGCCAACAATAACCGATACTAAATGCTTGTATTAGTATTGGTTTAAAGACAATCGGTACTAACAGCCGCAGCCGAATGCTCACTTCTCTAGTAGTGTTATAGATGTTCCTATGATCATGTGAGCACAAGAATCACTAAAGTAGAGCTAAAACGATAATCATATGAACTGAATAAGAAAACGGTGATCGTCGACGGCTTGTCGGTCGCCCCGCTCCTAGCCTTCGACAGCCTTTGTTGCGCGTTACTTTCCCTGAATAAGGTGATCGACGTTCGACGGCATGACAATTGACACGCAGCCGGCAACACCGCCTCGCGCCGCCTGCTTTTTTTCGTGCTGCGCATGCGGACAGGCTCCTAAGGGTGGGCCTGAAAGCAAGGTCACGTGAGCTGCATCGTCGTCTTCTGGGAGTCCCTTGCTTCGCTTTTTCATTTGCTTCGGCCGACTACAGTACATAACTCTGTTATATTACCACTCTCTCTCTCTCTCCCGGGCCACTATAAATGTAGGGTGCACGCACGCAATTGTACACGGCCGGCCTCTTCCCAAGAAACACACACACACGGAGAACGAATTAATTGATCGAGCAAGCTAAGCAAGTGCTCTCGATCGATCGCGCTTGTGCTGATAATTAAGGAGTTAGGGAGTGTGTATTGAGATGATGAACTACCCAGCTGGCCACGCTGCGGCAGGTCCTTGGTGCTACCCCGACGACGCCGGCGAGCCTCGCAACACCACCACCAGCTTCGCCGACGACATGATCGCAGACCACTACTTCACGTACGTCCGGCCGTGATCGATCTTCTTCAATTCGCCCATGTAGATGCATGCATATAATCACGTGATGCATGCCTCCGCCATTATATTGATTTTGCTAGTTCAATCATGTCTATAGACACAATATCTCATGTTTTGGAAGGAAATCGAAGCAAATACTACCTCCGTTCCAAATTATATGTCGTTTTGGCTTTTCTAGATTCATAATCTTTCTTATGCACCTAGATAAAGGTTATGTCTAGATTCGTACCAAAATCTACGAATTTGGAACAGTCAAAACGACTTATATTTTTGATTCGTTGGTAGTGTAACAGGTAGTAGTAGTAGAACATATATACAGCTAGCCAAAATGCTAACTTAGCCACTATGCATTATAGTGCCTGGTCTGATGCCCGGCCGATCGATATTCTCGATCGCTTGCGTCTACGTCACTGCGTGGCCGATGGCTCCATGCATGCGTGCATGTGCTTGCATAGCACAAATGACACGCATATGTACAGCGACGATCTCTTCCAGCTGGCGTGGAGCGGTTCCGGGGCACCGGGATCGATGCCGGCGGCGGCTGCCCGGTCGCCGCCGCCGCCAGAGGTGCGGTTTGACCCACCGTCGGAGGGCGAGATGGCGGCGTGGCTCATCAGCTCCATTGTTGTCAGAGGCGAGGGGCTCGCCTCCAACAACGACGGCAGCGATGTGCCGGCGGTGACGAAGAAGCCGAGCGACGACACGTCGACGGCGGCGGCCGGACAAGAAAGAAAAGCTTCCGTTGACGGAAGGGATGGGCAGCACCGAGCAGGTAAAAGCACACTTCCTTGCATCATGCATGTAAAATAACATTGTTAATCTTTATATGCAATGAAAAACGGCGAGGATTTAATTTATATATGTACACAAGTGGGTGGCAACTGAGGGCTACACATAGAGGCCAAGGCTCTCGAAAATTGTATCTACGTCGCCTGCCAAATTGGTTCTTTCCCCCTGCAGGTTCCAAGCCTCTAGAACTTTCCTCCAATTATTATTGTTGCATTGTTTAATCACTATGGTCCATACTAGTACCTAGCTAGAGTAGTACTACTTCCTGAGTGTGTGGGGGATATTTATTCAGAGGGAAAATGATAATATCTCCACGTCAGGAATAAGGACGATGCATCCCCATGAGGATAGATACATGCATCCATGAACGTATGTTCATTCACATGGTAATAAGGCCAAAGGCTTACGTACTCCGCTACTACAAACCAAGCGTAAGCTAAGTGCAATATAATTACTGTGGCTTCGCCTCGATAAATGTTACTATAAATTGGTTAAAAATAGCCTTTTATACACAAGTGTAATCCTTTTTTTTTTGCCAAATGATGAAAGTGTTTAATCTCTAGGAAGTGTAATCCTTTTTGTTTTTTTGCCAAATGATGAAAGTGTTATCCTTTTATAGTTTGTATGTATGCTACAGTTTTTATTTATTGGTACACGAGTGTTTTCACTGATGAATATATAGGATATCGAATCTTTGGATGTACATAAGTGTTTAATAGTGATATCATCGTTTTATAATTAATACGTACTAAAATTATTTTTACTTAATGCATGTTTGGGTTCAATAGAGGCATATCGGATTTTAGTTTCACCTCAGCCACCAGAAAACTCAGGGCCGGGGAGAGTTAAAAAGAAAAAGGAAATAACAAAATTTCAATTGAGTTCTTACCTGCTCGCTTTCGCCTCGGCCCCGATTAATTAGGAAATGAGAAAGCCACGAGCAGGAGGATCTTCAAGGAGGTCTCATACTCACCATGGAGAAGCACACAAGCTGACAGAGAAGGTATGCAAAAAATCCTGGCCCTTTCTTACCAATAAGGCGCTTATTACAGTATTATATCCTTTTGATTATATTAATTAGATGCGGTACTAATTATATATTAACGCATGTCATAATAATATAATCTTCGTTCTTGCAGAGACGAAGGCACAAGATAAACGAGCGGCTCAGGACCCTGCAGCAGCTCGTCCCCGGATGCGACGACAAGGTCACTACAACAAATATATCTCAGCTCCAATTTTATATTATCAATATTATATTCCCCCCATACATACTTTGTTCTTCGTCGAGACTCGAAACTGACGGCCATGCGTGCGTGCACCGTGCAGTGATTGTTGTGCCGTGTTGCGTTCAGTACGTGTTGTCTTCTGAGTTCTCTGACGCGCCTAGCTGATCGGTTAATTTTCTCGGCGGGCCTTGTGTGCAACATTTTCAGTCCAACCAGACAGCGACGCTGGACCAGGCTATCCAGTACATGAAGTCACTGCAGCACTATGTCCAGGCGATGCCCGACGGCCCTGCCGCCTGTCCGCCGCTGCCGGCGCCGTGCCACGCCGTGCCACCGGCGGTAGCGCCGGCTACCGCCATGCCAATGCCAGCAGCTCCGATGATGGTTCCTGCCATGCTTCAGCTGCCCCACTACTACCCTGCGCCGGTGCCCGTGCTGATGCCTGCAGCAGCGGCGCAGCTATACCCGGTGGCGGCACCTCCGATGGCTACGGCGGTGTCTGCCAGCCATCGTCGACATGGATCAAGCAGCAGCAAGCGAAATGGAAGTAGCAGGAGCCTGCGCAAGAAACACTGAAATGTGTACTTGACGACCAGGTCTGCTGAAGAAAAATACGAAAGGAAGCTAAGTATAGTTCATAATTGATCGGTTTGCTTCCAAAAAATGATCTGTTTGCTTTATTGGAATATGAAGAAGAAAAAGGGTTGATATCTGAGGACATATACGGAGACCAGCAAGTAACCAACCAATAAGAGCTAGCCTTCGTGTTCTTCTTCGTCCCCGGCCCCATTCACATATTGCCAACAACAACTGCCCAGCTGCTTTCAAAGGTTTATTAGATTTTATTACTTATATAGTTTGGTCTTCAATTAGTTTGGATTGGATTATTATTTCAGTTCAAAAGGTACGGTTAATAAAATAGAGATTGGATTTATCCTTTCGATGGATGCATTGGATTATTAGCATGCCTGGGAAATGTAGAAGTAACACGTACGTGGTATCTGGTATGTCGACTCAGAGACTCAGATTCTTGTCATCATCATATAGATTCTCTTGTAATATACTCGTAGATGAATACTCCTTGTATTCAATCTCCCCGCTGCATGCTTTGTCCGAGACGCCTACAATATGCTTTGGGATATACTAGTATATATACAACTAGAGTCTGAGATTGATACCACCAGATAGAGTCCATATCCTAACATTATGTCGGCGGTTTGTTTGGATTGACTCGGGGTATCTCATGCTGGACTGTCTCATCCTATCACAATTACTCATCCTACAATTATGTATGTGAGCTTTAATCTGGGGTATGAAATTAAATAAACTCATCAGCTTGGACTAGACACCCCTATCAGGCCGGCCAGTCTTAGTAGGGAGTTTCATTGAATAGTTACCTAGACTCAAAACTAGATAACTGTGCATGGGGATGAAACTCCTCTCACATCTGATGAAACTCTACTTATAAATGACCCTGCCAAGTCAGCATTTTTGCTGATGTATCATAGTAATTAATGCCTATGAAAACCTCCATAAACTCTCATTGAGATTGGCCTCACCCAAATTCCTATCTCGATGACCGTGAATTACCGATCTTGTGGTTTGCTTTTCATATCATTTATTTTTCATATTTTAAAGCTTTATTTACAAGGATTGAATTTGAATCCTCGTCGTTACTAAATGTAGTTTTGAAGTTATTCTATGCTGTCTTCAACTCTATTTGGCCCGGTGCTGTGCATATATATACAAGCTTTGCATGCATAATGGGGCATCCATTTTTAGCCCCGTCTATTGAGGAGAGTTATTCTACTACAGTATTATAAGAACAACTTCAATATGACATTACACATCGTGGCTCTTCTTGGCAATATTCCACCTTGAACTTGTAACCATATTCTTGTCTCTTAGCTACAGAACCACAATAACATGACGTGCTACAATTTGCTAGCCGCAGTTCTAAGGCTAGTTTAGTTTTATTTATGGCTCACGTCACGTGTAAGAGATGAAGCAAAGACGGTAAGAGATGTCATGAACGGAGGAAGTACTACTGTAGTAGTGCAACTCTCCGCAAAGAAAGCACTACATTGCCTTCAATAATCAAATCGGCACCAACCTTGGGTAACTTGTAGGACAGGGAGAGGATTCTTCTACCAGTAGCAATGTGCAATATTTGTTGAGACTTTCATCATGTTCTGAATCAACTTTGACTTAAACACTTTGAAATCAGTTCTTCCAAATAGGTTATGGAAAATATCATGTGCTAGATGTTCTTTGTCTTAATAGTCTTCAATTGGCCGTCTGGAAAGGGCATGAGTTTGGGACCTTTAATTTCCATTGAGTTTGGTATTGTAGAATCTATCAGAAGGAAGGAGGGGCTGAATGATAGGTACAGACTGCAATGGAACCTTTTTCTTTTACCCTAAGACAGTCATCCATGAAAAATGTTTGTAGCTCGATCATAAACTAACTCCATAAACCATTATATTTGGTTTGAAAAAAGATTAGAAAAAATTGAACTAGACCAAATAGAATGATGCCGGTCAGTTTTTGTGATTAAATTGGCAAGCAGGCTGTGTAATATGGTAACGACAATTAGTTAAGCCCTAATTTCGTGATTAGGTAAAAATAAAAAACCAACCTATATGCATTTTCAAATCACTAAATCAATACCCGTCATGATTAGATTATAATAAAACAAGTCTAATTACGTGAACAACAACACAAGAAAAAACCAAAACAAAACATATACAAATAATAGAAAGAATGAAGTCGAGGAACGAGATTATCAAACACATAACTTACGAAAGTTTAATTGTTGTTACATAGACATATTTACGACAAGCCTACACGAGCATCCCTGTAAAGATTTCTATAAAATTTCCAAACACTTATGGCTCTTTATTTTACTTTACCAAAGTCGTCGCCTACCAGCCTCCTATATGCATTTTCAAATCACTAAATAGAAAAAACCAAACAATATGCATTTTCAAATCACTAAATCATTATCCGGCATGATTAGATTATAATAAAACAAGTCTAATTACGTGAACAACAACACAAGAAAAAACCAAAATAGAACATATACAAATAATAGAAAGAACGAAGTCGAGGAACGAGATTATCAAACACATAACTTACGAAAGTTTGATTGTTGTTACATAGACATATTTACAACATGCCTACATGAGCATCCCTGTAAAGATTTCTATAAAATTTCCAAACACTTATGGCTCTTTATTTTACTTTACCAAAGTCGTCGCCTGCCAGCCTCCTATATGCCTTATGAAAGGTAGATCCGGAACTCGTCTTTCAAACTCATATATCCCATTTACTCATATTTTTATTCAGCATTTTTAACATACATCAACATGTTTTTAACATTTTTATTTAACTTACATCAATATTTTTTTAAAAAAAATCTGGCTTAGTTGTCACCAATATTTTTTGACCATGACCTATAATTTTATATGTACCAAAAAATTTTAAATTTCTTTACATTCACAAATATTATTGCTCAATAATGTTTTACACGTGCCAACATTTTTTTTTTGCATTCACCAACATTTTTATATCAATATTTTTTATATACACCAACTTTTTTACATTCACCAACATTTTAGCTCAGCATTTTTTAATATTTACCAATTTTTGTTTACATTTACCAACATTTGTCTCAGCACTTGCTGACACTCACTGACTTTTTCGCTAAAAAATATAAAATAATTTATCTAAAATGTTGACGCGTCTCAGTGGGTTAAAAATGAATAAAACTTTTTTTTAGAAGATATATAGGACTCCAGTTGCGTGCCTTTCGGTTTCTCTACACGTGCACGGGCGTGCAGCTCGGTCTCCTTTTTATTACCACCTGCCTGTTGGGCCTCCAGGACGCCACCTATGCGGCACGCCAGGCCACACAAGTCAGCATATCCTCTGTTTATCCCTGAACTTAGTCTTGAACCTTTTATTTCTCCCAAACCATCTTACATTACATCCTTAACCACTAAAACCAACAGGCCATGAACACAAAACCATGCATGTACTAGATGTGCATAGATACATATATTCTCCTGCATGTGTAGTACAGTCTGCCCCGGCGATCTCACTACTCCCGCGTGCAGTAAAAATTCGCATGAATGCATCTCCGGGAATGGCTAACCGTGTTTGCACATCCTGTACTTTTACATTCCTGATCGATGCATAGCTGGCCAGCGCTCTGGTAGTGCTGCTACCGCTGCCGCGGACGCGGATCCTGCACATATGGCAGCCTGGCCACGAACGGCAGCATCGCCGGAGGCGGCGGCCCAAGAAGCACCCCTGGCCAGACGTGCCCTCTCACCAGAACCCCCGGAGCGAAGGCGGCGTCGGGCGGCGGATGCGGAAGCGCCCCTGCCACGGCGGCTGATGCTTGCTTGATTCTGCAGCCCAAGGACATCGCCTGCATCTGCATGCATGCACGCAGGTTTTAGCGATGAATATGAGATGGTAATCGCAAGTCGATCTCTAAAGTTTATCTCTGATAGCTAGCACTGGTGTAACGTGAGCAAATAGCAGCATGATGCTTGTGTGTTAGACCTGGATATGGTGCTGCAGCGACTTCATATACTTGATGGTCTGTTCCAGAGTTGAGGTTTGGTTGCTCTGAAATGTCATATCATATTAGAGATTTATTTAACCATATTCTGACTCTAAGAAATTTAATGACATATGCTACACTCAAAGTTGGTTAGCTACTTCAAGAAGTGAATTAACATGTTAGTTCTTCAGTAGTCATATTTGTCTAGAATAGTTGATGTGTAGGTTTCCCCCTTTTTTAACTCTAGGAGGCAGATTATTTGTAATATATACTTCTTGTTCACAGGATTGCTAGGTAATAATATTTTTCATTGAACTTAAATTTATTATCTCTCGTTCCTCTGCATCTACACAACTACATACTCAGTCTGTCTCAAAAAAAGGTCATTCTGGAACTCAAAATTTGTCCCAAACAATAAGTCGTCATTTGTTACCGTAGCCCCACTAAGTATGTGCATGTGGCAGTTAATTAGCCTCAAATATGGTTAATAAGTATGGGCAAGCTAGCAAGGTCATTTTACCCTCTTTTCATATGTTATAGAAATTTTTGAATGCCTTTTTTGGACAGAGGGAAGTAGCTATGTGAGTACTGTTTTCGATTATGCTCTCATGGTTCAGTAGTTACAAATTAGCTGAAAATTAGCAAATAAACTCAAGCAACTGAGAGTTCCACTGTCCATTTTCATGGTAGATTATTGTAAAGCCCGGGGTATCTGTTTGACCTTGTTATCACATCCTGGAACGAGCTGCTGCAGGGTCTTGAATTTCTCATTTATCTTCCGCCTTCGCCTCTGCAAATGAAACATATATATGCAAGTGGTGCGTGAAAAAATTATAACACTCAACTGAAAGCATGGATGCAATAATCTATGTAATTAATTGGTACAATTATACATGTATAGTATGCATAATTATTATATTCAAGCGTCATGAATAATTGTATGTTATCCGGCACTACCTTCTCTGTGAGGTTGTGTGTTTCTGTGCGGTCAGACTTCCTACCTCTTTTTTGTTTGCCCCTCTCACTGCAGTTGTTTACTGTGCCCTGCCAGATTAAATTACAAGGAAATGTCAATAAAATAAGACATGTTTCCTTGGGGAGAAAAAGTTATCTGCAAAATTAATTGAGTCTCACCCAGAGGCAAAATTGGTTATTCACCACTTTCTTAGGTACGTGTGCGTGCCCAGGGTGAGGTAATACGTATTCTTATTTTTGTTTGAGTTGAGGTAAAGTGATTTACAAATGGTGCTGGTATACATATCAATTACCTGAGAACACCTAAATATATTTTGAATCCATAAATCAAATAGATATTCATGTTAGCTTATCAAATAGATGGGTATCTCCATGTTAACCAGCACTACCGTATACTACTTCCGTATTGAAATATTTGTCGCCGTTGACTTTTGGTCACAATAACGTTTGACTATTTGTTTAATTTTATTCAAAAAAACTAATTAGGCAAGTATTATTTATTTTTGTTTGTGATTTACTTATCATGAAATGTATTTTGAGTTTGACTTATCTTTTTATATATTTGCAACATTTTTTAAATAAGACAAATGGCCAAATTGCATGAAAAAATTAACAACAACAAATATTTCAAGAGAGTACATGGGTGCACTTCACTTCCGTTTTCGTCGCCTCCTTTGCCGTCGGCACTAGCTGATCATCCTCCGCCGCCGCGCGGCCGGCAACGCCACCGCCTGCTGGCTTGCCATCAAGGCCAACGACGACAGCAGGCGCACTGACGATTGCGTAGAGCCACGCGGCCATCTCGTCCTCGGAAGGCGGCTGATGATCAGCCGGCGGCGGCAGCAGTGACGACGGGAGGCTGCTGCCGCCGGCGGCCTGGTGCATCGACTCCGTTGTGCAGCTGCGGCCGGAAGGTCCGCCACCTTGCCACACTAACTCGAAGAGATCACCACTGCCACTGCAACGAGCAGACATACAAAGGCATATACATATAAGCATATACGGAGTATATCATGCATGCATGCATGCATGAACCACGTGGGTGGATATGGATGCTATTCCTTTGCATCATTGACCTCTTATTCCATGCAAGAAAACACGTCGATGTATGCTATTATTTCAGTTCAGACAAGAAACCTTCCTTATGGAGATATAGATTTAGTCCATATACATGTATCTTTACGTTGATCTACAACGATGACACTTGTTATATACTCCTATCAACATGCTCATAGACTCATCATGGGTGACAATCTAGCCAATCCAATTGATGCACGCACGCATGGATCCAGAGAACGAAAGGATGGATCTGTCGGGAGCTAGGTCACGTACGAGGAGTGGAGATCACCGAAGAACATGTCGAGGAAGCTTGCATCGCCGCCGTCGCCGACACCACCGGTGGCTTCTTTGTCGTCGTGGTCTGCGGAATAGGGGTCCAAAGATGGACCGGAACATTGACTGATCATCATCATCATCTCCATCTCCATGTTGAGAGTATATACCCAGCAAGAACTCGACCTAGAGAGGAGTGAGTGAGTGTGATCCAGTCAGTACGTACGTGATTCAGTGGGTGAGATATATGACGAGCACACTGATAGTGATATTGAGTGAGTGAATGATGGAGGAGAATATATGCATGAGCATGGCGTGTGGCCGGAGGAAGCGGCCAGACAGATAAGATCTCGACGTCGGTCACGCACATGATGCAAAAAAATATTGCAGGAGCTAGAGAAATGTCGATGTAACGTCGATCTGACATGGTACAAAATAGCGGGCTAAGACTTTTAGCGTGAGGTGACAAAAAAACAGTTAATATTGAATTAAATAGAGCTATAGCACTAAATAGTGGCTAAATTATATGTAGAAGTAATAGCGACATCTCTCTTAAATCAGTTATAGCGAAAGATAGTAAAGCTATAGCCGGCTATTTTGTACTGGGATGATCAGCTAGAATTGGAAGAGCTAGATACCATGCAGTAGAGTAGCTATAGCTAGAAAGAGATGACATATCACATACTCCTATATGCATCTCTCTTGATCCTAGAACAAAAAACCGGACCGGACCAGTGGTCCGACCGGAAAAACCGTGAACCGGTGACCGGACTGGTTCGGTTCAGTTAAAAGACCGGTCATGCAATTGAACCGGTTGAACCGGCCGGTTTTATGTCGAACCGGCCGGTTTTGTGTTGAACCAGTGAACCAGTGACCGGTTGAACCGGTGGTTTTTTTAATCAAACCAGTGAACCAGTGATTAGTTTGATGTTTAGGTAAGAAAACATATATATTTCTCATACAAATCATAAGATATAAATATTTTACTAATAAATAATGAACCACTGGTTGGACCAGTGAACCACTGGTTGGATCGGCAAACCATTGAACCAGTAGCCTGACCGGTTCGATCTCCGGTCCGGTTTTTTGTTCTATGCTCTTGATCCAATGCAGATCATATCCTTGTGCAGAAGATTGCATTGATTGGCGATAGCTTCCAAAGTCCAGGGGGAGTTATTTGTCCCTGCTAGCTGCATGCGTGGCTGCATACGCAGTGGCCAGCATGGATCCATGAAAGGTGGCAGCGTGCATGCGTGGGCTGCGGCTTGCCTGTCCCGTTTTTGTGTCCCCGTCCCTGTCTCCTAATACGTGAAGCCATTTATTGGCTCTTATCTAGTGGCTGGGTCTACCCTATTTTTCATCAGAGACGCCCCGTTCCTTCCCGTTAGCCCCTTCGTTCTTTTCCCCTTCCTTGCGTTCTTTTCTTATCCCTTCTCTTCTCGAAGGTTGTCTGGGAGATTGGCGTGCAACACGAGGAGCACGATTAGCCGAGGGAGCTTAAGCTTTGCGGCAGGAAGCTTGATTTGGAGCTGGTGATTTGAGGGCTTGGGCAGATTTGGGGCAGCAAGAAGCTGAAGCCGCGGTGAGGTGATTATGGTGGGTGGATCCTCGATTGAAGCCGGTTAATCTCGATTTTGGGTGGTTGGGACTTCGATTCTTGTTGTTTGATTTCGATTCAGGTGGCCAGAAACTCGATTCTAGGCTTTTCCTCGTCCACTGCATCGAGTCAAGGTATTATAGAGGTGGGACATGGATCTGGGAGGCATGAAGGTATCTCTTCTAACATCGCAATGGATGTAGCAAGAAGGCATTTTCTGATTGGATTTGCAGGAGAGCTCAAATGTATTTGCATAGATAAAACAAATGCGCATTATGGTGTGACTTACATATTCTAACTCCATTATTTCTGTGCGACCAAAAGAAATAACATTTGGTCCCGGTGAAAGTTGGCGACGATGTTGTACCAGCAACCGGCGGCGTGATGATAGATGTGGAAACAGCAACTGGTGACATGATGATTGATGTGGCAGCAGTAGCAGCAGATGGCTGATGAAGTGATGATGCTCGTAGCCATGCTGTTGGTCTGCTGTTGTTATATTAGGCGCCAGGAGATCTGGCTCCATTGTTATTTTGTCGAAGATGTGAATTTGCTAATGATAATTAGTCTTATAATTTTACATGTTCCTTCGTTAATGAGAACCATCTGTTGTACTTGGCGCCAATTTTCCCTCCATTAATTTTTTTTTGCTTAGTACCATTGTTAGATGTTACCGCGCGGCCGGAAAGGAACGGAGCGTCTCCGTTATTTCTTGGCGCGGCCTCTGACGAAAAAAAAGGGTAGACCCAGCCACTAGATAAGAGCCAATAAATGGCTTCCACGTATTAGGAGACAGGGATGGGGACACAAAAACGGGACAGGCAAGCCGCAGCCGCATGCGTGTGTGTATATATTGGCCGACCACGACAGGTGTAGGCACGACACTGGAGAGCCACTGCCGGCCCCCGGTGTTTTCAATTTGCTGCGAGCTGAGCTCAGCATTTGCTGGCAGCGGCGCCCATCCTCATAGACCCGCCTGGTGATCGTCCTCTCCAATCCCAACAAACAGAGGGACGGCGCAGCCATCTCCGGTACATGTAGTCGGTAGAGGGTTAAATGGTAACAATAAGCCCCTTATTCTTTTTACAAGCCACCCAAATTCATCATGTGTTATTTCCAGTGCAAGTTTCAGCATTTTGGCAAGATGGAAGATTGAGAGGGAAGTAGTTTCATTAAGATGAAACCAGTCGTACAATACATTATTTAGAAGACTATGACCTGTTAATTTGTATTGAGGGCTATAGAGTTTCATTTCATCTGATTTGCTTCCAAACCATGCCACATAATTGAATTCTATGGCTAGCCTATAAAACCGTAAATGAAACTTTGTATAGGAAAACCTTGTTTCGTTTACGAACTTATATTATTTAGATGGCATGGCACTCTTTGCAACCATGCAATGAAACCCATAGCCCAATGCCCTCACTCTCTCTCTCTCTCTCCTTGCTCCCAAAACCAATAACACTAAATAAGTTGATCAAGACGTAGCCGATGATAGATGACCGGTTATCAGACGTACTTCTGCGACCTAAATAGATATATGGTTTTGAAAACTCCAAAATATATGCCCGGTCATCCTCAGCTCAAAAATAGACTATGTTTATAACTACTTCCTTCCGTTTGCATACTTTTTATTTTTATCTTTATGATCAGCTAGCGGGTTGAGAATAGTGGTGTAAAAACTTACATATGTGAGGCCCCAGAGACCGGAGACTATTCATCGGCTCGAAAATATATTCAAGGCACATGAGACTTTAGCTAAATAATAACTCACAATTAACATGTAAATTGCCAACAGAATTTCTATTTGGCACAAAAAAATGTAAACAATAATTGCCAAGAAAGTATTCAAGTAATCAAGCATTTATCTCATTACAGAGATACTTATGTTGTTCATATATTTATATATGTGAGACTTTATATATTAAATCTCTTGGAGGCTGGCTCCATCAGGGCAATAATAATAACGATTCAACGTGACAAAGGGTAAGAGCAACTCCTAAGAGACTCTCTAGATCCTATCTAATTGCTAGTTTTAGAGATTTTGATTAAAAAGGTACCTTCCAACAGCTTCTCTATGGTATTCAACGATAGTCATTCTCTATTCCGGATTTCTCGCTAGCAAAATATAGAAAAGAGAATAGCTCTCTAGAGTGCATACTAGGCTATAGAGAAGCTGTTGGAAAACATAAGAATATAGAAAATAATTTTTATGCAACTGAGTGAGTTGTAAAGGGACTTTTGGAGATTTTGGAGATGCTCCCGGTAGGATATAGAAAACTCCGCTAGTTCAAATGCCTGGTAGACGGTAGGGCCGGGAGCGGTCATCGTTTGCTCTTTTCTGCCGCGTTCAAATATAGAAGGCCCGAATTAAAGGCCCAATTACAACTATTGCTTGCATGGAGTCAAAGAACTTGGGCCGTAGACCTATTATCCGGCCCGATGGTCGCTCACTCTCGTTAAAGCAACCAGCCCAAACACCCTGCCTAGATTATTTTCCAACCAGAAAAGAGAGGACAATTCATCAACAATTATTGCATCACCAATATGATCGGTCAAAATTGCAATCCGCCGGCGTCTTCCTCGGCTCCACCTCCACTACACACATTTTCTCCGTATCATCTTCTCCTGTTCTTCAATCAACAAAAAAAGGCACAAAGCACACTCGTTGCCCGGAGGGCCCATGTGACTCTGATGGCGCGCATGACATGAACAACAAAGACCAACTCAGTCTGAAACTCTGAAGTACGGAGTATGCGAGGCTCAAGCATCACGAATTCACGATGGAGTCATGGAGTTGCTGTTTGTTACAGCGATTTATTACAACGACAACGACTTGTCATGAATTCAAGATGTACTACAGCATGGCAGAGACAGGTGGATCAGTAGCCTTTGGACAGAGACGCCAGGACGGCGTGCGCGACGGTGGCCATGGCGTCGAACCCGCCGTTCTCCGCGGGGACCGCCGCGCCGGCGGCCACGCCTTCGCACCCGCTGGGCACGTACCGCGCCGCGTCCATCACCTCGCGGGCGCCGGGGAGCCGCCCGGCCGCCGCGGACCCCGCCGCCCACTCCAGCGCCGCCGCCGCGCCCGTGTACAGCTGGAGGCACGCCCGCAGGCCGGCCTGCTTCGCCGCGTCCGCCTCCCCCGCGGCGGCGGCCGCGACGCTGTCCCTTGCCGCGGTGGCATTGGCCGCCGCGAGCCTGGCCGCGAGCGCCGCCAACGCTGGCGCGTCGAGCGCGGCGGCGCACGGCGAGGAAGGGTCGTGGCAGAGCGCGGAGTGGCAGGCGTCAGGGGTGACGTAGTATCCGCCCAGGGACCCGCACACGTCGTCCAGCACCGTGGTCGCCGCGGCGGCGCCGGAGATGGCGCCAGCACAGACGGCGGCGGCGAAGAGGAGGGAGAGCAGACGCAGTAGATTTGAGGCAGCCATGGTACTATTGGTCTCTGTTTTGCTTACCTGCTCAAGGACTCTCTCTAGCCTCTACTATTGGTCTCTTTGTATATATCGGCCAGGAAGATTTATTACTTGTTAAGACTTGCTTTGATTCTGTTTTTCTTTGTTTTTTGAAACGTTGATTCTGTTTTTGGTGTGCCATCAAAAGGTCGCAGTGTGTGTTTGGAGTGAAATAAATGATTTTGGTGTGCGGATTCGGTGAAAAGTATCTTTCTTCCTATCCGTATATGACTGGGATCTTGCCATTAACTCTTTCCAGGTAGCAAATTAAAGTTGAGAGAATTTTGGGAAAGATTTATTGTTGGGGAGATTCCACCGAAGATTCAGTCTGTTTCCACGTCTGATCAAGATTTGTTGAGATCCAGATGCATTAGTTCCTAATACTGTAATTTCGATGGGATATGGGATTCTAATGTTAATACTGTAATTTCGATGGGATATGGGATTCTAATGTTCAGGAGGACATTTATTTGCGGTGGCTCAAGTCCAAAGCTGGAATATATCTTTTTATCTGAAGAAATTAGCAGAACAACCTGATAAGTAGTTGGGTTGGGCTCTCGGGAAAATCTGGAATGTAATCAACCAAATCAACGTACAGAGCAATGATGACTAGTAATGCTGCAAACACTACCTTCCTCTTCAAAAAAAAGATTTTTCTTGAGGCTGGTCTTTCTGAAATCTGAACAGTGACTCATCCTGCAGAGCAGAGGAACAGGGCAGGGAGTTTTAGGCCGTGTTTAGTTCCGCGGTAAAAAGATTTTAAAAGGGAATCTTTTCACATTTGAAGTATTAAACATAGACTAATTAAAAAACTAATTGCAGATTACGTTTGGAATTCGCGAGACGAACCTAATGAACCTAATTAATCTGTCATTACACATGTTACTGTAGCATTACTGTAGCAATTTAGTGTCTAATCACGTCCTAATTAGACTTGTTGGATTCGTCTCGCCAATTCCAGTCTGTCTATATAATGCGATTTGTTTTTTACCTACATTTAGTACGCCATACATGTGTCTAAACATTCATTTTGGATTTTGGAACTAAACAAGGCCTTACTGCATTTTCCTTGTAAACAGACCATGTGTACAGCATTCGATGTTATCTACCGTAATTTTTTATTTGTCTTCGGGTTATAGGTTAGTCACCATGGACAATGCAGTGCCCAACGAAATGGCGATCAAAAAAGTTTTGGAGCAAAGCCAGCTGATATCTTCAAGATCTTGTGATGTTTGCACAGAAATGAGAACACAATGACATGCCATGGACTAGAGAGAAAAGCAAGAAGAACATGGTGAATTAGTGGTTGACTACTAGTATCGTTCCACCAAACCCAGCCATGGCATGTCATGGTGTTCTCCAAACCCAACCATGTCACACAAGACACGACTACACGAGACACCGGAAGAAGCCGCCGCCGCATCATATTCATCCGTACCGCGCCTCCCATGCCAGTACAGCGCCCAACCCATGGAGCGCCGCCGACCGGCTTAGCTGACCTTGGGCGTGTTAAGTCCCATAAAAGTTTTCCCAAAAAATCATATAAAACTGTGTCAGTTTATTTCTACTCATTGTGCACACAAAACAACCCAATGTAAAAAGTTTTTCAACTATTGACTCGCTCTTTTGGAAGTGAACACGCCACTTGTTGAGCATCGCGGTGGCCATGGTGGAGAGCTGGTCAACTCGCGGTTAGGCCACCAGCAACGGTTATCGACAATATCTATCTATACAAATGGCGACGCCTTCAACGGTTCAGCTTTAACGCTCTGCTTAATACAACAGTGGGTCCCATCTAACAGATTATTTTACTACTACCTTCTTCTATGTCTTATCCTTTCTTCCACAATCGCTATCTCCTTCCTGAAGAACAGGCACGAACTTGCTCAGTGCTCGCTTAGGAGCAGCAACTCCGGCTGGCTCCAGTTGGAAGCAGCTATTGGCACCTCTGGTCAGCGCCCGCGGCTGCTAGAGCTCACGCCCACGGCGGGCTCGCCGTCGGCCGTGGCCGCGCTCCGCCTCGCCTGCGGCGGCGAGCTCTGTCGTCGGCAGCTTAACTGCGCCGCACCTCCACCTCGCGACGGGAGTCGCTTCCTGCCCCTGTGCCTTGCAGCCGCCTCCGCCCCTGCCCGCTCCGGCAGCACCGCTCCGCTGCGTCCGGCCGTCCGGGGTCCTCGAGCGCCGGCCGTCGGGCCTCCGCCTTACGGCCTCCCTCCGCGCGTGCCAGGCTCATCGTCAGCCCGCGCCGGAGACCGGAGTTCGTACGCGGCGGCCTCCCCTCGCGTGTGTTTACCTCGCTGGACACAGGAATCCGTGAACATGGGACCCGCCCGCGTGAAATCGCGTGCTAGCGAGTCGCTGGCCGTAGCGACGATTTTCTCTCTCCCCCCTTCTCTTTCCTACATGGACTCCTAAGGGCAGTCCCAACCCATAGAGTCTATGGGTAGTTTCCATGTCGCCACATAAGTAAGAAATCACTATAGAAACTACACTTCACAACCCATGATTTCTTAATGTGGATTGTTAATAAATGCATCATCTCTCCTCTCTACCAATCATATTTACTCTTTATCTATCATGAAGAAACCATCATCTTCTCAATGCAAAGTTTGATAGTGTCTAGTGCATAGGTTCTCATGTAGACATTGGGTCTCATGCAAGACCCAGTTTCTTCCTCTCTCTACTCTCTTTCTTATTTAATACGGTGCCACATAAGCTAAAAGTCTTACGTGGCAATCTAATTAATGGGAAACTATCGGGTTGGGACAGCCCTAACGACCCCACGGCACGCCCTAACGGACGAAAGTCTCCTTCCAAAACCATAGAGATTCGCGAAGAAAAACCGGTTTCCATTCTCCAACGTGTGAAAGCAACAGCGAGTAAAGCTGCGTCGCGTTGCTGCTCCTGCCTCGTCCCGTCCCGTCCGTCCCCTCGAGCACGCTTCCGCCATTACCGCCCCTGCGCGCGGCCGCGCGCCAATGCGGAGCCAGTCTCCCCTCTCGCGGACTACAAAGACTTTGACCTCTCGCGGACCTTCTTGAACCTTGCAACGCCGGCGACATGGCCATGGCCCCCGACCCCTCCGCCGCCGCCAAGGCCGTCATCGACGGCAAGCTCCGCCTCCTCAAGAGTAAGCTCCTCCCGTCGCCGCCATTGTTCCTCCTCAAGATTGCGTATAGATAGATGCTCACCTTTAACGCAAATCTCTTCCTGAATCTCCCTTTCATTAGAAATAGCGAGCAAGATGGACCTCCGGGAAGCCAAGGACCCCAAAGTGGGGAATTTGCTGCATCTCGCCGTGGCCAGGGGGCACGCGGAGATCTGCAGGTTCCTGGTGGAGGAATCGGGGCTCGATGTCAGCGGCCCCAACCCCGATGGCGAGTGCCGCGTTGGCATTGCTAGCTGAATCTTGCGAATCGAGTGGTGTGCTTGCACTGATGAGAGCCTCGTTGTTCTTCCCTCTTTGCGGAATAGGTGAGACGCCTGTAATCATCGCCGCCACAGGCGGAAAGGTGAGCGTCCTGAGGTACCTCCTCGACCACGGCGTCGACCCAGCGACGCGCGACGCCACCGGTGCCACGCTGCTGCACATTGCGGCGGAGAACGGTGCGTTGCTCGGGTGGTCTGCAGTATTGTGATGTATGATTGATCACTAGGTGTTATCATCTCATAAATTATATTGTCTCTGATTCAGGGCACGAAGAGGCTGTAAGACTGCTGCTGTGAGCTGTCCAGGGGTGTTGATGTGGATCCCATCAGCAATCGCCATATAACACCACTGCACATGGCTGCATGGAAGGGCCATGATCAGGCTCTGAAAGTCCTGCTGGAGCATGGTGCTGATGTGAGTTGTCACCTCTACTGTCACCTTGTTGCATTGGTACCTCAATTGGATATTCAGTCAAAGATTTCAGTGCACTTGAAGATGAGCTAGTTCGCTGTGTGAGATGCTGCAGAATACATGGCAGGCACTTTTAATGCAAATCATTTCAGTGATCTGGAGTCCTATCTATTTGTACCGAAACTGTTATCTTGTTTCCCTTTTGCAGCCCAACAGAACTGCACATCATATTTTTTCACCGCTCAGGATGGCATGCACTTCAGGCTCCTTGAAATGCATCAAGCTATTAGTTGAGGTATAGTTACCTGTTCGCTTAAACTTTGTGAGTTTGTATATTCTCTTATGTTCTTTGCTTGAATGTACACTGATTTTTAGATGAAAACTTGTTTGGAACATGCTAATAACTGGATTAGCTTTTTTTAGTTTGGTAGGATGCTTGAATGTGCCGTCATCAATGTTTATATGTTCAAAACCTTCCTAAAGCTACCTAAGCTTTGGATTGTCAATTCTATATATATAGGCTGGTGCTGATGTCAACTCTAAAAGTCCCTATGGACCAAACCTTTTAATGAGCACAGCCTCCGATTACTCCGATGAGGCAACCGACATTGTCAAGCTCTTGCTGGAGGCAGGTGCTGACCCTGACATTTTTGCCAAGGTAAGTGTGTTAGGTCAATTTTGCTCTCCCTTTAGTTTGCTGAGGTTCAATTGCTTGGTCCCTTGCATCCTGGCATTAGAAGTGCACTATATCCATACACCGAGCAAGTAGTGTACTGTAGGTCTGTAATCAAGTGAATCTTTACCGTTGTTGTGGATCTTGTTACCTTCGTGTATACAATGAAATTTGGGGAACGTACAATCATTTATGCAGCACATAAGAATGATGTGATCTTGTCCAAATTCTCTTTCCTCGTACAAATTAAAACCAATCACATCTCTGTCCAATTGGAGTTTGATAAGACAATGACTACTATAAAATACATGCTTTTCGAACCTAACGTCATACACTCTGTCCACAAAATAAGTTTAGGGCATCGACGCTGTCTTCAGTAAGCTACTTTGACCAATAATATAAAATAAAAATAATTACTTAATATAGAAAGGGTTACATATTAAGATAGTTGGTTTAATGATGAATCTTGTAATATCATTTTACATTGGTAACCTTTATCCATTTTTTGCTATTGACAGTCAAAGTAATAAATGTTTGACTTAAGACAAACTAGAAATGCTTATTGTGGAGAGAGAGGGAATGGAGAGGTAGAGGGAGGGAGTGAGAGAGAGTAATTAGTTGGTCTCTTCTTTTTGCGTAATCTATATTAGTGGTGCTTAATTAATTATTTTTCCATGTTTTTAGGATGCAGGTTTCATGAAAGAACATACACCAGCTGACCCGAAGCAAGAAGCAATACGAAGCACTTGCAAAGGGGGACTACCTTGCAGCAAGCTACTTATATAGCTTGGTAAATGTTTCAACCAATCTGGAGTGTTTACTTTTTGAAACAATAAAAGTGTTATGTCATGGATGTTTATTGGTTCCCGAACATCATGTTTCTGATACAGCTGTTTTCTGCTTGCCTGTACATGTATGCTAACTTTTCTGTAATCCCGTCTATAAGTTGCATATATAGCACTTATGCTCCATTACATATGATGGACCAGTGTCCAATAGTTTATCTTCAAGTCATCAAGTGGCCTCTTTTTTCATAAAAAAAGACTACAGGATAATGTGCTTGTGCGGTCTATTCACACTAGATGTCAAATTAAAGCAAAAACCCTGTTAAGCTATACTGATTTTCCATGGCAGCACGAATCCTGAGCAATTGGGTTGTGCCGATTGTTAATGCAGGCAATACACAAGGATCCACTTGATGCTACCTTGTTCTCCAACAGAAGCCTATGCTGGTTGAGGCTGGGAGATGGAAAGAGTGCTCTGGCAGATGCTCAAGAATGCAAAATGATACGACCTTGCTGGTCGAAGGCATGGTACCAGGAGGGTGCAGCTCTCAGCATGCTGAAGGTAAACTATGAACTGTAGCAGCTGTGTCAAATTTGGTTCAGCATCGTAACCTAATCTAATCTAATATCTCCACTTTTATCTACACCCTTGTCGTGTCTCACTATATGCCCAGAATTACAAAGGAGCAGCTAATGCATTTGTGGAAGCACGGAAGCTTGACCCTGCCTGTGATGAGATCAAAACGGCGTTAAGGCAATGCTCTTTTTTGTTATTTTTCAGTTCTCTTGTTTCCAAGTTTCCGTTCAACTTTATTATCTAGGGATGATATCCTCCTTTGATTCTTGAAACTTGCAGGGAGGCTATTGAGGCTCTGAAGTTCGCTGCTCGCTCCGAAGAACAGAATCCTTGAGCTGCTTCAGGGTTGCCATATCTCAGATAAAAGATCCTATATAGGATTAAATATATATCTATATGTGTGTAATAATAGTGTAGGATTGAAGAACTCTTGACCCTTAATCCTGTGAAGACTTGTTTGGAGCTATGCTTGCCTGTATTACTCTTTTGCAACGAACTTAATTTGAAATGCCGGTAAGCTTATTAGACAGGAAGCATATCAGTTATCTGGATTGAATTAGTGCTATTTGTATTGAAGTGGTGCTATTATTATTCCTAGTAAAGTTGCAGGCTAATAACTAAATCTCGCCTTGACATTGCAATGCTATTAAACTAAAGGCTTGCCGATTCATCCAAACTTTAATATGGTTCATTTCATCTTCTCGTTGGCTTTGCTCCGTTTCATCTCATTCTTAGTCACTTCCGAATTTGCATCTCGAAGCCACTTTATTTTCGGATGAACAACTAGCCAAGTGGTTGGTCCGTGAATGAACATCCATGTGGAAGATAATCATCTACTCAACAATTTTTTCCAGATTTTATATATATGTTAAACATTCTGTTAACGATTCGTTTTGTTTTCCCTTGAGGACAGCAAAATCCGGGGTTGTTCCTGGCGCTTTATAATTCAATTCTTTTGTTGTTTCCTGTTATTACTGTGTGGGATAATTTTATTCTTTTTTAGCCAACGACTTTTTTTGGTTATTTGGTTGGCAGGCTGGGTGGCCAACCTGTGGGCTTTGGCCCTTGTTTAGTTCCAAAACGAAATCTTTTCAACCATCACATCAAAGGAGAATCTTAGATGCATGGAGTATTTAAATGTAGACGAAAAAGATGAAAAGTTAAATAGATAGGCTGGAAATCGCGAGACGAATCGAATGAGCCTACTTAATCTATGATTTGTAACAGTAATGGTACAGTAACCATCCGCTAATTATGGATTAATTACCCTCTAATTACCATCGTTAGACACACTTATCACTTGACACTTTGGCAGCTACTAGCGCAAGTTGGGAGCGACAATTAATCGGGGACAAGGAGCTATAGCTTCCGCGACCATTAAAAAAGGGACGGAGGGAGTATGCTCTTCGATAAGGAACATAACCACTGACCGTACCCAGTTCGCCATCGGCATTTTAGTTAGAAACCTTCACTTTCACTTGACTGAAACCAAGGCCATGGATACGACAGGTATTTTCCTACCGAGTGACCTAATGTAATTAGGACTAGGATTTTGACGGGTTTTTGCCGTAACACAATCCCAAAACAGGAGTGTGCAAGTTTTCCAACCATATAGAGATGATTTTGAGCCTGATTAGTCTGGTGCCAAAACTTTGCAAGCCAAATTGTTGGTCACTATCTGGTTTAATGTCAAAATTTGCTCACTTGTCACAAATATTCTGCTAAAATATTGACAAGATTTTTGTCTAACTTTTGGCTTGTCAAAACTGTGGCATACCAAATTTTTAATAGGAAACAAATCACGCTTTTTGAGTCTGAGCAACAATTTTTGCATCAGCAATATGCAGCAGCTCGATCGACATGGAAGATGCAACGCAATCCGCCGGCGCCTTCCTCGTCTCCACCTACCACTGGCTCCGTATCATCATCTTCCTGTTCTTCAACCAGCAGGCACACTTGGGGTCTGCTGTTTGCTCTGATGGCGCGCACGACATGAACAAAAACACGACGAACTCACCCTGAATTGCGCCATTGATCTATTTGACACGGCATCAAGCATCATCATGGAGTCATTGATCTATTGTTACGCAGTTACAGCGCCTTATTTTTTTTGAAAAATTACAGCGCCTTAATTATTCCAACGACCTATCATGATGATAGAACGGACAGAGACAGGGACAGGTGGTCAGTAGCCTTTGGACAGGGAGGCGAGGACGGCGTGCGCGACGGTGGCCATGGCGTCGAACCCGCCGTTCGCCGCGGGCACCGCAGCGCCGGCGGCCACGCCGTCGCACCCGCTGGGCACGTACCGCGCCGCGTCCATCACCTCGCGGGCGCCGGGGAGCCGCCCGGCCGCCGCGGACCCCGCCGCCCACTCCAGCGCCGCCGCCGCGCCCGTGTACAGCTGGAGGCACGCCCGCAGGCCGGCCGAAGACGACGACGCCGCGGCGGCCGCGACGCTGTCCCTGGCCGCGGTGGCGTTGGACGCCGCGAGCCTGGCCGCGAGCGCCGCCAACGCCGGCGCGTCGCGCGCGGCGGCGCACGGCGAGGACGGGTCGTGGCAGAGCGCGGAGAGGCAGGCGTCGGGGGTGACGTAGTACCCGCCCAGGGACCCGCACACGTCGTCCAGCACCGTGGTCGCCGCGGCGACGCCGGAGATGGCGCCGCCGCAGACGGCGGCGGCAGCGAAGAGGAGGGAGAACAGTAGATTTGAGGAAGCCATGGTACGGTGGGGTCTCTGTGTGTCGCTTACCTGCCCGAGACTCTGTCTGTCTCTACAACCTCGTTGCGAGATGGACGCTGTCTATATATATATCGGCCAGGAAGATTTATTACTTGTTAAGACTTGCTTTGATTCTGTTTTTGGCGTGCCATCAAAAAAGTCGCAGTGTGTTTGGAGTGAAATAAATGATTTTGGTGTGCGGATCCGGTGCAAAGTACGACCCATCTTTCTTCCTCTCCAGATATGACTGGGATATTGCCATTAACTTTCAAATTAAGGTTGACAGAATTTTGGGAAAGATATGACTGGGATTCCACCTAAGAGTCAGCCATGTCTCTTTGAATTTTTGTTGAGATCTTTAGTCCCTTTTGTAATTTTGATGGAATATGGGTTGCAATAATGTTCAGAAGGGCATCAAGTCGTCCAAAGCTAGAATCTGCTATCTTTTTTATCTGAAGAATTAGCAGAACAGCCTGATCAGGTAGTTCAACGACCGAATCAACGTACAGAGCAATGTCGACACTAGTAATGTGCAAACATTGCCAGCCTCTTAAAACACAAGGCTTTCTTGCGGTTGGTCTTTCTGAACAGGGACTCAATGTGCAGGGCAACTGAAGAGGAACATACCTGGGACTGTTACTGCATGTTTCGAAATTTTGTTTTTGGGTTATATAGGTTATTAGGCTTCATGGACAATGGGCAACGAAATGGCGATCAACTGGTCAAGAAATCTTTGAGTAAATGCCATCTGATATCTTCAAGGTCTTATAATTATCGCACAGGAATGAGAGACTAGCAACGCACTGTACACAAATGCCATGCCACGGAGAGCAAGCAACAAGAAGAGAAAAGTAGACATTATTGACCGTTCCTCCAAATCCAGCCATGTCACACTCACACTCACACGAGACACCGGAAGAAACAGCCGCGGCGTCACCGTGACGCGCCGCCGGCTGGCCGGCCGGCCGGCGTGCTACCCCGCAGCCTAGCTGACTTTGTTGAGCAGCGCGGTGGCCATGGTGGACAGCTGGTCGAACTCGCGGTTGGCTCCGGCCATCCTCCCCGCGGCCGCCTCGGTGCCCGCGCCGGCGAGCGCGGCGTCGCACCCGATCCCGGCCTGTCCCGTCAGCGGCAGCAGCGCGCGCGCGGCGCCCCAGCTCCGCGCCGCCGCGTACCCGCGCATCAGCCGCAGCGCCGGGACCGACGCCGACCCGTACAGCATCCCGCACGCCTCCAGCGCGTCCCGCGACGCCGCCGCCGCGGGCACCTCGGCGGCGGCGGCTTCGGCTTCGCGCGCCATCGCCGCCGCGGCGTCGCGCGCCGAGGCCCCGCTCGCGGCGGCCAGGTCCGCCGCCATGAGGAGGTGGCCGTGCCGGTCCGCCGCGGCGGCGCCCGGCACGGAGCGCAGCCGCGACGCGCAGAAGGCGGCGTCCACGAAGTCGCGGATCGCGTCGCACGAGTCGGACACGGCGTCCGACGCCGCGCCGCCGTTGCAGCTGAGGAAGCAGAGGAGCGCGGCGAGGATGGCGAGGTGCGGGCGTGCCATGCTCATGGTTTAGCTTGTTAACCTGTTGCGCTCCTCTCCGTGCGCTCTCGCCGCTGGGAGTGTGCTTTGTTGGTGGCGGGCGGGGCGGGTGGTTTACTTCGCGGGGCCTTGGCTATCTGCAGCGCCGCTGGATCGGAGCAGAGACGAGCTGCTGCTGCTTTGTTGGTGGGTAGGTGAGCTAATCAATGGAGGCACGCGAGGCCTGTCACCTGTGTGCGTCATTGTGTTTGTGTTCTACTCTTAACGGTCACCGCTTGGAGGTTGAAGTCGCAATCAATGCGCCATCATCTTAATTCATGTTCATCGTCTCATCAATTCTAGAATTGTCTTATGTTGATTAACACGAGTACTTACAAATTCCCATTTCTTCCCCTCTCTCTCTCTCTCTCTTCAAATCTTGCTTCTCGCTTGGATGCCATTAGATTTCTTCTGTATCCCGGTATATGCTATATTTATTTCCAGACATTTGCACAGGTAAAATCACATTTGAATCCGAGGAAATCATTTACGTGAATCAGGAGGCCAAGCGCGAAACCAACGTAACAGGGGATCAAGAAGTGTTAATGGATCGACAAGAGAGGACGACACGAGTTGGTTGTGCATCGATGATTATTACAATTACAACGAGCTCCTGTTCTACAGGAGCCAGAGCAAGCTTAGCCAGGCGAGCGGAGGAGTCGTCGCGGTCGGTCGACGAAGGTTCGATAACGATCAGTCGGCCGCCATGGAGGCTACGACGGCGTGCGCGACGAACGCCATGTCGCCGAACCCGCCGTTCTCGCGTGGCAGCGCGGCGGCGTCCCCGGCCATGCCCTCGCACCCGGCGGCCACGTACTGCGCCGCCTGCAGCACCTCGCGGGCGCCGCGGTACCGCCCGGCTGCCACGGCCCGCGCCGCCCACCGCAGCGCCGGCACCGCGCCCGCGTACAGCTGCAGGCACGACGACCGCGCCGCCGCGGCGGCCGCAGCAGACGCGGACGGGGCCGCCGCCGCGCTGCTGTTGTTAGCGGCGGGGCACGCGGGCGAAGGGGAGGAGGAGGAGGAGGAGATGAGGGCGGCCTCGATGCTGTCCCGTGCCGCCGTGGCGTTGCCGGCTGCGAGGCGGGCGGCGAGCGCGGCCACCGCGGGCGCGTCGCGCGCGGCGCGGCAGGGCGCGGTGGCGTCGGCGCAGAGCGCGGAGGCGCAGAGTGCCGGGGTGACGTAGTAGCTGCCCAGCCGCCCGCACACCTGGTCCAGCGCCGGCGCCGCCGCCTCTGCGGCGCGGGCAGCGGAGAGGAGGAGGAGCGCGAGGAAGGCGGCGGCGGTGAGCGTGGCAGGGGAGGAGCCGGACGCCATGACGACGGGTCCTGGGCTGGACTGTTGTGCCCTTTGCCTCGCTGGGTTGGGATGTTTTGGAGAGCGACCGCGAATGGACGGAGCACGGCACGGACTTGATGCCGTGCCGCCACGCATTGAGCGCGCAAGCATGCGTTGCGTCGGCGCTGGCCGATCTCGATGTGCCGGCCGCCGCGGTCACGTTGTTGTTCTCTGTCTCTCCGTCCGGTCCCGTTCCGTCGCATTTTTTTTCCACAGCGCCAACGCCAACGGCCCAACGCCTTTCTGAAAAGCAATGCATCAACCAAGCGAAAGCAATGCATCAACCAAGCCATCAACCAAGTCATCAGTTTTCACTCCATTGAATGCGCTAGGACGTACTCGCACCGTTTGCAGGCAGGGAAGTAATGAGCTGCCGGGGATCATGCGAGTCGCAGTAGGCGACCAAGCCATCAACCAACTACCCTCCAGCCCGTGAGACCGGTGTGTCTGAGCGTGGTCCACCTACGCACGGGACGAGTTCTCGTGCTTGAATCCTCGGTTGGCCCGGCAAGGACTCGTGGCTGCGGGCTGCCGCTTGCCATTTGCCGTGGCAACTCCAAATCCATGCATCCGGAATGTGGGGTGCCGATGATCACTTTACTTTTGGTGCTGAAAGCGTCATCCGAATCCCAGCTTAGCATAGCTAGCTTTGGCTCGATGCGTTTCTGCTCCGAACAAACGAATTACTGAACAGGGAAGGAAAAAAAAAAACAAGCCTGGAGTCTGGAGTCTGGACCCACGGATTCCACACGCGGCCGCTTTCGCAAAGTGCTGACACGATCCACCGTCCCGGAACACGTACGCATGCACATCGGGTGATGGATGCTCACCGGAAAGCACCGTCGCTTTCATTTTTTCATGCGTTTAGTTTTGGAATGGTTGGTTAGCAGATAGCAGCTCACCTAACCTCAAGGAGCCTTGGCAAATCGCACGCGTCCTTTTTGTGTTGTAACCGGCCGTGGCCTCCCTCTCGGGAATAACCTGCAACTGCAAGCAGAGCCACACTACCGTACACCACACGGGCCTGGCAGGCCCGATCGAGCACCGTGGCCCGTGTGCCGTGTGGGAGTTGGCTAGCTCGGGGATGGGCACCGGTGGCTCACCACGCCACGACGGCGCCATCGCGCGCACTGCTCAGAGTCAGAGCGCATGCAGCAAAGCCAAAAGCTACCTTGCCGGAATCGTGTACTAGAATCCTTTTTTTTTTTATCGTCTCCCGATTCCGCTGCATGTGTTCATTGCTCTGAATGCCCATGACAGCGACGCGCCACGCTCTTTCTTAGCGTGCATTTGCTCAAGCATTGAAACTGGATTTTTTTTTTAGAAAGTAATAGATCGGTATCATTGGATTTTACTTGATACCAAAAAGAAAAAAAGGATCTTGATGGCCTATCCATTTGGAAGCTTATTACCCCTAATATATCGAGGCCGGGATACGATTTTTATTCCATTCCTAAAACAGAGTGATCAACTTAATCCAGCCGCCTATGTATATAATGTCTCGTAGATCACCATATCGATCCAAGCCCCCCACCAGCTAGCTAGCGAATCCACCAACATGAGGGCCTCTCTTCTCGCCGCGCCTCTCGTCGCCTTCCTCGCCGCCGCCGCGGCGCTCTGCTGCTGCGTCGACGTCGCGGCCGCCGACGCCGTCGACGACTCGTGCAACGCGATCCGCGACTTCGTCGACGTGTCCTTCTGCGCCGCCCGGCTTCGGTCCGTCCCGGGCGCCGCCGCCGCCGACCGCCACGGCCACCTCCTCATGGCCGCGGACCTCGCCGCGGCGAGCGGCGCCACGGCCGGGAACGCCGCCGCCTCCGCGGCGGCTCGCGGCGACGACGACGCGGCGTCGCAGGACGCGCTGCGGGCGTGCGCGTTCCTGTACGGGTCGGCGTCGGTCCCCGCGCTAAGGCTCTTCCGCGGGTACGCGGCGGCGAGGAGCTGGGGCGCCGCGCGCGCGCTGCTGCCGCTCACGGCGCAGGCCGGGATCGGGTGCGACGCCGCGATCGCCGGCACCAAGGCGGCGGCGGGAGATGTGGCGGCGGCCAACCGCGAGTTCAACCAGCTGTCCGCCATGGCCACTGCGCTGCTCAACGCCGTCAGCTAGGTAGCCGGCTGGCCGTCGGTCGTCGCGGCGCCGGCATGCGTACACGCGCATGTTCAAATGGCATTGGTCCTTGTGACATGGGTTGGGTTTTCAGTAGTAGTTGATCAAATAATGTAACCGGCTGTTAATACTACTGATTTACTGTGCTTTTTATGCACTGTGCTGTAGATTGTGTGCGATGATGAACAATAATACTGTACTATCGATCGCTGTTTTTTTGTTGTTGCATTATTGCGTCTTTTCTTGAATCAACGAAAATACTTGGTATTCATAGGTCCCATCCCAGGTAAAACTTTGGTGATGGAACGTATATTTCACATGTGCATGTTGTGCACGGCATTGTGATTTGTGAACGATGATGATAACATTAAACCGGAGCTAGTAGGTAGCCCTCCCAATCACAAGGTGAATTTTTTTGAATTGGGTTGCGCTGATACGGTTTGGAAACTTTTTGGATTTCGGGTGGAAAACACCTCCTCGGTTTGAAGCTTGTCAGAGCCATATGCAAGGTGTGCCTGTGCCATGCATTGATCTATTGACATTGACATGGCGTCATCATGGTGGAGCCATATGAAGCTAGTTTATTTGTTACATGAGCCTTATTACAAGTTTACGACGACAAACAATGGCGGCCGGCATGTGCAATGTCGTCGATCAGTAGTTGGACACGGAGGCGAGGACGGCGTAAACGACGTAGGCCATGCAGAAGAACTCCACGCTCTCCTTGGGCGTCGCCTCCCCGGCCATGCCATCGCACGCCTCGTGCACGTGCTGCGCCGCCTGCATCACCTCCCTGGCGCCGGGTAACCGCCCGGCGGCCACCGACCCCGCCGCCCACTCCAGCGCCGCCACGAACCCGTTGTACAGCTGCAGGCACGACCGGAGCCCCGCCTTCTCGGTGGCGTTGTTGGACGCCACGGCGGCGACGGCCTGCTGGGCGCTGGTCCTCGCCACGGTGGCGTTGGCAGCCGCGAGCGCCGCCACCGCGTGCGGGTCGCGCGCGGCGCGGCACACGGCGACGAGGCGTCGTGGCAGAGCACGGACTTGCAGAGCTCCGGCGTGACGTAGTACCCGCCCAGCAACTCGCACACCTCATCCAGCGGCGCCATTTTCGTCGACCCGGCGGCGGCGGCGGCGCCGGAGCCGACGCAGATGACGGCCGCGAAGAGGGGGGGGGGGGGGGGGGGGGGGGGAGCATGAGAGTTGAGGCGGCTGCCATGGTGTGGCTGGCCCTCTTTTCTGTACTAGTCTGTGTGAGGGGTGCTATCAATATTCAGAATCTATATATATTGGCCAAGAAGATTTACTTATTAATACTTGTTCGGTTTTGGTTTTGGTCTAGGATCACAAGATCACAATGCGTTTGGGGTGAAGTAAATGGTTGTGATGTGCAACCATTAGCCAAGCGTGGTAGGATTCCTCTCCGAATAGTATCGAGATGCCAGAACAATTAAAGTTCAGAGATATCTGCTGAAAGATGTCAGGTTGGGGGAGATTCCTTCCAAGATTCAGTTCCCGAATCTGTTCAAGATTTGTGGTGATATCCTCAATAATTTTGATGGAACATGGGATCTACTCCCGAGATCAGTTGGGGGAGTACTCCACTCAAGATCTGTTCAGATGTAATATTCAGAAGGATGATATCAGAAAACTTGCATGCGTTTGCTGAAGCATTGATTGTTTCCTTGTGAGGCTGTCCGCAGTGGGCACGGTAAACACCCACGGTAAAGGCCACGTGGGCCTTTGCCGTGCTGCTTCCCGTGCGGCGCGCTGCAGCGGGGGACGGTACCAGCAACGGTACCGTCCTGTTCGGCCACCCGCACGCCAGAACTGGCGAGCGGAGAGAACGCGCGGTACGCGCCACGTCGGCGCGGGGCCCGCGCACCGCGTGCTCTCCCAACCACCCGCGCGCGGATATGGCGAGGAGGAAGAGAGGGAGGAGCCGCCGCCGGTGGAGCGCCGCCGCGGGAGATGGCGACGAGCACGCGCCGCCCAGAGAGAGGAGGCAGGCAGCTCGAGGAAGACCACTGCCGCCGTTGCGCCGGAGCCCCTCCTCGACTTCCGCCGCCGGAGATGGAGACGAGCACGCGCAGATCGAGGAGAAGGCGCGCCGGAGGAGGGGTTGCTCGGGCCCGACGCCGCCACGGGGAGGTCGGAGGGGCGCGACAGAGCTCGGAGGAGGTGCGTGGGGAGGAGAAGGTCGCGTGCGAGCTCCTCCACCGGTCCATCGCGCGCGAGGAAACCGGGGACAGGGAGAGGTGGAGACGGCGAGATCCGGCCCGGAGCAGGCGCCGGCGAGGCGGATCTGACCGTCCGCGGCGCGAGCTCCGTGGTCCACGCGCGAGCTCGAGGCGACCCGGAAGAGGAGGAGGAGGCGCGCCGGCGGGGTCGAGCTCGAGGAGGGGGGCGGCGGGGTCAAGCTCGAGGAGGGGTTGGCCGCGCACGAGCTCGAGGGGATGAGGAGTGGGCGGCGCGGCGCTGGAGGGGAAGAGGAGCTCCACCGCGGCGCTGGAGGTGGAGGAGGGCCGGCGGGGAGGGGGGGGGGGGGGGGAGAGAGGGAGAGGAGAGGGAGACGATAGAGGAGAGAGGAGAGGGGCAGCGTCCGTGGGTGGGCTCGGGGAGGTTAAAAAATCTTAGTGGTGGGCCCAACTGCGTGTTAGTTGGTATATAAAGTATGACCGGTGCAGGAGAAATTGGTTTAGAGTAGAGAATATCGATGACTAGGACAGAATATTCTCTTTTAAATGGTAGAGTAGAGGTTCACCACTGCGAACAGACTGACATGGGTTGGATGTTTTCTAGATAGTACAGTAATAATAGATTGATGTCATTTATTATTTGGAATCAAAAGAAGATCTTGACGCACAATAACTAATGACCATATATCTGAGCCGTGTTAACGATTTTCTTCCCCTATCCGAAAAGCGAACGTATCCTATGAAAACTCAATTCCCGCGGCGCTCTGCTGCTGCGTCGACGTCGCGGCCGCCGACGCCGTCGACGACTCGTGCAACGCGATCCGCGACTTCGTCGACGTGTCCTTCTGCGCCGCCCGGCTTCGGTCCGTCCCGGGCGCCGCCGCCGCCGACCGCCACGGCCACCTCCTCATGGCCGCGGACCTCGCCGTGGCGAGCGGCGCCTCGGCCGGGGACGCCGCGGCGAGGATGGAGCGCGCCGAGAGCGACCCGGCGGTGCGCGACGCGCTGCATGCGTGCGGGTTCCTGTACGGCGTGTCGTCGGTGCCGGCGCTGCGGATCATGCGCCGGTACGCGGCGGCGCGGAGCTGGGACGCCGCGCACGCGGTGTTCATGCTCGCGTTGCAGGCCGGGACGGACTGCGACGCCGCGCTCGGGAGCTCGGCGGGAAGGACGATGGCCGCGGCGAACCACGAGTTCGACCAGCTCGCCACCATGGCCACCGCGCTGCTCAACGCCTTCTCTGCTAGGTAGGCCAGCCGGCGCCGGCGCGCCGCGCCATGCAATTATGCTGGGCGTGCGTGCGTGCGGGGCCTGGTTCTTGTGTTGCCTGGTGTGAGTTGTGACATGACTGGAGATTCTGTTACATATCAATAATAAATGTAATCAACGGGCGGTTCACTATTTTTTTTTTGTTGTTGCATCACACACACCCTAAATCTGTTCATGTGTTTCCATGAATCATGAGAGCATTCTTAAAAAGAAGTCTCATTTTCAGCCTGATTTTCAATAAAAAGTACAAAACCGGATATGAAGAAACATCCAATTGTCAAAAATAGGACAACTTTGGCCATTCCGTTGGTTTTAAAGAGCGGTTCCGCATTTTCTAAAATTCAATTTTTTGGTTTAATAAAAAATTATTACTAATTCATTTGAAATTAAAAAATACCAAATTGGTACCTAAAAATTTGTGAAAATGTAACGTATATGCATAAGTTCTGTTCGACATTTTTTTGAATATTATTTGTTCCTATTTCTTATATTTTTTTATGAGCAATAAAACACAAAATAGTTAAAAATAATATTAAACAACGCCAAATAGAGTACCATCAAATAATTTATATTTTTATAAAATTTTGATACCAATTTTATATTTTTATTATTTGAAAAGAAATAGTCATGAATTGTTTTGAATAAATCAAAACTTTTAAATTTTTAGAAAATGCAAAACCCTTTCAAAATCATCCAAATGGCCAAATTCGCACGATTTTGACGGTTGGATTTTGCCACTCTGGCATTGTCACGCAAGCAAAAGGTGCCTCCATGGATGCTTTTGGACCTAAATGACCCACTCTTTAATAGATCGTGGACCTATATGACCACTTTTTTAGTTAATGGATCTAGATGAGACCTCGATAATAGTTTAAGGACCTAAATGATCACTTTTTAGTTAGTTCATAGACCTAGATGAGACACTGATAATAGTTTAAGGATCTATAGTGAAATTTATTCTTTTAGATTTATTTCAGGATTTAAACGACACTATTTCTTTCGATGGTTGGCGATGCGGCTGTTGATAACAAGATCGTTGGGGTGAGTTTTTCTATATCAGAGTCTGTCGACGGTGCTCGTATGGGTTGGGTTATATGCCTGTAGAAATCGGATTGAGTGCTTGTGTACTGTGTACATCATACGAGACGAAAACGTACATCATACGAGACGAAAATCTACTCGGATTCAACAGCGAGGATGCATGAGAAACGGACTCGGAACGAATCCGCACAGCTAGCGCACCCCGGCCGGCCCGTGATAAATAGTCCCAATGCAAGCAGCGCACCTCCATCCAAGCACGCACTCGATCAGATTCTGGACGGCCGGTGCATCTCCGATCTGGCAAGACGATGGTGGGCTCCGACGAGAAGCGCCGCCGGAGCTTGGCGGCCGCCATCCCGGACGACCTTCTCATCTCCGAGGTCCTGGTGCACCTCCCCGCCAAGTCCCTCGCGCGCTGCAGGTGCGTGTGCCGCTCGTGGCGCGCCGGCATCGGCGGCGCCGCCTTCGTCCGCCGCCACCTCGAGCTGTCCCGCGCGAGGCCGCCGTCGTCCGTGCTCGCCATTCCCCGCGAGGTCGACCCCGACGACGGCCAAGCCACGTCCACGGAGATCAGCTTCCACCGCGTCCTGCTACCGCCACCAGGGCGCACCGCCGCCGCCGAGGCCGACCTCATCTTGGAGAAGGCGTGGCCCGAGGGCATCCCGCGCATCGTCTCCCCAACGCACTGCGACGGCCTGGTCGCCCTCGCTACCACCACGGACAGGGTGTTCGTCTGCAACCCCGCCACCCGAGAGTTCGTCGCGCTGCCGCTCGGCACCCACAGCGCCCAGCTGGACTACTGCGAGATACTAGCCCCGCCGCTGGCTCTCGGCTTCGACCAGTGGCGGAACAGCTACGTCGTCGCCAGGTACTTCTACCGGGAGTACGGCGACATGTCCTACGACGAGGTCACCGGCGAGTGGTCGCAGGACTACGACATCGGACACGAGGTGTTCACGCTCGGCGGCGGCGGCGGGTCATGGGAGCTGACCCAGGACCCGCCGCACGCCGTCGGGGTCCAGAGGCCAATGTGCACGCGGCGGGCCTTCTACTGGCACTCCGACGTGCCGAGGCCGCGTCTGATACGGTTCAGCCTGCAGGATAGGGTGTTCCAGGTGGTGCCTCGCCCTCCGACCGCATGCAACGTCATTGACGACATGGCGTGCCTGGACGACGGGAAGCAACTGTGCTACGTGCACGCCGCCGCGGAGGCGTCGTTCCAGGTCTGGACGGCCGACGACGGGCCTGACCTGCAGTGGTCGCTGCGCTGCCGCATCCACCTCCCTGACGCGGTCCCCAACCTCATCTACAACTTCATGCCGGTCGTCGCCGAGGGGGACGGCACGCTGGTGGCAGCGGTAGGCGACAAGCTGTGCAGGTACAGCGCGCAGCGCGGGAGTATGGAGGAAGTGGTGGGCTTGCATGATGACCTGCAGTACGGGCGGCCGGACGGATCCAAGTACAAGTGCCGACCGCGTGACCCTATGCTGCACTGCGTCGTGCCGTACTTGGAGAGTTTGGTCTCGCTCACAGCACGTAACTACTGATAGGTTTAGTTTAGTTTCTGGTCATATATATGATGGTGGCGAGCATCGCTGTCCGGCCTTTTTGTATTGTGAACATGAACAACAATCAATTGTGTCTCATCTGGTTTATTATCATAGTTTTGCTTTCATAGACGACATGTATGTAATTAATGAATTGAATGCCATTTTATGTAGGTTATGAGCCCACACCCTTGTTTGGAATCACGCGCGGTCGTTTAATTTGTTTATGCAAATGATTATATTCCCTTTGTTTCAAATATTTGATATTGTTCGCTTTGGACTCGGCAGTTGACTACCTGCTTCCTGCTTCAAGAATTAGTGCAAATGTGCAGATGAAAAAATAAGTTAAGCTAAAGGTACTTCTGATGATAAACCAAGCCACACAATCAAAGAATTGATACACAGTTTAGAAACTAATTTTGTTATAATAAAAAAAATTAGAACAGACCTAGAGAAGCTTGTTATACTTGCGATAAGAGGAAGCACTTGAACAGCGAATTTTAGTACCAACCGGTACTAAAATGCGTCAGAGGCAACTGTAGATTTTCCCTTTTTTTTCTTCTTATTATCTCTTTTCTTATTTTCTTTCCTCTTTTCTCATACAGTAGAAGATATGCATACTTGTGATACAGTAGAAGATATGCATAAACAGGGACGGAAAGCCCGAAGATGTAATGCTAGAGTTGTATTGAGCTGAGATGATGCGGTTTACTTCGATGCCATGCATGTTCTCTGAATTTTTGTTTGGTGCGAAAGGTTATCCCTCTTCTTTCTTTAGGTCAATTTTTTTCTCTGAACTTTTATATATGTTGTGTTTTCGCGTCTGGCCTGCAAGGGCAGGCATCACTTGACTTGGATTTGATGGACTTTCAGTTCAAGTCGGGCTTGAAGCACAAAATGAAGAGAAATAAGTGAAAGGGATCCGAACTTGAAGTAACATATATGCTCATAATACAAGTTTGAGTTTCAAATCCGCAAGTTTACAACCTTTGCTAATTTAATTTACAAATTCAACATGATGAAAATGGTGACCTTCAGTACTTCTGTAGTTTTGTGTATGCAGAATTTATCAAACCAATCCCAAGTTCGTTTGGCCTGACCCCCAAGTTCCATCGACTCAGCCAGCCCACCTGGTTCTGGCACGGCACTGGGGAGGATCCAGCCTGGCATAAGTACGGGCGGCAACCGCCTCACGCCTTCCAGTTCCCGCTCGTTTCCATTCCCCTTCCCCCGCTCCTCCTCCTCCTCCCTCTCCACCTCAAACCAAACCACATTTCCAACCGTAGCTTCTCGAACCTTCCAGAGAGGCCGTGTGCTCGAGCTCGCCCGCCATGGCGTCCTCCTCCTCCGGCGACGGGCCCTCCACTTCGGGTCGGCGGCGCTCTGGGCCGGAGCCGTACTGGGATTGGGACTTCGTCACTATCAGCAAACGACTGGCACTCCAGGATCTCATCCAAGCAGTGTTGTTTCAGAACATCTTCCAAGCGAGGAGTAAGTTCTCGGCTCGATTCGACTCGGTCGGTGGGCGTGGTTTTTGAACAGCGATCTGATGATTTCGTCTGCTTGATTTTCTCGCTTTGGGCGGTTTGGGGTTGTGAATGCAGATGTCGCGAATAAGCTGAAGGCGATGGGGATGTTCCCGGACCAGGCGGTGGCAGAGGAGGCCCGCGACCACCCCAAGAGCAAGCGCCACGGGCCGCTCCACGTGGCCGCGGAGAACATGCACCTGGCGATGTGCAGAATGCTTGTCGAGGACTACAAGTGCAACCCAAACGCGACCACTGCTGATGGTATTTTTACTTCCCCCCTGCTGCCGTACTGCGATTTCTTCCTGCGGTTTTCTGGTTGTGCTTCGATCGGTTGCTTTCAGTTGTTTAATCGCGCATTTCTGCGAGGTTTTGGGTACTGCGGCATGGGGATTGGGGATTGATCGCGAGGTTTTGGTTCCTTGAGAGTTGAGAGGTTTGGAGTGTGCGTGGGTTTTGCTGTGTTCGAATGGGCGCGCGTGTCGATCGTAAATCCGAGTAATGCCCCGATCGCTCGTCGGAGTTGTGCTCCGGGGCCGGCGCGGCGGCAGACATGGGCGTTGCAGCATCTGTGAGAGACTCAGCTTCGTGGTGAATGAAGTGGGTGGATTAGCAATTGGGGCCCCAAACAAGAGCCCATTAATTTCGAAACTGGGCTACAAAGTTGGCCCGTCTTGGATTTGGGCTAGGGTTAAGCGATGGATAGCAAAGCTGCTCTGGCGGCGCCGCGCGTGGGTGAGCGGCGGCGGAGCGTGATGCGTGGCGGGGGCGTCGCCGCCGCGCTGGGTGCGTGGCGATGAGCAAACCAGGCGGGGCCACAAGGGGGTAAAGGATGGGGCCCGCACGGCGTGGCCAAGGCGTGGCAGCCGGCAGGGTATCAGCCAGGTGAGATAGCGGCGGGCGGGGGCGTGGCTAGAGAGTATAGCTTGTGCGATCTTTGTGAGATATTAATTTGATCCTACTCTTTCATCTCCTGATACTTTTATTTTACTTGTTCGTTCTCTGATACGCGTGATGTCTGGTTAGTTAATGTTAATCTAGTGGCATGTGGAATTCGACTGCTTGGCTCCATATGTCTATCCCATTGAGACCGAAATGTAGGTGGAAGAAGCAGTTTAGACTTATAGTGTATATAGCTCTGTAGTTCGTATGGGAACCAGCCTTTGAAGAATTTGCCCCTTTCAGCGGTGACTTCTTCCCTGTTTAATGATTGGCCTGACAGCTAACTTGCTTTTTATGACCAATTGTTCTGAATCGCGCCTAACCCAATTTTGCCATGTGCTGACACAAAATTTTGGCCATATGCTAACACAGAATGCCTATGAGGCTATGACGGTATGCGAGCAAATGAAATGCAGTAATCACACGACAGTTGCTCCTGCCGTCCCGTGTTTCTGGACTGGAACTGGTAGTTAGATTTTTTTTCTTTACTAGTGTAACTGGAGTCTGTGAATATGCAGTCATGGATCTGCTAAGCGCAAATTTTTTAATTAGTTTCAAGACAGGTGGAATTTTAGGTGAAAGTTCTCCTCTTAATTTTTAATAACCTTACGGTTTATTTACATGTAATACCTTCTTGTGCATTGTTCTAGTATGCTATTTATAAGCGCTAAGGCTTTTAAATATTTATCAATTTCTTTGGTCGCAGTAAAAAGTACTGGTCATCCTTAATAAGTATTTACTTTTTTATGCTCTTGTTAGATGAAACGCCTCTGTATTTTGCAACTAAAGGAGGATCTGGAGCTGTTGCAAAATATCTGATTATATGTGGCGCTGATCCAAATAAAGCAAGCAATCGTGGGATTACTCCACTCCACCATGCAGCAAGACGAGGTTTATCCTAGCAGATCTGTATTGCTTTCACACATTCTTCATATACCTTGTCAGACAGTATCACAAATGTCCATGTGCTTAAACTTGACATATTTCCTTTCAAACAAAACACAAAAGTAAAGTAAAGTAATATTCACACCTGGCCATGGCTAAAAAACAGTATCTTCCCTTGTTGGTTGCTTCAACCTGGCATTACCTGTGGCACACTAGGGCAGCGTAGGTAAAAAAGAGCAAACAATGTCTGGATCATCTACTGAAGGCCAGTGCTTGGGAGATTGGTTGGAAATGTGACCAGCTAAATGAGCAGTCAAGTTGTTGCTTAGGCTTAAATGTTGCTTAGTAGGCCATGTTTCGTTGTTCAGTAGACTCCCTGCATTTTGGGGGGCTTAATGTTACAAAAAGGAGCTTGTATAGAAGGTCAAAAGGACACCCCCCCTGTTTATTAACCATCCGAGGGTTATATCGCATTGCAAAGCTTCCTTATTTCATATCCATGTTAATTTAGCTTTAGCTTGTAGGCCTATAAAAATGCTAAAATGATCAATTCTTAAAATACTGAGCTCTTGGTGATGATTGAATTTTCGTAATGAAACACATGTTTTGTTATACCCTAAATTTTTTTATGTGATTATTTTCATGTTTTGCATCCAGGTTACTGTGAAATGGCAAGGTATTTGTTGTTCAAAGGAGCTAATGTTGATCCGCTTTCTCAAGATGGTGAAACACCACTACATTTTGCTGCTCTCCGTGGGCATGCAGAAATGGTGAAATTATTGTTGGCTCACGGCGCAAATGTACTATTTTCTTTCTCTTCTTTACTTTCCTCGTTTTCATCAATAAGTTGGAGTTCAGTACTATATCGATGATAACTGAGCAACAGATTCTTGTCTGGGTCGATTCAGGCTGGCCGCCGTTTTTTTAATTTACATGAGGATCTTTCCCTTGTGCCAACCCTGGAAGCTCAGTAGACCAGGTCTGGCCTGGGTGGGTTGAGTACTATTTTTGTTTTGCTTGACCAGGCTGAGCTGGAACTTCTGTTTTCTTAACCGGCTCAATCATATGCCCTTTTATTTTTTATTTTGTTCTCCTATCATGTGACATTTGTTCTCTTTTTTGGATCTTCCCTTGTCTACAATTCATGCCTTTGTGCCAGGTTGCCACGTACTATAGTAAAGTAAAACCATAATTCCTTTCATAACTAACCCAAGGTAAATCATTGCACTAAGAGAATCTTTTTGCTTGCTTTATGACTCTCCAATGGGCAGTTTGTATATGGTCTTATCGTTACGTTTACGTTACTTGCACAGAGTCAGAATGTGTAAAAAAAAAATCGTATATGACCTTAAATTATCCTGGGTTTTCTGCTATATTGTTGGAGTGCTCATTTGATGATAGGAGGAAGGAACCTTGCTGATGAAAGCTGAATTTTTTATCTGAAAAATGTTTAGACATAAGTTTTTTGTTGAGTGGCACATTGGAAAAGGAGATGACATGGCATTAGACTTCCCATGTTGATGCTATCCATTTGCATATTTAATTTTATTTGTGTGTTTAAGTTGAATAAAGCGATCGGTAGCTCTCATCTGTTACTTTTTATCTTATAATAGCTTGCACACACAGCACTTGATATTTTCTTTCCGCTCGAGTGCCATAATGTGTTCTTTTCCCTTTCCCCAGCGTTACAGACTTTCACATTATGGCCACACACCACTGGTGGCATCCATCTTTGGTTCTTCATTGGAATGCTTGCGGACATTTATTGAGGTGCAGTAACTTGTCCCTTTAGAGCTGCTGCTCGTCCCAAAAGATTTCTTGCCAATCTGGCAGAACTAATTTGATTATGTCATACCTAAGAACTAAAAAGAGCATGAATTGCATGACATTTTTGAAATGCTTTCTTCAACACACCCTGTATCATGTACTCCAAATTGCAGGCTGGCACTAATATCAATACTGGCAGTCGTGTAACTCCACTATCCGTAGCTGCTCGTAAAGGCTTAGCTGATTGCATCGATTATTTGTTGGATATTGGCGCTGATCCTAATGAGCCTGATGAAGTGAGTTTTATCATTTTCACTTGTTAGTTGTCACTCTTGTCCTGCTTCTGGGCTTTATATCTATTATATTTGCAGTGTAATCTTCCTGGAATATTATCACAGTGACTGATTTACAGCATGCTAAGACTTGAGATTTTTAGGGTATTTTGTTATATAACCTTCCCTGTACCCCAACAAATTTAGGCTAATTACTAATTAGCAAAGGTTCTTGCATGTGGCAAAATTTTGCTCTTTGAGGTTTACTGTCATGGTTTCGAAATATTGATTTTCGGAAGTATACGTGCAGCGTAATCTTCCTTGGTCCCAAATTACTATTTGTTTTGACATTTTTAGGCACATAACTTTTGATACACACCTAGATATATACCACGTCTAGATGCATAGCAAAAGTTATGTATATTTAGAAAAGCCAAAACCAATAGGAATTTGGGATGGAGGGAGTGCCATAATGCTATGCCCCGCACCTGTAGAATTTTGCTCATTTGTGATTTGTGATAGGTTTGGACATTGGGGTATAATGGCTGTATCATGTTCTCATTTTGCAATTGAAGGCCTCTAATTTTGTTATTCCTCCTGCTGACCAATGTTTATTTTATTCTTCTTCTGTGCTTTATTAACAGGATGACAAATTGCCGGTACAAATTGCTGCATCCAGATTATGGCCAGAATGCGTTGATATTCTTCTGCCTGTAACGAACCTTTTGGAAAAATATGCAAGCCCCCCTAGCCCTGGCGAAATGCTTGAACAAGAATCAGCTGTGAGTTCAGAGACACATTTTGGAAATATTTCCCATTTGTTACTGAATATGATGGTTGGATTGATGTTGGTAACTGTTACGTGGACTGCAACATAGATTTCTATACAATGCTGATTTTGTGATATGATTTTTATTTGACTTCCGGATGTGCATGAGCTGTAGGCACTCAAAGAGGAAATAACGAGGGCAATTGCAGATGGAGATGTTGCATTCTGGGAGAAGAATTATGCTTATGCATTGAGATGCTACACTAAAGTAAATTCTTGCATTTATAGTTGCCAATATATATCTCTTCTGCCTATGTCTATGGTATGGTCAGTCAGCTGCATTTCAGTGAATCCTGATGAATTCAATAACTAGTGCTGATTTACCTTAGATTGTATGGTCATGCCTATGCTACACTAAGGAGATGCTATTTCCAAATTAAATTAATGTTTGGTATCACCGGATGACTGCAGGCGTTGAAGCTTGGCGATGAGGATGCATCCTTGTATGCAAAGAGGAGCCTTTGCCATCTGCATGACTGCAACCAACTGAGATATTTGGATGACGCGTTTTCCTACACAAATGTCGTGAATCCAGGTTTGGTAGTACCATGCTTTGAGGAAGAAGCTAAGAAATTGGTGCTGGTGAGTTTTGCTTGCAAATAGCAACAACACAATGTGTCATATTCAGTGTGTGTTGACGATATCTTCTTTAGGCGTATTTTAAGGAATGGAAAGCACACTACCTGGCTGATGAAGATAGGAGCCGTGGCTGCTGCCATCCCAATACGACATCACTAAAGGCTAAGGATGCAGAAGGGTCAAAGAATATGACAGGTTATTCATTTTCTAGTTGCCCTCCTTGTAATACGCTGTTAGTGTTCTAGTTGATTGATGAGTGATATTGTTTGTGAGTGCTTCATTCAAATTCACTTCCTCAGGTGTGCCTTTAATGGAGACAAGGAAATATTATTGCAAAAGCTGTGGGCAGGACTATACCAATTTTCGGAAGCTTGGCCCACATCGCAGAAAATGCCATAGTAAGATGGGATTTTTACATACGGCTACTAATATAATAAACCTATGTATAGCTTTCTTGATATTCCACGTGTTTCCTTTTTCACATGCGTTTCAGCTATGGTTCTGAGCGGACCAGAGAAGTTCTACTGTAAATACTGTGGAAAAGACTTCAGAACTTCAAGGTCTGCCTCGAGCCACATGGGCAGTTGCAGACACAAGAAAGCAGCTCACAGCTCTGCAAGGCATGTGCTGCAGAAGAGCACGCCACCAGACTGATGAAGCATCCAGGTTTGTAGCCTCTGCTCTAGTTGCTTTTGTTCTTTGATGTGGAGATCTTTGGTCTGATAACTTTGGTTGGATGCTTTTTGAATAGTTTATACTCTTATCTTGTGACACTATTCAATCGGAAATGCTGTACCTACATGCTAGTTCCAGTTTATGTGTTTTCTTTCGTTCAGTTGGGAGTGCAAGTGAAAATTCGCACAAATGAATTGCCTGCTTATTTGGTTATCATTTCATTACAGATTACCATGTGTGATTTCTGACGCTATGGTGCTGATGTAACCTTTCAATGATACCTTACATCCAGGGAGGAGCATCCGTGAAGCAAGGTGGGCGAGTCGCTACTGCACAGACGAAGATGGTGGTGACATGCCGTTTCGAGGCGTCCATGGAACCTGTGGGGCCGTTGTTTTTGTTGAGTCCTGCATTTATTTCTCTATGGAACCTGTCCACGTTCTGTATATGATAAACCAAAGCCACTACCGTACCTATTATACCTAGCTAGCTAAAGACTTAGTAGAAGATGTGCATACTTCTTGTGATTCGCTGTACCGTCAAAATGGTCTGAAGCTTGGCCCTCTGCCTTGTAAGACCAAACATATACAATGTACTGAGCTGAGATAATGCAATTTACTTCGATGCCAAATGACATACATTTTCTGGATGTTGATTACTGTTCTCAATCGATTACAGGCTCCTACTTGTCATTATCCTCTTTACTTTTCTTTTGGCGCTAAAGATTACCCCTCTTCTTTTGGTGAAATTTTTGCTTCGCAGCTGTTATTTTTCACTTTCGCGTCTGGATTGCAAGAGTAGCCATGTTTGGATTTAAATTTGGTGTCCTTTGAGAGTTTGAGTTGACCTCGAAGCACAAGATGAAGAGAAATGAGTGAAAGTGAGAGGAGATACACGCGTATATGCTCCTTATACAAGGCCGGGTTTTAAATCCATCAAGCTTACATCCTTTACCGAAATGGTGAACTTTGGCACGAGTTAGTTTCGTTGTCCCTTTTGCCATTTTCTAAACTGAGACGAGAAGACGAATCACACACACAACAAGACAAAGGGGAGCCCAATTCTGTATCGGCCCAGACCATAAACCACATCGACTCGGCCCACCTGGCTCTGACAGCTCTCATCCAGACATTATCAAAGTCACGCAAGTGCGACGAGTGAAAAGGTTCATTAGTTATTCAGTTGGAGTTTATCACTCCATCTATCTATTAGAAGCATCTGCATATATCTTTCTATCAAACTTCAAACTTTTTTTAAAAAGTGTCAATAAAATTCAAACTAGAATGCAACGCGACGGGGCCTCTAAAAGTGAAAACAACCAACAAAACCCCTAACTTCTAATTGCCTTGGCCCATCGGCTCGCGGCCCACCTGGCTCTGGCGCGCACACAATTGGGCCCCAAATGGGAGCCCAGTTGTTTCACAATTGGGCCTATAAGTTGGCCCGGCTCAGATTTGGGCTTGGGCTTAAAAAACAGCCGCTCTGCTTGCTTGCAGTTGCAGGCTAGCATCTCGTCGCGCAGCAGCAGTAGCATAGCGACGGCGCGCGGCGCGTAGATGGGCGGCGGCCAAGCAGTGATGCGCGGCGAGGGCGAGGGCGCCGCCGCGCCGGGTGGGTGCTTGGGAGCAGCCGACCAGGCGGGGCCGCCGGAGGGCAGTGGGGGCTACGCGCATCATGGCCAAGGTGCGGCAGGGCATAGATTTGATATTCAGAACCAGGTGGGCTAGAGATTACAGATTAGTGTGAGCACACGGTGTCCGGTGAGGTACTGGGGTCTCGGGCCTGGGCACGCCCAGACAATTTCTTGTCTGACCGTGGGAGGTACGAAGGCTATCCGATTCTGGCATTCTATTATCTGTGAGTATTTTACTTGTTCTTTCTCTGTTAGGTGTAGTGTCTGGTTGGTTAATCTAGTGGCATGTGGAGTTGGACTGCTTGCCCCCATATTGGTACCCCCATTGAAATCAAAATGTAGGTGGAAGAATTTTCCCTGTTAGTGTTAGGGGTGACTTTTTCCCTGTTTAATGTTTGACCCCGAGTCCCCAGCAGCTTTAACTTGCTTTTTATGATTAATTCTGTTGTATCACGCCTAGCTCAATTTAGTCACGTGCTGACACAAAATGTGTATGAGAGCAGAGGAAATGCACTAATCACATTACCGATACTCCTGCCGTCCTTTGTTTCAGAGTGAAATCGATAGTTACAATTTTTCTTACTAGTGTATAGGTCTTCCGATGCATCAAGCTGTAGGTAAACATCATCTTTTAGGTCACAACTGTACCTATCCATCGAAGATAGACATAGGCGACACTCTAGGACAGCTTATGTCAGCTTATGGTAGGAGTTCATGCCAACCCAGTACCATACTTTGTTTTGGTATGTCTGCAATGCCCTTGTGTTTTTATTCATGGTATTTGTAATAAAAGTTAAAGTAACTGGTGTCTGTTAATATGCAATATTGATCAGCTAAGTACAATTTTTTTAGTTATAGGTTTGAGTGAAAGCTCTCTTAGTTTTTAATCTTATGGTGCATTTACCATGTAATACCTTTTTGTGCACTGTTCCGGTATGCCTTTTGCAAGTGCCAAGGCTTTTAAATATTTATCAGTTTCTTTTGTCTGAGTGAGAAACATTGACCATCCTTAATAAATGTTTACTCTTTTTATGCTTGTGTTAGGTACAACACCTCTGTTCTTTGCAATACTATGCAGTGGGGGATCTGGAGCTGTTTTAGAGTATCTTGTCACCAGTGGCGCTGATCCAAAGAAAGCAAACAACCGTGGGGTTACTCCACTCTATATTGCAGCAGGACAAGGTTTTCTCTGCCCATGCTTACTTGCGTTTTGGAGTTGTAGCTGTTATTTTAGGTTTATCCTGGCATATTGTACTGATTTCACACAGTGGGTTCATTGTTCAATATCTTTTCCGATAGTATTCCATGTAAACTTAACATATTTCCTCTCGAACAAGACAGACAAGGAAAGCATCAAACTGGTGTGGCTATAAAAAGGGCACAATCCCTTTTTAGTTGCTTCAGCTTGGTGGTGACATTACCTGAGCTTACTGAGCGAATGTAGGTAGAGAAGTAGCAAATGATGCCTCCATCATCCACTGAAGGCCTATTCTTGGGAGTTTGATTGGAAATACGCCCAGCTAAATGAGGTGTGCTTGTTGTTTAGGCTCAAACATTGCTTATTAGGTGTTATGGATTAAGTTATGGACGCCGGCTGCTGCAGCAAGATTCACCACCGCCCACGACATCAGCTGGTGTCTCCAGCAATCTCTCGGGCTGGCGGACCGCTTCGTGCAGGTGCAGGCCTGCTGCGGCATGGCCGTCCTTGTCAGCAGTGCCTCAGGGATTGTGGGCGTGCTTCGTCTCTTCTATTGCTGGAGGTGGTGCCTCCTGGACCTTTGAGCTCGGCGGCGTCTTTCCGGATCACGGCCTTAACATCGACACTGACATGACCCTTCCTCCGTTTTTACCAAATCTGCAGCTCTGAGCAGCCACAGCTCGAGGACGAGCTGCCTTCGAGGGGGGTGAAGTGTTATGGCAATTGGGCCGGCCTTGGCCTGGACGTGGGAGCAGCAATCGGCAGCAGTAGATTTGGATGAGTTTGTTTAGGTTTGTTAGCAGATAAGATTAGTTAGTTATTTGGATAGGATTTGTTAGCAGGTTTGTTAGGTGCCTTGCTTATAAAAGGCAGCCGAGAGTCCTAGATTGGGCAAGCAGAAAAAGATAAGCCTCAAGCTCAGAGCCTCCAAGGGAGGGCGAGCAGGTTGTTTATCGATCTGCTTATAGTGTTCTTCAGCCAATAATCAGTCCATATCAACTTGGTATTCCTGAAAGGCACACGGCAAAGCCTTTGCCGTGTGCTTTTGGCTTTGCCGTGTGCAAAATGGCACACGGCAAACACTGCGATGGCAAACAGGAGTTTGCCGTGTGCCATACCACGGGCACACGGCAAAGATGTTTGCCGTGTGCCAGGGTACTTTGCCGTGTGCCTTGTTTCCCACACGGCAAAATAAAGTTAACTGACGGCGAACCCCGGGGAACGGCTGTTTCCCGTGTGCCACGTGGGCGGCACACGGCAAACAACCTCTGTTTGCCATGTGCCACGTGCCTGACACACGACAAACACTGGATGTTTGCCGTGTGCCAGCCTTTGCACACGGCAAACAGCCTTCCCTACACCCAAATTTTTGTTGTTTTTGCTTTTAAATGTCCCCCAAACAACAAAAACAATCACATGCAGTTCATATGCGTTACAATTAACATCCCAGACAGTTTATATGCATCACAGACAATCATATATCGCTTCATCAGCTCACAAACACCATAAGCCATACACGGCCACAGAAATTCATACAAAGTCCATAAACAAGTTCATATACAGTCCATACGAGTCGATATGAGTCCAAAGTTCATAAACATGTTCAAACAAGTTCATACAACGTCCATAGTTCAGAACAAGTTCATACAAAGCACACGGCATAGAAACCACATGATACACACCGCTCACTCGTCCGCCGGCGGCTGAGGCGGAGGCGGAGGCAGAGGCTGCGTACCCCAAGCCCAGGGCGGCGGCACCTGCGACGCGACGGCGGAAGCTGACACGGCAACGACGGAGGCGGCGCCCACTGAGGCGGAGCCCCCTGCCACGGCTGAGTCGTCGGCCCTTGCCACGACCGAGCCTGCATCCCCTGAGGAGACGGCCACTGACTCCACGAAGGCGACAGGTCTGGGTTGATTGGCCCTTCATTGGATGTCGCCGATTGATTCTGTCCAAAGTTGAAGATATTGAATGTGTTAAGCTAAGTGATTTTACTAAGTCATTGGTTTGTATACTAAGTCTTTCTACTTTGTATCCTAAGTTTGGAAAGTGCTAAGTCAATGTAACTATAACAAATGAAAGTAAACGACTATGAAGTCACTCACAGGAGTCGGAGTACCGCCACGAGCTCCAGGTGGTTGACCGAACGGTGACAGCGGTGGCTGCGGAAAGCCCAAGGACTGCATATACTGAGCATAGGCCTCCCATCTCCTTGTGTGACACCCTAAAATTAGAGAGCATTTAAAAAGAACATTAAAAGTATTTTTAATATTAGAAAATGGATTAACTTCAATAGGATAATGCGTTAGAAAAATGAAATGCATTAGAGTATTTTGAAACCAACCATATGCATATGCTTGTTCTAACCTTAGAATAATTCTAAACCCTAGAAACCATCCAAAGATTCAAGTTAGATTTGAAATAAAACTCAAATTCAAATTCAAACTCAAAATAGAAAAGAAAAAGGAAAACAGAAAAAGGAAAAAGAATAAACCTCACCTTGGGCCAAAACCACCCCGCCGACCCAGCTCCACCCCGCGGCCCAGCCTTCTTCCCCGCTCGCCGCGGCCCAAACCAGCCCCGCTCCCCTTAGCCGAAGTCCGCTCCACCCCCTCCAATTCTCCCGCGCGCGCGTTGCTCCCCCCGGTGACGTCGCGCTGACGTCACCGTACAGCCCCCTTCTCCTACCTCTCGCCGCCGCGCCCATCCCCGCCGCCACGGCCGCTCGATCCGCCTCCACCGGCGCGGATCGAGCCTAGGGGGACGCGCGCAACGCGTGTCACCCCCACGGCCCTCCACCGCACCCCAAGTGCGGCGCCGACCGTGCCTTGCAGCTCCGCGCGGAGCTCGCCGCCGGGGGCACGCGTCGCCGCCCCGTGCGCCGGCGCGCCACGCGTCCGGCCACGGAGGGCGCCGTGGGAGCTCCGGGAGCTCACCCCCGGGCTATAAATAACCTCGGGCACCCTCCCTTGAAGGCCATCCCCGCTCATTCCCCTCCTACACCTCCCCCGCTCGCTCGCCGGCGCCGGCCGAGCACGAGCTCCACCGCTGCCGCGCGCGCCCGGCCGGAGCTACGCTGGGAGCCTCGCCGTCGTGCCCCGGTAAGCCTCCCCACGCCGCAACCTCGCCGCTGCCCCTCTCTCCCCTCCACATGCGCCGCCGGTCGAGCGCCATGGGACCCCGCGCGCCACCGCACTCCGGCGACCCGCTGGGAGGCCCTGGCCGACCGCTGCCACGCTCAGGTGCGCCGCCGTGCCTTACGCACCACCGGCCACACTCATACCACCTCGCGGTGGCTGAAACTACACTCCCCGCGCCTTTCCCCTTTGCGCCGCCCGCCACCCGAACTCCGGCGAGCATGCGCCGCCGCTGTGGGCCTCGCCACTCCGCCAGCACATGCTCAACCTCGCCGCCGCACTGCTCTCTCCCTCCCTGCCAAACCCCAACCCTCCTCGCGGCCCGACGTGGCCGGGGCGCTCAACTCCGGCGAGCACCCCTGCCACCGCCGCCGTCCCCTCCTCCCCTCTGCCCAGCGGGCGCCGCGTGGCAGCCACGCTGGCCGCTGGCCGCGGCCGCCACCTCACCCCTGTTCCCCTCCCTGCACAAGGTCTTCGTGGACCGCTGACCCAAGGGGGTCACGGGTCCACGGGCCGCAGTCCACGGGTCCACAGCACAGTAATAAGCGCGGGCCGCGCCCCGCGGGCCCCGCCTGTCTGGCTCTCTCTCCCCTGGTTAATTGCTAGGTGCACCCGGCTAAATGCACACAAGAAGTTAATTCTCCATCTTAGAGCTTTCTGAAAATTTCCAAAAATTCACCAAAAATCCTAGAATAATTCTTAAGCCTAGAAATACATTTCTTTCTTAAAAACCTCACCCACAAACCCTAGATTAAATAGTCACCTCTTTTAGGTTCAAATCCAATTAAAGAAATCATCCGTTAACCCTTGATTGATGTATTGATTTGTGTGACTAACCACAGACTCCGACCCGGAGAACAACGCCGAAGATCCAGACTACGAAGAGGAAGCAGGGGACGACCCCGACGCTGGACAAGGCAAGTCCCGCCCATATTAATAATTATGAAAGTTACTTTTGCATGCTGAATAATTGAAACTGGAGAACCGGAACCTGGTTACACAGTTTTTACTTTAGACCGGAAAGTGGAAGGAAGATCCCAAGGAAGGGGATTCTGTCCTAAGAGCCACTTCGGGTCGCCACTAAGGACCGGTTCGCGGGAGAATCTTTCCATTGCCTAGTACAGTCCCGCATGCCAAAAAAGCATGGCCTTCGGGAATGCTTATTTATGTGAGGCCTTGATCCGCACCCCACTAGCCAGCTTTAGTAAAGTGTCCCAAGGGGCCACGGTGGGCAACGGGACTCTTGGAGACAGACCCCGACAGAGGGCTGGGTCTGGCCGGTACGAGTCGCAGGTGACAGGGTCGGGAGGACCCAGTGGCAGAGTGCCACGCTATATATTTTCTTGATGCATCAAGAATCTTTCCCCGGGAAGGTCCCTGTGTGGACATGCGCGACTCCTACTTAGGCCCCAACAGTTTCCGTGGACAGAGCTAGGGAGTGGCTGTCTAGTGATAGACGCTGGTGGGAATGGATCTCGTAGGGCAGTACCGCCAAAGTACACGGTACGGGCTGACCGAATGCGGGACAGGAAAGTACGACCTCTGCAGAGCGACAAACCTATCTGGATAGCCGTGACTCCGGCAAGAGTCCAATTGGTAAAAGTCCCCGTCGATTAGATCACTAAAATGAGCATGACCCGCGGACTCCCCTTACCGCAGGTTGATATACCTTTGTTCACTAACCGGGACTGGTAGGGAGGTTATGCCCCTCCAGGACCAAACTTAATCTATTAAATTACTTTGGGACTTGCTGAGTACCCCTGACAGGAGTGCTCACCCTTGCTTCCACTTCATACCAGAGGACTTCATCGAAGACGGAGCAGGCGACGAAGGCTCGGAATGGTGACATGCTGCAACGCAATGCTGAGGCTCTACATAGTACTGGTAGTTTTATATTTTCTGAATAAGCGGAGGCCTTGAGGCCCGCTTGTAGCTTTGTGCAGACTCTAAGCTGTACATTTGATGTAAATTATGAATAAAAGGTTATTCGATGATGGTTTTCGATACCGCTTGTGAAGAACTACTTGCATTAGGGCTTCCAGGACTAATGCAGGTACTTGGGGAGTTCCGTTTCACGGGCGTGCCCCACACCTTGCATTCTCCTGCTCAATCCTTTCTGTCTAGGCCCGCAACTGCTCCTGGACCGTGGCCTGGACCTGCGCCTGGAACGATGCCTCCATTTGGGCCTACAAGATATGATGCATGTATTAGAATACGAAGGGTGTGTAAAGCGCTTGAACGGCGTGTGCAACAGAAATAACCTTGAATTGCTCCATCTGTATCTGTACGGTGCTTTGCCTCGGTCGTATAAGCGGTGTGGAGTCGGTTTGCCGAGCACGAAGCTGCGAGAGAGTGCGAGTACTAGCCGTGTCGATCACGCTGCCAGAAATAACGTACCGCCCATGCTTCTTGCCTCCTCCCATCCTCATGACGGCCTCTCCATCAATGGGCTCCGTGTGTGGATCGAAATCCGGCCCCCTCACTGCCTTTGCCATCTCGGTGTAGTCACTCAGGCGGCTATGGACAGAGGAGTTGATGTATGCCGAGGGGTGTCATCCGGGTTGTACGTGACATCGGAGGCCGCCTTCCCCTTTTTTGAGCAAGCATAGGCCCCGAGGATGCTGATTTCTTGGCCATGTGCCTCCGACTGCGGGAAAATACAGATTTATTAGAAATTCTGCAGAATTTAGCGTTGAAATAAATAAAGGAATACACGTACCCATTTTTTCTGTACCCCTTGAGGTTGCGGCTACCTTGGTGGTGTGATGATCCTGGCATCATCCCTCGCCGCACCCGACCACCCTCACTCTTCTCCGTGAAACCCTCCGTCAGCCACTTGTCCACGACCATACCCCAGCACCGATCATTGTTAGCTAGCCACCACATAGGCACCTGCACGCCATCAAGTACGACATATGAAAATAAAATTGTGTGTAATTAATCAAAGTAATTAAATGTTGAACATTTACCTGTAGAAATTGTTCCTTTGTCAGCGTCATTCTTCTCGCCTCTACTTTTGGCACGCTCCGCCTCTCGCGTCTAGGCGTATGGTTAGCCCACCACTGTATGATGGCACGCAGTTTCGTCTCGTACCACATATCGGCCACCAGCTTGCGGCAGGCCGTGTCAGCCACCTGGATCGCCTGGTTCATAGTTCCATCCAGCGGCTTGTAAAATTCCTGCACAAATCACATGATGTATTAGTAATTTCAAAAATGATTGATAAATGTGATGTATTGATAAATGTAACACGAAGAATACTTACAAACAGCTCGAGCACCACCCGTCGCGCCTTGCTCCCATACACCTGCCCATTCTCATCTAATTCCAAGTCCTGGGTGGTCGCGTAGTCCTCCCACGACCACGCCGGCTGCTCTCGGCCCCCTTTCTCTATGATGCCAGGGTAGCGCATCTGCAAAGCTGGCCCAGAATGCCGTTGGGAAGGCGAGAGTGAACACCTGGCTCCACAATCTCAAAGCCCCTGCCAAAGGTAAAAAAGCAAATTTATTAGTTAACTATTCATAAAACATGAGAACAAACATTAGTAAGAACATGTCAAGTTAATTACCTAGGAGGGTCGGGTGCACTAACCGTCCGTTGAGCCATAGGTATGCGTCGTCTTGGGAGGGAAGAGGGGCCTCGCAACCAAACTTTAGGTGAGTCGCCTCCCTCCTGCCCCTCCTGCTCCTGCTCCTCCTCCTCTCCCTCCCCCTCCTGCTCCGCCTTCTCCTCCCCCTTCTCCTGCTCCGCCTCCTCTGGACTAGAGCTGTGCGCAGAGGGTACAGGCGGGGGCGCCCTCCTGCGAGTACTCCTCCGCGGCCTCTCCACTGTAATTAAAAGGAGTTGTGTGTAAGTACAAGTATTAGAAAGACCACTGTAATTAAAAAGACCAAGTGCAAGTACCTGCAGCCGCCGACGAACTCGCTGAACCCTTCCCTTTTCCCCTGTTGGCCCCCTTGGAGGACTCCGCCGAACCGCTGCCCCTCCCAAGGAGAAAGTTGAGCGACCTCATCACACCTCTGCCGCCCCCCACCATTTTTGATCAATCACCTGCAATGGCAAAGATTAAGTAAGTACAAGTAGTAGAAATAAATTCACGCGTATTAAAAAATAAATTCAGAAAATATAGATTTAAAATAAATTAGTACACATATCTTACACGAATTAGAAATAGTCATCATGATCCACATTAGCTGGATCACACGACTCATCATCGCTATCACGCGTGTCACCGTGCTCCAAAGGAGGTTCGTTGTCAGAATCATTGTCGTTGCCTAATCGTAGTTTCTCAAGCAATTCTAAGTCTTTCACATTACGAATCACATCTCCGGCATCCTCCTGCTCAACTCTTTCATTATCTACTTCCATTTCGATCGCTTCACTGAAATCTATCTGAATGTCCCTTCTAACCCATCTTCTTGATAAAACTCTCCAGCATATGTGTTTGGGTCTATGTTGTAATCTTCATTGTTTGGGACAGGTAGTTTGCCGCGTGGTGATACTTTGTACACAACATCCCAACCCAGGAGACGTTGGTCGGTTTGGCATGGGTATGAGAGATAATAGACTTGTGTGGCCTGTTGGGCCACAATATAAACATCATCTCCTCCGACTCCTTTGTACACGGAGGACCCTCGAATTTCGACTAGCCCAAGTTTTGGGGTCCGTCTCACAGCTTAAGGATCATACCAATGGCATTTGAATATAACAGGTTTCAGGGGTTACGAGGCATTAAAGTCCAGTTCGTATATTTGTTCGACTATTCCATAGTACTCGAGTTCATCGTCTCCTGGAGTAAAAACTTCAGTATTTGTGGTTTTTCGATTGGGGCGACTCTACTCGTGGCTTGTTGTGTGAAAACGATACACATTCACATCAAAAGCGCCAAATGACTTGACCCTATAGGCAAATCCATTGGAAACCTGTTGCAACTCAGCACTCATAGAAGTATCTTTTTGAGCCTACAAGTTCAAAACAGGATACAATTTCGTCATATTACAGGGGAGCAACTTGTAATGTCATACTACGAACTACGAACGGGCTACTTTGTTCATTACCTTTTGTGAGAACTAAGAAATGAAATTAGGTCTTCCATTTCCCGCACCCTGCCTAAGAAGGGTATCCATTTCCTGTAGGGTAGGGGCCCTAGGACCGTGCCAGAATTCCGCACGAAATTCCCTGTATACCAAAGAGAAACAATGGGGTTGGATGCAGAATACAAAGTATTGAAATACTAAACGCTTGTTGAAAACTTACTCCATGTACGGCACGACTTCTTCAAGGTTGGTCAACACATATAGCATGATTTTGCTCCACTCTTCATGGTTCAAGGTCTTGATGGCCGAACTACTTGCACTTCCGAGTTGCCCTCGGAAAAGACTGAGATTCGATTCATGCTCGCCAACATTGTAACGAGAGGGTGGATTATGCACGCTAGGAAGGTTGTCAGCATAGTATTTTGATGTGAAGTTGGAGACCTCCTCCAGAATGTATGCCTCGGCAATAGAAGCTTCAATTTTGCATTTGTTTTTACATTTAGTTCGAAGCACTTTTTGGCATCTCTCAATAGAATAGCATCAACGTGCTTGCACAGGCCCCCCATTCCTGTTTCGTATGGGAGGTGCAAAATCATATGCTCCATCGGATTGAAGAAGCCGGGTGGAAAGATCTTCTCCAACTTACAGAGCAACAAGGGCGCCATTTTTTCCATTTCCTTGATCACTGTCACAGATAATTCCTTAGCACAAAGCGTGCGGAACAAAAAGCTCAACTCTGCAAGCACTTGCCAGACATGATCAGGAACGTAGCCTCGAACCATCACCGAAAGAAGTCGCTCGATCCATATGTGATAGTCATGACTCTTGAGCCCGTTGATTCGCATAGTAGTCAAGTTCACCCCTCACCTCAGATTTGCTGCGTACCCATCAGGGAACATTAAGTTCTGGATCCAGCGTAGTACTTCCCTACTTTGGTCCGGCGTTAGACAGAAATCGGCCTTTAGCTTCTTCCACCTGTTTCCCTCTTGGGGAGCCGGAATGTTCAACTCTGGTCTGTTGCATAACTCTGCTTGATCAAGTCTAGCCTTAACGTTGTCCTTTGATTTATCAGGTCAGCCCATGATTGAACACAAGGTCGCCTCAGCGACATTCTTTTCAGCGTGCATCATGTCGATGTTGTGTGGTAGAAGGAGGTCTTGCATATAGGGCCTCCACAAGCCACACATATCCGCCTAGGCATGTTGCTCGCCATATCCCACAAACCCACCATCTTCATTCATCACGAGGGCTTCTAACTCGGCACGAATCTCATCAGGTGTCATGATGTGCGGTATAGGGTCTTTAACTTCGACGCCTTTCCTAAAGTTCTTATCTCGTCTGATGGATGGTCAATAGGGAGGAATTGTCGATGTTTGTCGAACGAACAATATTTGCCGCCCTTCTTCAACCAAATGAATCTCAGACGCGCCTTGCATATTGGGTAAGGGAACTTCCCGTGCACACACCAGCCACAAAATATCCCATACGCGGGCATGTCATGCAGAGAGTAGTGGTACCACACATACGTTCTGAAGTTTGTCTTTATAGCTCGGTCGTATGTCCAAACCCTTCCTCCTAAGCACGGAGCAAATCATCAATCAGAGTAGTCGTTGGACCCTCAGTATGAATGGAAGGTACCGTAGGACTTTCGCGGGGATCGCGAGCTGCCTCTTCTGACCATCACCAGCGTCTACCTCCAAGAATCTTGAGGATTAAAACTTTGGACAGTACTTTGCATTCTCGTGTTCTTTTCTAAATAAGATGCAGTTCTTAGGACAGGCGTCAATCTTCTCGTAAGACATCTTAAGTGCACGAAGGACCTTTTGTGACTCATACACGTTCTTTGGCAGAATGTGACCTTCTGGAAGCATGCCGTAAAATACCGTCAACGTAACATCGAATGCGTCTCGACTTAGTGCAAACTAGGACTTCACGACCATTAGGCGCCCAATAGCATCCAATTGGAAAACCTTGGTATGCTCGTAAGGGGTTGACCACCTGCAGCTAACATGTCGTAGTATGCCTTCGCGCTTGGCTCTGGCTCATCCTCCCTTCCTCCATCAAACTGAGCGTCCTCAAAGTCATCTAACATGTCTGCCACCCCCGGCATCTGAATCAAGTTCCTCAATGCGTTGTCTCACGGCCTCGTCTCTTCTACGATTATTGCCTTCAAAATAGTAGGTCCACCGGGTTTGGTCTCTCGTAAATCCGTGTTTGAAAACATGTCTTGTCATTTCTTCCTTTGTTTTTCGACGCGTGTTCCCACATTTATCGCAAGGACACCAAGTGGTCTTGTTTCTTCCTTTAACCTTTGCAAATGCTTCATCTATAAAAGTCTCGGTCCTCCGAACCCAATCCACAGTCACATCACCCCCAGGGTTCCAACCCGTGAGCATCTAGGTACGATCATTCATCCTCTATGACACCGGCAAATGAAAATGAAATTCTTTTACATGTACATAGTGTAGGTCCTACACGATGTCTATACTCTCTACTAGGAGTAGAAGATAGGTCCTAATCTCACTCGAGGATGCGTAGCTAGGGTAAGTTTCCATAGTCTACTCCGATCTGGGACAGAATTTCGGCAGCACCTCCCCGTTGTTCTCCAAATACACGTCCCAGAGGGAGATTGTGTATCCGGAGAACACCGGGGAGGTGCTGCCGAAATCCTGTCCCAGATCGGAGTAGACTATGGATACCTACTCTAGCTACGCATCATCGGGCTGTCCAAATAACGTGGACAATTCAAAACAGATACGGTCGTAGATATGCAAAGTTCTGCATATTTCCAACTGTATCTCTTTCGAACGGGAGACGCTTAACTGGGTTTTGTGATCTACAAACATGCATGTAACGCGAGCGTGATTGCGGTGCTTACGGTGGGTCGGCGGTGTAGGCGTGGCCGGCGTGGTGTAGACTCGCGGTCCCGCTCCCACTCCCGCTCCGGCTACAGCTCCCGCTCTGGCTCCGGCTACAGCTCCCGCTCCGGCTCCCGCTCGAACAGGTGGAAGCGGATTCCTACAAAATTCAATAAATGCTTATATAGCAAATTCAAAATTTCGCCAGCACCTCCCCTATACGGTGAGGGTTTCCAAACCTGCAACAAAAACCACGACACGAAGGTCGGGCTACACAGATGTTTAAGCCCACGGCTCGATGGTCGGACACAATGCTTTAACCACCGAAGCCACAAGTCTCACCTAGAGGCTCAACGGCGGCGAGGCAGAGATGGGCTCCCATGGACGGTGGCTTCTGCACATCAAAAAACCAAAGAAATGTCAATAAAAAATTTCGGCAGCACCTCCCCTACACGGTGAGGTTAGCAAAACCTGCAAAAATTGAATACATTTCTAACAATTTTAACAAACGGAGCATCACATACACAACGACACCACGGTCTAGCATCACAACGGCACGACGGCCGAGCATCACATAAACTTCTAATAATTCTAACAAACTACTATCTTGAATCCACTTCTACAATTTCTAACAAACTCAAATATTTCAAAATTTACAAACAGCGCGAAGGCGAATCATGCATACCTAGAGGGTGCACGGGGCAGCCGAGGTGGAACGGAGGGGCGCCGAGGTGGCGGTGGCCGGCTGTGGTGGCGACGGGCGGGGGATGACTGGCCCGGACGCGGCCGGCGGCGGCCGGGGGAGGTGGAGGCGCGGCGGCCGGGGGTGGGGGAGGCGCGGCACGCCCCGGCCGAGGGAGGAGGAGGCGCGGCGGCGCGGCGGCGCGGCGGGCGGCGGCCGGGGGAGGGGGGGGCGCGGCGGCCGGGGGTGGGGGAGGCGCGGCACGCCCTGGCCGGGGGAGGAGGAGGCGTGGCGGCGCGGCGGGCGGCGGCCGGGGGAGGGGGGGCGCGGCGGCCGGGGGTAGGGAAGGCGGCCGGCCGGGGGAGGCGCGGCCGGCTGCGTCCGGGGCGGCGCGTGGGGGAGCGGCGACAGCCGGGGAGGCTGCGGCACGGCGGCACGGCGGAGCGGCGGCGGCGCGCGTGTGTGTGCGGTGTGGCCGAACGGCTAAGGGTAAAACCCTTTACCGTGTGCCCAGATTGGTGAGGTTAGCAAAACCTGCAAAAATCGAATACATTTCTAACAATTTTAACAAACGGAGCATCACATACACAACGACACCACGGTCTAGCATCACAACGGCACGACGGCCGAGCATCACATAAACTTCTAATAATTCTAACAAACTACTATCTTGAATCCACTTCTACAATTTCTAACAAACTCAAATATTTCAAAATTTACAAACAGCGTGAAGGCGAATCATGCATACCTAGAGGGTGCACGGGGTAGCCGGGGTGGAACGGAGGGGCGCCGAGGTGGCGGTGGCCGGCTGTGGTGGCGCGGGCGGGGGATGACTCGCCCGGACGCAGCCGGCGGCGGCCGGGGGTGGGGGAGGCGCGGCACGCCCCGGCCGGGGGAGGAGGAGGCGCAGCGGCGCGGCGGGCGGCGGCCGGGGGAGGGGGGCGCGGCGGCCGGGGGTAGGGAAGGCGGCCGGCCGGGGGAGGCGCGGTCGGCTGCGTCCGGGGCGGCGCGTGGGGGAGCGGCGACAGCTGGGGGAGGCTGCGGCACGGCGGAGCGGCGGCGGCGCGCTTGTGTGTGTGAGAGTGTGTGTGTGCGTGTGTGTGCGGTGTGGCCGAACGGCTAAGGGTAAAACCCTTTGCCGTGTGCCCTGGATCTGGGCACACCCAAAGGGTTTTTTTTTTAATTTGAATTTCAAAATTGTTTGTCGTGTGCCCTGGATCTGGGCACACGACAGACAACATATTTTTTTAATTTTTTTTAATTTCTGAAATTTAAAAAAATTTCAAGTTTTTTTAATATCTGGAATTTTAAAAATGTTTGTCGTGTGCCATGGATCTGGGCACACGGCAAATTTGTTTGCCGTGTGCCGCATCAGGAGCTCACGGCAAACATTTTCTGCCTAAGCAAAAAAAAATTTAAAAAGTACCAAACAAATTCAAAAAATAACCAAATTTGGGCATTAACCTGTCTAAGGTGTATGTAAACTATAAAAAATGAGTTTTGTTGGAGAACAAAATTTCAATTGTCACGTTGCATCAAATCACAACAACTCTTAGGATCTTCTCGCGAGAAGCTTTGGTTTGTAAAGAGGCAATGCGTCAACTTGCTCGAAACCTTCTACATTTTTTACCATAGCCTCTACGTATGAAAACATGACATCACGCCAAAATTTATATTTTATTTGACCTTTATTGTATTTTATAAAATTTTTAAACGAACGGAGCCCAAATTTGGGCACACGGTAAGCGAGCAATATATTCAAAATTTGATTCCATCTAATGAACTTGGCATCATATTAGTCTTAAGAATCCGAATAACATTTTTCCAAACATTACATTACATTATTCATTACATTATTCGAAACACTTACAACATTATTCGAAACACTTACAACATTATTCAAATTTGTCGTATCGGCAAAATTAAAATAATGATATAAAATGATTAAATATAGCAAACAGACCAGAAAACATGCACAAAACTAACATGGAATAATACATGGACAAAGAATTTAGCAAAAAAAAAAATGGAGGCAAAATTTAAATTTTTTGCAACCTGTTTGCCGTGTGCCAGCCTGTGGCACACGGCAAACATGCTACTTTGTCGTGCGCCACCTGTTTGCCGTGTGCCACGTGGCAAGGGCACACGGCAAACAGACAGGCTTTGTCGTGTGCCTGACCAGGACGCACGGCAAAGATGATGGCCGAGGCAACGGCCGTTTGGGGTGGCCTATTTGCCGTGTGCGTGCCGTTAGGCACACAGCAAACATGCCACTTTGCCGTGTGTCAGCTGTTTGTCGTGTGCCACGTGGCTAGGCACACGGCAAACAGGTCGCTTTGCCGTGTGCCGGCCTGTTTGCCGTATGCCTGCCTCGGGCCACCGTGTGCCTTGGCTTTGCCGTGTGCCACGTGGGTAAGCACACGGCAAACAGGCTTGTTTGCCGTGTGCCCGCAAAGTGGCACATGGCAAAGCCTTGGTCATACGGCAAACACGGGATTTCTGTAGTGGTTATATGCCCGTAGAAATCGGATCCCGTGCGGGGCCTGGTTCTTGTGTTGCCTAGTGTGAGTTGTGACATGACTGGAGATTCTGTTACCTATCAATAATAAATGTAATCAACGGGCGGTTCACTCTTTTTTTTTTTGTTGTTGCATCACACACGCTCTAAATCTGTTCATGTTTTTCCATGAATCATGAGAGCATTCTTAAAAGAAGTCACATTTTCAGCCTGATTTTCAATAAAAAGTACAAAACCGGATATGAAGAAACATCCAATTGTCAAAAATAGGACAACTTTGGCCATTCCGTTCGTTTTAAAGAGCGGTTCCGCATTTTCTAAAATTCAATTTTTTGGTTTAATAAAAAATTATTACTAATTCATTTGAAATTAAAAAAATACCAAATTGGTACCTAAAAATTTGTGAAAATGTAACGTATATGCATAAGTTCTGTTCGATATCTTTTTGAATATTATTTGTTCCTATTTCTTATATTTTTTTATGAGCAATAAAACACAAAAATAGTTAAAAAATAATATTAAACAACGCCAAATAGAGTACCATCAAATAATTTATATTTTTATAAAATTTTGATACCAATTTTATATTTTTATTATTTGAAAAGAAATAGTCATGAATTGTTTTGAATAAATCAAAACTTTTAAATTTTTAGAAAATGCAAAACCCTTTCAAAATCATCCAAATGGCCAAATTCGCACGATTTTGACGGTTGGATTTTGCCACTCTGGCATTGTCACGCAAGCAAAAGGTGCCTCCATGGATGCTTTTGGACCTAAATGACCCACTCTTTAATAGATCGTGGACCTATATGACCACTTTTTTAGTTAATGGATCTAGATGAGACCTCGGTAATAGTTTAAGGACCTAAATGACCACTTTTTAGTTAGTTCATAGACCTAGATGAGACATTGATAATAGTTTAAGGATCTATAGTGAAATTTATTCTTTTAGATTTATTTCAGGATTTAAACGACACTATTTCTTTCGATGGTTGGCGATGTGGCTGATGATAACAAGATCGTTGGGGTGAGTTTTTCTAGAGTAAATTTCACCAGCGGTCCACGAACTTGTCCCGAGTTCTCATCTAGGTCCCGGTACTCTCAAAATGCAGGTATAGGTCCTTAAACTTGTCCCACGCTCTCATCCATGTCCCGATACTCTTAAATTGCACACAACGGTCCTTCAACTTATCCTGCAGTCTCATCTAGGTCCATATACTTTCAAAATATATCAAACCAAGTTCAAATCCTACTTAAAACTGATACGAAATTCATGAGAAAATAATAAAAAAATGGTTGATTAAGAATATTGGATATAATATTTAATGATTTTAGGAGTTGTTATTTTAGCACAACTATTTAACAACTAATTTTATTTTAGAGATAAATTATTCTTGATAAAATGAAAAAATTGATTCTGGGTTATTTTAGAGATTTCTTGATTTCTCCAATATTCTTAATCAACCATTGTGTTTGTGGTTATTTTCTCGTAAATTTTGGATCAAATTTGAGTGGGGTTTAAACTTGGTTTGAAATCATGAAGGTTTTAATTGACAAAAATGTTTTTTCAAAATAAATAAATGCATTTTGGAAGTATATGGACCTTGATGAGACTGTGAGACAAGTTGGAGGACTGTTGTGTGCATTTTAAGAGTATCAAGACCTGAATGAGAGCACATGACAAGTTTAAGGACCTATACATGCATTTTGAGAGTACCGGGATCTAGATGAGAACTCGGGACAAGTTCATAGACCGCTGGTGAAATTTACTCGTTTTTCTATATCAGAGTCTGTCGACGGTGCTCGTATGGGTTGGGTTATATGCCTGTAGAAATCGGATTGAGTGCTTGTGTACGGTGTACATCATACGAGACGAAAACGTACATCATACGAGACGAAAACCTACTCGGATTCAACAGCGAGGATGCATGAGAAACGGACTCGGAACGAATCCGCACAGCTAGCGCACCCCGGCCGGCCCGTGATAAATAGTCCCAATGCAAGCAGCGCACCGCCTCCATCCAAGCACGCACTCGATCAGATTCAGGACGGCCGGTGCATCTCCGATCTGGCAAGACGATGGTGGGCTCCGACGAGAAGCGCCGCCGGAGCTTGGCGGCCGCCATCCCGGACGACCTTCTCATCTCCGAGGTCCTGGTGCACCTCCCCGCCAAGTCCCTCGCGCGCTGCAGGTGCGTGTGCCGCTCGTGGCGCGCCGGCATCGGCGGCGCCGCCTTCGTCCGCCGCCACCTCGAGCTGTCCCGCGCGAGGCCGCCGTCGTCCGTGCTCGCCATTCCCCGCGAGGTCGACCCCGACGACGGCCAAGCCACGTCCACGGAGATCAGCTTCCACCGCGTCCTGCTACCGCCACCAGGGCGCACCGCCGCCGCCGAGGCCGACCTCATCTTGGAGAAGGCGTGGCCCGAGGGCATCCCGCGCATCGTCTCCCCAACGCACTGCGACGGCCTGGTCGCCCTCGCTACCACCACGGACAGGGTGTTCGTCTGCAACCCGGCCACCCGAGAGTTCGTCGCGCTGCCGCTCGGCACCCACAGCGCCCAGCTGGACTCCTGCGAGATACTGGCCCCGCCGGTGGCTCTCGGCTTCGACCAGTGGCGGAACAGCTACGTCGTCGCCAGGTACTTCTACCGGGAGTACGGCGAGATGTCCTACGACGAGGTCACCGGCGAGTGGTCGCAGGACTACGACATCGGGCACGAGGTGTTCACGCTCGGCGGCGGCGGCGGGTCATGGGAGCTGACCCAGGACCCGCCGCACGCCGTCGGGGTCCAGGGGCCAATGTGCACGCGGCGGGCCTTCTACTGGCACTCCGACGTGCCGAGGCCGCGCCTGATGCGGTTCGGCCTGCAGGATAGGGCGTTCCAGGTGGTGCCTCGCCCTCCGACCGCATGCGACGCCGTCCTTGACGACATGGCGTGCCTGGACGACGGGAGGAAGCTGTGCTACGTGCACGCCGCCGCGGATGCGTCGTTCCAGGTCTGGACGGCCGACGACGGGCCTGACCTGCGGTGGTCGCTGCGCTGCCGCGTCCGCCTCCCTGACCCGGTCCCCAACCTCTGCTACAACTTCACGCCGGTCGTCGCCGAGGGGGACGACACGCTGGTGGCCGTCGTAGGCGAGAAGCTGTGCAGGTACAACGCGCAGCGCGGGAGTATGGAGGAAGTGGTGGGCTTGCATGATGACCTGCAGTACGGGCGGCCGGACGGATCCAAGTACAAGTGCCGACCGCGTGACCCTATGCTGCACTGCGTCGTGCCTTACTTGGAGAGTTTGGTCTCGCTCACAGCACGCAACTACTGACGACATGTATCATAGTCTTGATGGACTTTCAGTTCAAGTCGAGCTTGAAGCACAAAATGAAGAGAAATAAGCGAAAAGGATCCGAACTTGAAGTAACATATATGCTCATGATATAAGTTTGAGTTTCAAACACGCAAGTTTACAACCTTTGCTAATTTAATTTACAAATTCAACATGAAAATGGTGACCTTCGGCACGTGTGGGGATATAGTACCCGGGTACCTCACGAGCAAGCCTGACAGCCCACCAATAGGGGGCGGCCCGGCCCACCGTTCTGGACCTGATGACGTGCGGGACAAGTCGGCGCATGTAGGAAGGATCTGGAAGGAGGAGTTCTAGTTAGAATAGGAGTTTTTTTAAAGAAGGAAAGGATCCTTAGAGATAGGATCGGCTACAAACCGAATTGTAACCCTGCCCCCCCCCCCCGATATAAGGCAGGCAGGGACCCCCTCCAAACATCAAATCTCATCATCAACACATAATCCACGCATACAACACCCCAAAACAGGACGTAGGGTATTACGTCGAGTTGACGGACCGAACCTGTCTAAACTCTTGTGTCTGTCCATCCTAACCATCTTGCTTCCGATCTTTGCGATCTTCCCTACATACAAACCACTTCCGTGGGCTACCCCGTGGAAGACTGCCGGAGATCATATCACCGACAGTGGCGCGCCAGGTAGGGGATATCGCCGAGATCAATCTGGTGAGCCTGATGGATCGCGTCAAGATCTTGGACAGCTGCAACCTCCCGAACGTCGACGGATTCGAGATCCAGTTCGGGAACATCACTGCCGCCGTCTTGGATACCCAAGCGGCAGGAACCGCAACCGCCACGGAGGTTTCCTCTCTGGCGCGAACTTCGGCCATCACGGCCCAATCCGGTCCGATCGCATCTGATCGCGCCGTTCCTACCCCGCTGAGTCCATCGCAAAACGCGAGGCTCAACCAGTCGGGAGCAGATCAACAACCACTCGGATCCGATCCCGCTCCTGAGAGTCGCGTCGCCGAGTCCTCTCAGAGCGTAAACGCTCAGCCGACGCGCGTCCCGAGCCCTGAGATCATCACCATCCAGACCCCCGGCTTCCGCGCGCTTACCCAGAAGCAGAAGATGAAGGACATCGTCCAGGCGGATGATTCCCCCTCTGAGAGCGACTCCTACCAGTCAAACCCACGGGGACCCTCAATCCTGGACGACCTGCAAGAGGGTTACACCGCGTCCGACTCCTCTACGGAGCCGGAACTGCTAGGATCACCCGGAGGATTAACTCCGAGTAGCTTGGAGCGTGACACGCCCACAACCGACCTCTCCGAGTCCGAGGAAGATTACCTCGCGCAAGAAGGAGCCGGGTCATACTGCTACATGGTAGCACCAGCGACACCACCTAACCCCGTGTCGGAGGACGAGATCACCCCGGCCGAAGAGACGACTGAAGCCAGGAACCAGCGCCGAGGACGCAACGCCAATCGGGCGACTCGTAGAGCCGCCCGACCGCACGGGGCCAACGCATCAGAGTCTGGCACCGCTCAACTTCGAGAACCACCCTCGGAGGATCACTGTCGTCATCGGGATCGACGTGACAGGAGAAGCAGTCGGAACCTGATGCGCGACGGCATGTTGAGTACAACGGATTCGACGTCTACGAGACGCCGGTCCAGAACCTCGTCACCATCGACGAGGAAATCAGTCGGCTACCACCCAGCACTCCAGGCCTGAAAAAGGTAAGGGCTTTCGTGCAGGCCGCCTCCGTCCAGGTCCACCAGATGCAGAGCAGATCACGCACGGCCGCCTCTGAGCCCGGGCCATCGCGACGCCGGACCAGCGGCGGATCGAACCGCGATGAAGATCTTCGCACCACGATCAACAGAGATCGAGATGCGAGGGACGTCATCCGCAGCAGCACTGAGGAGCGTCATCGCGAGGAGATCCGACGTCGCGAAGAATACGATCGGGATCATGGGAATCCCCGTCGTAACTCCAACAGGAGCGGCTACTCGACGGAGTCAGAGTATACTGACTACTCTGATCCCTCCGGTAGCCCAAGGCGCGGCAACGACGGTGGTCGTACTCCGCCGCGAGGACGAGCGGCTCCCCCACGAAGGCGGCCGACCCCGCCAAGGGAGCAAACTCCACCGCGCAGCAGAACCTACCGACGGGACCGAACTCCACCCAGGACTCGGACCTATCGGAGGACCCGTTCCCCACCCAGGGATCGGGATCGCAGGAGGGAGCACACTCCCCCAAGGACAACAGATGGCTCGGATCCGAGTGGTTCCCGCCCCAGAGGTCGGATCGGCGGATTCCAGCCGTTCACCGAGCGCTTGAGGAGCGTAACATGGCCCAGAGGCTTCAAGCTGTCGGACATCGACAAGTACGACGGGAAGTCTGATCCATCTCAATGGGTTCAGATCTACTACACCGCCATACAAGCGGCTGGCGGCGACGAGGACGTGATGGCGAACTACCTTCCCATCATGCTCACCAAAGACTGCCGCAACTGGCTGGCAGGACTCCCACAGGACGCCATCGACAACTGGGATCAGCTTACCGTACTCTTCATCGGTAACTATCTCGGAACCTGGGAGAGGCCCGGGAGCAAGCGGCTCCTCGGCCAAATACGACAGCGCAAGAACGAGACCCTGCATGACTTCGTGCACAGGTTCTCGGAGAAGCGCAACTCCATCACGGACGTGACGGATCAGGAGGTGATGACCGCCTTCCAGAACGGCATCTCCGACGGAAGACTGATCCACAAGTGGACTCGGAAGCCACCCGCGACTGTCAACGACATGTTCCGGGTCGCTAGCACGTGGGCGAACGCGGAGATCGCGGAGAAGGAACAACTCAGCGAGATCAAGAATCGCTGGGAGGAGGAGAACAAGACGACCCGCAAGCGCGACCGCCGCGAGGACAAAGATCGACACGACGACCATCGTCGCAGCGACAGTCACCCTCGCAAGAAGAGCGAGGGCGATATGGTCGCCACTCTGGACCGGCCCAGAGGCCGGGTAACTCCAGAGGATTTCCAGCGCATGCTCGATGAGCAATGTCCATACCACAAGCACAAGCACTCGGCACGAGAGTGCTACGGGCTCAAGCGAGCCTTCACTGGGGGCAACAGAGGCCCTCCCTACAGAAAGAGGAACGATGGTTCCCCGAGAGAGGACAGGCGGACCGACGAGCCCGGCGACGAGTTTCAGGAGGCCGACCGAGTGGTCCGTATGATCTACGACGGACCGGAAGGATTCGAGACCAAGCGCCAGCAAAAGCTCACCCACCGCCAGGTCATGCACGTAAGGGAGCCATCGGTACCAGAGTACCTCAAGTGGTCGGAAGTTCCGATCACCTTCACCCGGGAAGATCACCCGAGCTTCATACCGAAGCCCGGATCCCACGCCTTGGTAGTAGCTCCGACTTTCCGCAACGTTCAGCTCACCAAGGTGCTAGTCGATGGTGGCAGTGGCCTGAACATCCTCTTTGCTAACACATTGAAGGAGCTCGGCCTGACCACTCTCGACCTGTGTCCCCCCAATCCTCGTTCTACGGTCTGATACCGGGAGAGGGGGCAGAACCACTCCGGCACATCACATTGCCCGTTACTTTCAGAGACCGGAACAACTACCGGACCGAGCATATGCAGTTCACGGTGGCGAACTTTGAGACTGCATATCACGCCATCCTCGGGAGGCTGGCGCTCGCCAAGTTCATGGCGATCCCTCACTACGTCTACTTGCAGGTCAAGATGTCAGGACCCAAGGGCGTAATCACCGTCTTGGGGGACATCCGAGTCGCTTACACATGCGAACAGGAGACCCTCAACGCGGCAGCTGCCCTGGACATGTCGAAGCGCATGACGCAAGTACTGGCTGCATCGCAGGAGGTGGACAAGGACTCTCTGGAGATCCCCGCCAAGAGGCAGAAAAATACTATTCCCTCCGCTCGCTACGGGAAAATTTATGTTTGCCGTGTGTGGCATTCTTTGCCGTGTGCGGCATACGGGCACACGACAAAGAGCCCTCTTGCCGTGTGTCAAAAAAACTCTTGCCGTGTGTTTGTTTTAACACACTGCAAAGAGGCGACTTTGTCGTGTGTCTTCTTTAGCACACGGCAAATTCATAAATAAAATTTCTCTTTTCATACCAAAATTTTTCTACTCTCCACATACATATGTGTTACTCCATATTAAAATTTGGTACATTTTTATTTGTTTGCTATCTTTTAATTAATTAAGTACATTTCAAGCAATTTTTAAATCGAGTCAAATTTGAACAGCAAGTGATTGAAATAATAGAATAAAATGAGTGGAAAAATATATTCATGTTATTTACCCAGTTTGAGGGCCATGCACATGAAATGAAAATAAATTTTGAACATCTTGTTCAAACAATAAGACCACTAACATGTGCTCGAGTGATTATTAAATTCAAATAAAAGAAAATGAAGTCTGAAAATCATGAAATTTGTCATGATGTGATGACATAGCACAAGGAGGCTGTGATAAAAGTTGAGATGATTTCGCATATTTTATCATAACGATGTTTACAAAATCTAAACATCTCATAAGAAGTTAATGAGTTAGTGTATGTGAGGGAGTTAGTAGATGTATTTTTGAATACAAACTTTTATATATGATCTCGTATGGAAAAAAGTTTATACCAAAGTCGTATAGCTCGATGAAATTTAAAACTTTGTAGTTTACAACTTTTGTATTGAGATACATTATAAGCTATCCGATTTCAAATTTTCAAAATTTAAAAATTTCAAATGACTTCGGATGTAAATAAGTTTTATATAAAAATTGTAAAGCTCAATAAAATATACAACTTTCTAGTTTACAACTTTTTTATTTGAGATCGTTAGTATTTCAAAAATACATTATAAGCTATCCAATTTTAAAATTTTAAAAATTTCAAATGACTTCGAATGTGAAAACAGTCTATAACAAAGTTGTAGATCTCGAAAAGATATAAAAGTTTGTAGTTTACAACTTTTTATTTGAACTCATTTTGATATCTAAAAATGTATTATAAGACCACTAAAGAAGCACAAATGTGCCACGTCAGCAATACATGTCATCAAAATGGAGAGCTCCCATTGGCCAGAGATTCCACCCATGGATCCATGCCCCCACCGGCCCTCTCTATCCTTATCCTCTCCCCTCCCCACCGGCCCCTCTCTCTCCTTATCCTCTCCCCTCCCCACGGATCTCCCCCACGAGGCGGCGGCGGCCGGAGCAGGCGCGGCGGCCGGAGCGGCACGGACCGGCGCGGCGGTTGGAGGCGCGGCGCGGCGCAGGCCCGGCGGCCGGAGCGGCGCCCGGCAGCCCGGCGTGGTGGCCCCCGTGGCGGGGCAACGTTTTTTATATTTTCAAAAATCTTTGCCGTGTGGGGATTCATGGCACACGGCAAACCAACATGGCACACGACAAAGATCTTTGCCGTGTGCCCGTGATGCGGCACACGGCAAAGTTTTCTTTGCCGTCGTTGTGTTTGCCGTATGCCATTTTGCCGTCGTTGTGTTTGCCGTGTGCACATTTGTGGCTTTGCTGTGTGCGGGAGGCACACGGCAAAGACGTGGCCTCCCGTAGTGACTGCTCATCTTATTAAAATAATTATACAAACATATTCAAATTTAAATCATTTTTAAATATTTTTTAGTCATAAAGCAAGTCAAAAATATAGTATTTTACACGGTTATTTGAATAAGAGGAGTGATCAAATTTATAGTAAAAAAATCAAATGAATTATAGTTGAAATGTAGGTACAACTACTTCCGTTGCTCCGTTGCTCTACGAATAGCCAACGTTTTTCGGTACATTTAAATAACTACCTACCATAAAAAATGAAAAATGAGTTTATAAAATTTTCGGCATGATGGGATGTTATTAATTAATTTTGGGCATGTTATTAACGAAAGCTACATTTCCAAACGGTTTAGAATTTGCCTTTCACGGATGCTAACCCACCGCTAGAAAATACTACTCCCTCCATTCTCCGTTCTAAATTATTGTTCGTTAGATTTTTTTACCTAGATTTAACTGCTTGTCTTATTAAAAAATTATACAAACATAGTCAAATTTAAATTATTTTAAATATTTTTTATTAATAAATCAAGTCATAAAAAAATAATATTTTACACGATTATTTGTGTAAGAGGATTGATCAAATTTATAGTAAAAAGATCAGACAAATTATAATTTGAAACAGAAGTAGAACTAGTTTTTTTCTAACCATTGCTCTACGAATAGCCAACGTTTTTGGGTACATTTAAATAACTACCTACCATAAATAATGAAAAATGAGTTTATAAAATTTACATTACTAGGATTTAGTGAAACAATTAGAAAAATGCCAAATTACACTGGAAAGATCTCGGCCACTCGAGAAAAATAGAAAAAAGTTGGTCACTTTCAAAACAACTGTTAGAAATAATTATACATCTAATAGTGTACTTTCAAATTCCGAGAAGACGCTAGGGACACAAGGTAAGTACTCTCCTTTCAATCACATGGTGCCTAGCTATATTAGAGCAAGGCTAATAATTTAACCCACTGAAGGCTATGTAAAGTATACAATATAGCCTGACTATATAATAGGTTGCATATTAGGTTGGCTATTAAAAAAACAAAGATGTAAATACAAGTGACTCGTGTCTGCATGGTAGTGGTTGAGAGTTAAAAATTAATGCTCTTTTCTCTTGGTTTTTTGTATGGTAGTGGTTGAGAGTTAAAAATTAATACTCTTTTCTCTTGGTTCTTTGTATCTCGACCGATATCATCAGTCGGCACCAGCCCTATTTATTTTGTGAAATTTTTTTGCAAAAACCTTTTTCGAGGACAATCTTACTATTTAGGAGTACTAAACGTACAGACTAATAATAAATCTAAGAGTAAATTTCATGGCCGGTCCCTAAACTATTGGGCAGTTCTCATCTAGGTCCACGAACTATAAAATTGCATTTTTGGGTCCCTAGACTATCTAAGTGGGTCATCTAGGTCCAAATCTGCCACGGGACATCCAAGAGCTGACATGACGCGCTGATTGTGATGCCTACGTGGAACCAGACATGTGGGGCCCATATGTCAGCCTCCTCCTCCTCCTACTCCTCCTCTCTCTCTCCCTTCTTCTTTCTCAACGATTCCCCACCAACTGAGCTCCAACCGTCGTCCAACTTCGGCGTCAGCGCTCCATCTCCACCCAATTCCCCACGCCACAAGCTCTCTCACCTCCCTAGCTCTGCCCTGAACCATTATTGAATAGCTTCGGTGATAGGGACCTCCGGAATCACGAGGAATCATGGCTCCGCGGGCCGAGCGAGCCTTGTCGCCGGTCGAGCGAGCACAGGTTCCACCCAGGGGAGCTACGCCGTGGGCGGCGAGAACGATGCGAGGACGACGGTGGCACAATGGCGCACGGAGGAGGGCTCCGGTGAGGATCAGGCATGGGAAGGCGATACCGGGAGATGGCCGCTGGGCGAACGAAGCCGAGGTTGTCACGGGGGAGACAGACGGGCGAGCGCGAGGCGAGACAGCCAGCGTCGCCAGGTAGAGACGGCCTGGGGAGCGCGTGTGACGACCGACATCGCCAGGGGAGAAGAAGGTCAGGCGAGCGATAGCGGGGCGAGCGGGGCTGGGGTCGCCAGGGGGAGACCACAGGGGGAGTGTGGGGAGACGGCCCACGTTGCTAGGAGGCTAACATATGGGCCCCACGTGTCAGGTTCCACGTAGGCTTCACAGTCAGCACACCATGTCAGATATTGGATGTCCCCATGGTAGATTTGGACCTAGATGACCCAGTTAGATAGTTTAGGGACCTAAAAATGCAATTTTATAGTTCGTGGACCTAGATGAGAACTGTCCAATAGTTTAAGGACCGGCCATGAAATTTACTCTAAATCTAATTATAAATCTTGTCTGGAAATCATGAGACGAATCTAATGAGTGTAATCTAGAGGGTAATTAATCCACAATTAGCGAATGATTATTGTTGCATCATTGCTGCAAATCATGGATTAAGTAGGCTAATTAGATTCATCTCACAATTTATATCTCATCCATGTAATGGGTTATTTGATGTGATGGTTAAAAACTTTTTACCGTAGAACTAAACATGGCCGTTCACTCTCCTAGAATCGTACCTCCACGTCAGGTTCTGCTGAGGTGGAGCACCATACGCGGGCTGAAGAGGCGTTGCTATACTTTGCCCTTATTCTCGTTACTCGTGCATGCATTCATTGTATGTGTATCTTTATGTATCTGTGGCTGTACGTGTGCCACGACATGCCCGCCTTGTGATTGTACACTCACTGGCCTATATATGTAGATTAGTCTATCGATATAGGCAAGTCCTACATGGTACATGTACGTAGCACCGTACACATCACCAAGAGCCACAAACCGGTTTGTGACCACTCGTCGCGACGACAAACTCTAGAGGCGTGCATTATGTTCGCACAAGTTGCAACACATGTTGCGCAAACCATGGGTTAAGATACGCAAATAAATTGTAATCTACGACTCAAACATCACGTGTACGCCACGGATTACTACTGTGGTTCGTGAACACTTTCCAGCACGTAAACTCGCCACAGCACTCCACACGATGTGAAGTGACGAACCCACAAGTGACAGCCTCAAACTTGCTACTGCTAACAATACTAAATCATAGAAGATCAAAGATACTTACGAATCACTTACTTTGATAAAAACACCGAAACATCTCTAGGAATTACATGGTAGGAGAGAGTGTTCATGATGAACATGAACACTTCTTCAACTCACTCTCTCCCTCTCTCTACCTCTCTACCCTAGGCTGAACTAGCCTAAGCTATTCTCCTCCATAGAAGTCTCCTCTTGAAGTGAAGGGACAAGGTGAAGTGTTGAAGAGTGCTTGGAATAGTTGTACCTCATTCTCACCCCCCCCCCCCCCCCACTCATATTTATAGGCAGGTGGAGGTCGATAACTGAGCGAATCACCACGGAATATTCCCTATAACTGCCTTAGGACAGGACACGTGGTCAGGGACGAGGGGAGCTAGGGCTGGTTCGGTCGACCCCCTGTGGGGCCCACTCACAACCGCCTTTGAATGGCAGGCTGACAAGTGGGTCTTTTTGTAGGTACTGATGTGACTCGGGTAAATCTTGTCTTTTTAACCCCCTGATGTGGGTCCTTCAATCCGTGTGCTTTGCTCTGATTGGTCGGTAGTGTGCTTCCTTGCTCAAGTGGGTCATAGCCCCTGGTTGGCTGGTTTTTGCTAGTCAAGCCATTTTAGCTTATTCCCACTTCATTTCCTTGGTTAGATGACCTGCATACAAATATTTACCAACACTAGTGGAACTCATTAGAAATAAGTACTATCACTAAGGTTGATATTGATATTTGCATCCTTTATGCATGAGTTGACGGCCTAAAAATGGGGTTTAACAGCCGTCAGCACCTTCACTTCTATCTTTGGTACTTAACGGACGCCAACAATAACCGATACTAAATGCGTGTGTTAGTATTGGTTCGAAGACAATCGGTACTAACAGCCGCAGCCGAATGCTCACTTCTCTGGTAGTGTTATAGATGTTTCTATGATCGTGTGAGAGATAGAGCTAAAACGATAATCATATGAACTGAACAAGAAAACGGTGATCGTCGACGGCTTGTCGCCCGCCCCGCTCCTAGCCTTCGACAGCCTTTGTTGCGCGTTACTTTCCCTGAATAAGGTGATCGACGTTCGACGGCATGACAATTGACACGCAGCCGGCAACACCGCCTCGCGCCGCCTGCTTTTTTTCGTGCTGCGCATGCGGACAGGCTCCATAAGGGTGGGCCTGAAAGCAAGGTCACGTGAGCTGCATCGTCGTCTTCTGGGAGTCCCTTGCTTCGCTTTTTCATTTGCTTCGGCCGACTACAGTACATAACTCTGTTATATTACCACTCTCTCTCTCTCTCCCGGGCCACTATAAATGTAGGGTGCACGCACGCAATTGTACACGGCCGGCCTCTTCCGAAGAAACACACACACGGAGAACGAATTAATTGATCGAGCAAGCAAGTGCTCTCGATCGATCGCGCTTGTGCTGATAATTACGGAGTTAGGGAGTGTGTATTGAGATGATGAACTACCCAGCTGGCCACGCTGCGGCAGGTCCTTGGTGCTACCCCGACGACGCCGGCGAGCCTCGCAACACCACCACCAGCTTCGCCGACGACATGATCGCAGACCACTACTTCACGTACGTCCGGCCGTGATCGATCTTCTTCAATTCGCCCATGTAGATGCATGCATATAATCACGTGATGCATGCCTCCGCCATTATATTGATTTTGCTAGTTCAATCATGTCTATAGACACAATATCTCATGTTTTGGAAGGAAATCGAAGCAAATACTACCTTCGTTCCAAATTATATGTCGTTTTGGCTTTTCTAGATTCATAATCTTTCTTATGCGCCTAGATAAAGGTTATGTCTAGATTCATACCAAAATCTACGAATCTAGAATAGCCAAAACGACCTATAATTTAGAACGGAGGAAGTATATGTTTTCAAATCGTTTTTTTCGAGAAAAAAATATTTTTGATTCGTTGGTAGTGTAACAGGTAGTAGTAGTAGAACATATATACAGCTAGCCAAAATGCTAACTTAGCCACTATGCATTATAGTGCCTGGTCTGATGCCCGGCCGATCGATATTCTCGATCGCTTGCGTCTACGTCACTGCGTGGCCGATGGCTCCATGCATGCATGCATGTGCTTGCATAGCACAAATGACACGCATATGTACAGCGACGATCTCTTCCAGCTGGCGTGGAGCGGTTCCGGGGCACCGGGATCGATGCCGGCGGCGGCTGCCCGGTCGCCGCCGCCGCCGCCAGAGGTGCGGTTTGACCCACCGTCGGAGGGCGAGATGGCGGCGTGGCTCATCAGCTCCATTGTTGTCAGAGGCGAGGGGCTCGCCTCCAACAACGACGGCAGCGATGTGCCGGCGGTGACGAAGAAGCCGAGCGACGACACGTCGACGGCGGCGGCGGACAAGAAAGAAAAGCTTCCGTTGACGGAAGGGATGGGCAGCACCGAGCAGGTAAAAGCACACTTCCTTGCATCATGCATGTAAAATAACATTGTTAATCTTTATATGCAATGAAAAACGGCGAGGATTTAATTTATATATGTACACAAGTGGGTGGCAACTGAGGGCTACACATAGAGGCCAAGGCTCTCGAAAATTGTATCTACGTCGCCTGCCAAATTGGTTCTTTCCCCCTGCAGGTTCCAAGCCTCTAGAACTTTCCTCCAATTATTATTGTTGCATTGTTTAATCACTATGGTCCATACTAGTACCTAGCTAGAGTAGTACTACTTCCTGAGTGTGTGGAGGATATTTATTCAGAGGGAAAATGATAATATCTCCACGTCAGGAATAAGGACGATGCATCCCCATGAGGATAGATACATGCATCCATGAACGTATGTTCATTCACATGGTAATAAGGCCAAAGGCTTACGTACTCCGCTACTACAAACCAAGCGTAAGCTAAGTGCAATATAATTACTGTGGCTTCGCCTCGATAAATGTTACTATAAATTGGTTAAAAATAGCCTTTTATACACAAGTGTAATCCTTTTTTTTTTGCCAAATGATGAAAGTGTTTAATCTCTAGGAAGTGTAATCCTTTTTGTTTTTTTGCCAAATGATGAAAGTGTTATCCTTTTATAGTTTGTATGTATGCTACAGTTTTTATTTATTGGTACACGAGTGTTTTCACTGATGAATATATAGGATATCGAATCTTTGGATGTACATAAGTGTTTAATAGTGATATCATCGTTTTATAATTAATACGTACTAAAATTATTTTTACTTAATGCATGTTTGGGTTCAATAGAGGCATATCGGATTTTAGTTTCACCTCAGCCACCAGAAAACTCAGGGCCGGGGAGAGTTAAAAAGAAAAAAGGAAATAACAAAATTTCAATTGAGTTCTTACCTGCTCGCTTTCGCCTCGGCCCCGATTAATTAGGAAATGAGAAAGCCACGAGCAGGAGGATCTTCAAGGAGGTCTCATACTCACCATGGAGAAGCACACAAGCTGACAGAGAAGGTATGCAAAAAATCCTGGCCCTTTCTTACCAATAAGGCGCTTATTACAGTATTATCCTTTTGATTATATTAATTAGATGCGGTACTAATTATATATTAACGCATGTCATAATAATATAATCTTCGTTCTTGCAGAGACGAAGGCACAAGATAAACGAGCGGCTCAGGACCCTGCAGCAGCTCGTCCCCGGATGCGACGACAAGGTCACTACAACAAATATATCTCAGCTCCAATTTTATATTATCAATATTATATTCCCCCCATACATACTTTGTTCTTCGTCGAGACTCGAAACTGACGGCCATGCGTGCGTGCACCGTGCAGTGATTGTTGTGCCGTGTTGCGTTCAGTACGTGTTGTCTTCTGAGTTCTCTGACGCGCCTAGCTGATCGGTTAATTTTCTCGGCGGGCCTTGTGTGCAACATTTTCAGTCCAACCAGACAGCGACGCTGGACCAGGCTATCCAGTACATGAAGTCACTGCAGCACTATGTCCAGGCGATGCCCGACGGCCCTGCCGCCTGTCCGCCGCTGCCGGCGCCGTGCCACGCCGTGCCACCGGCGGTAGCGCCGGCTACCGCCATGCCAATGCCAGCAGCTCCGATGATGGTTCCTGCCATGCTTCAGCTGCCCCAATACCCTGCGCCGGTGCCCGTGCTGATGCCTGCAGCAGCGGCGCAGCTATACCCGGTGGCGGCACCTCCGATGGCTACGGCGGTGTCTGCCAGCCATCGTCGACATCGGAGTAGCAGGAGCCTGCGCAAGAAACACTGAAATGTGTACTTGACGACCAGGTCTGCTGAAGAAAAATACGAAAGGAAGCTAAGTATAGTTCATAATTGATCGGTTTGCTTCCAAAAAATGATCTGTTTGCTTTATTGGAATATGAAGAAGAAAATGGGTTGATATCTGAGAACATATACGGAGACCAGCAAGTAACCAACCAATAAGAGCTAGCCTTCGTGTTCTTCTTCGTCCCCGGCCCCATTCACATATTGCCAACAACAACTGCCCAGCTGCTTTCAGAGGTTTATTAGATTTTATTACTTATATAGTTTGGTGTTTAATTAGTTTGGATTGGATTATTATTTCAGTTCAAAAGGTATGGTTAATAAAATAGAGATTGGATTTATCCTTTCGATGGATGCATTGGATTATTAGCATGCCTGGGAAATGTAGAAGTAACACGTACGTGGTATCTGGTATGTCGACTCAGAGACTCAGATTCTTGTCATCATCATATAGATTCTCTTGTAATATACTCGTAGATGAACACTCCTTGTATTCAATCTCCCCGCTGCATGCTTTGTCCGAGACGCCTACAATATGCTTTGGGATATACTAGTATATATACAACTAGAGTCTGAGATTGATACCACCAGATAGCTAGAGTCCATATCCTAACATTATGTCGGCGGTTTGTTTGGATTGACTCGGGGTATCTCATGCTGGACTGTCTCATCCTATCACAATTACTCATCCTACAATTATGTATGTGAGCTTTAATCTGGGGTATGAAATTAAATAAACTCATCAGCTTGGACTAGACACCCCTATCAGGCCAGTCGTAGTAGGAAGTTTCATTGAATAGTTACCTAGACTCAAAACTAGATAACTGTGCATGGGGATGAAACTCCTCTCATATCTGATGAAACTCTTCTTATAAATGACCCTGCCAAGCCAGCAAAAATGCCTATGAAAACCTCCATAAACTCCCATTGAGATTGGCCTCACCCAAATTCCTATCTCGATGACCGTGAATTACCGATCTTGTGGTCTGCTTTTCATATCATTTATTTTTCATATTTTAAAGCTTTATTTACAAGGATTGAATTTGAATCCTCGACGTTACTAAATGTAGTTTTGAAGTTATTCTATGCTGTCTTCATTTTCTATTTGGCCCGGTGCTGTGCATATATATACAAGCTTTGCATGCATAATGGGGCATCCATTTTTAGCCCGTCAATTGAGGAGAGTTATTCTACTACAGTATTATAAGAACAACTTCAATATGACATTACACATCGTGGCTCTTCTTGGCAATATTCCACCTTGAACTTGTAACCATATTCTTGTCTCTTAGCTACAGAACCACAATAACATGACGTGCTACAATTTGCTAGCCGCAGTTCTAAGGCTAGTTTAGTTTTATTTATGGCTCACGTCACGTGTAAGAGATTAAGCAAAGACGGTAAGAGATGTCATGAACGGAGGAGTACTACTGTAGTAGTGCAACTCTCCGCAAAGAAAGCACTACATTGCCTTCAATAATCAAATCGGCACCAACCTTGGGTAACTTGTAGGACAGGGAGAGGATTCTTCTACCAGTAGCAATGTGCAATATTTGTTGAGACTTTCATCATGTTCTGAATCAACTTTGACTTGAACACTTTGAAATCAGTTCTTCCAAATAGGTTATGGAAAATATCATGTGCTAGATGTTCTTTGTCTTAATGGTCTTCAATTGGCCGTCTGGAAAGGGCATGAGTTTGGGACCTTTAATTTCCATTGAGTTTGGTATTGTAGAATCTATCAGAAGGAAGGAGGGGCTGAATGATAGGTACAGACTGCAATGGAACCTTTTTCTTTTACCCTAAGACAGTCATCCATGAAAAATGTTTGTAGCTCGATCATAGACTATAACTCCATAAACCATTATATTTGGTTTGAAAAAAGATTAGAAAAAATTGAACTAGACCAAATAGAATGATGCCGGTCAGTTTTTGTGATTAAATTGGCAAGCAGGCTGTGTAATATGGTAACGACAATTAGTTAAGCCCTAATTTCGTGATTAGGTAAAAATAAAAAACCAACCAATATGCATTTTCAAATCACTAAATCAATACCCGGCATGATTAGATTATAATAAAACAAGTCTAATTATGTGAACAACAACACAAGAAAAAACCAAAACAAAACATATACAAATATTAGAAAGAATGAAGTCGAGGAACGAGATTATCAAACACATAACTTACGAAAGTTTAATTGTTGTTACATAGACATATTTACAACAAGCCTACACGAGCATCCCTGTAAAGATTTCTATAAAATTTCCAAACACTTATGGCTCTTTATTTTACTTTACCAAAGTCGTCGCCTACCAGCCTCCTATATGCATTTTCAAATCACTAAATAGAAAAAACCAACCAATATGCATTTTCAAATCACTAAATCATTACCCGCCATGATTAGATTATAATAAAACAAGTCTAATTACGTGAACAACAACACAAGAAAAAACCAAAATAGAACATATACAAATAATAGAAAGAACGAAGTCGAGGAACGAGATTATCAAACACATAACTTACGAAAGTTTGATTGTTGTTACATAGACATATTTACAACATGCCTACATGAGCATCCCTGTAAAGATTTCTATAAAATTTCCAAACACTTATGGCTCTTTATTTTACTTTACCAAAGTCGTCGCCTGCCAGCCTCCTATATGCCTTATGAAAGGTAGATCCGGAACTCGTCTTTCAAACTCATATATCTCATTTACTCATATTTTTATTCAGCATTTTTAACATACATCAACATGTTTTTAACATTTTTATTTAACTTTCATCAATATTTTTTTAAAAAAAATCTGGCTTAGTTGTCACCAATATTTTTTTGACCATGACCTATAATTTTATATATACCAAAAAAATTTAAATTTATTTACATTCACAAATATTATTGCTCAATAATGTTTTACACGCGCCAACTTTTTTTTTGCATTCACCAACATTTTATATCAATATTTTTTATATACACCAACTTTTTTACATTCACCAACATTTTAGCTCAGCATTTTTTAATATTTACCAATTTTTGTTTACATTCACCAACATTTGTCTCAGCACTTGCTGACACACACTGACTTTTTCACTAAAAAAAATTAAAATAATTTATCTAAAATGTTGACGCGTCTCAGTCGGTTAAAAATAAATAAAACTTTTTTTAGAAGATATATAGGACTCCAGTCGCGTGCCTTTCGGTTTTTCTACACGTGCACCGGCGTGCAGCTCGGTCTCCTTTTTATTACCACCTGCCTGTTGGGCCTCCAGGACGCCACCTATGCGGCACGCCAGGCCACACAAGTCAGCATATCCTCTGTTTATCCCTGAACTTAGTCTTGAACCTTTTTTTCTCCCAAACCATCTTACATTACATCCTTAACCACTAAAACCAACAGGCCATGAACACAAAACCATGCATGTACTAGATGTGCATAGATACATATATTCTCCTGCATGTGTAGTATAGTCTGCCCCGGCGATCTCACTACTCCCGCGTGCAGTAAAAATTCGCATGAATGCATCTCCGGGAATGGCTAACCGTGTTTGCACATCCTGTACTTTTACATTCCTGATCGATGCATAGCTGGCCAGCGCTCTGGTAGTGCTGCTACCGCTGCCGCGGACGCGGATCCTGCCCATATGGCAGCGTGGCCACGAACGGCAACATCGCCGGAGGCGGCGGCCCAAGAAGCACCCCTGGCCAGACGTGCCCTCTCACCAGAACCCCCGGAGCGAAGGCGGCGTCGGGCGGCGGATGCGGAAGCGCCCCTGCCACGGCGGCTGGGTAGTACGGCGGCGGCACGACAGGGTAAACTGCCACGGCGGCTGATGCTTGCTTGATTCTGCAGCCCAAGGACATCGCCTGCATCTGCATGCATGCACGCAGCTTTTAGCGATGAATATGAGATGGGTAATCGCAAGTCGATCGCTAAAGTTTATCTCTGATAGCTAGCACTGGTGTAACGTGAGCAAATAGCAGCATGATGCTTGTGTGTTAGACCTGGATATGGTGCTGCAGCGACTTCATATACTTGATGGCCTGTTCCAGAGTTGAGGTTTGGTTGCTCTGAAATGTCATATCATATTAGAGATTTATTTAACCATATTCTGACTCTAAGAAATTTAATGACATATGCTACACTCAAAGTTTGTTAGCTACTTCAAGAAGTGAATTAACATGTTAGTTCTTCAGTAGTCATATTTGTCTAGAATAGTTGATGTGTAGGTTTCCCCCTTTTTTTAACTCTAGGAGGCAGATTATTTGTAATATATACTTCTTGTTCACAGGATTGCTAGGTAATAATATTTTTCATTGAACTTAAATTTATTATCTCTCGTTCCTCTGCATCTACACAACTACATACTCAGTCTGTCTCAAAAAAAAGGTCATTCTGGAACTCAAAATTTGTCCCAAACAATAAGTCGTCATTTGTTACCGTAGCCCCACTAAGTATGTGCATGTGGCAGTTAATTAGCCTCAAATATGGTTAATAAGTATGGGCAAGCTAGCAAGGTCATTTTACCCTCTTTTCATATGTTATAGAAATTTTTGAATGCCTTTTTTGGACAGAGGGAAGTAGCTATGTGAGTACTGTTTTCGATTATGCTCTCATGGTTCAGTAGTTACAAATTAGCTGAAAATTAGCAAATAAACTCAAGCAACTGAGAGTTCCACTGTCCATTTTCATGGTAGATTATTGTAAAGCCCGGGGTATCTGTTTGACCTTGTTATCACATCCTGGAACGAGCTGCTGCAGGGTCTTGAATTTCTCATTTATCTTCCGCCTTCGCCTCTGCAAATGAAACATATATATGCAAGTGGTGCGTGAAAAAATTATAACAATCAACTGAAAGCATGGATGCAATAATCTAAGTAATTAGTTGGTACAATTATACATGTATAGTATGCATAATTATTATATTCAAGCGTCATGAATAATTGTATGTTATCCGGCACTACCTTCTCTGTGAGGTTGTGTGTTTCTGTGTGGTCAGACTTCCTACCTCTTTTTTGTTTGCCCCTCTCACTGCAGTTGTTTACTGTGCCCTGCCAGATTAAATTACAAGGAAATGTCAATAAAATAAGACATGTTTCCTTGGGGAGAAAAAGTTATCTGCAAAATTAATTGAGTCTCACCCAGAGGCAAAATTGGTTATTCACCACTTTCTTAGGTACGTGTGCGTGCCCAGGGTGAGGTAATACGTATTCTTATTTTTTGTTTGAGTTGAGGTAAAGTGATTTACAAATGGTGCTGGTATACATATCAATTACCTGAGAACACCTAAATATATTTTGAATCCATAAATCAAATAGATATTCATGTTAACTTATCAAATAGATGGGTATCTCCATGTTAACCAGCACTACCGTATGCTACTTCCGTATTGAAATATTTGTCGCCGTTGACTTTTGGTCACAATAACGTTTGACTATTTGTTTAATTTTATTAAAAAAACTAATTAGGCAAGCATTATTTATTTTTGTTTGTGATTTACTTATCATGAAATGTATTTTGAGTTTGACTTATCTTTTTATATACTTGCAACATTTTTTAAATAAGACAAATGGCCAAATTGCATGAAAAAAATTAACAACAACAAATATTTCGAGAGAGTACATGGGTGCACTTCACTTCCGTTTTCGTCGCCTCCTTTGCCGTCGGCACTAGCTGATCATCCTCCGCCGCCGCGCGGCCGGCAACGCCACCGCCTGCTGGCTTGCCATCAAGGCCAACGACGACAGCAGGCGCACTGACGATTGCGTAGAGCCACGCGGCCATCTCGTCCTCGGAAGGCGGCTGATGATCAGCCGGCGGCGGCAGCAGTGACGACGGGAGGCTGCTGCCGCCGGCGGCCTGGTGCATCGACTCCGTTGTGCAGCTGCGGCCGGAAGGTCCGCCACCTTGCCACACTAACTCGAAGAGATCACCACTGCCACTGCAACGAGCAGACATACAAAGGCATATACATATAAGCATATACGGAGTATATTCATGCATGCATGCATGAACCACGTGGGTGGATGACCTCTTATTCCATGCAAGAAAACACGTCGACGCATGCTATTATTTCAGTTCAGACAAGAAACCTTCCTTATGGAGATATAGATTTAGTCCATATATACATGTATCTTTACGTTGATCTACAACGATGACACTTGTTATATACTCCTATCAACATGCTCATAGACTCATCATGGAGCCAATCCAATTGATGATGCACGCACGCATGGATCCAGAGAACGAAAGGATGGATCTGTCGGGAGCTAGGTCACGTACGAGGAGTGGAGATCACCGAAGAACATGTCGAGGAAGCTTGCATCGCCGCCGTCGCCGACACCACCGGTGGCTTCTTTGTCGTCGTGGTCTGCGGAATAGTGGTCCAAAGATGGACCGGAACATTGACTGATCATCATCATCATCTCCATCTCCATGTTGAGAGTATATACCCAGCAAGAACTCGACCTAGAGAGGAGTGAGTGAGTGTGATCCAGTCAGTACGTACGTGATTCAGTGGGTGAGATATATGACGAGCACACTGATATAGTGATATTGAGTGAGTGAATGATGGAGGAGAATATATGCATGAGCATGGCGTGTGGCCGGAGGAAGCGGCCAGACAGATAAGATCTCGACGTCGGCCACGCACATGATGCAAAAAAATATTGCAGGAGCTAGAGAAATATCGATGTAACGTCGATCTGACATGGTACAAAATAGCGGGCCAAGACCTTTAGCGTGAGGTGACAAAATATCGAATTAAATAGAGATATAGCACTAAATAGTGGCTAAATTATATGTAGAAGCAATAGCGACATCTCTCTTAAATCAGTTATAGCGAAAGATAGTAAAGCTATAGCCGGCTGTTTTGTACTGTGATGATCAGCTAGAATTGGAAGAGCTAGATACCATGCAGTAGAGTAGCTATAGTAGCTAGAAAGAGATGACATATCACATACTCCTATATGCATCTCTCTTGATCCAATGCAGATCATATCCTTGTGCAGAAGATTGCATTGATTGGCGATAGCTTCCAAAGTCCAGCGGGAGTTATTTGTCCCTGCTAGCTGCATGCGTGGCTGCATACGCAGTGGCCAGCATGGATCCATGAAAGGTGGCAGCGTGCATGCGTGTGTATATATATCGGCCGACCACGACAGGTGTAGGCACGACACTGGAGAGCCACTGCCGGCCCCCGGTGTTTTCAATTTGCTGCGAGCTGAGCTCAGCATTTGCTGGCGGCGGCGCCCATCCTCATAGACCCGCCTGGTGATCGTCCTCTCCAATCCCAACAGAGGGACGGCGCAGCCATCTCCGGTACATGTAGTCGGTAGAGGGTTAAATGGTAACAATAAGCCCCTTATTCTTTTTACAAGCCACCCAAATTCATCATGTGTTATTTCCAGTGCAAGTTTCAGCATTTTGGCAAGATGGAAGATTGAGAGGGAAGTAGTTTCATTAAGATGAAACCAGTCGTACAATACATTATTTAGAAGACTATGACATGTTAATTTGTATTGAGGGCTATAGAGTTTCATTTCATCTGATTTGCTTCCAAACCCATGCCACATAATTGAATTCTATGGCTAGCCTATAAAACCGTAAATGAAACTTTGTATAGGAAAACCTTGTTTCGTTTACGAACTTATATATTTAGATGGCATGGCACTCTTTGCAACCATGCAATGAAACCCATAGCCCAATGCCCTCACTCTCTCTCTCTCTCCTTGCTCCCAAAACCAATAACACTAAATAAGTTGATCAAGACGTAGCCGATGATAGATGACCGGTTATCAGACGTACTTCTGCGACCTAAATAGATATATGGTTTTAAAAACTCCAAAATATATGCCCGGTCATCTTCAGCTCAAAAATAGACTATGTTTATAACTACTTCCTTTCGTTTGCATACTTTTTATTTTTATCTTTATGATCAGCTAGCGGGTTGAGAATAGTGGTGTAAAAACTTACATATGTGAGGCCCCAGAGACCGGAGACTATTCATCGGCTTGAAAATATATTCAAGGCACATGAGACTTTAGCTAAATAATAACTCACAATTAACATGTAAATTGCCAACAGAATTTCTATTTGGCACGAAAAAAATGTAAACAATAATTGCCAAGAAAGTATTCAAGTAATCAAGCATTTATCTCATTACAGAGATACTTATGTTGTTCATATATTTATATATGTGAGACTTTATATATTAAATCACTTGGAGTCTGGCTCCATCAGGGCAATAATAATAACGATTCAACGTGACAAAGGGTAAGAGCAACTCCTAAGAGACTCTCTAGATCCTATCTAATTGCTAGTTTTAGATATTTTGATTAAAAATGTACATTCCAACAGCTTCTCTATGCACTCTAGCACTACTACACAAACCACTATCACAACCGGTTGGGAAAGGCAATCACAGCCGGTTTTGAGAGGTGGATCTGTTAAAGCGGCTGTGATAAGTCCCTTCATCACAACCGGGTGTTCAAAACCGGCTGTGAAGCCTTATTTAAAAAACAAAAAAAATGGACCCCACACTCACCGACCCCGTCGGCCGCCCCTCCCAGCGCCGCCGCCGCCCCTTCCCAGCGCCGCCGCCGCCCCTCCCCAGCGCCGCTGCAGCTCCTCCGCCGGATTCCGCGCCGCCGGAGTGGGAGTGGGGGAGGAGTGGGAGTGGCGCCGCCGGATCCCGCGCCGCCGCCACTGCTCTGCTGCTCAGCAGCTCCGCCCCCGCGCGCCGCAACCGCTCCTCCATGACCTGCGCTCCGGTCGCTCCTCGCGCCGCCGCTGCTGGAGACCTACGCGCCACCGCTGCCGGAGCCCCGCGCGTCGCCGCAGCTGCTACTCCGCCGCCAGCTGCTCCGCCGCTAGCAGCTCCAGTCGCTGCTCCGCGCTCCCGCCGCCGCACCTTGCCCCGCCGCTGCTCCTCACACCATCAGTGAGGGGCGAGCGGAGGGGATAGGGGAGGGGCGGGGCAGGGGGAACGGCGGGGGAGAGATAGAGGAGAGCTGGAGAGGGATGGGGACGCGAGATGCGCGCTGGGGAGGGGAGAGGGGCGGCGCCGGGGAGGGAAGAGGGATGCGCGCTGGGGAGGGGAGAGGGGCGGCGCTGAAGATAAGGTTGACAGGGGAGGGAGGAGATAAGGTTAGACAGGGAGAGGGAGGGGGTGGGGGTTGCGAACGCGAGATGAAAAAATTGCAGGGGATGAAAATTTCGGGTCCGAGCTCCCCAGCTCACAAACGGTTTTTTGAAAACAACCGGTTCTGATGCTTCAGACTACTATCACAGCCGGTTTTTTTTAAAAAAACCGGTTGTGATAGGGACATCACAGCCGGTTGTAATGGTTAGTTGTCCCACCGGCTTAAAAACCGGTTGTGATGCCCTATCACAACCGGTTTGACTAAAACCGGCTGTGATGTGCCGTTTGTGAAGGTGGTTTGTGTAGTAGTGTAGAGAGCTATTCTCTATTCCGGATTTCTCGCTAGCAAAATATAGAAAAGAGAATAGCTCTCTAGAGTGCATACAGGCTATAGAGAAGCTGTTGGAAAACATAAGAATATAGAAAATAATTTTTATGCAACTGAGTGAGTTGTAAAGGGACTTTTGGAGATTTTGGAGATGCTCCCGGTAGGATATAGAAAACTCCGCTATTCAAATGCCTGGTAGACGATAGGGCCGGGAGCGGTCATCGTTTGCTCTTTTCTGCCGCGTTCAAATATAGAAGGCCCGAATTAAAGGCCCAATTACAACTATTGCTTGCATGGAGTCAAAGAACTTGGGCCGTAGACCTATTATCCGGCCCGATGGTCGCTCACTCTCGTTAAAGCAACCAGCCCAAACACCCTGCCTAGATTATTTTCCAACCAGAAAAGAGAGGACAAATCATCAACAATTATTGCATCACCAATATGATCGGTCAAAATTGCAATCCTGTTCTTCAATCAACAAAAAAAAGGCACAAAGCACACTTGTTGCCCGGAGGGCCCAGGTGACTCTGATGGCGCGCATGACATGAACAACAAAGACCAACTCAGTCTGAAACTCTGAAGTACGGAGTATGCGAGGCTCAAGCATCACGAATTCACGATGGAGTCATGGAGTTGCTGTTTGTTACAGCGATTTATTACAACGACAACGACTTGTCATGAATTCAAGATGTACTACAGCATGGCAGAGACAGGTGGGTCAGTAGCCTTTGGACAGAGACGCGAGGACGGCGTGCGCGACGGTGGCCATGGCGTCGAACCCGCCGTTCTCCGCGGGGACCGCCGCGCCGGCGGCCACGCCTTCGCACCCGCTGGGCACGTACCGCGCCGCGTCCATCACCTCGCGGGCGCCGGGGAGCCGCCCGGCCGCCGCGGACCCCGCCGCCCACTCCAGCGCCGCCGCCGCGCCCGTGTACAGCTGGAGGCACGCCCGCAGGCCGGCCTGCTTCGCCGCGTCCGCCTCCCCCGCGGCGGCGGCCGCGACGCTGTCCCTTGCCGCGGTGGCGTTGGCCGCCGCGAGCCTGGCCGCGAGCGCCGCCAACGCTGGCGCGTCGAGCGCGGCGGCGCACGGCGAGGAAGGGTCGTGGCAGAGCGCGGAGTGGCAGGCGTCAGGGGTGACGTAGTATCCGCCCAGGGACCCGCACACGTCGTCCAGCACCGTGGTCGCCGCGGCGGCGCCGGAGATGGCGCCAGCACAGACGGCGGCGGCGAAGAGGAGGGAGAGCAGACGCAGTAGATTTGAGGCAGCCATGGTACTATTGGTCTCTGTTTTGCTTACCTGCTCAAGGACTCTCTCTATCCTCTACTATTGGTCTCTTTGTATATATCGGCCAGGAAGATTTATTACTTGTTAAGACTTGCTTTGATTCTGTTTTTCTTTGTTTTTTGAAACGTTGATTCTGTTTTTGGTGTGCCATCAAAAGGTCGCAGTGTGTGTTTGGAGTGAAATAAATGATTTTGGTGTGCGGATTCGGTGAAAAGTATCTTTCTTCCTATCCGTATATGACTGGGATCTTGCCATTAACTCTTTCCAGGTAGCAAATTAAAGTTGAGAGAATTTTGGGAAAGATTTATTGTTGGGGAGATTCCACCGAAGATTCAGTCTGTTTCCACGTCTGATCAAGATTTGTTGAGATCCAGATGCATTAGTTCCTAATACTGTAATTTCGATGGGATATGGGATTCTAATGTTAATACTGTAATTTCGATGGGATATGGGATTCTAATGTTAATACTGTAATTTCGATGGGATATGGGATTCTAATGTTCAGGAGGACATTTATTTGCGGTGGCTCAAGTCCAAAGCTGGAATATATCTTTTTTATCTGAAGAAATTAGCAGAACAACCTGATAAGTAGTTGGGTTGGGCTCTCGGGAAAATCTGGAATGTAATCAACCAAATCAACGTACAGAGCAATGATGACTAGTAATGTGCAAACACTACCTTCCTCTTCAAAAAAAAAGATTTTTCTTGAGGCTGGTCTTTCTGAAATCTGAACAGTGACTCATCCTGCAGAGCAGAGGAACAGGGCAGGAGTTTTAGGCCGTGTTTAGTTCCGCGGTAAAAAGATTTTGAAAGGGAATCTTTTCACATTTGAAGTATTAAACATAGACTAATTAAAAAACTAATTGCAGATTACGTTTGGAATTCGCGAGACGAACCTAATGAACCTAATTAATCTGTCATTAGCACATGTTTAATGTAGCATTACTGTAGCAATTTAGTGTCTAATCACGACCTAATTAGACTCGTTGGATTCGTCTCGCAAATTCCAGTCCATCTATATAATGTGATTTGTTTTTTACCTACATTTAGTACGCCATACATGTGTCTAAACATTCATTTTGGATTTTGGAACTAAACAAGGCCTTACTGCATTTTTCTTGTAAACAGACCATGTGTACAGCATTCGATGTTATCTATCATAATTTTTTATTTGTCTTCGGGTTATAGGTTAGTCACCATGGACAATGCAGTGGCCAATGAAATGGCGATCAAAAAAGTTTTGGAGCAAAGCCAGCTGATATCTTCAAGATCTTGTGATGTTTGCACAGAAATGAGAACACAATGACATGCCATGGACTAGAGAGAAAAGCAAGAAGAACATGGTGAATTAGTGGTTGACTACTAGTATCGTTCCACCAAACCCAGCCATGGCATGTCATGGTGTTCTCCAAACCCAGCCATGTCACACAAGACACGACTACACGAGAGAAGCCACCGCCGCATCATATTCATCCGTACCGCGCATCCTAAAAAATTCATATAAAACTGTGTCAGTTTATTTCTACTCATTGTGCACACAAAACAACCCAATGTAAAAAGTTTTTCAACTATTGACTCGTTTTTGGACTGAACACGCCACTTGTTGAGCATCGCGGTGGCCATGGTGGAGAGCTGGTCAACTCGCGGTTAGGCCACCAGCAACGGTTATCGACAATTCCTATCTATACTGTCGCCAGCTCAACTTAGGCAGTCTCAGTGGGGAGTTTCATTGCACAGTTACCTAAACTCAAAACTAGGTAACTGTGCCAAGAGAGTTTCATGGTGGTGAAATCCCTCTCACATATGATGAAACTTCCCTCATAAATGACCCTACCAAATTAGCATTTTTGCTTATGTGTCACATTCATTAATACCATGAAACTCTGCATGAAACTACAATTGAGACCGGCCTTCAACGGTTCAGCTTTAACGCTCTGCCTCATACAACAGTGGGTCCCATGTAACAGATTATTTTACTACTACTTTCGTCTCTATCTTATCATTTCTTCCACAATCGCTATCTCCTTGCTGAAGAACAGGCACCTGCGAACTTGGCCCGTGTTTAGTTCCCGAAAAGATTTCGGTGAAAAGATTTCAGGTTTAGATTTTATCAATTTAGGAGTAGTAAATGTAGACGAAAAGGGTGGAAAGTTATATGAATAGGTTGGAAATCTCGAGACGAATCTAACGATGGTAATTAGAGGGTAATCAATCCATAATTAGCGGATGGTGCTGTAGCATCAATGTCGCAAATCATGGATTAAGTAGGCTCATTAGATTCGTCTCGCGATTTACAGCCTATCCATATAACTTTTCACCTTTTTCGTATATGTTTAATACTCCATGCATCTAAGATTCTCCTTTGATGTGATAGGTGAAAAGATTTCGGGTGAGAACTAAACAAGGGCTTGCTCGGCCCTATTTAGATGAAACGCGAAATTTTTTTCGAGTATGTCGGGCACACATTTAAAGTATTAAATATAGACTAATTACAAAACTAATTACAGATTCTGTCAGTAAATCGCAAGACGAACCTAATGAGTCTAATTAATCCGTCATTAGCACATGTTTACTGTAGCAATTTATTGTCTAATCACGACCTAACTAGGCTCATTAGATTCGTCTCGCGAAGTACACTCCATCCATATAATGGGTTTTTTCGACTACATTTAATATGCCATGCATGCGAAGGAAACGTGTTCGAAAAAAATTTCGCGAAACATCGGCCCTCAGTGCTCGCCGAGGAGCAGCAACTCCGGCTGGCTCCGGTTGGAAGCAGCTGTTGGCACCTCTGGTCAGCGCCCGCGGCTGCTAGAGCTCATGCCCACGGCAGGGCTCGCCGTCGGCCGTGGCCGCGCTCCGCCTCGCCTGCGGCGGCGAGCTCTGTCGTCGGCAGCCTAACTGCGTCCGCACCTCCACCTCGCGACGGGAGTCGTTTCCTGCCCCTGTGCCCTGCAGCCGCCTCCGCCCCTGCCCGCTCCGGCTGCACGGCTCCGCTGCGTCCGGCCGTCCGGGGTCCTCGACCGTCGGGCCTCCGCCTAACGGCCTCCCTCCGCGCGTGCCAGGCTCGTCGTCAGCCCACGCCGGAGACCGGAGTTCGTACGCGGCGGCCTCCCCTCGCGTGTGTTTACCTCGCTGGACACAGGAATCCGTGAACATGGGACCCGCCCGCGTGAAATCGCGTGCTAGCGAGAGTCGCTGGCCGTAGCGACGATTTTCTCTCTCTCGGCCGCGTTTAGATGTTTCGCGAAAAAAATTTACAGTATGTCGGGCACACATTTGAAGTATTAAATATAGACTAATTACAAAACTAATTACAGATTATGTCAGTTCATCGCAAGACGAACCTAATGAGTCTAATTAATCCGTCATTAGCACATGTTTACTGTAGCAATTTATTGTCTAATCACGACCTAACTAGGCTCATTAGATTCGTCTCGCGAAGTACACTCCATCCATATAATGAGTTATTTTTTTCGACTACATTTAATATGTCATGCATGTAAGGGAACATACTCGAAAAAAATTTCGCGAAACATGGGCCCTCCCCCTTCTCTTTCCTACATGGACACGGACGAAAGTCTCCTTCCAAAACCATAGAGATTCGCGAAGAAAAACCGGTTTCCATTCTCCAACGTGTGAAAGCAACAGCGAGTGAAGCTGCGTCGCGTTGCTGCTCCTGCCTCGTCCCGTCCCGTCCGTCCCCTCGAGCACACGCTTCCGCCATTACCGCCCCTGCGCGCGCCAGTGCGGAGCCAGTCTCCCCTCATCTTCCTTCCTCTACAAGACTACAAAGACTTTGACCTCTCGCGGACCTTCTTGAACCTTGCAACGCCGGCGACATGGCCATGGCCCCCGACCCCTCCGCCGCCGCCAAGGCCGTCATCGACGGCAAGCTCCGCCTCCTCAAGAGTAAGCTCCTCCCGTCGCCGCCATTGTTCCTCCTCAAGATTGCGTATAGATAGATGCTCACCTTTAACGCAAATCTCTTCCTGAATCTCCCTTTCATTAGAAATAGCGAGCAAGATGGACCTCCGGGAAGCCAAGGACCCCAAAGTGGGGAATTTGCTGCATCTCGCCGTGGCCAGGGGGCACGCGGAGATCTGCAGGTTCCTGGTGGAGGAATCGGGGCTCGATGTCAACGGCCCCAACCCCGATGGTGAGTGCCGCGTTGGCATTGCTAGCTGAATCTTGCGAATCGAGTGGTGTGCTTGCACTGATGAGAGCCTCGTTGTTCTTCCCTCTTTGCGGAATAGGTGAGACGCCTGTAATCATCGCCGCCACAGGCGGAAAGGTGAGCGTCCTGAGGTACCTCCTCGACCACGGCGTCGACCCAGCGACGCGCGACGCCACTGGTGCCACGCTGCTGCACATTGCGGCGGAGAACGGTGCGTTGCTCGGGTGGTCTGCAGTATTGTGATGTATGATTGATCACTAGGTGTTATCATCTCATAAATTATATTGTCTCTGATTCAGGGAACGAAGAGGCTGTAAGACTGCTGCTGTCCAGGGGTGTTGATGTGGATCCCATCAGCAATCGCCATATAACACCACTGCACATGGCTGCATGGAAGGGCCATGATCAGGCTCTGAAAGTCCTGCTGGAGCATGGTGCTGATGTGAGTTGTCACCTCTACTGTCACCTTGTTGCATTGGTACCTCAATTGGATATTCAGTCAAAGATTTCAGTGCACTTGAAGATGAGCTACTCGTAGTTCGCTGTGTGAGATGCTGCAGAATACGTACATGGCAGGCACTTTTAATGCAAATCATTTCAGTGATCTGGAGTCCTATCTATTTGTACCGAAACTGTTATCTTGTTTCCCTTTTGCAGCCCAACAGAACTGCACATCATATTTTTTCACCGCTCAGGATGGCATGCACTTCAGGCTCCTTGAAATGCATCAAGCTATTAGTTGAGGTATAGTTACCTGTTCGCTTAAACTTTGTGAGTTTGTATATTCTCTTATGTTCTTTGCTTGAATGTACACTGATTTTTAGATGAAAACTTGTTTGGAACATGCTAATAACTGGATTAGCTTTTTTTAGTGTAGTAGGATGCTTGAATGTGCCGTCATCAATGTTTATATGTTCAAAACCTTCCTAAAGCTACCTAAGCTTTGGATTGTCAATTCTATATATATAGGCTGGTGCTGATGTCAACTCTAAAAGTCCCTATGGACCAAACCTTTTAATGAGCACAGCCTCCGATTACTCCGATGAGGCAACCGACATTGTCAAGCTCTTGCTGGAGGCAGGTGCTGACCCTGACATTTTTGCCAAGGTAAGTGTGTTAGGTCAATTTTGCTCTCCCTTTAGTTTGCTGAGGTTCAATTGCTTGGTCCCTTGCATCCTGGCATTAGAAGTGCACTATATCCATACACCGAGCAAGTAGTGTACTGTAGGTCTGTAATCAAGTGAATCTTTACCGTTGTTGTGGATCTTGTTACCTGTGTATACAATGAAATTTGGGGAACGTACAATCATTTATGCAGCACATAAAGAATGATGTGATCTTGTCCAAATTCTCTTTCCTCGTACAAATTAAAACCAATCACATCTCTGTCCAATTGGAGTTTGATAAGACAATGACTACTATAAAATACATGCTTTTCGTACCTAACGTCATACACTCTGTCCACAAAATAAGTTTAGGGCATCGACGCTGTCTTCAGTAAGCTACTTTGACCAATAATATAAAATAAAAATAATTACTTAATATAGAAAGGGTTACATATTAAGATAGTTGGTTTAATGATGAATCTTGTAATATCATTTTACATTGGTAACCTTTATCCATTTTTTGCTATTGACAGTCAAAGTAATAAATGTTTGACTTAAGACAAACTAGAAATGCTTTTGTGGAGAGAGAGGGAAATGGAGAGGTAGAGGGAGGGAGGGAGTGAGAGAGAGTAATTAGTTGGTCTCTTCTTTTTGCATAATCTATATTAGTGGTGCTTAATTAATTATTTTTCCATGTTTTTAGGATGCAGGTTTCATGAAAGAACATACACCAGCTGACCCGAAGCAAGAAGCAAACGAAGCACTTGCAAAGGGGGACTACCTTGCAGCAAGCTACTTATATAGCTTGGTAAATGTTTCAACCAATCTGGATTGTTTACTTTTTGAAACAATAAAGTGTTATGTCATGGATGTTTATTGGTTCCCGAACATCATGTTTCTGATACAGCTGTTTTCTGCTTGCCTGTACATGTATGTATGCTAACTTTTCTGTAATCCCCTCTATAAGTTGCATATATAGCACTTATGCTCCATTACATATGATGGACCAGTGTCCAATAGTTTATCTTCAAGTCATCAAGTGGCCTCTTTTTTCATAAAAAAAGACTACAGGATAATGTGCTTGTGCGGTCTATTCACACTAGATGTCAAATTAAAGCAAAAACCCTGTTAAGCTATACTGATTTTCCATGGCAGCACGAATCCTGAGCAATTGGGTTGTGCCGATTGTTAATGCAGGAAATACACAAGGATCCACTTGATGCTACCTTGTTCTCCAACAGAAGCCTATGCTGGTTGAGGCTGGGAGATGGAAAGAGTGCTCTGGCAGATGCTCAAGAATGCAAAATGATACGACCTTGCTGGTCGAAGGCATGGTACCAGGAGGGTGCAGCTCTCAGCATGCTGAAGGTAAACTATGAACTGTAGCAGCTGTGTCAAATTTGGTTCAGCATCGTAACCTAATCTAATCTAATATCTCCACTTTTATCTACACCCTTGTCGTGTCTCACTATATGCCCAGAATTACAAAGGAGCAGCTAATGCATTTGTGGAAGCACGGAAGCTTGACCCTGCCTGTGATGAGATCAAAACGGCGTTAAGGCAATGCTCTTTTTTGTTATTTTTCAGTTCTCTTGTTTCCAAGTTTCCGTTCAACTTTATTATCTAGGGATGATATCCTCCTTTGATTCTTGAAACTTGCAGGGAGGCTATTGAGGCTCTGAAGTTCGCTGCTCGCTCCGAAGAACAGAATCCTTGAGCTGCTTCAGGGTTGCCATATCTCAGATAAAAGATCCTATATAGGATTAAATATATATATATATATATATGTGTGTAATAGTAGTGTAGGATTGAAGAACTCTTGACCCTTAATCCTGTGAAGACTTGTTTGGAGCTATGCTTGCCTGTATTACTCTTTTGCAACGAACTTAATTTGAAATGCCGGTAAGCTTATTAGACAGGAAGCATATCAGTTATCTGGATTGAATTAGTGCTATTTGTATTGAAGTGGTGCTATTATTATTCCTAGTAAAGTTGCAGGCTAATAACTAAATCTCGCCTTGACATTGCAATGCTATTCAACTAAAGGCTTGCCGATTCATCCAAACTTTAATATGGTTCATTTCATCTTCTCGTTGGCTTTGCTCCGTTTCATCTCGTTCTTAGTCACTTCCGAATTTTCATCTCGAAGCCACTTTATTTTCGGATGAACAACTAGCCAAGTGGTTGGTCCGTGAATGAACATCCATGTGGAAGATAATCATCTACTCAACAATTTTTTCCAGATTTTATATATATGTTAAACATTCTGTTAACGATTCGTTTTGTTTTCCCTTGAGGACAGCAAAATCCGGGGTTGTTCCTGGCGCTTTATAATTCAATTCTTTTGTTGTTTCCTGTTATTACTTTGTGGGATAATTTTTATTCTTTTTTAGCCAACGACTTTTTTTGGTTATTTGGTTGGCAGGCTGGGTGGCCAACCTGTGGGCTTTAGCCCTTAATTCCAAAACGAAATCTTTTCAACCATCACATCAAAGGAGAATCTTAGATGCATGGAGTATTTAAATGTAGACGAAAAAGATGAAAAGTTAAATAGATAGGCTGAAAATCGCGAGACGAATCGAATGAGCCTACTTAATCTATGATTTGCAACAGTAATGGTACAGTAACCATCCGCTAATTATGAATTAATTACTCTCTAATTACCATCGTTAGACACACTTATCACTTGACACTTTGGCAGCTACTAGCGCAAGTTGGGAGCGACAATTAATCGGGGACAAGGAGCTATAGCTTCCGCGACCATTAAAAAAGGGACGGAGGGAGTATGCTCTTCGATAAGGAACATAACCACTGACCGTACCCAGTTCGCCATCGGCATTTTAGTTAGAAACCTTCACTTTCACTTGACTGAAACCAAGCCCATGGATACGACAGGTATTTTCCTACCGAGTGACCTAATGTAATTAGGACTAGGATTTTGACGGGTTTTTGCCGTAACACAATCCCAAAACAGGAGTGTGCAAGTTTTCCAACCAAATAGAGATGATTTTGAGCCTGATTAGTCTGGTGCCAAAACTTTGCAAGCCAAATTGTTGGTCACTATCTGGTTTAATGTCAAAATTTGCTCACTTGTCACAAATATTCTGCTAAAATATTGACAAGATTTTGTCTAACTTTTGGCTTGTCAAAACTGTGGCATGCCAAATTTTTAATGGGAAACAGATCACGCTTTTTGAGTCTGAGTAACAATTTTTGCATCAGCAATATGCAGCAGCTCGATCGACATGGAAGATGCAACGCAATCCGCCGGCGCCTTCCTCGTCTCCACCTACCACTGGCTCCGTATCATCATCTTCTGTTCTTCAACCAGCAGGCACACTTGGGGTCTGCTGTTTGCGCTGATGGCGCGCACGACATGAACAAAACACGACGAACTCACCCTGAATTGCGCCATTGATCTATTTGACACGGCATCAAGCATCATCATGGAGTCATTGATCTATTGTTACGCAGTTACAGCGCCTTTTTTTTTTGAAAAAATTACAGCGCCTTAATTATTCCAACGACCTATCATGATGATAGAACGGACAGAGACAGGGACAGGTGGTCAGTAGCCTTTGGACAGGGAGGCGAGGACGGCGTGCGCGACGGTGGCCATGGCGTCGAACCCGCCGTTCGCCGCGGGCACCGCAGCGCCGGCGGCCACGCCGTCGCACCCGCTGGGCACGTACCGCGCCGCGTCCATCACCTCGCGGGCGCCGGGGAGCCGCCCGGCCGCCGCGGACCCCGCCGCCCACTCCAGCGCCGCCGCCGCGCCCGTGTACAGCTGGAGGCACGCCCGCAGGCCGGCCGAAGACGACGACGCCGCGGCGGCCGCGACGCTGTCCCTGGCCGCGGTGGCGTTGGACGCCGCGAGCCTGGCCGCGAGCGCCGCCAACGCCGGCGCGTCGCGCGCGGCGGCGCACGGCGAGGACGGGTCGTGGCAGAGCGCGGAGAGGCAGGCGTCGGGGGTGACGTAGTACCCGCCCAGGGACCCGCACACGTCGTCCAGCACCGTGGTCGCCGCGGCGACGCCGGAGATGGCGCCGCCGCAGACGGCGGCGGCAGCGAAGAGGAGGGAGAACAGTAGATTTGAGGAAGCCATGGTACGGTGGGGTCTCTGTGTGTCGCTTACCTGCCCGAGACTCTCTCTGTCTCTACAACAGAGATGGACGCTGTCTATATATATATCGGCCAAGAAGATTTATTACTTGTTAAGACTTGCTTTGATTCTGTTTTTGGCGTGCCATCAAAAAAGTCGCAGTGTGTTTGGAGTGAAATAAATGATTTTGGTGTGCGGGCGGATCCGGTGCAAAGCAGGATCCATCTTTCTTCTTTTCCAGATATAACTGGAATCTTGCCATTAACGCTTTCAGATTAAGGTTGAGAGGGGAAGATTTCTTGTTGGGGAGAGATTCCACCTAAGAGTCAGCCATGTCTCAATATTTGTTCGGTTCGCTGGGCTGGGCTGAAAAGTCTGAGATTAGAATAATCTGCTCTCGTATTCTGTGAGGAGAATAATTCGCTGGGTTGAAACGATTTTTGGGGAAGATTTCTTGTTGGGGAGCGATTCCACCTAAGTGTCAGCCATGTCTCAATATATTTTTGTTCGGTTTGTTGGGCTGGGCTGGAAAGTCTGAGAGTAAAATAATCTGCTGGACGGGTTTAATAGTATTCGGTGAGGAGAATAATTCGCTGGGTTGAAACGACGAAGGAAGCGAATAGGGGTCCCTAATGCTGTAATTTTGATGGAATATGGGATGCAATAATGTTCAGAAGGACATTCATTTGATGTGGCTCAAGTCGTCCAAAGCTGGAATCTGCTATCTTTTTTATCTGAAGAATTAGCAGAACAACCTGATCAAGTAGTTGGGTTGGGCTGTGGGTGGGGAAATCTTGAATGTGTTCAACGACCGACTCAACGTACAGAGCAATGTCGACATTCGGAGAGGTTAGTAATGTGCAAACACTGCCTGCCTCTTAAAAACAAGGCTTTCTTGCGGTTGGTCTTTCTGAACAGGGACTCAATGTGCAGGGCAACTGAAGAGGAACATACCTGGGACTGTTACTGCATGTTTCGAAATTTTGTTTTTGGGTTATATAGGTTATTAGGCTTCATGGACAATGGGCAACGAAATGGCGATCAACTGGTCAAGAAATCTTTGAGTAAATGCCATCTGATATCTTCAAGGTCTTATAATTATTGCACAGGAATGAGAGACTAGCAACACACTGTACACAAATGCCATGCCACGGAGAGCAAGCAACAAGAAGAGAAAAGTAGACATTATTGACCGTTCCTCCAAATCCAGCCATGTCACACTCACACTCACACGAGACACCGGAAGAAACAGCCGCGGCGTCACCGTGACGCGCCGCCGGCTGGCCGGCCGGCCGGCGTGCTACCCCGCAGCCTAGCTGACTTTGTTGAGCAGCGCGGTGGCCATGGTGGACAGCTGGTCGAACTCGCGGTTGGCTCCGGCCATCCTCCCCGCGGCCGCCTCGGTGCCCGCGCCGGCGAGCGCGGCGTCGCACCCGATCCCGGCCTGTCCCGTCAGCGGCAGCAGCGCGCGCGCGGCGCCCCAGCTCCGCGCCGCCGCGTACCCGCGCATCAGCCGCAGCGCCGGGACCGACGCCGACCCGTACAGCATCCCGCACGCCTCCAGCGCGTCCCGCGCCGCCGCCGCCGCGGGCACCTTGGCGGCGGCGGCTTCGGCTTCGCGCGCCATCGCCGCCGCGGCGTCGCGCGCCGAGGCCCCGCTCGCGGCCGCCAGGTCGGCCGCCATGAGGAGGTGGCCGTGCCGGTCCGCCGCGGCGGCGCCCGGCACGGAGCGCAGCCGCGACGCGCAGAAGGCGGCGTCCACGAAGTCGCGGATCGCGTCGCACGAGTCGGACACGGCGTCCGACGCCGCGCCGCCGTTGCAGCTGAGGAAGCAGAGGAGCGCGGCGAGGATGGCGAGGTGCTGGCGTGCCATGCTCATGGTTTAGCTTGTTAACCTGTTGCGCTCCTCTCCGTGCGCTCTCGCCGCTGGGAGTGTGCTTTGTTGGTGGCGGGCGGGGCGGGTGGTTTACTTCGCGGGGCCTTGGCTATCTGCAGCGCCGCTGGATCGGAGCAGAGACGAGCTGCTGCTGCTTTGTTGGTGGGTAGGTGAGCTAATCAATGGAGGCACGCGAGGCCTGTCACCTGTGTGCGTCATTGTGTTTGTGTTCTATACTCTTAACGGTCACCGCTTGGAGGTTGAAGTCGCAATCAATGCGCCATCATCTTAATTCATGTTCATCGTCTCATCAATTCTAGAATTGTCTTATGTTGATTAACACGAGTACTTACAAATTCCCATTTCTTCCCCTCTCTCTCTCTCTCTTTCAAATCTTGCTTCTCGCTTGGATGCCATTAGATTTCTTCTGTATCCCGGTATATGCTATATTTATTTCCAGACATTTGCACAGGTAAAATCACATTTGAATCCGAGGAAATCATTTACGTGAATCAGGAGGCCAAGCGCGAAACCAACGTAACAGGGGATCAAGAAGTGTTAATGGATCGACAAGAGAGGACGACACGAGTGGTTGTGCATCGATGATTATTACAATTACAACGAGCTCCTGTTCTACAGGAGCCAGAGCAAGCTTAGCCAGGCGAGCGGAGGAGTCGTCGCGGTCGGTCGACGAAGGTTCGATAACGATCAGTCGGCCGCCATGGAGGCTACGACGGCGTGCGCGACGACCGCCATGTCGCCGAAGCCGCCGTTCTCGCGTGGCAGCGCGGCGGCGTCCCCGGCCATGCCCTCGCACCCGGCGGCCACGTACTGCGCCGCCTGCAGCACCTCGCGGGCGCCGCGGTACCGCCCGGCTGCCACGGCCCGCGCCGCCCACCGCAGCGCCGGCACCGCGCCCGCGTACAGCTGCAGGCACGACGACCGCGCCGCCGCGGCGGCCGCAGCAGACGCGGACGGGGCCGCCGCCGCGCTGCTGTTGTTAGCGGCGGGGCACGCGGGCGAAGGGGAGGAGGAGGAGGAGGAGATGAGGGCGGCCTCGATGCTGTCCCGTGCCGCCGTGGCGTTGCCGGCTGCGAGGCGGGCGGCGAGCGCGGCCACCGCGGGCGCGTCGCGCGCGGCGCGGCAGGGCGCGGTGGCGTCGGCGCAGAGCGCGGAGGCGCAGAGTGCCGGGGTGACGTAGTAGCTGCCCAGCCGCCCGCACACCTGGTCCAGCGCCGCCGGCGCCGAGGCCTCTGCGGCGCGGGCAGCGGAGAGGAGGAGGAGCGCGAGGAAGGCGGCGGCGGTGAGCGTGGCAGGGGAGGAGCCGGACGCCATGACGACGGGTCCTGGGCTGGACTGTTGTGCCTTTGCCTCGCTGGGTTGGGATGTTTTGGAGAGCGACCGCGAATGGACGGAACACGTATGCATGCACATCGGGTGATGGATGCTCACCGGAAAGCACCGTCGCTTTCATTTTTTTCATGCGTTTAGTTTTGGAATGGTTGGTTAGCAGATAGCAGCTCACCTAACCTCAAGGAGCCTTGGCAAATCGCACGCGTCCTTTTTGTGTTGTAACCGGCCGTGGCCTCCCTCTCGGGAATAACCTGCAACTGCAAGCAGAGCCACGCTACCGTACACCACACGGGCCTGGCAGCCCCGATCGAGCACCGTGGCCCGTGTGGGAGTGGAGAGAGTTTATCTGCCGTTCAGTCTCTACAGTTGAGTCGCTGACGGGTGACATCAACTGCACGGGATCTCATTCCGTGGGAGTTGGCTAGCTCGGGGATGGGCACCGGTGGCTCACCACGCCACGACGGCGCCATCGCGTGCACTGCTCAGAGTCAGAGCGCATGCAGCAAAGCCAAAAGCTACCTTGCCGGAATCGTGTACTAGAATCCTTTTTTTTTTTACGTCTCCCGATTCCGCTGCATGTGTTCATTGCTCTGAATGCCCATGACAGCGACGCGCCACGCTCTTTCTTAGCGTGCATTTGCTCAAGCATTGAAACTGGATTTTTTTAGAAAGTAATAGATCGGTATCATTGGATTTTACTTGATACCAAAAAGAAAAAAAGGATCTTGATGGCCTATCCATTTGGAAGCTTATTACCCCTAATATATCGAGGCCGGGATACGATTTTTATTCCATTCCTAAAACAGAGAGATCAACTTAATCCAGCCGCCTATGTATATAATGCCTCGTAGATCACCATATCGATCCAAGCCCCCCACCAGCTAGCTGGCGAATCCACCAACATGAGGACCTCTCTTCTCGCCGCGCCTCTCGTCGCCTTCCTCGCCGCCGCAGCGGCGCTCTGCTGCTGCGTCGACGTCGCGGCCGCCGACGCCGTCGACGACTCGTGCAACGCGATCCGCGACTTCGTCGACGTGTCCTTCTGCGCCGCCCGGCTTCGGTCCGTCCCGGGCGCCGCCGCCGCCGACCGCCACGGCCACCTCCTCATGGCCGCGGACCTCGCCGCGGCGAGCGGCGCCACGGCCGGGAACGCCGCCGCCTCCGCGGCGGCTCGCGGCGGCGACGACGCGGCGTCGCAGGACGCGCTGCGGGCGTGCGCGTTCCTGTACGGGTCGGCGTCGGTCCCCGCGCTAAGGCTCCTCCGCGGGTACGCGGCGGCGAGGAGCTGGGGCGCCGCGCGCGCGCTGCTGCCGCTCACGGCGCAGGCCGGGATCGGGTGCGACGCCGCGATCGCCGGCACCAAGGCGGCGGCGGGAGATGTGGCGGCGGCCAACCACGAATTCAATCAGCTGTCCGCCATGGCCACTGCGCTGCTCAACGCCGTCAGCTAGGTAGCCGGCTGGCCGTCGGTCGTCGCGGCGCCGGCATGCGTACACGCGCATGTTCAAATGGCATTGGTCCTTGTGACATGGGTTGGGTTTTCAGTAGTAGTTGATCAAATAATGTAACCGGCTGTTAATACTACTGATTTACTGTGCTTTTTATGCACTGTGCTGTAGATTGTGTGCGATGATGAACACTAATACTGTACTATCGATCGCTGTTTCTTTGTTGTTGCATTATTGCGTCTTTACTTGAATCAACGAAAATACTTGGTATTCATAGGTCCCATCCCAGGTAAAACTTTGGTGATGGAACGTATATTTCACATGTGCATGTCGTGCACGGCATTGTGATTTGTGAACGATGATGATAATATTAAACCGGAGCTAGTAGGTAGCCCTCCCAATCACAAGGTGAAATTTTTTTGAATTGGGTTGCGCTGATACGGTTTGGAAACTTTTTGGATTTCGGGTGGAAAACACCTCCTCGGTTTGAAGCTTGTCAGAGCCATATGCAAGGTGTGCCTGTGCCATGCATTGATCTATTGACATTGACATGGCGTCGTCATGGTGGAGCCATATGAAGCTAGTTTATTTGTTACATGAGCCTTATTACAAGTTTACGACGACAAACAATGGCGGCCGGCATGTGCAATGTCGTCGATCAGTAGTTGGAGACGGAGGCGAGGATGGCGTAAACGACGTAGGCCATGCAGAAGAACTCCACGCTCTCCTTGGGCGTCGCCTCCCCGGCCATGCCATCGCACGCCTCGTGCACGTGCTGCGCCGCCTGCATCACCTCCCTGGCGCCGGGTAACCGCCCGGCGGCCACCGACCCCGCCGCCCACTCCAGCGCCGCCACGAACCCGTTGTACAGCTGCAGGCACGACCGCAGCCCGGCCTTCTCGGTGGCGTTGTTGGACGCCACGGCGGCGACGGCCTGCTGGACGCTGGTCCTCGCCACGGTGGCGTTGGCAGCCGCGAGCCTGGCCGCGAGCGCCGCCACCGCGTGCGGGTCGCGCGCGGCGCGGCACACGGCGACGAGGCGTCGTGGCAGAGCACGGACTTGCAGAGCTCCGGCGTGACGTAGTACCCGCCCAGCAACTCGCACACCTCATCCAGCGGCGCCATTTTCGTCGACCCGGCGGCGGCGGCGGCGCCGGAGCCGACGCAGATGACGGCCGCGAAGGGGGGGGGGGGGGGGGGGGGGGGGGGGGGGCATGAGAGTTGAGGCGGCTGCCATGGCGTGGCTGGCCCTCTTTTCTGTACTAGTCTGTGTGAGGGGTGCTATCAATATTCAGAATCTATATATATTGCCCAGGAAGATTTACTTATTAATACTTGTTGGGAAAAAGCTATACAACACAAGTGTGTTTCCTCGTTAAGCCAACACACTAATTTTCTGACCGTCTGATCCGTTGGGGTTTCGTTGCATCCATCCGATCTGTTCTACTGTTGAGCGTTTCTTTTTGTTTTAACCCGCCTGCGGGTCCCACATGTCGGTCTCTGTATAAGTTTCATCTCGTGTTATTCCCAAGACAACATGCAAACACAAGCTGTCTAGAGTACCGTGTAGAGAGAGTTTCATGAGGATGAAACTCATTTCACATCTCTCTTCATTAATACACTGCCACATCATAAAAAATGCTGACATGGCAGCATATTTAATGCTCATGAAACTCTTACTGAGACTGGCCTTATGGACTTCCTAAAACACCTTCAGTGGCGTGCGCTAGGTTACGGGCGCTCGAGTCGCCGCGCGGGGCGACGCGAGCGTGGGGCCACTTGTGTTGTATAGCTTTTCCCTTTTTGCATTGAGGGAGAGTGTTTCATCATAGTTTCAAACTTCTTTTAGATGATGTGTCACTCTAGATAACTGTGTCGATAAAACCTCCATTGAGACTGGCCTAAGACCAAAAAAGGGATGCGCGTGGTCTTTTTCTCCATCGGGGGACCTTGGCGGGCGCGGCCGCCCTAACCCAGACAGAACTCGCCGACGGCCGGGGACGGCGACGACAGCGGCCTTCGACGGCAAATCCGATTGCCTGGAGGCCGAATCTGGCGCTCCTGGCGGCGGATCTGGCTGGTACTTGTTTGGGGTGTGTGGAATTAGCGACAGCGGGCAGCGCGGGAAGCGGCAGTGGCAACGGGCGATGGTGACCGGAGGCCGTCCAAGGCCGGAGGGCTTGAGTTGCTGCGTAAGGTGCTGTGGTGATCTCGGTGATGGCTGGGCAGAGACGATGCTCTTATAGCGGTCTCAGATATCTGAGTCCTTTGCTGAGGAGTGACGCAGTGGGAGAGGCGAGGCCCACGCAAAGTGGGTAGGATCAGTGGTTTTCATTGGTGCTGCGATGGAAGTGTTCACCGATGCATCGCTGGAGCAGAGGGGTCGACGGTCGTTTGTGGGCGGCTTGAGGATGATAGTCCCATGGTGGAAGAGCTCAGGCAACTGTTCAAGCTTGCAGTGAGCTGCGATTTCGGCGTGGCACAACGTTGGCGACAACGGCGCAGGTGTCGACGGCCTGCTTCAAACTCCTCTCCTAAGTGGTCGGGAGTAGTGGTATGTTTGTGTCGTGTGCGTTTGTTTAATTTTGTGATCAGAAGATTGTGTGTGGTGGTGTCCTGTTGTGTGCTCTTACTTCAATTTCAAAAAAAAAAAAATCTATTGTGTTGGCTGTCGTTCTCGTCTTTAAGAATCAAAGGCAACTTAGGGCACCAGCAATGTTAAAAGACCAAGCAATCCTTAAGCGTGGGTCCCACAATAGCTACCCACAGTTAATGCCCACCAACACAATGGTAAAGGACTGGGTGGGAATAAACGCGGGTCCCATAGGGCGGGGGAAAAAATCTCCCCGCGACCAACCGTTTTAGTTTTATATTCTCTTGTAACAGTGAACTCTAAAAAGTAATATATTCTATTTGCTTGTGGGCGGTCTATATGCACGAAGACTACTTTAGCAATAAATGCTATAATGACTACTTGGGCAATGTATATGGCCGGTCTACAAGAGGGCATTTATTGCATAAAGACCACTTTTTGAGCACATTGTGGCTGCCCTTAGGAATGAACATCAAGCCCACACAACGGCGTATAGTGTTGTATACTGTTCACGAATCATGATGATCCCATGAGGCCATGATTCATGAAAACATGAACAGATTAGACTCTGCGAGATGCAAGCAACAACACAAAGGTACTCCCAGGTTTAACTTAGGGCCTGTTTAGTTCCAGGAGAGAGGGTGAAGAATGAAAAAAGTTTATACATTGAGAGTCGTGCATTATAAGAGAGGGCACGAGAATCAAGAGAGAAATTTATGCATTTTGAAGGATCTAAACACGGCCTTAGGTAACCAAGACGCTGGATAAGAGCTGTCAGAGCCAGGTGGGCAGAGTCGATGTGGTTTATGGTCTGGGCCGATACAGAGTTGGGCTTCCTTTTGTCTTGTTATGTGATTCGTCGTCTCTCGTCTCTGTTTAGAAAATGGCAAAAGGGACAACAAAACTCGTGCCAAAGCTCACCGTTTCGGTAAAGGATGTAAGCTTGATGGATTTAAAACTCAGTCTTGTATAAGGAGCGTATACGCGTGTATCTCCTGTCACTTTCACTCATTTCTCTTTATCTTGTTCTTCGAGGTCAACTCAAAGGTCATCAAATTTGAATCCAAACACGGCTACCCTTGTAGTCCACACGCGAAAGTGAAACAAATAACAGCTAGGAAGCAAAATTTCACCAAAAGAGAAGAAGGGTAATCTTTAGCGCCAAAAGAAAAGTAAAGAGGATAATGAGAAGTAGGAGCCTGTAATCGATTGAGAACAGTAATCAACATCCAGAAAATGCATGCCATTTGGCATCGAAGTAAATTGCATTATCTCAGCCCAGTACATTGTTTATGCTTGGTCTTACAAGGCAGAGGGGACCCAGCTTCGGACCATTTTGACGGTACAGCGTATCACAAGAAGTATGCATATCATCTACAGAACGTGGACAGGTTCCATAGAGAAATAAATGCAGGACTCAACAGAAAACAACAGCCCCACAGGTTGCATGGACGCCTCGAAACGGCATGTCACCACCATCTTCGTCTATGCAGTAGCGACTCGCCCACCTCGCTTCCCGGATGCTCCTCCCTGGATGTAAAGGTATCGTTGAAAGGTTACATCAGCACCATAGCGTCAGAAAATCACACATGTTAATCCGTAATGAAATGATAATCAAATAAGCAGGCAATTCATTTGTGTGAATTTTCACTTGCACTCCCAACTGAACGAAAGAAATCACATAAACTGGAACTAGCATGTAGGTACAACATTTCCGATTGAATAAAGTCACAGGATAGAGTATAAACCATTCAAAAAGCATCCAACCAAAGTAATCAGACCAAAGATCTCCACATCAAAGAACAAAAGCAACTAGAGCAGAGGCTACAAACCTGGATGCTTCATCAGTCCGGTGGCGTGCTCTTCTGCAGCACATGCCTTGCAGAGCTGTGAGCTGCTTTCTTGTGTCTGCACCTGCCCATGTGGCTCGAGGCAGACCTTAAAGTTCTGAAGTCTTTTCCACAGTATTTACAATAGAACTTCTCTGGTCCGCTCAGAACCATACCTGAAACGCATGTGAAAAAGGAAACACGTGGAATATCAAGAAAGCTATGCGTAGGTTTATTATATTAGTACGCCGTGTGTAAAAAATCTCATCTTACTTTTGCATTTTCTCCGATGAGAGCCAAGCATCTGATAATATTGAAAGTCTTTGCCACAATTTTTGCAAAAATATTTCCTTGTTTCTGTTGAAGGAACACCTGAGGAAGTGAATTTGAATGAACAGTCACTCACAAACATCATCATTCGTCAATCAACTAAGGAAATAGAACACTAACAGCGTATTACAAGGAGGCCAACTAGAAAATGACTAACCTGTCATATTTTTTTACCCTTCTGAATCATTAGCCTTTAGTGATGTCGTATTGGGATGGCAGCAGCCACGGCTCCTATCTTCATCAGCCAGGTAGCGTGCTTTCCATTCCTCAAAATACGCCTAAAGAAGAAATCGTAAACACAAACACTGAATATGACACATTGTGTTGTTGCTACTTGCAAGCAAAACTCACCATCACCGATTGCTTAGCATCTTCCTCGGAGCAAGGTAATACTGGATAGGGATCCTTGGCATTCATGTAGGAAAGCGTGTCATCCAAATATCTCAACGGCTCGCGGTTACCCAGATGGCAAAGGCTCCTCTTTGCATACAAGGATGGATCCTCATGGCCAAGCTTAAATGCCTGCAGTCATGCGATGATACCGCACCAAACATTAATTTAATTCGGAAATAGCATTTCCTTAGTTTTCCATGTATGGACACAACTTTCTATCTTAAAAGCAGAAACCTTAAACAGTAGGTTAGATATATCATTCTCCACATATGAAGGTAGACCGTATTGATTCTTCTACCAGAAAGTTGGCATTGGAAAGAGTTAAAGCAATGTTTAACAAAAAGATACCCAGTTCCTTGTGAACTCTAATGCGTGAGTACATATTGTTAAAGAGAAGGGAAATCATAATATAAACCAGCACTAGTTATTGAACTCGTCAGGATTCACTGACGACATGCAGCTGCTTGACATTAGACATAAGCTGAAGATATGTATTGGCAACTCTAGATTCAGGTTAAATACAATTAGGAGACGTAAGAATTTACTGGATTGTAGCATCCCAATGCATGAGTGTATTCCTTCTCCCAGAATGCAGAATCTCCATCTCCAATAGCCAAATATTCTTCGACGAAACGTACCTACAGCTCATGCACAACCAAAAGTCAAATGCAAACCATATCACAAAATCAGTAGAAAACAGAATTATATATTGGAGTCTCCATAAATATCGAATCAATCCAACAATCACATTCGGTAGAAAAATGGGAAATATTCCAATTTGAGTCGCTGAACTCACAGTCATTTCTTGTTGACCTATTTCATCGTCGCCCAGGTTTGCATATTTTTGCAAAGGGTTTGTTACACGGACAAGAATATCATAGCATTCCCTCCATCTTTCGGACCTCCATCTTTTGGATGCAGCAATTTCTAATGGCAATTTACCATACTGTTAAGAAATTACACAAGAGAAGTTAGAAATAAATATTGGATACCAGGAGGAATAACAAATTTGAGGCATTCTGTTGCACACTGAGTTGCAAAGGAGCATAAGCAACAACAGGTGCAAGGCATGCAGTATAGTACAATGGCAGTCTCAACTATGCATGTGTACTCAAACTCCTATTGTTCGCTGCAATGTGAAAATAATAAATAGCTTTGTTTAGCAGAATGATGAACAAGTACATGACCATTTAGATCAATCTCTTTCAATTCCTTCGCCCTTTTTCTTTGCAGTGGCACGAAGGCATTGTCTCAACTTCAGAATAAGCAATAAATGCAACATTCACAAATTCATTAATGGAGTTACTTCTTAAGAAATTTAGGGTTAATCCCCACATTCAAGAATAAAATCCTACGTCTTATCCCAGAATACTTCCGAAAATCAATATTTCGAAACCACGACAGTAAACCTCATAGAGCAAAGTTTTGCCACATGCAAGAACCTTTGCTAATTAGTAATTACCCTAAATTTGTTGGAGTACAGGGAAGGTTATATAACAAAATACCCTAAAAATCTAAAGTCTTAGCATACTGTAAATCAGTCGCTGTGATAATATTCCAGGGAGATTACATTGCAAGTAAATAGATATAAGACCCGGAAGCAGGACAAGAGTGACATTTAACAAGTGAAAATGATAAAACTTACTTCATTAGGCTCATTAGGATCAGCGTTATAATTCAACAGACACTCGATGCAGTCAGGTAAGCCTTTACGAGCAGCTACGGATAATGGAGTTACAGGACTACCGGTTATATCAGCACCCTCCTGCAATTTGGAGTACATGATACAGGGTGTTGAAGAAAGCATTTAAAAAATGCCATGCAATTCATGCTCTTCTTAGTAGTTAGGTATGACATAATCAAATTAGTTCTGCCAGATTGGCAAGAAATCTTTTGGGACGGGCAGCAGCTCTAAAGGGACAAGTTACTGCACCTCAATAAATGTCCGCAAGCATTCCAATGAACAACCAAAGATGGATGCCACCAGTGGTGTGCGGCGATCATGTGAAAGTCTGTTAAGCTGGAGAAAAGGAAAAGAACACATTATGGCACTTGAGCGGAAAGAAAATATCAAGTGTTGTGTGTGCAAGCTATTATAAGATAAAAGGTAACAGATGGGAGCTACTGATCGCTTTATTCAACTTAAACATACAAATAAAATTAAATATGCAAATGGATAGCATCAACATGGGAAGTCTAATGCCATGTCATCTCCTTTTCCAATGTGCCACTCAACAAAAAACTTATGTCCAAACATTTTTCAGATAAAAAATCCAGCTTTCAACAGCAAGGTTCCTTCCTCCTACCATCAAATGAGCACTCCAACAATATAGCAGAAGACCCAGAATAATTTAAGGTCATATACGATTTTTTTTTTTACACATTCTGACTCTGTGCAAGTAACGTAACGATAAGATCATATACAAACTGCCCATTGGAGAGTCATAAAGCAAGCAAAAGATTCTCTTAGTACAATGATTTACCTTGGGTTAGTTATGAAAGGAATTATGGTTTTACTTTACTAGTACGTGGCAACCTGGCACAAAGGCATGAATTGTAGACAAGGGAAGATCCAAAAAAGAGAACAAATGTCACATGATAGGAGAAGAAAATAAAAATGAAAGGGCATATGATTGAGCCGGTTAAGAAAACAGAAGTTCCAGCTCAGCCTGGTCAAGCAAAATAAAAATAGTACTCAACCCACCCAGGCCGGACCTGGTATACTGAGCTTCCAGGGTTGGCACAAGGGAAAGATCCTCATGTAAATTAAAAAAAGGCGGCCAGCCTAAATCGACCCAAACAAGAATCCGTTGCTCAGTTATCATGGGTATAGTACTGAACTCCAACTTATTGATGAAAATGAGTAAAGTAAAGGAGAGAAAGAAATTAGTACATTTGCGCCGTGAGCCAACAATAATTTCACCATTTCTACATGCCCACGGAGAGCAGCAAAACGTAGTGGTGTTTCACCATCTTGACAAAGCGGATCAACATTAGCTCCTTTGAACAACAAATACCTTGCTATTTCACAGTAACCTGGATGCAAAACATGAAAATAATCACATAAAAAAATTTAGGCTATATCAAAACACGTGTTTCATTAGGAAAATTCAATCATCACCTAGAGCTCAGTATTTTAAGACTTGATCATTTTAGCATTTTTATAGGCCTACAAGCTAAGGCTAAATTAACATGGATATGAAACAAGGAAGCTTTGCATTGCGATATAACCCTCGGATGGTTAAAAAACAGGGGGTGTCCTTTTGACCTTCTATACAAGCTCCTTTTTGTAACATTAAGCCCCCCAAAATGCAGGGAATCTACTGCACAACGAAACATGGCCTTCTAAGCAACATTTAAGCCTAAGCAACAACTTGACTGCTCATTTAGCTGGTCACATTTCCAACCAATCTCCCAAGCACTGGCCTTCAGTAGATGATCCAGACATTGTTTGCTCTTTTTTACCTACGCTGCCCTAGTGTGCCTAGGCACAGGTAATGCCAGGTTGAAGCAACCAAAAAGGGAAGATACTGTTTTTTAGCCATGGCCAGGTGTGAATATTACTTAACTTTACTTTTGTGTTTTGTTCGAAAGGAAATATGTCAAGTTTAAGCACATGGACATTTGTGATACTATCTGACAAGGTATATGAAGAATGTGTGAAAGCAATACAGATCTGCTAGGATAAACCTCGTCTTGCTGCATGGTGGAGTGGAGTAATCCCACGATTGCTTGCTTTATTTGGATCAGCGCCGCATACGATCAGATACTTTGCAACAGCTCCAGATCCTCCTTTTGTTGCAAAATACAGAGGCGTTTCATCTAACAAGAGCATAAAAAGTAAATACTTATTAAGGACGACCAGTACTTTTCACTGCAACCAAAGAAATTGATAAATATTTAAAGGCCTTAGCGCTTACAAATAGCATACTTGAACAATGCACAAGAAGGTATTACATGGTAAATAAACCGTAAGGTTATTAAAAACTAAGAGGAGAACTTTCACCTAAAATTCCACCTGTCTTGGAACTAATTAAAAAATTTGCACTTAGCGGATCCATGACTGCATATTCACAGACTCCAGTTACACTAGTAAATAAAAAATCTAACTACCAGTTCCAGTCCAGAAACACAGGACGGCAGGAGCAACTGTCATGTGATTATTGCATTTCATTTGCTCTCATACCGTCGTAGGCATTCTGTGTTAGCATATGGCCAAAATTTGGTCTCAGCACATGGCAAAATTGGGTTAGGCGCGATTCAGAACAATTGATCATAAAAAGCAAGTTAGCTGCCAGGCCAATCATTAAACAGGGAAGAAGTCACCCCTGAAAGGGGCAAATTCTTCAAAGGCTGGTTCCCATACGAACTACAGAGCTATATACACTCTAAGTCTAAACTGCTTCTTCCACCTACATTTCGGTCTCAATGGGATAGACATATGGAGCCAAGCAGTCGAATTCCACATGCCACTAGATTAACATTAACTAACCAGACATCACGCGTATCAGAGAACGAACAAGTAAAATAAAAGTATCAGGAGATGAAAGAGTAGGATCAAATTCATATCTCACAAAGATCGCACAAGCTATTACTCTCTAGCCACGCCCCCGCCCGCCGCTATCTCACCTGGCGATCAAATCAATGCCCTGCACGCGGCCACGCCGTGCGGGCCCGATCCTTTACCCCCTTGCGGCCCCGCCTGGTTTGCTCATCGCCACGCACCCAGCGCGGCGGCGACCTCGCCCCCGCCACGCATCACGCTCCGCCGCCGCCCACCCATGCGCACGCGGCGCCGCCAGCAGCTTTGCTATCCATCGCTTAACCCTAGCCCAAATCCAAGACGGGCCAACTTTGTAGCCCAGTTTCGAAATTAATGGGCTCTGGTTTGGGGCCCCAATTGCTAATTCTACCCACTTCACCACGAAGCGCTCAGTCTCTCACAGATGCCGCAACGCCTATGTCTGCCGCCGCGCCGCGCCCGGAGCATAACTCCGACGAGCGATCGGGGCATCTACTCGGATTTCCGATCGACACGCGCGCCAATTCGAACACAGCAAAACCCACGCGCACTCCAAACCTCTCAACTCTCAAGCAACCAAAACCTCGCGATTGAAGGACAAAGGAACCCGCCATCAATCCCCATGCCGCAGTACCCAAAACCTCGCAGAAATGCGCGATTAAACAACTGAAAGCAACCGATCGAAGCACGGCAGCAGGGGGGAAGTAAAAATACCATCAGCAGTGGTCGCGTTTGGGTTGCACTTGTAGTCCTCGACAAGCATTCTGCACATCGCCAGGTGCATGTTCTCCGCGGCCACGTGGAGCGGCCCGTGGCGCTTGCTCTTGGGGTGGTCGCGGGCCTCCTCTGCCACCGCCTGGTCCGGGAACATCCCCATCGCCTTCAGCTTATTCGCGACATCTGCATTCACAACCCCAAACCGCCCAAAGCGAGAAAATCAAGCAGACGAAATCATCAGATCGCTGTTCAAAAACCACGCCCACCGACCGAGTCGAATCGAGCCGAGAACTTACTCCTCGCTTGGAAGATGTTCTGAAACAACACTGCTTGGATGAGATCCTGGAGTGCCAGTCGTTTGCTGATAGTGACGAAGTCCCAATCCCAGTACGGCTCCGGCCCAGAGCGCCGCCGACCCGAAGTGGAGGGCCCGTCGCCGGAGGAGGAGGACGCCATGGCGGGCGAGCTCGAGCACACGGCCTCTCTGGAAGGTTCGAGAAGCTACCGGTTGGAAATGTGGTTTGGTTTGAGGTGGAGAGGGAGGAGGAGGAGGAGCGGGGGAAGGGGAATGGAAACGAGCGGGAACTGGAAGGCGTGAGGCGGTTGCCGCCCGTACTTATGCCAGGCTGGATCCTCCCCAGTGCCGTGCCAGAACCAGGTGGGCTGGCTGAGTCGATGGAACTTGGGGGTCAAGCCAAACGAACTTGGGATTGGTTTGATAAATTCTGCATACACAGAACTACAGAAGTACTGAAGGTCACCATTTTCATCATGTTGAATTTGTAAATTAAATTAGCAAAGGTTGTAAACTTGCAGATTTGAAACTCAAACTTGTATTATGAGCATATATGTTACTTCAAGTTCGGATCCCTTTCACTTATTTCTCTTCATTTTGTGCTTCAAGCTCGACTTGAACTGAAAGTCCATCAAATCCAAGTCAAGTGATGCCTGCCCTTGCAGGCCAGACGCGAAAACACAACATATATAAAAGTTCAGAGAAAAAAATTGACCTAAAGAAAGAAGAGGGATAACCTTTCGCACCAAACAAAAATTCAGAGAACATGCATGGCATCGAAGTAAACCGCATCATCTCAGCTCAATACAACTCTAGCATTACATCTTCCGGCTTTCCGTCCCTGTTTATGCATATCTTCTACTGTATCACAAGTATGCATATCTTCTACCGTATGAGAAAAGAGGAAAGAAAATAAGAAAAGAGATAATAAGAAGAAAAAAAAGGGAAAATCTACAGTTGCCTCTGAAGCATTTTAGTACCGGTTGGTACTAAAATTCGCTGTTCAAGTGCTTCCTCTTATCGCAAGTATAACAAGCTTCTGTAGGTCTGTTCTAATTTTTTTTTATTATAACAAAATTAGTTTCTAAACTGTGTATCAATTCTTTGATTGTGTGGCTTGGTTTATCATCAGAAGTACCTTTAGCTTAACTTATTTTTTCATTTGCACATTTGCACTAATTCTTGAAGCAGGAAGAAAGTAGTCAACTGCCGAGTCCAAAAGCGAACAATGTCAAATATTTGAAACAAAGGGATAATCAACATTTGCATAAACAAATTAAACGACCGCGCGTGATTCCAAACAAGGGTGTGGGCTCATAACCTACATAAAAATGGCATTCAATTCATTAATTACATACATGTCGTCTATGAAAGCAAAACTATGATAATAAACCAGATGAGACACAATTGATTGTTGTTCATGTTCACAATACAAAAAGGCCGGACAGCGATGCTCGCCACCATCATATATATGACCAGAAACTAAACTAAACCTATCAGTAGTTACGTGCTGTGAGCGAGACCAAACTCTCCAAGTACGGCACGACGCAGTGCAGCATAGGGTCACGCGGTCGGCACTTGTACTTGGATCCGTCCGGCCGCCCGTACTGCAGGTCATCATGCATGCCCACCACTTCCTCCATACTCCCGCGCTGCGCGTTGTACCTGCACAGCTTGTCGCCTACCGCTGCCACCAGCGTGCCGTCCCCCTCGGCGACGACCGGCATGAAGTTGTAGATGAGGTTGGGGACCGCGTCAGGGAGGTGGATGCGGCAGCGCAGCGACCACTGCAGGTCAGGCCCGTCGTCGGCCGTCCAGACCTGGAACGACGCCTCCGCGGCGGCGTGCACGTAGCACAGTTGCTTCCCGTCGTCCAGGCACGCCATGTCGTCAATGACGTTGCATGCGGTCGGAGGGCGAGGCACCACCTGGAACACCCTATCCTGCAGGCTGAACCGTATCAGACGCGGCCTCGGCACGTCGGAGTGCCAGTAGAAGGCCCGCCGCGTGCACATTGGCCTCTGGACCCCGACGGCGTGCGGCGGGTCCTGGGTCAGCTCCCATGACCCGCCGCCGCCGCCGCCGAGCGTGAACACCTCGTGCCCGATGTCGTAGTCCTGCGACCACTCGCCGGTGGCCTCGTCGTAGGACATGTCGCCGTACTCCCGGTAGAAGTACCTGGCGACGACGTAGCTGTTCCGCCACTGGTCGAAGCCGAGAGCCAGCGGCGGGGCTAGTATCTCGCAGTAGTCCAGCTGGGCGCTGTGGGTGCCGAGCGGCAGCGCGACGAACTCTCGGGTGGCGGGGTTGCAGACGAACACCCTGTCCGTGGTGGTAGCGAGGGCGACCAGGCCGTCGCAGTGCGTTGGGGAGACGATGCGCGGGATGCCCTCGGGCCACGCCTTCTCCAAGATGAGGTCCGCCTCGGCGGCGGCGGTGCGCCCTGGTGGCGGTAGCAGGACGCGGTGGAAGCTGATCTCCGTGGACGTGGCTTGGCCGTCGTCGGGGTCGACCTCGCGGGGAATGGCGAGCACGGACGACGGCGGCCTCGCGCGGGACAGCTCGAGGTGGCGGCGGACGAAGGCGGCGCCGCCGATGCCGGCGCGCCACGAGCGGCACACGCACCTGCAGCGCGCGAGGGACTTGGCGGGGAGGTGCACCAGGACCTCGGAGATGAGAAGGTCGTCCGGGATGGCGGCCGCCAAGCTCCGGCGGCGCTTCTCGTCGGAGCCCACCATCGTCTTGCCAGATCGGAGATGCACCGGCCGTCCTGAATAATCTGATCGAGGGCGTGCTTGGATGGAGGCGGTGCGCTGCTTGCATTGGGACTATTTATCACGGGCCGGCCGGGGTGCGCTAGCTGTGCGGATTCGTTCCGAGTCCGTTTCTCATGCATCCTCGCTGTTGAATCCGAGTAGGTTTTCGTCTCGTATGATGTACGTTTTCGTCTCGTACGATGTACACAGTACACAAGCACTCAATCCGATTTCTACAGGCATATAACCCAACCCATACGAGCACCGTCGACAGACTCTGATATAGAAAAACTCACCCCAACGATCTTGTTATCAACAGCCACATCGCCGACCATCGAAAGAAATAGTGTCGTTTAAATCCTGAAATAAATCTAAAAGAATAAATTTCACTATAGATCCTTAAACTATTATCAATGTCTCATCTAGGTCTATGAACTAACTAAAAAGTGGTTATTTAGGTCCTTAAACTATTACCTAGGTCTCATCTAAGATCCATTAACTAAAAAAGTGGTCATATAGGTCCACGATCTATTAAAGAGTGGGTCATCTAGGTCCAAAAGCATCCATGGAGGCACCTTTTGCTTGCGTGGCAATGCCAGAGTGGCAAAATCCAACCGTCAAAATCGTGCGAATTTGGCCATTTGGATGATAAGAGTTTTGCATTTTCTAAAAATTTTAAAACTTTTGATTTATTCAAAACAATTCATGAATATTTCTTTTCAAATAATAAAAATATAAAATTGGTATCATAATTTTATAAAAATATAAATTATTTGATGGTACTCTATTTGGCGTTGTTTAATATTATTTTTAACTATTTTTGTGTTTTATTACTCATAAAAAAAATAAGAAATAGGAACAAATAACATTGGAAAAAAATGTCGAACATAACTTATACATATACGTTACATTTTCACAAATTTTTAGGTACCAATTGGTATTTTTTTAATTTCAAATGAATTAGTAATAATTTTTATTAAACCAAAAAATTGAATTTTAGAAAATGCGGAACCGCTCTTTAAAACCAACGGAATGGCCAAAGTTGTCCTATTTTTGACAATTGGATGTTTCTTCATATCCGGTTTTGTACTTTTTATTGAAAATCAGGCTGAAAATGTGACTTCTTTTTAAGAATGCTCTCATGATTCATGGAAACACATGAACAGATTTAGAGTGTGTGTGATCACTACCGGATTCGCCGCCTTTGCCGTGTGCCAGAAGCACACGGCAAAGGTCTATTTGCACACGGCAAAGCTCTTTGCCGTGTGCGGCTCACGGCAAAGAGCACACGGCAAAAGTTTGGCCGGCAAAGGCCATCTTTGCCGTGAGCCCCAACTCGGGCACACGGCAAATCTTTGCCGTGTGCCAAAGCCTTTGCCGTGGGCCGTTGTGGGCTTAACGGCCGTAGCCGTTACGAATCTTTGCCGTGTGCCGTCACGGCGGGCTCACGGCAAAGATTTCCGCCAGGTGGGCCCAAGCTGAGCTCTTTGCCGTGGGCCAAAGCCGGCGGTCCACGGCAAAGATTGCCGCCAGGTGGGCCCAACCTGGGCTCTTTGCCGTGGGCCAAACCAGGCGGCTCACGGCAAAGATAGCCGCCATGTGGGCCCAAACTGGGCCTTTGCCGTGGGCTGAGGTAAAAGCACACGGCAAAGACCCGGCCTTTGCCGTGTGCTAAGGTAAAAGCTCACGGCAAAGGCCCGGTCTTTGCCGTGTGCTTTTACTTTAGCGCACGGCAAAGGCGGGGGCAGATCCCTTTTTTTTCTTTATTTCAATCATGCCCCCAATACAAAACATCACAGACAGTTTATATATCACAATACACATCACAGGCAGTTTGTATACCACAATACACATCACAGGCAGTTTGTATAGTCCAATCATCCACATATGCAAATAAAAGTCCATATAAGTGCATAGAAGTGCATACAAGCTCATACAAGTCCATAAAAGTCCATGCAACTCGATCTTAAGCAACTACGAGTCCATGCACGTCCATACAATGCAATTTCATAAACCTCACGCAGATGGCGGCGGGTGTGGCGGGTCCTGCGAGAAGGGCGAGCCGTGATGGGGTGGCGGGTACGGCGAGCTCATCGGTGGCATGCCGGGTCTCATCTGCGGCCACTGCTGGTACGATGCGCCAGGAGGGAGGGGCGTCCACGGGCCGTACTGCGTCCACGGAGGCGGGATAGGAGACACCTTGCCTAAGGCCCTAAACAACTCATGTTAAAGGTTTTCACACCAAAAAATTAGTATTTCATGCGTTTGAAATTCAAATTCGATTTAGATCATGTAAATCGTTTGAATTCAGTTTGATCAATTATTTCATCTCTGCGTAACTTTGTCACGTTTTGAACATAGCGTGCTTTACTCAATTAACAACATGGTTGATGAATATATGATAAGAAGTACGTTACCTCATGTATATATGTACATATGAGTTCAAATTATTCAATTCAAAAAAAATTATAAAATTATGGAATGTGTATGAAAATTTACGAAAATTTGTCCTCGCTACGTCTATGTTGCCTTTTATCTATGGAAAAACTTTTGAAGTCAAAACCTAATTCGACTTCAGTTACGCCTCTCAATATGAACTACTCATTCTCAACTCTCAGAAACTTCTCCAGAGATTCTTCGATTTGTAAGCAGCGTACGTGACAACTTGTGCGAAACGTGTTGAAATTTTTACCACATCATATACATATGAAATCATGATGGTAGGAGAAATCTGATGATTTTTGGACTTGGATTTTTTTTTCTAGAATTTAAAAACGATTTGGCCCAACGTGTATAATCATGTTTCTTGAACCACACGCTAGAATTTTCATTACAGTTCATGGATAAGGTCTCAGAATGGACTGAGTAACGTGTATGGTCCCTTTGAATCAATTATATTCCATTATTTGACACTCTTGCAGCTCAAAAGTTATTTTCAACGATAAATCGAAGAAAAGAAATAAAATAACTAAATATAGCAAATAATTTGTGAAATGCATCAAATCTTAACATGGAACACCAAGCAAGTTACATTGACACCACAAAATTTTTGGGTGACAAAAGATTAAAAAAAATTTAACTTTGCCGTGGGCCCTACCTTTGCCGTGGGCCACAGACTACGGCTCACGGCAAAGGGCTTACGTGGCCGTGTGCCAGCCCTTTGCCGTGAGCCAAACGGCTAGCTCACGGCAAAGGGTGACGGCCGTCACACGCCGTCACCTTTGCCGTGGGCCGAGTGATGAGGCTCACGGCAAAGGTTACAACTTTGCCGTGTGTTGTCCTTTGCCGTGGGCCCAGACACTGGGCCCACGGCAAAGGGCCCCTTAGCCGTGGGGTATTTCTTTGCCGTGTGCCAGGCCACAGGGCACACGACAAAGGGGCCCCTTAGCCGTGGGGTATTTCTTTGCCGTGTGCCAGGCCACAGGGCACACGGCAAAAACGCACGATGCCGTGTGCTCTGGCTTTGCCGTGAGCTTGCTTTCTGGCACACGGCAAAGGTCCGGCTTTGCCGTGCGCCCGTGGTAATGCTCACGGCAAAGACTACGGCACACGGCAAAGGAGCGGTTTACGGTAGTGGATGCAACAACAACCCAAAAAAAAGAGTGAACCGCCCGTTGATTACATTTATTATTGATATGTAACAGAATCTCCAGTCATGTCACAACTCACACTAGGCAACACAAGAACCAGGCCCCGCACGCACGCACGCCCAGCATAATTGCATGGCGCGGCGCGCCGGCGCTGGCCGGCCTACCTAGCTGAGAAGGTGTTGAGCAGCGCGGTGGCCATGGTGGCGAGCTGGTCGAACTCGTGGTTCGCCGCGGCCATCGTCCTTCCCGCCGAGCTCCCGAGCGCGGCGTCGCAGTCCGTCCCGGCCTGCAACGCGAGCATGAACACCGCGTGCGCGGCGTCCCAGCTCCGCGCCGCCGCGTACCGGCGCATGATCCGCAGCGCCGGCACCGACGACACGCCGTACAGGAACCCGCACGCATGCAGCGCGTCGCGCACCGCCGGGTCGCTCTCGGCGCGCTCCATCCTCGCCGCGGCGTCCCCGGCCGAGGCGCCGCTCGCCACGGCGAGGTCCGCGGCCATGAGGAGGTGGCCGTGGCGGTCGGCGGCGGCCGCGCCCGGGACGGCGCCCAGCCGGGACACGCAGAAGGATACGTTGACGAAGTCGCGGATCGCGTTGCACGAGTCGGCGACGGCGTCGGTGGCGGCGGCGTCGAAGCAGCAGAGCGCCGCGGCGGCGAGGGAGAGGGCGAGGACGAGAGGCAGAGGCGCGCCGGGAAGTGAGGTCCTCATTTTGGTGGGGTTGCGCTAGCTTGTGTGCTTAGCCTTTCTTCACTTGGTCTCTTTTATCAGGTGGCCCTTTCACCTCTCCCCTTGGATCAAGATCACGTGGTTCAGATGTGAGTTCTTATAGTTTTTCACGGGAATTGAGTTCTCATAGGATACGTTCTCTTTTCAGGTAGGGAAAGAAATGATATATGGTCATTAGTTATTGTGCGTCAAGATCTTCTTTTGATTCCAAATAATAAATGACATCAATCTATTATTACTGTACTATCTAGAAAACATCCAACCCATGTCACAAGGAAACAATCAATGCTTCAGCAAATGCATGCAAGTTTTCTGATATCATCCTTCTGAATATTACTACATCTGAACAGATCTTGAGTGGAGTACTCCCCCAACTGATCTTGGGAGTATATCCCATGTTCCATCAAAATTATTGAGGAGATCACCACAAATCTTGAACAGATTCGGGAACTGAATCTTGGAAGGAATCTCCCCCAACCTGACATCTTTCAACAGATATCTCTGAACTTTAACTGTTCTGGCATCTCGATACTATTCGGAGAGGAATCCTACCACGCTTGGCTAATGGTTGCACATCACAACCATTTACTTCACCCCAAACGCATTGTGATCTTGTGATCCTAGACCAAAACCAAAACCAAACAAGTAGTGTCTATGCCATCACAACCATTTACTTTTCCCTATTTAATATTTATACGTGACCTTCTGCTTGTGTACTGTGATTCGGAAAAAAAAATGTTATAGTAGAAGCTGCAGGGGCGCCGCGCCGCGTGCTGGTTCACCGAGTGGCCACGCGGCGGATCGTCCGGCCGGCACGCAAGCGCGTCAAAAATTCGTTTTTGTTTGGTCCATTATGTGATGATGATGAGACCGTACGCGCGTCGTGCTCCATGCATGTCGAATTAGCATGCGTACATCATACGAGACGAAAGGAGCTAAAACCTACTCGGATTGAAAAACGAGGATGGATGCATGAGAAACGGACTCGGAACGAATCCGCACAGGCGCACAGCTAGCGCACCCCGGCCCGTGATAAATACTAGTCCCAATGCAAGCACTCGATCAGATTATTCAGGACGGCCGGTGCATCTCCGATCCAGCAAGACGATGGTGGGCTCCGACTACGAGAAGCGCCGCCGGAGCTTGGCGGCCGCCATCCCGGACGACCTTCTCATCTCCGAGGTCCTGGTGCACCTCCCCGCCAAGTCCCTCGCGCGCTGCAGGTGCGTGTGCCGCTCGTGGCGCGCCGGCATCGGCGGCGCCGCCTTCGTCCGCCGCCACCTCGAGCTGTCCCGCGCGAGGCCGCCGTCGTCCGTGCTCGCCATTCCCCGCGAGGTCGACCCCGACGACGGCCAAGCCACGTCAACGGAGATCAGCTTCCACCGCGTCCTGCTACCGCCACCAGGGCGCACCGCCGCCGCCGAGGCGGACCTCATCTTGGAGAAGGCGTGGCCCGAGGGCATCCCGCGCATCGTCTCCCCAACGCACTGCGACGGCCTGGTCGCCCTCGCTACCACCACGGACAGGGTGTTCGTCTGCAACCCGGCCACCCGAGAGTTCGTCGCGCTGCCGCTCGGCACCCACAGCGCCCAGCTGGACTCCTGCGAGATACTGGCCCCGCCGGTGGCTCTCGGCTTCGACCAGTGGCGGAACAGCTACGTCGTCGCCAGGTACTTCTACCGGGAGTACGGCGACATGTCCTACGACGAGGTCACCGGCGAGTGGTCGCAGGACTACGACATCGGACACGAGGTGTTCACGCTCGGCGGCGGCGGCGGCGGGTCATGGGAGCTGACCCAGGACCCGCCGCACGCCGTCGGGGTCCAGGGGCCAATGTGCACGCGGCGGGCCTTCTACTGGCACTCCGACGTGCCGAGGCCGCGCCTGATGCGGTTCGGCCTGCAGGATAGGGCGTTCCAGGTGGTGCCTCGCCCTCCGACCGCATGCGACGCCGTCCTTGACGACATGGCGTGCCTGGACGACGGGAGGAAGCTGTGCTACGTGCACGCCGCCGCGGAGGCGTCGTTCCAGGTCTGGACGGCCGACGACGGGCCTGACCTGCGGTGGTCGCTGCGCTGCCGCGTCCGCCTCCCTGACCCGGTCCCCAACCTCTGCTACAACTTCACGCCGGTCGTCGCCGAGGGGGACGACACGCTGGTGGCCGTCGTAGGCGAGAAGCTGTGCAGGTACAACGCGCAGCGCGGGAGTATGGAGGAAGTGGTGGGCTTGCATGATGACCTGCAGTACGGGCGGCCGGACGGATCCAAGTACAAGTGCCGACCGCGTGACCCTATGCTGCACTGCGTCGTGCCTTACTTGGAGAGTTTGGTCTCGCTCACAGCACGCAACTACTGACGACATGTATCATAGTTTTTTTTTCGAAAGACCCGGAATGATTCCGGCTTTAATTAATAAGTAGAAGAGCAGTCTAGGCACCAGAGGCGCCTAAAATACAACCCACCCTAATGAGTGAGCCAAGGCATCGGAATAGCCCTACGACATAAATAAAAAAGAACATAACGGACTACTCGCACTACTCGCTACTTGTGGTGCCGATCCTGGTGGCCAAATCTTTAGCTCCAGCTGCCGCCCATAGCCTAGCTACATCTTTGATTTCAGCAACTATTCTCTCCACTGTTTTGTCCTGGTTTTGAAAGATCCTGTTGTTTCTCTCGCACCAAATGGACCACGCCACCAGAATTGCCACTGATCGGGCACACTTATGTTCCGACTTTGAGCCCGCCCCTGCTAGATCATGAAACCAGGATGCCAAGTCCATGCCCCGTCCCCAAGTATCTGGGCAGAATGCCGGCCATCGCAGCCAGAGTCCTATGGCTCTTCGTCATCATCAGGCTCCCTGTCGCGACGGACTGGAGGCAGACCCCTGCACGCGTTGTGCAGCCGGGGCAGCCCCGAGTTGGGGAGCCGTCCGTCGAGCACTCCAGGGTACCACACGAAGTCCTGGAAGAAGGGGAAGGGTCTTCCTTCATCCGAGGAAGAGGAGGAAGGCATGCCGCTAGCACGCGAGCTTGGGGTACGCGACGGCGGCGGCGGCGTCCATTCGAAGTATCTGTCGAGGTGGATGATGGCGTTGAGCATGCCACCCTCAGGAGCTGGCGCCGTCACACCTGGCCTGGAACGGCCGGCGCCCTCTGGAAACATAGTCGTCAGCTTGGCTCGGGGTAGCTGGTCTGGATTCCACATCCATACCCAGCAGTGCAGCATCTCCGTGTTTTCCTGAGTGAACGACACCGACTCGATGTAGTCGAACGCGCAGTAGTCGCCAAGCAACTGGCGAACGCCGTCCTCGGACCAAGCGTGTAGAGGCAGCCTCTCGATGGTGACCCGGCAATGGAAGTACCAGTTGGCCGGCCTGGTGTAGGCGCCATCCCTCCACGGCTGGGTGATGAAGTTTGTCCCCCCGACAGTGATGCTCCCCTTGCGTACTGCATGTTCAGCCTGATCAGGATGATCAAACCGAACAAAGAAGTCCTCCGGCTTGTGCTTGGAGACGGTGATGTTGTGCCGCGGGATGCGCAGCTGCTGGTTGAGAGCCATCAGCACCTCCTCTGGCTCCGGCATGTAGTTCCTGGTGAGGCCGGTCAGGACCACCCCGACCGAACGCAGACGTCTCAGCTCCGTAGCCATGGCGCCCTCCACAGCAATGGTGGCGTTGCCCTCAGCAGGGCGCTGCGACGGCGCTCCCGGCGTGTATGCCATGGAATGATTGGTCGGAGCCTTGGGCGAAGTGGTAAGCGAGGGAAAAGTGAGACGGCTGTGGATGTCTGGCTTGGGGAGGGGAATGCGGCTATGGATGTTGGTTGCTGGGTAGGTGAGGCGGCTGTGGATATTGCCGGCTGGAAAACAGAGGCGAGACTGGATGGAGCTCTTGGCTCGCCTTGGGCACGCACGAGCGACCCGTTCCCCCGGCAAGCAAAGCAGCGAGGAGGATCCCGGCACTGAGCGAGCTTGTGGTCGGAGGCGAGGCACCGAAAACACTTCCCTCGGAACGCTTCTTTATAGGCTGGGTGGAGCTGCCGCGGCGCCTCGCCGGTAGGTGACCGACGCAGCGCCGGCCATGAATGAGCCGACGGAGAAGGCAAGCTGTTCCCCTCCCTCCGGCGTCTCAATTTCGCCGCCACCCATGGCGGTGAAAGATCCCGCTGTCCAGAAAGCGTGCCGCGGTGGTCAGGCCGGGATTGATGGCCGTCAGCACGCGGCAGGCGGCTTGGAGGCACGACCAGGATGGACTTGAGCTTGGCCGGTGCCTCGTGCGGGCCAACGGCAGAGGACAGGTTGCCCAACGGAGAAACACACTTGAAGGCGCCTCTGTCCCGGCCGCCCTCCAAATCTGGCGAGGGAGTAAATGCTGTGCTGCGGCCGGCGGAGGGGGAGGGACGCTGAGGAGTAACTTCGCCCTCCTCCAGCACGCAAGCGGGATCCACCATACCTTCGCCGCAGGAGTCCTCCTCTTCGTCTTCACTGTCTTCACTGTCTTTCATGTCCCCCCAATCCACCCTTTCCGGACCTGCCTCCGGTGAGGGAGGTGGAGGTGTCGGTGCGCGGTCCGCCAGATCTGCAAGAGCGGTAGGGACTACACTTATGATGTGCAGCGTAGCAGCAGTCGCTGCAGTCAAGGAGGCCGAGGAGGTCGGCCGCAGCAGGGGGCCTGGGGTAGCCGCCGGCAGGGGAGATGGCGTTGGTGCCGAGGCTGGGGTGGCAGCCAGCGGTGGTGCGTTGGACGTCGGAGCCGGAGTGGCTGCCGGCGCAGGAGTGGTGGATGCCGGGGCCGGATTGGCGGCCGGCGCAGGGGCAGTGGACGCCGAGGCCGGGGCGGCCCTCAGCGGCGGCGGGGAGGAGGAGCGCTCACCCATGTCTTCCCTAACGCAATATGTATCATAGTTTTGATGGACTTTCAGTTCAAGTCGAGCTTGAAGCACAAAATGAAGAGAAATAAGCGAAAGGGATCCGAACTTGAAGTAACATATATGCTCATGATATAAGTTTGAGTTTCAAACACGCAAGTTTACAACCTTTGCTAATTTAATTTACAAATTCAACATGAAAATGGTGACCTTCGGCTCGAGTTTCAGTGTCTCCTTGTCTGGATATTTTCAAAACCGAGAAGACTAATTGCAAACTATTTTGTACTTCTGTGTATGCAGAATTTATCAAACGAATCCCAACTTCGTTTTCCTTGACCCCCAAGTTCCACTTCCATCGACTCAGCCACAGCCCACCTGGCGCTGGCACGGCAGTGGGGGAGGATCCAGCCTGGCATAAGTACGGGCGGCAACCGCCTCACGCCTTCCAGTTCCCGCTCGTTTCCATTCTCCTCCTCCCCCGCTCCTCCTCTCCTCCTCTCCGCCTCGCCTCAAACCAAACCACATTTCCAACCGTAGCTTCTCGAACCTTCCAGAGAGACCGTGTGCTCGAGCTCGCCCGCCATGGCCTCCTCCTCCTCCTCCGGCGACGGGCCCTCCACTTCGGGTGCGGGTGGGTGGGGGCGGCGGCGCTCGGAGCGGGTGCGGGAGCAGTACTGGGACTTCGTGTCCGTGCCCGTGAACAACACACGACCGAGCAATGTGGTGCTCAGGGATCTCCTATGTGCGGCGGCGCTCCCCGACATCGTCAGAGCGAGGAGTAAGTAGTCCTTTCGGCACGCACGATTCGACTCGGTGGCGTGGTTCTCAACTTGTGAGGTTGGGATTCCGGGTGTGTGGGGTTGTGTATGCAGCTGCCGCGAACAAGCTGAGTGCGATGGGGATGTTCCCGGACGCGGCGGTGGAGGCGGAGGCCCGCGACAACCCCAAGAGCAATCGCGCCGGGCCGCTCCACGTGGCCGCGATGATGAAGCATAAGAAGCTATGCAGCATGCTTGTCGAGGACTACAAGTGCAACCCAAACGCGACCACTGCTGATGGTATTTTTACTTCCCCCCTGCTGCCGTACTGCGATTTCTTCCTGCGGTTTTCTGGTTGTGCTTCGATCGGTTGCTTTCAGTTGTTTAATCGCGCATTTCTGCGAGGTTTTGGGTACTGCGGCATGGGGATTGGGGATTGATCGCGAGGTTTTGGTTCCTTGAGAGTTGAGAGGTTTGGAGTGTGCGTGGGTTTTGCTGTGTTCGAATGGGCGCGCGTGTCGATCGTAAATCCTAGTAATGCCCCGATCGCTCGTCGGAGTTGTGCTCCGGGGCCGGCGCGGCGGCAGACATAGGCGTTGCAGCATCTGTGAGAGACTGAGCTTCGTGGTGAATGAAGTGGGTGGATTAGCAATTGGGGCCCCAAACAAGAGCCCATTAATTTCGAAACTGGGCTACAAAGTTGGCCCGTCTTGGATTTGGGCTAGGGTTAAGCGATGGATAGCAAAGCTGCTCTGGCGGCGCCGCGCGTGGGTGAGCGGCGGCGGAGCGTGATGCGTGGCGGGGGCGTCGCCGCCGCGCTGGGTGCGTGGCGATGAGCAAACCAGGCGGGGCCACAAGGGGGTAAAGGATCGGGCCCGCACGGCGTGGCCAAGGCGTGGCAGCCGGCAGGGTATCAGCCAGGTGAGATAGCGGCGGGCGGGGGCGTGGCTAGAGAGTATAGCTTGTGCGATCTTTGTGAGATATTAATTTGATCCTACTCTTTCATCTCCTGATACTTTTATTTTACTTGTTCGTTCTCTGATACGCGTGATGTCTGGTTAGTTAATGTTAATCTAGTGGCATGTGGAATTCGACTGCTTGGCTCCATATGTCTATCCCATTGAGACCAAAATGTAGGTGGAAGAAGCAGTTTAGACTTAGAGTGGAAGAAGCTCTGTAGTTCGTATGGGAACCAGCCTTTGAAGAATTTGCCCCTTTCAGGGGTGACTTCTTCCCTGTTTAATGATTGGCCTGACATCTAACTTGCTTTTTATGATCAATTGTTCTGAATCGCGCCTAACCCAATTTTGCCATGTGCTGAGACAAAATTTTGGCCATATGCTAACACAGAATGCCTTTAAATATGTGTTTGTAAGCGCTAAGGCCTTTAAATATTTATCAATTTCTTTGGTCGCAGTGAAAAGTACTGGTCGTCCTTAATAAGTATTTACTTTTTATGCTCTTGTTAGATGAAACGCCTCTGTATTTTGCAACACAAGGAGGATCTCAAGCTGTTGTAAACTATCTGCTCGGATGTGGTGCTGATCCAAATAAAGCAAGCAATAGTGGGATTACTCCACTCCACCATGCAGCAAGACGAGGTTTTCTCTGCCCATGCATATGTGTTTTGGAGTTTTAGCTGTTCTACTGAGCTTTGTTTTAGGTTTATCCTGGCAGATCTGTATTGCTTACACGCATTCATCATATATCTTGTCAGACAGTACCACAAATGTCCATGTGCTTAAACTTCACATATTTCCTTTCGAACAAGACACAAAAGTAAAGTTGAGCAATATTCACACCTGGCCATGGCTAAAAAACAGCATATTCCCTTTTTGGTTGCTTCAACCTAGCATTACATGTGCCTAGACACAATAGGACGGCATAGGTATAGAAAGAGCAAATAAAGTCTGGATCATCCACTGAAGGCCAGTGCCTGGGGTATTGGTTGGAAATGTGACCAGCTAAATGAGCAGTCAACCTGTTGCTTAGGCTTAAATGTTTCTTATTAGGCCATCTTTTGTCGTTCAGTAGACTCCCTGCATTTTTCTTTGGGGGCTTATAATGTTACACAAAGGAGCTGGTATAGAAGGTCAAAAGGACACCCTCTGTTTATTAACCATTCGAGGGTTATACCGCAATGCAAAACTGCCCTGTTTCATATCCATATTAATTTAGCTTTAGCTTGTAGGCCTATAGAAATGCTAAAATGATGGATTCTTAAAATACTGAGCTCTTGATGATTGAATTTTCATAATGAAACACATGTTATTGATGTACCCTAAAAGTTTTTTTACGTGATTATTTTCATGTTTTGCATCCAGGTTACTGTGAAATAGCAGGTTATTTGTTGTTCAAAGGAGCTAATGTTGATCCGATATGTCAAGATGGTGAAGCACCACTACATGTTGCTGCTCTCTATGGGCATGCAAAAATGGTGAAATTGTTGTCGGATCACAACGCAAATGTACTAATTTCTCTCTCCTTTACTTTCCTCGTTTTCATCAATAAGTTGGAGTTCAGTACTATATCCATTGTAAGTGAGCAACAAATTCTTGTCTGGGTTGATTCAGACTGGCTGCCTTTTTAAAATTTTATATGGTCTGATTGTTACGTTACTTGCACAGAGTTAGAATGGGTAAAAAAAATCCTATATAACCTTAAATAATCCTGGTTTTCTGCTATATTGTTGGAGTGCTCATTTGATGTTGGAGGAAGGAACCTTGCTGATCAAAGCTGGAATTTTCATCTGTGAAATGTCTGGACATAATTTTTTGCTGAGTGGTACATTGGAAAAGGAGATGAATTGCATTGTGGTTTGGTAAAACTTAATTCTATTTCATGCCATCCATCTGCATATTTAATTTTATTTTGTTGGTAAAACTGAATAAAGTGATCTTTTCTTTTCGCTCTTATAATAGCTTGTGTACACAACACCTCTTGATCTTTTCTTTTCGCTCGAGTGCCATAATTTTTCCTTTTCCTTTTACCCAGCTTAACAGACTTTCGCGTGATCTCCTCACACCACTGGCGTTTTCCCTCTTTGGTTCTTCATCGGACTGCTTTCACACATTAATTCAGGTGCAGTAACTTGACCTTTTAGAGCTGCTGCTCGTCCCAAAAGATTTCTTGCCACTCGGGCAGGAGTGCAGGACAAAGTTGACTCTATCATGTACTCCAAATTGCAGGAGGGCGCTAATATCAACAATACCCATAGTCCTGTAAATCTATTATCAGTTGCTGCTCATAAAGGCTTAGCTGACTGCACCACTTGTTTGCTGAATAATAACGCTGATCCTAATGAGCCTAATGAAGTGAGTTTTTATCATTTTCACTTGTTAATTGTCACTCTTGTCCTGCTTCCCGGCTATATGTCTATTATGCTTGCAATGTAATCTCCCTGGAATATTATCACAGTGAATGATTTACAGCATGCTAAGACTTGAGATTTTAGGGTATTTTGTTATATAACCTTCCCTGTACTCCAGCAAATTTAGGGTAATTACTAATTAGCAAAGGTTCTTACATGTGGTAAAATTTTGCTCTTTGAGGTTTACTGTCGTGGTTTCAAGATATTGATTTTCGGAAATGTGAGATAAGACAGTAATTTATTCTTGAATGTGGGGATTTAACCTTAAATATCTTAAGAAGTAACTCCATTAATAAATTTGTGAATGTTGCATATCTTGGTAATTCTGAAGTTCATACGATGCTTTCGTGCCATAGCAAAGAAAAAAGAGCAAAGGAACTGAAAGAGATTGATCTAAATGGTCATGCACTTCTTCATTGTTCCGTTAAAAAAGATATTTACTATTTTGACATCACAGCAAACAATAGGAGTTTGAGCACGCATGCACAGTTGAGACTGCCATTGTACTATACTGGATGCCCTGCACCTGTGGTTCCTAATGCTCATTTGTGATCGCGTCCTTTGTAACTCAGTGTGCAAGAATGCCTCAAATTTGTTATTCCTCCTGGTGTCCAATGTTTATTTCTAACTTACTTGTGTGGTTTCTTAACAGGATGGTAAATTGCCTTTAGAAATTGCTGCATCCAAACGATGGAGGGAATGCTTTGAGATTCTTTTCCCTGTAACAAACCCTTTGCCAAAATATGCAAACCTGACCGTCGATCAAATAATTCAACAAGAAGTAACTGTGAGTTCAGCGACTCAAATTGGAATATTTCCCATTTTCTACCAAATATGATTGTTGGATTGATGTTGATATTTATGGAGACTGCAATATATAATTCTATATTCTACCTGATTTTGTGATATGGTTTGCATTTGACTTTTGGCTGTGCATGAGCTGTAGATACGCCTCTTCGAAGAATATATGGCTATTGGAGAGGGAGATTTTGCATTCTGGGAGAAGAAATATACTCATGCATTGGGATGCTACAGTCTAGTAAATTCTTGCCTCTCCTAATTGTATTCAATCTGCATCTAGAGTTGCCAATATATATTTTCAGCTTATGTCTAATGTCAAGCAGATGCATGTCAGTGAAGAATCCTGATGAATTCAATAACTAGTGCTAGTTTATATTATGATTTCCCTTCCCTTTAACAATATGTGCTCACACATTAGAGTTCACAAGGCACATAAAACTTTCCTCCAGACAAGTTATGGAACTGGGTATCTTGTTGTTAAACCCTGCTCTACCTCTTTCTCCTGCCAACTTTCTGGTAGAAGAATCAATACGGTTTGCCTTCGTATATGGAGAATGAGATATCTAACCTACTGTTTAATGTTTACGCTTTTAAGACAGAAAGTTGTGTTGATAAGCAAACTAAGGAAATGCTATTTCCGAATTAAATTAATGTTTGGTTTGGTATCATCGGATGACTGCAGGCATTGAAGCTTGGCCATAAGGATACATCCTTGTATGCAAAGATGAGCATTTGCCATCTTCATAAACGCGATGTGTCGAGATATTTGGATGATGCGCTTGCCTACATGGATGCCATGGATCCAGATTGTTCTGAGGAAGATGCTAAGAAATCGGTGCTGGTGAGTTTTGCTTGCAAGTAGCAACAACACAATGTGTCATATTCAGTGTTTGTGTTGACGATTTCTTCTTTAGGATTACTTTAGGGGATGGAAAACACGCCACAAGACTGATGAAGCATCCAGGTTTGTAGTTGCTTTTGTTCTTTGATTTGTATATCTTTGGTCTGATAACTTTGGTTGAATGCTTTTTGAATAGTTTATACTCTATCCTGTGACTTTATTCAATCCGAAATGCTGTACCTACATGCTAGTTCCAGTTTATGTGATTTCTTTCGTTCAGTTGGGAGAGCAAGTGAAAATTTGCACAAATGAATTGCCTGCCTGCTTATTTGATTATCATTTCATTACGGATTACCATGTGTGATTTCGGACGCTATGGTGCTGATGTAACCTTTCAACGATACCTTTCATCCAGGGAGGAGCATCGGTGAAGCGAGGTGGGCGAATCGCTATTGCATAGACGAAGATGGTGGTGACATGCCGTTTCGAGGCGTCCATGGAACCTGTGGGGCCGTTGTTTTTGTTGAGTCCTGCATTTATTTCTCTATGGAACCTGTCCACGTTCTGTAGATGATAAACCAAAGCCACTACCGTACCTATTATACCTAGCTAGCTAAAGACTTAGTAGAAGATGTGCATACTTCTTGTGATTCGCTGTACCGTCAAAATGGTCCGAAGCTTGGCCCTCTGCCTTGTAAGACCGTATATACAATTTACTTCGATGCCAAATGACATGCATTTTCTGGATGTTGATTACTGTTCTCAATCGATTACAGGCTCCTACTTGTCATTATCCTCTTTACTTTTCTTTTGGCGCTAAAGATTACCCCTCTTCTTTTGGTGAAATTTTTGCTTCGCAGCTGTTATTTTTCACTTTCGCGTCTGGACTGCAAGAGTAGCCATGTTTGGATTTAAATTTGATGTCCTTTGAGAGTTTGAGTTGACCTCGAAGCACAAGATGAAGAGAAATGAGTGAAAGTGACAGGAGATACACGCGTATATGCTCCTTATACAAGGCCGAGTTTTAAATCCATCAAGCTTACATCCTTTACCGAAATGGTGAGCTTTGGCACGAGTTAGTTTCGTTGTCCCGACTCCCTTTTGCCATTTTCTAAACTGAGACGAGAAGACGAGTCACACACACAACAAGACAAAGGGAAGCCCAACTCTGTATCGGCCCAGACCACAAACCACATCGACTCGGGGCACCTGGCCCTGACAGCTCTCTCATCCAGCGTGTTGGTTACTTAAACCTGGCGTCTGTGCACCCCGCAGCCCGTTAGCCCGCTCGAAACACGATCAATTTAGCCCAGTCCAAGCACGACACGGCCCGCTCCTCGTCGTGCCTGGGCCCGTTAGCCCGCCCGAAACACGATTAATTTAGCCCGGTCCAAGCACGATATGGCCCGCTCCTCGTCGTGCCCGGGCTGGCCCGGGGCGGCAGCCGTGCCCGGGCTTGGGCCGCCACCCCAGCTCGTGGGCTGGCACGGCCCGGCACGGGGTTAGCAGGCCGTTCTGGTGGCGGCCCGCTAACCTCCACCCCAAACAGGTCGGCCACATAAATTCCCTCAAAACCCTAACGCAAGCACAGCCCAACAACCCAGTTTCTCCCTCCTAGCCTTCCTCCTCACCCTCACCAACGCTCAGCCGACACTCGACAACCGCCTGTGAGCCTGTCTCCCTCCCTCCCTCTCCCTTATAGCACCGCCGCTCCCTCTCCCCTACAACGCTGCCGCTTCCTCTCCCCTCCGGCCCCGGGTGCGGTCAGTGTCGCCACTCCCCTGCAGAACCGCCGCCCGCCCCCATCCTCGCGCGTCGTGGTCGCCGCCCCTCCTCGCACGTCACGGCCGCCGCTCGCCCCTCTCACCTCCCCTCCCTCCGACATCGCCGCCACCCGCTCCTCTCCTCCCTCCAGCGACGCGACAAGGCGGTCCACAAGAGGCGCATGGAGAGTTGGCCGGTGTTGCCCTCTCCATCGAGTTGTGCAGGAAGAGCGGAGGTGCCTCTCCGGCGACGGCGCCTCCCTTCGGCAGGCGCCGGCGGTGGCGCGGCAAGGAGTAGGGCAGGCGCGCGAGGTGGAGCAGATCAGGGCAATGCGGCGGCGGCAGCCTCTATCCAAATCTAGCCGTGTGGGTGTCGGGCCGCCCGGACACGCTCATAGGGCCGGGCTATGACGGGCTGGCCCAGCACGAAACAGCCCGATGGGTCCGTGCTTGGGCCGTCGGGGGAGCCCGTGGGCTAGTTCGGCCCGGTCCAGCCCGGCAAAAGGCGGGCTAGTGCGGGCCCGTGGCTAGGTCGGGCCGGCGGCCCGAATGGACATCTATAGCAGTACCTTTGTGTAATTGTGTTTCTTTAGAATTTTTAGAATTACACGGTACAATGCAGACGCTCACAACACGCACGCACACTCATCTCTATGAACACACTTACGCAAACCCTACCCCTATGAGCACATTTGAATGACTGAGCACCCGGCAGATCTGGAGATTCCCAAAGTCACCATTGGCACCTCGTTGTCGACGGGAACGCCGCTTACCACTTAACGCATGACGCCGGCAAATCCTGAAAAATCCCAGGAAAAGGTGCGAGCACCACCAGGATTTGAACCCTGGTGGGTAGCGTCCCACTGGACCGTCCTACCATTAAACTACAAGCCAATTCGCTTTGGGTAATTGTGTTGTTGGTGGCATCTCGCACAGTTCTAATGTGTTCATGTTTTAATGAATCATGGGATCATCATGATTCGTGAACAGTAGACAGTACTATACGCCGTTGTGTTGTGTGGGCTTGATGTTCATTCCTGAGTTGCCTTTGATTCTTCTTCTTCTTGTTGTTTTTTTTAAAAGACAGCTTCAGCCTTCAGCCAAGGCTTCTTTATTGAAAAATGGCGAGAACGACGAGCAAAGCCAACACAGTAGTGAGCACATGATTTCGTTGGATCAGCTGACAGCAAGATCGGCGGTCGTAGGATGAATTCCCAGAGCTTATTTGGCAGGCTGCTGACCGAGCTTGTAAGCTTATTCCCGCGCTTGCAAAGGTTCTTGTATGTATTCTACATCGCGCAAATGTATGGAATTTAATCATCTTGATCAACGTGCATAATAACAAACTCTTCGTGTTCTCACTTGAGACCGATCGAGAGCAATTGACGCAGTCATGGGTTGTCAGTTGTCACTGCGTCCTAAAGAACTCAGTGCGCGTGAGTTTTGTTGTGTTCGATTGAGCGTGAGCAGATGCCGCCGCCGCAGCATCTGTGAATCGGAAGAAACCGTTGTTTCTTTTTTTTTTTTGTGAGAATCGGAAGAAACCGTTGTTGGATATCCAGGAGAGAGAGAGAGATTCATTTGTGGTGTGAAGTGGGTTGTGGGATCTGGTATTAGCAATTTGGGCCCCAAACGGGAGCCCAGTTGTTTCACAATTGGGCTTGGAAGTTGGCCCGGCTTAGATTTGGGCTTGGGCTAAGCCTTTGGATAGCAGCAGCAGCTCTGCTTGCTTGCAGTTGCAGTTGCACGCTCGTCGCGCAGCAGCGGCGGCGCGCGGCGCGTAGATGGGCGGCGGCCAAGCGGTGATGCGCTGCGAGGGCGAGGGCGCCGCCGCGCCGGGTGGGTACTTGGGAGCAGCCGACCAGGCGGGGGCGCCGGAGTTGGTGGGATCATGGCCAAGGTGCGGCCGGGCATAGATTTGATATTCAGCACCAGGTGGGCTAGAGATTACATATTAGTGTGAGCACACGGTGTCCGGTAGGGTACTGGGGTCTCGGGCCTGGGCACGCCCAGACAATTTCTTGTCTGACCGTGGGAGGTATGAAGGCTATCTGATTCTGGATTTCTGGCATTCTATTATCTGTGAGTATTTTACTTGTTCTTTCTCTGTTAGGTGTAGTGTCTGGTCGGTTAATCTAGTGGCATGTGGAGTTGGACTGCTTGCCCCCATATTGGTAACCCATTGAAACCAAAATGTAGGTGGAAGAATTTTCCATGTTAGTGTTAGGGGTGACTTTTTCCCTGTTTGATGTTTGACCCTGAGTCCCCAGCAGCTTTAACTTGCTTTTTATGATTATTAATTCTGTTGTATCACGCCTAGCCCAATTTATTAGTCACGTGCTGACACAAAATGTGTATGAGAGCAGAGGAAATGCAGTAATCACATGACTATACTCCTGCCGTCCCTTTTTTTTTGTGGGTACTCCTGCCGTCCTTTGTTGCAGAGTGGAATCAATAGTTAAGAATTTTCTTACTAGTGTATAGGTCTTCGAATGCATCAAGCTGTAGGTAAACATCATCTTTTAGGACACAACTGTACCTATCCATCGAAGATAGACATAGGCAACGCTCTAGGACAGCTTATGTCAGCTTATGGTAGGAGTTCATGCCAACCCAGTACCATACTTTGTTTTGGTATGTCTGCAATGCCCTTGTGTTTTTATTCATGGTATTTGTAATAAAAGTTAAAGTAACTGGTGTCTGTTAATATGCAGTAATGGATCAGCTAAGTACAATTTTTTTTAGTTAGACATAGGTGGAATTTTGGGTGAAAGCTCTCTTAGTTTTTAATCTTATGGTGCATTTACCATGTAATACCTTTCTGTGCATTGTTCCGGTATGCCTTTTGCAAGTGCCAAGGCTTTTAAATATTTATCAATTTCTTTTGTCTGAGTGAGAAACATTGGCCATCCTTAATAAATGTTTACTATTTTTTATGCTCGTGTTAGGTACAACATCTCTGTTCTTTGCAATACTAGGCGGGGGATCTCGAGCTGTTTTAGAGAATCTTATCACCAGTGGCGCTGATCCAAAGAAAGCAAACAACTGTGGGGTTACTCCACTCTATATTGCAGCAGAACAAGGTTTTCTCTGCCCATGCTTACTTGCGTTTTGGAGTTTTAGCTGTTATTTTAGGTTTATCCTGGCCTATTGTACTGATTTCACACAGTGGGTTCATTGTTCAATATCTTTTCCGATAGTGTTCCATGTAAACTTAACATATTTCCTCTCGAACAAGACACACAAGGAAAGCATCACACTGGTGTGGCTAAAAAGGGGGCACAATGCCTTTTTAGTTGCTTCAGCCTGGTGGTGGCATTACCTGAGCTTACTGAGCGAACGTAGGTAGAGAAATAGCAAATGATGCCTGGACCATCCACTGAAGGCCTGTTCTTGGGAGTTTGGTTGGAAATATGCCCAGCTAAATGAGGTGTGCTTGTTGTTTAGGCTCAAACATTGCTTAGTAGGCCACCTTTTGCTGTTCGGTTGCCTCCCTGCATTTTTTGGGGGCGTAATGCTACAAAAAGGGGCCTGTATAGAAGGTAAAAAGGACACCTGCTGTGTAGTAGCCATCCCAGGGCTTACACTGCAATGCAAAACTGCCTTTATGGTTCATACTTCATATGTTAATTTAACTTTAGCTTGTAGGTCGACAAAAATGTTAAACTGATTGATTCTTAAAATATTAAGCTCTTGGTGATGATTGACTCTTTGTTATGAAACTCATGTTATTGATATATCCTAGAAGTTAATTTGTGTGATTTTTTTTTCATGTATTTCATCCAGGTTACTATGAAACAGCAGAGTATTTGTTGTCCATAGGAGTTGATGTTGATCCCATATGTTACAATGGTGAAGCGCCACTACATATTGCTGCTCGCCGTGGGCATGCAAGGATCGTGGAATTACTGTTGCAGCATTATGCAGATGTAATAATTTCTTTCTCTCCTGCTCTACTTTCCTCGTTTTCATCAATATATGTGTTGGAGTTCAGTACTGTATCCATGGTAACTGAGCAACAAATTCTTGCCTAGGTGAATTCAGACTGGCCACCATTTTTTATTTTCTTGAGGTTCTTTCCACATCCCGATTCCAGAAGCTTGGTATACCAGTTCCGTTCTGGGTGGATTGAGTACTATTTTTATTTGCTTGACTGGGCTGAGCTGGAACTTCTGTTTTATAATTGCATCAATCGTATGCCCTTTTACTTTTATTTTATTCACCTATTATGTGACATCTGTTCTCTGGTTTGGCTCTTCCCTTGTCTACGATTGATGCCTTTTTGCCAGATTTCCTTGCAGTAAAGTAAAAAACCATAGATCCTTTTATAACCATCGTAAGGAGTCATGTTCAGACCAAGCGAATCTACTGTTCTTGTTTGATGAAATTTGCACGCCCTGCCTCCATCTTTCCACCTTGTCCCGACAATTGCTTACATGTTGGCACTCCAATAGGGCAGTTTGTATATGGTCTTAATGTTACATTACTTGCATCGAGTCACATTGGGTAAAAAAGATCCTATATCTATAACCTTAAATTGTCCTGGTTTTGCTGCTACACTGTTGAAGTGTCCATTTGTTGTAGCAGGAAGGAAGGGTTACATACTTACATAGGGAACCTTGCTGATGAAAGCTAAAAAATGTTTGGACATAAGTTTTTTGTTGAGTGGTACATTGGAAAAGAAGATGACATGGCATTGGACTTCCCATGTTCATGCTATCCATTTGCATATTTAATTTTATTTGTATTTTAAGTTGAATAAAGTGATCCGGTGCTCCCATCTGTTACCTTTTATCTTATAATAGCTTGCACACATAACTTTTCGCTCGAGTGCCATAATGTGTTCTTTTCCTTTTTCCCAGCTTAACAGACTTTCACATGATCACCACACACCACTGGTGGCCTCCCTCTTCGGTTCTTCATTGGAATGCTTGCAGGCATTTATTCAGGTGCAATTACTTGTCCCTTTAGAGCTGTTGCTCGCCCCAAAAGATTTCTTGCCAATAAGGCAGAACTAGTTTGATTATGTCATACCTAAGAAGAGCATGACTTGCGTGACATTTTTGAAATGCTTTCTTCAACACCCTGTATCATCCGCTCCAAATTGCAGGCTGGCACTGATATAAATACTGATAGTCCTGCAACTCCATTATCAGTAGCTGCTCGTAAAGGCTTAGCTGACTGCGTCAATTGTTTGTTGGATATTGGCGCTGATCCTAATGAGCCTGATGAAGTGAGTTTTATCATTTTCACTTATTAGTTGTCACTCTTGTCCTGCTTCTGGGTTTTATATCTATTATATATGTGCAGCGTAATCTTCTGGAATATTGTTGCTGTGAATGCTTTGTAGCATGCTAAGACTTTAGATTTTTAGGGTATTTTGTTACATAACCTGCTTGGTACTTAAGCAAATTTAGGGTAATTAGCCACGGCTCTTACATTTGGCAAAATTTCTCTCTTGGAGGATTACTGTGGTTTCCAAATTGACTTTCAGTAGTGTTATGAGATAAGGCATAGGAATTTATTGGTGATTTCACCCTAAATTTCTTATGAAAGAACATTAACGAACTTGTGAATGTTGCATATGTTACTAACAATGAAGTTCAGCCTTCGTGCAACTGCAAAGAAAAGAGCAAAACAATTGAAAGCGATTGATGTAAATGTTCATGCACTTGTTCACCATTCTGTTAAAAAAAAGCCATTCAATATTTTCACATCACAGCGAATAATAGGAATTTTAGTACACATGCACAGTTTAGACTGTCACTGTACTATACAAGTATACCGTATACATAAGTACTCCCTCAGTCCCAAATTACTATTTGTTTTGACATTTTTAGGTACATAACTTTTGATACACACCTAGATATATACTATGCCTAGATGCATAGCAAAAGTTATGTATTTAGAAAAGCCAAAACGAATAGTAATTTGGGAAGGAGGGAATGCCATAATGTTATGCCCCGCAACTGTAGTACCTTTTGGTCATTTGTGATTTGTGATAGGTTTGGACTTTGGGGTATAATGGCTGTATGCCTGTATCATGTTCTCATTTTGCAATTGATGGCCTCTAATTTTGTTATTCCTCCTGCTGACCAATGTTTATTTTTATTTTTCTTCTGTGATTTATTAACAGGATGACAAATTGCCAGTACAAATTGCTGCGTCCAGAAGATGGACAAAATGCGTTGAGATTCTTTTGCCTGTAACAGACCTTTTGGGAAAATATGCAAACTCCCCCAGCATTGGTGAAATGCTTGAACAAGAATCAACTGTGAGTTCAGAGACGCATTTTAGAAATATTTCCCATTTGTTACTGAATATGATGGTTGGATTGATGTTGGTAACTGTTAGGAGGACTGCACTATAGATTTCTATACAATGCTGATTTTGTGATATGATTTTCGTTTGACTTCTGGCTGTGCATGAGTTGTAGGAACGCCAAGAAGTAAAGAGGGCAACTGCAGATGGAGATGTTACATACTGGGAGAAGAGTTATGCTCATGCATTGAAATGCTACACTAAAGTAAATTCTTGCGTATCTTCTAATTATACTTAATCTGCATTTATAGTTGCCAATATATCTCTTCAGCCTATGTCTATTGTCAAGAAGCTGCATTTCAGTGAATCCTGATGAATTCAATAACTAGTGCTGATTTACCTTACATTTTATGATTTCCCTTCTCTTTAACAATGTGCACTCACACATCAGAGTTCACAAGGAAGCACATAAAAGTTTCCTCCAAACAAGCTTTGGAACTGGGTATCTTATTGTCAAACCCTGCTTTACCTCTTTTCCAATGCCAACTTTCTGGTAGAAGAATCAATGTGTTTGCCTGCATATGTGGAGAATCAGAAATCTAGCCTACTGCAAATGTTTATGCTTTTAAGGCAATAAGTTGTGTCAATATGTGGCGAACTAATTAAATGCCATTTCCGAGTTAAAATAATGTTTGGTTTGGTATCATCGGATGGCTGCAGGCATTGAGGCTTGACCACGATGATCGGACCTTGCATGCAAAGAGGAGCCTTTGCCATATGAGAACTTATGATTAACATAGATATTTGGATGAAGCGATGGCCTACATGAATAGAATGGAGCTAGATTTATCAAAACACCCTGAGGAACAAGCTAAGCAATCGGTCCTGGTGAGTTATGCTAGCAAGCAGCAATGATACAATGTGTCATATTCCCAGTTCATGTGTTGATGGTGTCTTCTTTAGGAGTATTTTAAGAAGTGGAAAGCACCCACTCTAGTTCTGGATGCAATCCAACTGATGAAACTGACAAAGCATCGAGGTTTGTAGCCTCTGCTCTAGTTGCTTTTGATCTTTGATTTGGAGATCTTTGGTCGGATGACTTGAGTTGGATGCCCAGTCTATGCTGTACCTTATTCAATCTGACAATGCTGAACCTACATGTTAGTTCTAGTTCCGTGATTTCTTTCTGTGCCATTGAACTGACTGCTTATTTGATTACAATAGGATAATGGATTACCATGTATGCTTTGTGAATCTGCTGGTGCTGATTTAACCTTTCAACCATACTTTCCATCTAGGGAGGACCCATGAAGCTAGGTTGGGTCAGGGCACAGGGGAAGATGGTGGTGACATGCCGTTCCTGGGCGTCCATGGAACCTGTGGGGCTGTTGTTTTTGTTGGATCCTGCCCACGTTGTGTAGATGACAAACCAAAGCCACTGGAGATTTAGTACCTATTATACCTAATACTGTAGTTAATAACATAGAGATATGCATATTTCTCGTGATACGCTGAACCACCAAAATGGTTGGAAGTTGGCCCCTCAGTCTTGGGTTATAAGACCAAGCATAAACAGTGATGGAAACCTGGAAGTTGTAATGCTTGAGTTGTACTGAGCTGAGATGTTGCAGGTTCTGGGATATGATTACTGCTCTCCTAAGATTACAGTGTCCAACTTTTCATTATCCTCTATTTTTTCGCAAAAGGTTATCCCTCTTCTTTAATTGGAATTTCCCTTCTTAAATTTTGCTTGTTCCCGTCTGGCCTGCAAGGGCAGCCGTGTTTGGATTTGGATTTGATGGACACTCAGTTGAGCTCGAAGCACAAGATGAAGAGAAAATAAGTAAAAGTAACCCGAAGTAGATGTTAACATATGCTACTGATATAAGTTTGAGTTTCAATAAATCCACAAAGTTGTACAGCCTGGTAGTTTGCTTTACGAGTTTCAACCTGAAGTAGACGTAACATGTTTGGACTTGCGTTTGATGGACTTTTTTCAATATAATTCAAGTCGAGCTTGAAGCGCAAAATGAAGAGAAGAAATAAGCAAAAGTGACCCGAAATTGAAGTGACTTATACAAGTTTGAGTTTACAAATCCGCAAGTTTACAGCCTCTGCTGGTTTGCTTTACAAATTCAACGTAAAAATGGTGACCTTCAGCACGGGTTTCAGTACGTGTCTCCTCGCCTGGATATTTTCAAAACCGAGAAGACTAAAACCACTTGAACTGTCACGAAAAAAGTCCATACAAATTGCAAACTACTCCCAAGTTCGTTTGGCTTGACCCCCAAGTTCCATCTCGACTCAGCCAGCCCACCTGGCTCTGGCACGGCAGTGGGGAGGATCCAGCCTGGCATAAGTACGGGCGGCACCCGCCTCACGCCTTCCAGTTCCCGCTCGTTTCCATTCCCCTCGATCCCCCGCTCCTCCTCCTCCTCCTCCCTCTCCACCTCAAACCAAACCACATTTCCAACCGTAGCTTCTCGAACCTTCCAGAGAGACCGCCGTGTGCTCGAGCTCGCCCGCCATGGCGTCCTCCTCCTCCGGCGGCGGGCCGTCCACTTCGGGTCGGCGGCGCTCTGAGCCGGAGCTGTACTGGGACTTCGTGCCCTTGACCTTGGTCCACACACGAGCGAGCACCGAGGCGCTCCACGAGCTCAACTTTGCGGTGATGAATTCCGACATCGTCAAAGCGAAGAGTAAGTCCTCTCGGCACGATTCTACTCGGTGGCGTGGTTCACAACCTGTGCGATCTGATGATTTCGGCCGTTTGATTTCTCGCTTTGGGGTTCCGGGTGTGGGGGGGTTGTTGTGTATGCAGGTGCCGCGAAGAAGCTGAAGGACGCGGGGATGCTCCCGGACGAGGCGGTGGCGGTGGAGGCCCGCGACATCCCCAAGAGCAAGCGCCACGGGCCGCTCCACGTGGCCGCGATGCAGAAGAATAAGAAGATATGCATGATGCTTGTCAGGGACTACAAGTGCAACCCAAACAGAGCCAATTCTGATGGTATTCTTACTTCCCCCCTGCTGCCGTGCTGCGATTTCTTCCTGCGGTTTTCTGGTTGTGCTTGGATCGGTTGCTTTCAGTTGTTTAATCGCGCATTTCTGCGAGGTTTTGGGTACTGCGGCATTTCGTCGAAGTTTTGGGTACTTCGACGATCGATCAGGGCATTTCTACGATTGATGTCGGGTTCCTTTGTCCTTCAAATCTGTGTTAGTTCGGCGAGGTTTTAGTTGCTTGAGACGTGTGTGAGTTTTGTTGTTCTTGATACTTTGATTGGGATGTCGATGGTAAACCGGAGCAGATGCCCTGATCGATCGTCGGAGTTATGCTCCGGGCGGCGGCAGGCCGGTGAACATAGGCGTTGCATCTGACGACTCTGAGGAGGAAGAAACCGTGGCCAGGAGAGAGATTGAAGTGTGGGTGGGATTAGCAATTGGGGCCCCAAACGAGAGCCCATTGATTTCAAAACTGGGCTTCGAAGTTGGCCCATCTTGGATTTGGGCTTGGGCTAAACCTATGGATAGCAGAACTGCTTCTCGTCGCACAGGCACACCAGCATAGCGGCGCCGCCGCGCGCGGCTGCGGCTGCTGCTGCCGCTGCCTCGGCGGCCAAGCGTGATGCGTGGCGGGGGCGAGGTCGCCGCCGCGCTGGGTGCGTGGCGATGAGAAGACCAGGCGGGGCGGGAAGGGGGGTAGAGGATCGATCCCGCACGGCGTGCCAGGGCATTGATTTGATGGCCAGGTGAGATATCGGCGGGCGGGGGCGCGGCTAGAGAGTAATACCTTGTGTGTTGTGTGATCTTGTGAGATGTGATTTTTCTTTTTGAAAGGTGAATTTTATCCTACTCTTTCATCTTTTATTCGAGGAGTATTTTACTCGTTCGTTCTCTGTTAGGCGTGATGTGTGGTTAGTTAATCTAGTGGCATGTGGAATTCGACCGCTTGGCTCCATATATGTATTCCATTGAGACCAAAATGTAGGTGGAAGAAGCAGTTTAGACTATGTATGTAGCTGTGTAGTTCGTATGGGGACCAGCCTTTGAAGAATTTGCCCTTTCAGGGGTGACTTCTTCCCTGTTTAATGTTTGGCCTGACAGCTAACTTGCTTTTTATGATCAATTGTGCTGAATCGCGCCTAGCCCAGTTTTGCCATGTGCTAACACAAAATTTTGGCCATATGCTGACACAGAATGTGTATGATGGTATGAGAACAAATGAAATGCAGTAATCACACGACAGTTTCTCCTGCCGTCCTGTGTTTCTGGAGTGGAACTGGTAGTTAGATTTTTATCTACTAGTGTAACTGAAGTATGTGAATATGCAGTCATGGATCTGCTAAGTGCAATTTTTTTTAATTAGTTCCAAGACATAGGTGGAATTTTAGGTGAAAGTTCTCTTCTTAATTTTTTAATAAAATCTTATGGTTTGTTTACCATGCAATACCTTCTTGTGCATTGTTCTACTATGTTTTTTTTGTAAGTGCTAAGGCTTTTAAATATTTATTTATCAGTTTCTTTGGTCGCAGTGAAAAGCATTGGTCATCCTTAATAAATATTTACATTTTTATGCTCTTGTTAGGTGCAACACCTCTGTATCTTTCAATACAAGGAGATGGACATCTACCTGTTATAAAGTATCTGATCGAATGTGGTGCTGATCCAGAGATAGCAAACAATCGTGGGATTACTCCACTCCACAATGCAGCCAGACGAGGTTTTCTCTGCCCATGCATATATGTGTTTTGGAGTTTTAGCTGTTTTACTGAGCTTTGTTTTAGGTTTATCCTAGCAGATCTGTATTGCTTTCACACATTCTTCATATACCTTGTCAGACAGTATCACAAATGTCCATGTGCTTAAACTTGACATATTTCCTTTCGAACAAAACACAAAAGTAAAGTTAAGTAATATTCACACCTGGCCATGGCTAAAAAACAGTATTTTCCCTTTTTGGTTGCTTCAACCTGGCATTACCTGTGCCTAGGCACACTAGGGCAGCGTAGGTAAAAAAGAGCAAACAATGTCTGTATCATCTATTGAAGGCCAGTGCTTGGGAGATTGGTTGGAAATGTGACCAGCTAAATGAGCAGTCAAGTTGTTGCTTAGGCTTAAATGTTGCTTAGTAGGCCCTGTTTCGTTGTTCAGTAGACTCCCTGCATTTTGGGGGGCTTAATGTTACAAAAAGGAGCTTGTATAGAAGGTCAAAAGGACACCCCCCTGTTTTTTAACCATCCGAGGGTTATATCGCAATGCAAAGCTTCCTTGTTTCATATCATGTTAATTTAGCCTTAGCTTGTAGGCCTATAAAAATGCTAAAATGATCAAGTCTTAAAATACTGAGCTCTAGGTGATGATTGAATTTTCATAATGAAACACGTGTTTTGATATAGCCTAAATTTTTTTATGTGATTATTTTCATGTTTTGCATCCAGGTTACTGTGAAATAGCAAAGTATTTGTTGTTCAAAAGAGCTAATGTTGATCCGCTTTGTCAAGATGGTGAAACACCACTACATTTTGCTGCTCTCCGTGGGCATGTAGAAATGGTGAAATTATTGTTGGCTCACGGCGCAAATGTACTAATTTCTTTCTCTCCTTTACTTTCCTCATTTTCATCAATAAGTTGGAGTTCAGTACTATACCCATGATAACTGAGCAACGGATTCTTGTTTGGGTCGATTTAGGCTGGCCGCCTTTTTTTTTAATTTACACGAGGATCTTTCCCTTGTGCCAACCCTGGAAGCTCAGTATACCAGGTCCGGCCTGGGTGGGTTGAGTACTATTTTTATTTTGCTTGACCAGGCTGATCTGGAACTTCTGTTTTCTTAACCGGCTCAATCATATGCCCTTTTATTTTTTATTTTCTTCTCCTATCATGTGACATTTGTTCTCTTTTTTGGATCTTCCCTTGTCTACAATTCATGCCTTTGTGCCAGGTTGCCACGTACTAGTAAACTAAAACCATAATTCCTTTTATAACTAACCCAAGGTAAATCATTGTACTAAGAGAATCTTTTTGCTTGCTTTATGACTCTCCAATGGGCAGTTTGTATATGGTCTTATCATTACGTTACTTGCACAGAGTCAGAATGTGTAAAAAAAAAATCGTATATGACCTTAAATTATTCTGGGTCTTCTGCTATATTGTTGGAGTGCTCATTTGATGGTAGGAGGAAGGAACCTTGCTGATGAAAGCTGGATTTTTTATCTGAAAAATGTTTGGACATAAGTTTTTGTTGAGTGGCACATTGGAAAAGGAGATGACATGGCATTAGACTTCCCATGTTGATGCTATCCATTTGCATATTTAATTTTATTTGTATGTTTAAGTTGAATAAAGCGATCAGTAGCTCCCATCTATTACCTTTTATCTTATAATAGCTTGCACACACAACACTTGATATTTTCTTTCCGCTCGAGTGCCATAATGCGTTCTTTTCCTTTTCTCCAGCTTAACAAACTTTCACATGATCGCCGCACACCACTGGTGGCATCCATCTTTGGTTCTTCATTGGAATGCTTGCGGACATTTATTGAGGTGCAGTAACTTGTCCCTTTAGAGCTGCTGCTCGTCCCAAAAGATTTCTTGCCAATCTGGCAGAACTAATTTGATTATGTCATACCTAAGAACTAAGAAGAGCATGAATTGCATGACATTTTTGAGATGCTTTCTTCAACACCCTGTATCATGTACTCCAAATTGCAGGAGGGTGCTGATATAACCGGTAGTCCTGTAACTCCATTATCCGTAGCTGCTCGTAAAGGCTTACCTGACTGCATCGAGTGTCTGTTGAATTATAACGCTGATCCTAATGAGCCTAATGAAGTAAGTTTTATCATTTTCACTTGTTAATTGTCACTCTTGTCCTGCTTCCGGGTTTTATATCTATTTACTTGCAATGTAATCTCCCTGGAATATTATCACAGTGACTGATTTACAGCATGCTAAGACTTTAGATTTTTAGGGTATTTTGTTATATAACCTTCCCTGTACTCCAACAAATTTAGGGTAATTACTAATTAGCAAAGGTTCTTGCATGTGGCAAAATTTTGCTCTTTGAGGTTTACTGTCGTGGTTTCAAAATATTGATTTTCGGAAGTATTCTGAGATAAGGCGTAGGATTTTATTCTTGAATGTGGGGATTAACCCTAAATTTCTTAAGAAGTAACTCCATTAATGAATTTGTGAATGTTGCATTTATTGCTTATTCTGAAGTTGAGACAATGCCTTCGTGCCACTGCAAAGAAAAAGGGCGAAGGAATTGAAAGAGATTGATCTAAATGGTCATGCACTTGTTCATCATTCTGCTAAACAAAGCTATTATTATTTTCACATTGCAGCGAACAATAGGAGTTTGAGTACACATGCATAGTTGAGACTGCCATTGTACTATACTGCATGCCTTGCACCTGTGGTTGCTTATGCTCCTTTGTAACTCAGCGTGCAACAGAATGCCTCAAATTTGTTATTCCTTCTGGTATCCAATATTTATTTCTAACTTCTCTTGTGTGATTTCTTAACAGTATGGTAAATTGCCATTAGAAATTGCTGCATCCAAAAGATGGAAGGAATGCTTTGATATTCTTGCCCGTGTAACAAACCCTTTGCAAAAATATGCAAACCTGGGTGATGATGAACTAGTTCAACAAGAAATGACTGTGAGTTCAGCGACTCAAATTGGAATATTTCCCTGCACCTGGGGTTCCTAATGCTCATTTGTGATCACGTCCTTTGTAACTCAGTGTGCAGAATGCCTCAAATTTCTTATCCTCCTGGTGTCCAATGTTTATTTCTAACTTCTCTTGTGTGGTTTCTTAACAGGATGGTGAATTGCCATTAGAAATTGCTGCATCCAAACGATGGAGGGAATGCTTTGAGATTCTTTTCCCTGTAACAAACCCTTTGCCAAAATATGCAAACCTGGGTGACGATGAAATAGTTCAACAAGAAATGACTGTGAGTTCAGCGACTCAAATTGGAATATTTCCCATTTTTCTACCGAATGTCATTGTTGGGTTGATTTGATATTTATGGAGACTGCAATATATAATTCTATGTTCTACTGATTTTGTGATATGGTTTGCATTTGACTTTGGGCTGTGCATGAGCTGTAGGTATGTTTCGTCGAAGAATATTTGGCTATTGGAGAGGGAGATTCTGCATTCTGGAAGAAGGAATACACTCATGCATTGGGATGCTACAATCTAGTAAATTCTTACGTCTCCCAATTGTATTTAACCTGCATCTAGAGTTGCCAATACATATCTTCAGCTTATGTCTAATGTCAAGGAGCTGCATGTCAGTTAATCCTGACGAGTTATTATGATTTCCCTTCTCTTTAACAATATGTACTCACGCATTACAGTTCACAAGGAACTGGGTATCTTATTGTTAAACCAATTGCTTTACCTCTTTCCAATGCCAACTTTCTGGTAGAAGAATCAATACGGTTTACCTTCATATGTGGAGAATGAGATATCTAACCTACTGTTTAATGTTTATGCTTTTACGATAGAAAGTTGTGTCCATATATGGCAAAATAAGGAAATGCTATTTCCGAATTAAATTAATGTTTGGTGTGGTATCATCGGATGACTGCAGGCATTGAAGCTTGGCCATGAGGATCCATCCTTGTATGCAAAGAGGAGCCTTTGCCATCTGGGTAACAGCGAGCCGTTGAGATATTTGGATGACGCGCTTTCCTACATGAATGCCAAGGGTCCATATGCAGAGCCTTGCTCCGAGGAAGATGCTAAGCAATCGGTGCTGGTGAGTTTTGCTTGCAAGTAGCAACAACACAATGTGTCATATTCAGTGTTTGTGTTGACGATTTCTTCTTTAGGATTACTTGAGGGGATGGAGAACACGCTACCGGGAATGATGAAGCATCCAGGTTTGTAGCCTCAGCTCAAGTTGCTTTTTGTATAGTTTATACTCTATATCCTATGACTTTATTCAATCCGAAATGCTGTACCTACGTGCTAGTTCCAGTTTATGTGATTTCTTTCGTTCAGTTGGGAGAGCAAGTGAAAGTTTGCACAAATGAATTGCCTGCTTATTTGATTATCATTTCATTACGGATTACCATTTGTGATTTCTGACGCTATGGTGCTGATGTAACCTTTCAACGATACCTTTACATCCAGGGAGGAGCATCGGTGAAGCGAGGTGGGCGAGTCGCTACTGCACAAACGAAGATGGTGGTGACATGCCGTTTCGAGGCGTCCATGGAACCTGTCCACGTTCTGTAGATGATAAACCAAAGCTAGCTAAAGACTTACTGTACTAGAAGATATGCATACTTCTCGTGATCGTGATACACTGTACCGCCAAAATGGTCCGAAGCTGGGCCCTCTGCCTTGTCAGACCAAGCATAAACAAAACAGTGATGGAAACCTGGAAGTTGTAATGCTTGAGTTGAGTTGTACTGAGCTGAGATAATGCAATTTACTTCGATGCCATGCATGTTCTAGGTGTTGCTTACTGGTCTCAATGGATTACAGGCTCCGACTTCTCATTATCGTCTTTATTACTTTTCTTGGCGCTAAATATTCTTATTTTGATGAAAATTTTCTTCCCAGCTTTTATTTATTTCACTTTCGTTTCTGGACACTGGACTGCAAGGGCGGTCGTGTTTGGATTTGAATTTGATGTCCTTTGAGTTGAGCTCGAAGCACAAGATGAAGAGAAATGAGTGAAAGTGACAGGAGATACACGTATATATGCTACTTATACGGGGCCGAGTTTTAAATCCATCAAGTTTACATCCTTTACCTTAAAAAATTATAACGTGAAATGGTGAGCTTTGGCACGAGTCAGTTTCGTTAACTCTTTTGCCATTTTCTAAACTGACTAAGAGCCGAGAAGACGAATCATCATCACACGACAAGACAAAGATAAGCCCAATTCTGTATCGGCGGCCCAGACGATAAACCGCATTGCCTCGGCCCACTTGAGTCTGACACCGCTCGTCCAGCCTGGCGTGCTGATCTACACTCCCGCTCTTATAGTACGGCAGGCTCCCCTTCCCGCTCATTTCCATTCCTCCTCCGCTCCCACTCTGCCTTCTCCTCTCGTCTCCTCTCCGCCTCGCCTCCAACCACCCTCCAAACCCTAGCCCATCCAGAGCCTTGCGCGCACGAGCTCGCCATGGCCCCCTCCCGCTCCCGCGCCGCCTCCGACTCCGCGAGCTCGGGGTGGTCCTCCTCCTTGCGCCCGCCGCTGGACCTCAAGCCCGCGCTCGTCCCCGAGGACGCTGACGACGACGACGATCGGGCGGTCGCGGAGCTCCTCGTCGCGGCGCTGGAGGGCGACCTCTCCCGCGCGAAGAGTGAGCCCCCTCAATCGGTTCCCCGCGCGTGGATTCGCTAGGGTTTGGGTCTCGATCTGACGCGGGTTTTGATTTGGTTTTTGGGGGGTTTTTCTGTGGTGGCGCAGAGCTGGCGAAGGAGCTGCGCAAGGCGGGGGTGGGCGTCGACGAGGCGGTGGCGGCCGCGGACGTCGGAGTCACGGGGATCAAGCGCCGCGGGCCGCTCCACCTGGCCGCGGCGAACGGGAAGGCTGAGATGTGCAAGTTCCTGATCAGGTCGTGCGAGGTCGACGTCAACGCCACGGATGCTGACGGTAATTCGTTACTGCCCTGCTGCTGTTCCTGTCTGCGCTGTGTTGGATCGGGAGCATTGTGCTGTAACGCTGTTCAATCGTTCAGTTCCGCGAGATTTTAATTTTTTGGGTTGCGTTGCAGAATCTGTTGTGTGGGGGGGAAGGCCTCAATTCGTGCTCTGTCAAACTGTCAGTTGGTGGGCTCAGCAATTGGGGTTGAGGGCTTGAGGCCCCCCTAACGAGAGCCCATCTAGTCCCTAGTTGGGCTTAGAAAATGGTTTTTGATTGGGTACTTGGAAGTATTTTTACTCGTTTGTTCTTGTCCTATATGTTGTTGTCTCTGGCTAAACAATTGTAGCGTTTGTGTTTTCAGAACTGCTGCTTGTTCCCTGGATTACACTGAAATCAAAGGTTAGGTGGAACAAGTAATGCTGGGGTAGGCTGGTTTAACTTGTTTTGATGATTAATTGTTCTGGATTGCGTCTAGCCAATGCATTCCTTGCTACTACAGTTTCCCCAGGTCTCCAAAATTCCTCTGTGCTAATTGTTCCTTTGGTAGGCCCGTGCTTTAATTTGTGGTAGACCGGTTTCCTTTCTATCAGCCTAATTAATTTGTAAAATTGTGAATCATCAATGCTTTGGTAAGTCGTGAATGTCCATCAATGCATCTTCCAGGGATTTTTTTTTGCTTGATAAATATCAATGGAAGTTGGTTGTGGTCGTTCTATTGACGCATAATTGCTCCTGCCTTCCTAGTTTTTGGAGTGGGATTAGTTGTTGTTTTTCTATTTACTACTATGATTCTGCAAAATATGATGCTGAAAGACAACATGACCTTTTTTCTTCAAAAGATTGGTGAGGTTTAAATGTTTAATTCTGACACTGAGATTACATCCTAGTGAGGTTTTCAATGGTGGCTTATATTGTGGCTGTGACTCTAGTTATGGTTTTCCTTTTGAAATCATTTGTGTCGTTTGTCTATTTTTTAGGTTGTACTCCAAACTTGAAAAGTGTAGTTTTCTGGTGTCGGATCAAGATAAATGATTTTTGTTGGTTGGGAACTTTTCCCTTAGTTTTTAATCTTACAGCATAATTAATTTGTAAAATCTGCTTGCACAATTTTCTAATTTGTACTTTTATGGCTGCTAAGATTCTTGATTACATACCACATTTTTCGGTCAGAAGTTGGAATCGTCATGCATATGGAGTTTTTACCATTTCCAGGTGCGACGGCCCTAACTTTTGCAGTACAAGGTACGGGATCCATAGCCACTATAAGGCTTCTACTCAGCTGCGGAGCTGATCCAAACAAAACGGACAGCATAGGGGTCGCTCCACTCCATATTGCTGCAGAAAGAGGTTCTTTCCCTTGCATTTATGTGCTGTGGATTTTTTTTTGAACTGTTCTTTGAACTCTGTGTTAGATTTATCCAGCCAAAACTCTGTCATCTTACTTTTTGGGTTCTAGAAAGTTTGCAGTGTTTTATCAGAATATGTTTTCCAACATAGGATTTTTTGGGGTGGCTAACTGTGGTAGTGGAAACACTTTAACTATTGTGATCCACTCTGGGGGGCTAATATCCAGTTGTGCAGTCCATCAAAAGTCAGTTGAAACAATTATGTACACTCACATTGTTGCTCATGCATCATAAAGCATGTTGGATAGTACTATGAACAACTGCATAAACTTGTGGTATTTAATTTTGAATAAGATATGTAATGTTGATCTATACTTACTGGATAAAAAGGGCATATAACCTGCCTTGGTTACTTAAGCCTGGCATTACCTTAGCATGGACACTAGATCATCAATTCATCATAGGAGCAGATGCAGTAAATGATATCTGAATGTTATACTTAGTTGCATTCCTTGCGTGTGAAATGCTATTTTTTCAGCCTGGATAGAATATCACCTTTTTTCCTTTCAAAAAAATAATACCACCTTTTGAATACAATTGAGTTTGTTCCCTAGGCTTAAGCATCGGTTAACAGGGCACTGCAATGTTGCAACCTTCCCAATTCATACTGCATTGCAAACCCTGTTGCATTTCATACCATCAATTACTTTTGCATTTTTTTATAGAAATGATGTTATTTAGATTTTAAAAATGTTAAGTTCTTGGTGATAATTGGCTTTAAGTTGCAAACTATGTTTTTAAAAATATCACAGGTGTTACTACATTGTGATCAGTTTCCTGCATTTCATCCAGGCTCTTATGAAATAGCAGAATTGTTATTGTCCAAGGAAGCTGAGGTTGACCCCATATGTGAAAATGGTGGAGCGCCAATACATGTGTCTGCTGAAAATGGACATGGAAAAGTGTTGAAGCTATTGTTGCAGCATAAAGCAGATGTAATTACTTCATTTTCCCAGCTATAGTTTGCTCCTTTTTGTTAATACTATATGTGATGGGGTTTAGTCTGTCATTATTTCTGCCTACAAGTGTTCTAGTGTTTGTTATTTCTTCCCTTGAGGGTCTTTCCCAGTTCCTAACCTTGGAAGCTAAATAGACTTAATCCAACCACAGTGGGTAGAATGCTAATTTTTCTTGTTTGAAATGGGCCAACATGGGACTCGTGTTTTATTACACGTCAATCTAATAGATCTTTAATTTTTGTTTTCTTTTATGTGGCACTTTTAACGGCATCTGGCTCTTCTTTTATTTGATTTATTATGCCTTTGGGCCTGATTTTATCACATGGAAAATTTATAATTCGTTTGTCAAAGTATTTGAAGAAGTTGCAGGCAGACCAAGGTCTTGCTTACTTGCATGTGCTCCCCACTTATTTGCACGTTATTGCCACAACCACATATTTAGTGGCATTCTATATCTGGGCAATGTGCAGTGTGTCAGTGAACATACTTGCACTGTTATGTTTGGACAATTGAGCATGGATCATCCTGTAGCCTTAAATTATCTCGGTTTTCTCTTTCTTTATTAGAGCACCTATCTCGATTTTTCTGCTACATTGTTATAGTGCTTGTTTGATCTAGATTGAGGAAACAGTAATGGAGGGGATTCAAATTGTTGAAATTTGAATTTCCATCTGCAAATAATTCATTAGGCACACCTTTTTGTTCAATTGAATTAATAGGAGATGGTACGACAATGCAGATTTGTGGCTTCCCATTTGCATCTTTTATTGATTTTTTTCAGGGGAAATTGAACAAAATGATCGAGTGCTTCCTTTTGTAATCCTTTCGATTTATTCTCCAATTAATTGCATGTTACACAGCTAAATCCTTTTCTACTCCTGTATGACAATGTGTTCCTTTTTTTTCTCCAGTATGATAGACATTCGCGCTCATTCAGTACACCTCTTGCTGCATCCCTCATTAGTCCTTCAGTCGACTGCTTGGAGATGCTTATTGAGGTGCAGTTACCTGCCTTTTTTTAATCTGTTACTCACCCTAGAGAGTTCTTGGCTTCTTGCCAATGGAACTGAACCAATTTGATTATGCCATTCTCATTCTGTGCATAAGTTGCAGCATGCTTTAAAAACCTTGTCTTCAACACTCTGTGTGACATTGTAGGCTGGAGCTGATGTCAATGCTGGTAGTCCTTTAACTCCATTAGTGATAGCTGCTGGGAAAGGCTTAACCGACTGTATCAAATGTTTGCTGAAAGCTGACGCTGATGCAAACATTCCTGATGAAGTGAGTTTTATCTTCCTTTTTGGCTCCTTACTTGTCAGTGCTGTCTAGCTTCTGGGTAATTAATGGAATTCTTTCTTAGCTTGGAGAAATTTTGTGTAAAATGTCCCTCATCTTTAGGTCTAAACTCCAACATTGAATGTCCTACATCTTGCTAAAACTGAAGTTGATAATGATCCTTGCACACTGTAAAGAAAATAACAAAGCAATTGAACGGAGCCTCTGTAAATGTTCATGTACACCTCTTCATTGTCTTCACATGAATTCCAGGGGATAATGGGTGTTTGGGGGCACATATACTGTCTAGACTGGTATATCTGCTACACGCTAACAGTAATACATGACCTGTGCATAAACATACAGTCCTTTACGTTCATATGTGATCTTAGTGGTATTCTTGCGGTACTGTAATGCCTTCCTCACATTCTGCTTGTACTCATTGTGCTCCAGATTGAAAACTTAATTTTGTTATTCCTTGAGCTCTCTCATGTTTATTAGTTAATGTGTCTTCTTAACAGAATGGTAAACTACCAATACAAATTGCTGCACGCCAAGGTTGAAAGGAATGTGTTGAGATTCTTTTCCCAGTTACCACCCCTGTGGCTGACTATGAAGACTGGAGCATTGATGGCATAATTCAACATGAAAAAACTGTGAGTTCAGAGTCACAGTACGGATTAAATGTTTCCTTGTTTTGCGAAATGACAATTGGGTTTGTGTTGGTAACTGTTATGCTTATGCAGACCCTATTGAAAGACCCTATTGCCATTTCCATCCACTATGGTTTATGCAATTTATGTTCTATTAGATTCCCTCTCTTGTGTGTATGTAATTTAGATCTCTATGCACAAGCATATGGCATCGTAGTTTCTCCAATATATGCTAAATTCCATTAAAGTATTATCTTGCACAATCTCACTATACTCTAGTAATTTTATGATGTCAGTTAGCTCTCCATCCCGTGTCTACTGACCAGCAGTGCTATGTTCCCTTCAATATGATAATTTCCATATCAGTCAGCCAATTATTGAACTCTTCATGGTTGCAGCCATTGGACTCGGATGATAAAGAGAATGCTGGTTCTGACGCCAATAACAAGGATACACTGCCAGATTTGCCAAAATCATCCTCTGATAATGGAACTGCTTCGACAATGGAGGAGGTGAGCTGTGCTAGCAATTAGCAAGATCATTAAATGGTTTCTTGTTCACTGTGTCAAGTTCCCTGCTCATATTTGTCGACGTTTTCATCCTTAGGGGACTGGTAAAGGAATTGAATCGCTACTGTCAGATCTGAACTTGGGCCCTGAAGACCCAGCTGACAAAGCATCAAGGTGCGTACCTCTATCCTCCAGTCTAGCCTTTGCTCTGGCTTTCTTGTTTGCCATTTGGAGAGCATGTCATTGATCTGGACTCTGGAGGCCATTGTACGCCATGAATATATACTTATTTGCATTATGCGACTTTGCATGCAGTGTCCAAGGAACAAGGCTACCACTGCGCAGGTCCACCAGAGAGAGGCAGCCCAACGTGCGCATCAGTGGACCTGAATGGGTCAGGTAGGATGACCTTGAAGACCTGCCATGGCGGCTCAGCTTGTTCAATCCTGCATCTTCCCTTGAACCTGTCCACGTTCTCTTGGTGGAAAGAGAGAAAAAAAAAAGCTTCTGGAGATATGCTAGTAAACAACTATACATAGTCAGTCACGTAGGAATACTAAACCGCGAAAATGGCCGATGGTGGCCCCAAAACTTGGGTGGTTTGGACTAGAAGTCCGTCCTGGTGGTAGCAATGCTGAAGGTTAAGCACTGTATAACCGTAATGAGCTGAGAAGGCTCTGTTTTTCACTTTGTTGGCGTGTACGCTTGGTTCGGGGCTTGTAACTACCTGTTACCTGCTTGGCATGAGTAATGCCCATCTCGTTGATCTTTGCTGCCTTTTTGGGGTCTTGCCTCTGTTTGCTGGTGCGTTTGAGAGGCGAAGATCAGGAAAAGCGCATCATGTGCCTTCTGTTTGAAGACTGCAAGTGCAATCAGCCAATCACCGCATTCATCTGATATTCTGATTGACGATGGGTTTTCAGGTGCCAGATCGACTTGCAAAGTTGCAAGTTTGAACACAGGCATGTAGTACGTATTTTTGTGAATTGTAATTGCTGCTGTCTGCTCCATTTTACATACTCTTAAGCAGGCCATATCCGATCCAAGCAAAACTTGTATGACGCTGTCAGCTAAAATCATCGTGTTCGGCGGTGCCGTGTGTTGCTTGTTCATCTCTCGTTTGCTGCAGAGACAGACAGTAGAGACCGTGCGGCAGATAGCAAATCCGGTCAAACGTCAGCCCATCATCGCCGCACGGCCTCTCCCCAGCCCAAGGCCCGTGCGGCCGTGCCGTCGTTTCCCCTCTCGTCCCGCCCGCACGGCCGCACGCCACCCCAGCCTTTCCCGCTAAAAATCGATTTCCTTCCCCCTTCTCTCCGCTTCAAAACCACACCTGGCGCGGTGGCGCCTAGACCCTTCTCGAATCTTGCGGAAACCCAGGACCCCAGAGACTGGACGCCCGCGCGCCGCCATGGCCCCCGTCCCCTCCGACGCCGCCATCCAGGCCGCCCGTGACGGCAACCTCCGCCTCCTCAAGGGTAAGCTCCGCCGCCATGAACCGCGACGTTACGCCAATTCGCTTGGATTGGATCCCCTGCCATTCGCCCGCCCCGCCGCGTAATTTTGATTCCCGCGATTTCTCCTATCTCTTGGCTTGATTAGGACTGGCGATCGGGCTTGACTTGCGGGGAGTGAAGGGCCCCAAGGGGCGGACCTTGCTCCACCTCGCGGCCGCCGAGGGGCGCCTCGACGTCTGCAAGTTTTTGGTGGAGGCATCGGGGCTCCACGTCAACGCCACCTCAGCGGGAAGGTGCATGAATCGCGCCGCCTCCGCCGCCGGACCATCAGATTGTTCGATGTTCTTCTAAAAAGGAAAGGTTGTCTTATCTCTCTTGCAGGCGAGACGCCCGTTCTCCTCGCCGCCGAGGCCGAGGGGAAGGGGAATAACGGGACCCGAGGCCTTCTGAGGTACCTGCTGGATCGAGGCGGCGACCCGGCCATGCCCGACGTCAGGGGATCCACGCCGCTGCACAACGCAGCTGAGTATGGTGGGTTCTTTGCTCTTCGGTCATTGGTTGTCTCCTCTCTCACAGGAGTTTCATGGAAGTCGTGCTTAGACAGAGGACCTTGTGCTTGTATACAGACTGTTTGCATATGCACGGTCTGGAGGAGCTCTGGTTGTGTTTGATTTTCGTTTTGTGCCTGCAGGGAACTGCAAGGCTGTAAAGCTGCTGCTGTCCAAGGGTGTTCCCGTCGATCCTCTCAGCCATCGGGGGACGCCGCTGCACTTGGCTGCAGGGTACGGCCATGGCCAGGCTGTGAAGATCCTGCTGGAGCATGGAGCCGATGTAAGTTTCAGTATGTTGTTACCTTGATGCAGGGAAGGCCACCAGCTAAAATTTTTGTGGAGTCTCCTGGTTGGGAGTGTCACTTTTTATAGTTGGCAGCTTTCCTGCAGGTTTATTAAAAACAAATAGAAAGCGCAAGAAATTGTTTTATTTTGTTGGTCATGAAATTGTTCATTTCACGAGTCTTTTTGCAGAGCACATGATGGCTGCATTCATGATGACTAACTCAAAGCTATTTTTTCCCTTCGCAGCCCAATAGAGTTGTCAATCATGTTAATACCCCGCTCATGGCGGCATGCCATGCACACTCCTTGGAATGTATGAAGCTTCTGTTTAAGGTCCTGTTACTTCTTGCTCCCTTGAAGTATTCTACTGTGTTCTTTTCCTGATTGAATGTATCGAGAAACTAGTTTGTACTAGCTAGAATGAATAATCTAGGGTAACTAACCGGCTTTGTTACTTCCACTGAACCTGTCATCGGCATTACAAGTGGCAGTCCTTCCTAAAGATACTTTGATTTATATTTTTCAGGCTGGTGCTGATGTGAACTTTAGAAGTCTGTCTGGCCCTGCTGTTTTGTTTTTGGCTGTTGATGATGGCTTAACCGAGATTGTCAACTTCTTGCTAGAGGCTGGAGCTAACCCTAACATTCGTGATGAGGTAATCATGGCTTGTATTTGTCTCTGCTTTCAGATTTACAAATACCATGGCCCTTTATATATCCGACAGCTGGGTGGTATAATTTATGAAGCCTTTGAGAATTTGGGCTGTTTCAACCCCCTCCCAGGACCTTTGCAGATGGTCGCCGGTATTAAGAGCAATTAGTCACGAGTTTTTGACTTTAGTGTTCCCTGGCCACTATGCCACAGTTTCAGTATCAAAGTATCAAACTTGTAAGAGTAATCTTCTGTCAATGAACAGCAGCATCTAGGCCAGATGTCAAAAACAGAACAAGTTTCTTGTGTGTGTGTGTGTGTGTGTGTGTGTGTGAGAGAGAGAGAGAGAGAGAGAGAGAGAGTCATATGATGGGTTTGTACAGAGTATAGACTGCTGTGATCTTTCTAATATTCGTGATAAATTGCCTATGTCTGAATATGTGGATATTTTGGTGATTGAAAGGGATCAAATTGCAACTCAAAATTGGGGTTTTGCCGGGCCAGTATGTACATTGCACATCAAAGTTAGTCTAGATACACCTACGATCTCCATTTTACAGCACTTGAACACTGACATGAATTTGAGTGGAAGTAATTTTTCTTGCTTTCTTAAATTCAGCTATACTTGTTTAACAATATATAGGACCATCAGTGTCATCTGTATGCTATTTTCTTTTCTTTTCTAGTAGGAGAAGTACTTTTCATCTCCTTCTCAAATTCAGCTATACTCGTTTAACAATATATAGGACAATTAGTATCATATGTATGTTATTTTCTTTTCTTTTCTAGTAAGAGAAGTACTTTTCATCTCCTTTTCACCTCTCTTCTAAGTTTTGTCTTTACACTGCAGGATGGCAAATCCCCAATCATGTTAGCGGCTGCTCAAGAACATCGTGAGCTTGTCGAAATTCTATTTCCTCGGACAAAGCCAATTCCATCTATGCTCGACTGGAGTGTTGATGGGATTATTAGAACTATGAAATATCCACACTTGGTGCCTCGGGTATTTTATTGGCCTTATGGGCACACTTTTTTCATCCGAGCTTGCAGAGATAATAGAGGAAAAACATGATTATGAGCAAATTGATTCAGCTCAGGAGCACAAAATTGCTAACTATTGCATTTATCTAACTGTGGGAACCTCTTGGACGCCATGCTATTTGTGTAACTCAACGTGCTACCATGTGTTATGTGTAGGAGTTGGTGGAAGAAAAGATAGCTGATGCAAAGACACAAGGAAAAGAAGCTTTTGCAAAAGGGGATTACCTTGCTGCAATGTACTTCTATGGGCTGGTAAATCCTTAAACCAAAGTTTTAGGGTATACTTGATGGCACAACACAAAATGTTGCACGTAAGTAATTAGTTATGTAGCATCATGCTCAGGACGCATGCAGGGCTTTTATTTCATTGTAACCACTTCTAAAAGACGAAAACCCTGAGATTCTGAGCTCTCGATGATTGTTATTGCAGGCAATGGAGAAAAACCCGCTCGATGCCACCTTATTCGCCAACCGGAGCCTATGTTGGTTGCGGTTAAAAGAAGGGGAGAAGGCTCTATCGGATGCTAGGCATTGCAAAACGTTGAACCCATGCTGGGAAAAGGCATGGTACCGTGAGGGCGCAGCTCTCAGCTTCCTGAAGGTATAACTTACATCATATCAATTTGTAGCCCCACAACCTGATGTAATCTATCCACATTATATATCCTCGCTGTCTTGGTATTTTTCTATACACAGAAGTACAAAGGAGCAGCCGATGCATTCAAGGGAGCGCTGAAGATTGACCCTACAAACAATGAGATCAAGAAAGCAATGAGGCACTTCTCTTGTCTCCTGCTGCTATCAGCTATTTCCCTGACCAAGTCAGTTGTGCATGGGATGGGGATCATGCCAACATGCAATCCTATTATCCCTATACAGCTCTAACTATGATCTGTGAATGGTAATTAATACGCTTGTGATTCCTGAAACTTGCAGGGAGGCCATGGAGTCTTTGAAGAGTGCTGCTCGCTCTAGAGAACAGAACCCTCAAGCAGCTGCATCCGTTTGACCTGATCATCCTCCAAAACATATACATAGATTATATAACTATATGTAGCAAACGACGAGCAGCTGCATCAAGCTGTTTGCTGTTTGTATTATAGTTTGTTCCTTCCTGAATTGAACTCGTGCCCTTTTATATATGTCGTACCTTTGTTAAGAAATAAAACTATGCTTCTATATTATAGATGTTGATCCTTTCCATTGCTCTGAATTTGCTGCTTTTTCCCTCCATTGATTTATTCGTTGCCGTTTTAGAATTTGCCACACAAAAAAAAACTAGAGATATATAGATAATACGCCGATTGAAAGCTGACTGTAAAATTGACCGACAGGGGGCGATGAAACTTGGGTTGCTAGGATCAAACAGACAAAGGTTATTGGGGCTGGAAGTCAAACCTTCATAAAACCCAAACACAGCGTGATTTTCATGGCGGTATTTGCAGTTCCTTCTATATTTAGATCATAATAAGATCTGTATTTATTAACGAACTAAAAATTGAATCAATGATGGCACGGTGGAAAATGACGGTTGATGGCACCTACTCGGCTTCATCTGCCTACAAAGCTCAATTCGTCGGATCCGTGCCAAGACCTCAAAATGTCAAAATGTGGCGCACGTGGGCACCGCCGAAATGTAATTTTCTCACCTCGCTTGCTGTACATAACAGTGTGGACTGCACGTCGGCTTGCTAAGCGTCGATGGCCGCACAAATCGTTATGCCAGCTATGCAGAAGCGCCACGGAATCGGCACACCACGTACTCGTGAAATGTAGGTTTACCAGAAGGATATGGAGTGTTATAGCATTCCGGCTCCACAAACCTGATCTTCAACCGGGGTCCTGACCGTAGACTGACACCGTGTCTGGTCGGTGGACGACAATAACTTCTACACGCCGAGTACCTAGAAAGGCATTGAGGAGCCTAATTCTACTCATCATTTGAGAAATATGGAGTGAGAGGAACGCCCGAGTGTTTAACCGACGAGAGAGCCCCTCCACGACGCTTATAGCAAAGATCAAATCAGAAGCGTCGTCTTAGGCTGCGGCAGGCGCAAAAGCGCTAGCGAGCCTCTTAGCGCGAGAATAATCTCCATTAGACCTCTTACCAGTTAGCCAATTATAAATTTAAAAACTCTTTTCTATCAATGAAATTGGCGCAGCACAAACTCTTTTCGAAAAAAATGATGGCACGGTGGAGTCACCATTGACAGCAAGTTCTAGTTCCCATTTTACGTTCAGTGAAGCATCTAGCTACAGTCCCGTTTCATCTGCGCTCTAACTCCAAACAAAAAAAAAAAGGATGGCACTGGTGGCAAGACCGAGTCCACTGTACGCCCCGTTTGCTGCACAAGTGGCATCTTGCCGCCAGGTCACGCGTGGGGTCCCATCCCCGTGCCACGTTGCAGCCGTCCCGTGATCTCCCGCGCATCCCTGCCTTTTCCCGCCAAAAGACACCCAACCCACCCGCTCCGCTTCCGTTCCATCCCCATTCCCCACTCTCCGCTCCAAACCCCTAGCCTTCTCTCAAACCTTCCGGAGGCCAAGGAACCTAGTCCGCCGCCAGCCATGTCCCTCAGCCCCGCCGATGTCGCCATCCAGGCCGCCCGTGACGGCGGCCTCCGCCTCCTCAAGGGTAAGCGCACGCCGCCGACGGCGCCGCCGCCGCACCCCCTCAGCCAGGCAGGATTTCTCCCCTGATCGATTTCTGCAATTTAACTTGGCAATCAGGACTGACGAACGACCTGGAACTACGGGGCGTGGAGGGCTTCAAGGGGCGGAGCCTGCTCCACTTCGCGGCGGCCGGTGGGCACCTTGAGGTCTGCAAGTTCCTCGTGGAGGAATCGGGGTTCCATCCCAACTCCACCTCCGCGGAAGGTGAATCTATTTGTGCTGCGTGCAGCTGTCAGATTCTTCTTCTTCTTCAGAGATAATCAGTGAGAAGGATCCCCTCCTTTTGCAGGCGAGACGCCGATTCTCCTAGCCGTCGAGGGCGAGGGGCACGACGTCCTCCCCGTTCTGAGGTACCTTCTGCAACGCGGCGGCGACCCAGCCATGCCCGATGTCAGGGGATTCACGCCGCTGCACAATGCGGCGGAGTATGGTTGGTTCCATGCTCCTTTATCCACCCTCTGCCTCATGAACTTTGTGGAATTCGATTGAGCACCTTGCCTACAGATTGTTTGCGGATGTTCTCTGGATTGGACGAGGTCTTGTTGTGTTTGATTTGAAGATTTTGACATCTTCTTGTGCCTCCAGGGCATGACGAGGCTTTAAGATTGCTGCTGTCCACCGGTGTTCCTGTGGATCCTCTCAATCTTCGTGGGACGCCGCTGCACGTGGCTGCAGCAACGGACCATGACCAGGCTGTCAAGATCCTGCTGGAGCATGGTGCTGATGTGAGTTTCAGTATTGTTGACACTTCACACACTAGAGAAAACCACTGGCTAGAATTTTGTTTTGACTTCTCTTGATGAAGTTGTTCTCCGTAGGAGTTTTAGCTGAAGACACATGATATGGGTGCATTTTCTGAATCGTTTTATGAACGACCTCAATAGTTAATCAGAAATATGATATTTCCCTTTGCAGCCCAACAGAATTGTCCATCATGTCCTTTCACCACTCATGTTGGCAATTGGCATGCTGTGCGCGCTCCTTGAAATGTATGAAGCTGCTGGTTCAGGTCCTGTTACTTAACTTTCTTGAAGTATTCTATTATGTTTTTTTCTCTAGCCTGAATCTATCAAGAAGTTTGTTTATAGTATAATCTAGGTTAACTAACAATCTTGTTACTTAATATTATTTTTACATGTGGAATTCTCTCTAATGCTGCCTGATTTTTATTTACCAATCTATAGGCCGGTGCTGATGTGAACTTTAACAGTCTGCGTGGGAAACCTGTTTTAATGATGGCAGTTCATCATGGTCTGACTGACATTGTCAAGTACTTGCTAGAGGTTGGAGCTGACCCTAACATTCATGACACGGTAATCGTATTTGTGGCTGTCTTTGTCTCCGCCTTATATACTTTGATGCTTTGACGTTTACGATCTTACGGTCCCCTGTGTATCCTATGGGAGGGTAGTATAACAAAACCAAAGTCTCTGAGGCTATGAGCTAGTTCAGTCCCGTCTAGCGATTTTATGCTGACCACCTATATTTTAAGCAATTAGTAATAACTTTTGTCTCGTAACCCATTGACACTAGTTTCTTAGGCAGGGATCTAGTGTGCATCATTCAGTAATTTTTTGTTTAATTCTGTCTATCAATGGTAGAGGTCATGCTCACTTTGTTTGAAGATCCAGGAGCATAAATTCATCGATTATTCGTATGTCCAGCAAGTTTTGTTCAGTAGGTCTGTAACTCTGTATTCGACTGCAATTTTGCCGGTTTGCTTCAGTTTGCAGCCATCTGGTCACATACTCTGTGGTTTGCTGCTATAGCATCTGAAATTGTTGCTTTTCTAATTTGTATGGATCAAAATTGCATCTTAGAATCGTGTGCCCATAGGTCCAAAGCACAGCACTGAAATTCCAATGTTCAAAACATTATACCAGTTAGGCAGGTACACCTATTATGGTTGCCAGCACTGGATCACTAACTTGAATTTAAGAGTAATGTTGACATGTACTCTATACATTTAGTATTATGTGTTATTTTCTTCAAATTCTTCCCTCCCTCCCCCCCCCCCCCCCCCCCCCCCCCCGCTTTTTCTCCTTTGTTGATAGAGTCTTCCATTTTTGTCCTTACATCGCAGCATGGGAGATCCCCTATCATCTTAGCAGCAACAAGCGAACACCGTGAGCTTGTCGAAATTCTATTTCCTCGGACAAAACCAATTTGTTATGTGCCAGATTGGAGTGTTGATGGAATTATTAGAGCTATGAAATACCTACATCTCGAGCCTCAGGTGTGTCAACGGTTTCTTATGGGGACACTTTCCAGCCAATCATGCAAAGCTAATAGAGGGAGAAAATGATTACGATTGAAGTAAATTAGGAGCACTAATTCGCTAACTGCTACATTTATCTGAATGCCATGTCTTCATGTACCTGAACATGCCACTGCATATAGGAGTCGGTGGAAAAACAGATAGCCGAAGCGAAGTCACGAGGAAAGAAAGCGTTTGCAAAGGGGGACTACTTTGATGCAGCCTACTACTATGTACTGGTAAATCTTTGGATAAAAAATATAGGGCACACAACACACTTGTTGGGATCTAATAGAAATATTGCAAGATAGGCCGCTAGTTGTGAAGTATTACAGTCAAGGAGCGAGAAGTCTTCAACCTTCATTTTCATTGTAGCTGTTGCTCAAACAAATTCTGAAGCACCAAATTCTCTCCACTTGTTACTGCAGGCAATAGAGAAAGACCCTCTTGATGCCACCTTATTCTCCAACCGGAGCCTATGCTGGTTGCGACTGAGAGAAGGGGAGAGGGCTCTGTCAGATGCCCAGCGTTGCAAAACGCTGCGCCCGCATTGGGCGAAGGCATGGTACCGTGAGGGAGCAGCTCTAAGCTTTCTGAAGGTACTTGCATAGATCGAATTTTGCCCTGCATGATTGAATCTAGTTTCTGCTCCTGTAGCCCCATTCCCGTGATGTTTTTTCTGTGCACAGGACCATAAAGGAGCTGTCGATGCATTCTTGGAAGCTTCCAAGCTCGACCCTGCAAGTGACGAGATCCAGAAAGCATTAAGGCACTACTCTTGTTTCCTTCTGCTGCTACTTTCAGCTACTGTCATAACTGACTCAGTCTTTATCCATGGGAGACGACAAAAATCCACACATCCTAGTTCTTCTCTATACAGCTTGCATTAAGATATGTGAATGATATTCTTAGGTCTTTGGTTTCTGTAACCTTCAGGGAGGCCGTGCAGTGTACGAGGAATGCTGATAGCTATGGAAAACCGAACCCACCACCAGCTGCTGCATCTGTTCGCCAATCTGACATCTCAGATCATCAGTAATCATCTATAACACTACATGAGGCTGATACTGCACGCAGCAACAACCGCAACGTCCTGCTGCAAAGACTAGTCTCAATCTGTGCTCGACATACTGAACTTTTGATCCTTTTGTGAAATGTTATGTGGCTGCCTGCTTTGGCTGGATGCGAGCTTTCACTGGATCGATGAGATCGAACTAGTCCTGTTACGAAACTGGACTTGCTATTCCTTGCAAAGTACTAGCCCGTGTTTTGTCTAACTTAATTGGTTGCCACATTGTTGTAATGCGTGTGGGGTTGTTCTTCTACTTGCAGGGAGGCTATGGAGTCTTTGCTCTGGAGAACAGGATCCTCAAGAAGTTGCATCAGTTTGACCTGATAATTATCTGGGGATTCGTTATAAAAAAACATATGTGAGGATTATAACTATATGTAGCAAACAACGTGCTGCTGCTGACTAGTTTGAAGCTGTTTTTCACTCTTGATCTTTTGCATCATATTTTGTTGCTGCCTGACGTTTTTTTTAAAAAAAAATATGGTACGCTTTATTTAAGAAAAAAAGAACTATGCTTCTATAGTATAAATACCGATCATTTGTCATTGCTTTGAATTCCCCGCTATTTGTTTTTCCCTCCATAGATTCCTTGTTGCCATTTCAAAATTTGCCGCCACCAAAAAGAAACTAGAGATCCATAGATAATACGCTGATTGCACGCTATATGCTGGACCGTAAAATTGACTAACAACATAGCGTGATTTTCGTTTCTGTTCGAGAAGAAAAAATATTAGTATGTCATAAGATAATTTATTAGGACTAAAAATTCAATCAACGATGGTAAAAATGGAGTCACCATTCCCATTGACACTTGACAGCAATGTCTAGTACTAGTTCCCATTTTACATTCGGCTGCACGCCTCGTTCCCTGCAGACGTGGCACGCTGCAGCCAGGTCACGCGTGGGGGTCCCACATCCCGGGGCCACGTTTCAGCGGTCCCGTGGTCTCCCGCGCAACCCCTCGCCTTTCCCGCCAAAATACACCAGCCATGTGACCCGCCCGCTTCCGAGTTCCATCCCCATTCCCCACTCAGCTCCAAAGCCCTAGCCTTCTCGAACCTTCCAGAGACCAAGGAACCTCCAGGCACGGCCGCCGCCAGCCATGCCCCCCAGCCTCGCCGACGTCGCCATCATGGCCGCCCGTGACGGCAACCTCCGCCTCCTCAAGGGTAAGCGCGCGCCGCCGCACCTGGATTTCGCTTGGATTACCCGGTCGATTTCTGCAATTTCTCTTGGCAATTAGGACTGGCGAGCGACCTGGAGTTGCGGGGCGTGAAGGGCATCAAGGGGCGGAGCCTGCTCCACTTCGCGGCGGCCGGCGGGCACCTTGAGGTCTGCAAGTTCCTCGTGGAGGAATCGGGGTTCCATCCCAACTCCACCTCCGCTGAAGGTGAATCGATTTGTGCTGCGTGCAGCTATCAGATTATGATTTCTTAAATGATTGTCAGTGAGAAGACTCCCCTCCTTTTGCAGGCGAGACGGCGATTCTCCTCGCTGCCGAGGGCGAGGGGCACGACGTCCTCCCCGTTCTGAGGTACCTTCTGGAACGCGGCGGCGACCCGGCCATGCCAGATGCCAGGGGATCCACGCCACTGCACAATGCGGCGAAGTATGGTGAGTTTCCTTCCTCCTCTTTCTCCCTCTGTCTCATGAACTTTATCGAATTAGATTGAGCACCTTAGCCAGTTAGCCTACAGGTTGTTTACGAATGCTCCCTTAGTCCCTTGATGAGGTTTTTGTTGTTTGTTTTGATTCGGAATCTTTACAGTCTTCCTGTGCCTGCCTACAGGGCACGACGAGGCTGTAAGACTGCTGCTGTCCAAGGGTGTTCCTGTGGATCCTCTCAATCATCACGGGACGCCGCTGCACTTGGCTATAAGAGAGAACCAAGACCAGGCTCTGAAGATCCTGCTGGAGCATGGTGCTGATGTAAGTTTCAGTATTGTTGTTACCCTGTTGTGTTGGCAGTTTGGTACTTCACACGCTAGAGAAAGGCACTGGCTAAAAGTTTGGTTTGACTTCACTTGATGAAGTTGTTTACTCTAGCCTGTAGGATTTTGAGCTGAAATTCAGAGTACACATTATGAGGCGCATTTTCTGTAATCGTTTTATTAATGACCTCAACAGTTAATCAGAACTCTGATATTTTCCTTTGCAGCCCAACAGACTTGTTGATCATGTCCTTTCACCACTATGTTTGGCATGCTTTGAACACTCGAAGTGTATGAAGCTGCTGGTTGAGGTAGTTACTTATTGACTTTCTTTTTCAGCCTTAATCTTTCAAGAATGTTTCTTGTAATAGACTCTAGGCTAACTAAACAATCTTATTGCTTTCATTGACATTGTTTTTATCATTACTTGTGGATTTCTCTCTAATGCTATCCAATTTGTATTTCCCACTTTATAGGCTGGTGCTGATGTGAACTTTAAGACTCTGCATGGGCAACCTGTTTTAATGACGGCAGCTTATAAAGGTCTAACTGACATTGTCAAGTACTTGCTAGAGGTTGGAGCTGACCCTAACATTCATGACAGGGTAATCACATTTATGGTTGTGTTTATCTCCGCTTTGGTTACTTTGATTGATGTTTTGTCATTTACAATCTTATGGTCCTTTGTGCTAGTTCAGTCCCCTCAATACCTTTTATGCTGTCCATTTAAATTTTCAGCAATTAGTCATACTTTTGCCTCATGTTCCTTGCCACTTGTTACTTAGGCTGCGATCAAGTGTGTCCCCATTTAGTAACTATTTTATATTCTATTTATGAATGGATGTCATGCCATTTTTTTAAAGCTCTTGGAGCATATATTGATTGATTGTTCGTATGCCAGCAAGTTTTATACAGTAGGTCTGTATTCAAGAGCAATTTTGTCGGTTTGTTTCAGTTTGCGTCTATCTGGTCATATACTCTGTGGTTTTGCTTCTCTAGCGCCTAAAATTGTGAATATTTTTATAATCTGTATAGATAAAAAAAATGCACCTTAGAATCGTGGTACCATAGGTCCAAAGCACAGAACTGAAATTCCACTGTTTAAAACATTAGGCTAGGATCACCATGGTTGCAGCACTGGATCATTAACTTGAGCTTAATAGTAATTTTGTTTTCTTGCCTGAAACATTTGCTCTATATATGTAACAATATATGCTATTTTCTTAAAATTCTATTTCGTTGATCTCCTCCTTTCATGGTGGAGCCTTCCATATTTTTTATGTCTTTACAATGCAGAATGGAGTTTCCCCAATCATGTTAGCAGCAGTTCGTGAGCATCGTGAGCTTGTCGAAATTCTATTTCCACAGACAAAACCAATTCCTACTATGCCAGATTGGAGTGTGGATGAGATTATTAGAACTATGAAATACCGTCTTCTCGATCCTGAGGTATGTAAGTGGTTTCTTATAGGGACACTTTCCCAGCCAAGCTTGCAAATTTAATAGAGAGAATGTCACGATTGGAGTATCAGGAGCAGTAATTTCTAAGCGCTACATTTGTCTATGTTATTAGGACTTCTTGAATGTTGTGTCCTTATGTAACCGAACATGCTACTGTGGACAGTACTCAGTGGAAAAACAGATAAATTATTTCAAATCACAAGGAAAGGAAGCATTTGTAAAGGGGGACTACCTTGATGCAGCCTACTTTTATCTGCTGGTAAATGCTTGAACCAAAATACAGGGTACACTTGTTGGGATCTAATACAAAATGTTTCACGATAGGTGACTAGTTGTGAAATATCACACTCAGGGCACAAGTCTTCAATCTATTTTTCACTGTAGCCGCTGCTCAAACAAATTCTGAGATGCCAAGTTCTCTTCGGTTGTTACTGCAGGCAATAGACATAGGCCCATCTGATGCCACCTTATTCTCCAACCGGAGCATATGCTGGTTGCGTCTCGGAGAAGGGGAGAAGGCCCTGTCAGATGCCCAACATTGCAAAACGTTGCACCCACGTTGGGCGAAGGCATGGTACCGTGAGGGCGCAGCTCTCAGCTTGCTAAAGGTATCGGCTTACATTGAATTTAGCCTAGCTAGTGTTTGCTCCTATATCCTCATTCTTGTGGCATTTCTACATCTCAGGACTACAAAGGAGCTGTCAATGCATTCTTGGAAGCTTCCAGGCTTGACCCTGCCAGTGTCGAGATCCAGAAAGCATTAAGGCACTACTCTTGTTTCCTTCTACTGCTAGTTTTCAGCTACTATCATAACTGGCTGAGTCTGTGTATCCATGGGAAAAGACAAAAAATCCACATATCCTAGCTCTTCCACATACAGCTTGAATTAAGATACGTGAATGGTATTCTCAGGCCTTTGGTTTCTGTAACCTGCAGGGAGGCCGTGGAGTCTACGAGCAGCGGTGGTCACTCTGGATAACTGAACCCACCAGCTGCTGTTGCTGCATGCACAAAATCTGACGTCTTAGATCAATATCTATAACACTACTTGGGGCTGATACTACATGTATCCAGAACCACGACTTACCTGCTGTAAAGACTAGTTGCAATCTATGCTTTGATCTTTTGTGAAATGCCCTGTGGCTACCTGCTTAGGCTCGATGCGAGCTTTCACTGGATTGATCGAACTAGCCCTTAACATATTAGCGGTATCGGGTAATATCTTAGGAAACTGGACTGACTATTCCTTGCAATGAATTAGCGGTATGGGGTTAGTCTGTGTTTTTGTAATTAGTTGCTACACTTTGCATCATAGCAGACAATTTCGTGTGTTGAGTTGATGAACTGCGAATTTGCACTTGTGTGTGGCCAGGAGCTTTTTTGAATCTGGGAGTTATTTTGGTGCTTTGTCTTTGCTTGGTTCTGGTGATCCACATTATTGTAATGTGTTGTTGCCAGCACTGGATCACTAACTTGAATTTGAGAGTAATGATGCTTGCTTTTCTAAAGCATGTGCTCTATACATTTAATAGTATGTGCTATTTTCTTCAAATTTGCTCAATGAACGTTGAGTACAAAATGAGAGTGAAGTTGAAGAATTGTATCAAAGCCCATGGAGCTCCCGGGTCAATAAAAGTCAGAGACTCAGAGCGCGTGTCCCGTACTTCCCAAGGCCATACGCCGCCTCGACCCCCTCGCATTTCCAAAGAGTACTGTTTGGTCTGATATTCCATAGTTTACCCTAGTGATGATGAACTTCCTTTGTCCGAATAAGTGGATATGTCCTTTTGTAATTCATACAGGTCAAATTTATTTTTTTCCCTCCATAGATTAATTGTTTTGATTTCAAAATTTGCCACCAAAAAAAAAAATAGAGATCCATAGATAACACGTTGATTGGACGCTATATGCTGGACTAAAAATTGACCAACAACATAGCGTGGTTTTCATTTTTGTTCGATATAAGAGAAAATGAGTCTGTCATAAGATCTGAATTTATTAGCAAACTAAAATTTTTAATCAATGATGGCGCACGGTGGAATCACCATTGATATTGACAGCAAGGTCTAGTTCCCATCCCCATGCCACGTTGCAGCCGTCTCGTGGTCTCCCGCGCACCCCTCACCTTTTCCCGCCAAAAGACACCACCCGCCCCGCCTCGCTTCCATCCCCATTCCCCATTCCCCACTCCAAAGCCCTAGCCTTCTCGAACCTTCCGGAATCCGGAGACCTCCAGGCACGGCCGCTCCAGCACTGCCGACGTCGCCATCCAGGCCGCCCATGACGGCAATCTCCTCCTCCTCAAGGGTAAGCGCTGCAGACGGCGGCACCGTGCCAACGCCCCTCACTCCTCAGCCAGCAGGATTTCACCTGGATCCCCTGATCGATTTCTGCAATTTCTCTTGGCAATTAGGGACGGCGAACAGCCTGGAACTGCGAGGCGTGAAGGGCATCATGGGGCCGAGCCTGCTGCACTTCGCGGCGGCCAGTGGGCACCTCGAGGTCTGCAAGTTCCTCGTGGAGGAATTGGGGTTCCATCCCAACTCCACCTCCGCGGAAGGTGAATCGATTTGTGCCGCGGCACCGGTACCGGATTATGCCTTGTTTTTTTTTTCCTTCAAAGATTATCGCTGAGAAGGCTCCTCTCCTTGCAGGCGAGACGGCGGTTCTCGCAGCCACCGTGGCTAAGGAGTACGACAACCTCCCCGTTCTGAGGTACCTTCTGGATCACAGCGGCGACCCGGCCATGCCAGATGCTGGGGGGTTCACGCCACTGATCTATGCGACGATGCGTGGTGGGTTCACTGCTCCTCGATTCACTCTCCGCCTCATGAATTTTATGGAATTAGATTGAGCGCCTTAGGTACAGATTGTTTACGAATGCTCTAGGGAGGAGGTCTTGTGCTGTTTGATTTGGAATTTCGGCCATCCTCTTGCTCCTCCAGGGCACGATGAGGCTGTAAGACTGCTGCTGTCCAAGGGTGCTCCTGTGGATCCTCTCAATCATCGTGGGATCCCACTGCACATAGCTGTAGCAGAGGACCAAGACCAGGCTCTGAAGGTCCTGCTGGAGCATGGTGCTGATGTAAGTTTCAGTATTGTTGTTGGAATTCCATTGTTGTTACCCTGTTGTCTTGGACTCTTGGCAGTTTGGCACTTCACGCGCTAAAGAATGGCACTGGCTAAAAATTTGTTTTGAATTCACTTGATGAAGTTGTTCGCTGTAGTAGTTTTAGCAGAAGGCATGATGGGGTGCGTTTTCTGAATCGTTTTATTAAGGACCTCAAAAGTTAATCAGGACTCTGACATTTCCCTTTGCAGCCCAACAGACTTGTCAATCATGTCCTTTCACCACTCATGTTGGCATGCTGAGGACACTCCTTGAAGTGTATGAAGCTTCTGGTTGAGGTAGTAGCTACCTTATTGACTTTCTTGAAGTATTCTATTCTGTTTCCTTTTCAGCCTTAATCTATCAAGAAAGTTGCTTGTAGTAGAATCTAGGCTAACCAAACAATCTTGTTACTTCCATTGATATTGTTTTGTCATTGCTTGTGGAATTCTCTCTAATGCTACCTGATTTGTATTTCCCACTTTATAGGCTGGCGCTGACGTGAACTTTAACAATCTGCATGCGCAACCTGTCTTAATGACGGCAGTTTATAAAGGTCTGACTGACGTTGTCAAGTACTTGCTAGAGGTTGGAGCTGACCCTAACATTCATGACACGGTAATGTGTTTGTCTCTGCTTTAGTTACTTTGATTGATGTTTTGTCGTTTACAATTTATGGTCCTCTGTGCTAGTCCAGTCCCCTCTCCAGACCTTTTTGCCATCCATTTATATTTTCAGCAATTATTCATACTTTTGCCTCATGTTCCTTGCCACTCGTTGCTTAGGCTGGGATCAAGTGTGTCACCATATTGTAACCTTTTTATATTCTATTAATGAATGGTAGATGTCATGCCCATTTTTTCTAAAGCTCTGAGAGCATAAATTCAGTTATTGTTCATATGTCCCAGCAAGTTTTGTACAGTAGGTCTGTATTCAAGTGCACTTTTGTCGGTTTGTTGGCCATCTGGTCATATACTCTGGTTTGCTTCTTTAGCGCCTAAAATTTTGAATATTTTTATAACTATATAGATAAAAAAATTGCATATTAGAATTGTGGTGCCCATAGGTCTAGATCACAACACTGAAATTCCAATGTTTAAAACATTAGACCAGGAACGCCTACTATGGTTGCAGCACTGGATCACTAACTGGAAATTAAGAGTAATTTGCTTTCTTTCCTGAAACATCTGCTCTATGTATTTAACAGTATATGCTATTTTCTTAAAATTTATTTCCTTGATCTCCTTCTCCTTTCATGGAGTCTTCCATTTTTCTTTTTGTCTTTACATTGCAGCATGGAACTTTCCCAGTCATGTTAGCCGCAGCTCGTGAACATCGTGAGCTTGTCGAGATTCTATTTCCACAAACAAAACCAATTCCTTTTCTGCCAGATTGGAGTGTGGATGGGATTATTAAAACTATGAAATACCTACGTCTGATGCCTCAGGTATGTAAGTGGTTTCTTACAGGGACACTTTCCCAGCCAAGTTTACAAATTTAATAGGGAGAGAAAATGCCACGATTGAAGGGTCTAACCCGACTCTTCTGTTTTTCTTCTACCTTAAATGAAATGACACGCAACTCTCCTACATAATCTCTACATCTAAAAAGTACAATTAGGCGACTCGCCTCGTCTGTGACCTTCGTGTTCCGGCGGTTTTTGTGTCGCATGCAACCCGACGCAGCAGCCTTGAGGTGGGCCTCCGTAAAAAGCAACAGACTCATCGGCATCGCGCCCCACGTCCAGCGTTGATTGCTCTAGCGCACCACTCCTGGCACGTTCTCCTACTCTCGCGGATCGCCCTAGGCAACCGCCGCCATCACAGCCTTCGGCTCCTCCTAAGTCAAAACAAAGAAAAGACTTTATCGATCCAAATCACCGCTCGATGCCCTAGCCACCACCCACCAGCGCCGCCGCTGCCCACATCCTCTTGTCTCCTCCACAAAGAAGCACGATCAGAAGGTCACGGCATGGACCTTCAACGAAAAAAAATTCGCGAAACATCTAAACAGAGCCCAGAGTTGCAATGGTTGCATCGATGCTGGTAGTACATGTAGGACCCAATAGTGAAAGCATTTTATTCCCTTCTCTCTCAAGTGTTGTTGTACAAAATACTTGTTTAATCGCCCATGCGTCTCAACACCGAGGCAAGAACTTTCATCGATGCCAAAGTTTTTGAGCATCGGTTGTGCAGTGGTTGCCTCGGTGCCTGAACCTTCTCTCTGGTTCAGGCATCGGTAAAACATACCGCTGTGGCCAGTCTTACCCCCGCGCGCCACCACCGTCAGTCCGTCACCCACCGACCCGACCATCAATGCTACAGTGGAGTCTGCACTCTGCTTTCGCGTTGCTGTGGCTTGATTTGACCCGCAGCTAAGCCTCGCCCTCGCGTTGCTCTGGCTTGATTTGAGAGGGATGATTGCCGCGCCACATGCAGCGGCGTGGCAAAGACACTCCACGTCGTCCCGTCCCGTCACGCTGGATTGCTTGCCGCGCAGGTGCATGCAGCGCGCCAAAGTTATCTTGCCGCTTCAAGCGGGCCAGCGCGGCCAAATGGGTCATGAGATGGAAATATTGTCTTGGAGAGGTTAATAATAAAATAAAATTTTAAAAAAGGTTAAAAATAAAAAAAAAATATTGGGCAGGATGGGTCGAGTCCCAGTATAGTGAGAGATGATAACATTTGCTTTAACTTGATTTGTTTGCATCTTGTCCTGCAATATAACCTTTGGACATATCATAGGGGAAAAATACATGGACCTATGTTGTAAACTACCACAGAGATATGCCTTATGAATTAGATATATATGTTTTGTAATTAAAATCGATATCACTGGAAGATGTTACGTGTATTTTGTTGCAGCCTCTCTTTTGGACGGATTTGAACTGATATACATCCTAACAAATATAAATAGTGCCCAGTTGGACACCAAAGCCATTTTCTTAGGTTTAAGGTTACTATAGACTAGAAATAATGGTCAACTGAGCTAATGTAATGTTAAATGCTATGGCCGCGTTTAGATGGGTCTATAAATTTTTTCCACCCGTCACATCAAAGAGAATCTTACATGCATGAAGTACTAAATGTAGACCGAAAAAATAACCCATTACATGGATGGAGTGTATGTCGCGAGACGAGTCTAACGAGCCTACTTAATCCACGATTTGCAGCTGTAATGCTACAGTAACCGTCCGCTAATTCTTAATTAATTACCCTCTAATTACCCGTCATTAGATTTGTCTCGCGATTTGCTGGCTAGATCTGTAATTAGTTTTACCAATAGTTTACGTTTACTACTCCTGAATGGTAAATATTAAATTGATTGTATTTATTTGATATGATGTTTTTACCCGTAGCAACGCACGGGCATAGACCTAGTTTGAGAAAAAAAAAAGTAATCCAGGAGCACTATTTTTCTAACTGCTACATTTGTCTATATTAGTAGAACCTCTTGAAAGCCATGTCCTTATGTAACTGAACATGCTACTGTGGATAGGACTCGGTGGAAAAACAGATAGCTTATGCGAAATCACAAGGAAAGGAAGCATTTGCAAAGGGGGGCTACCTTGATGCAGCCTACTTCTATCTGATGGTAAATGCTTGAACAAAAATATAGGGTACACTTGTTGGGATCTAATGCAAAACATTGCACGATAGGCGACTAGTTGTGAAATATCTCACTCGGGGTGGAAGAAGTCTTCAATCCATTTTTCATTATAGCCACTGCTCAAAAAGATTCTGAGATGCTAAGTTCTCTCCGGTTGTTACTGCAGGCAATAGAGAACGACCCACTTGATGCCACTTTATTCTCCAACCGGAGCCTATGCTGGCTGCGTCTAGGAGAAGGGGAGAAGGCCCTGTCAGATGCCCAGCATTGCAAAACGTTGCGCCCACTTTGGGCGAAGGCATGGTACCGTGAGGGCACTGCTCTCAGCTTGCTGAAGGTATTGGCACACATTGAATTTGGCCTATCTATCTAGTATTTGCTCCTATATCCTCACTCTCGTGTCATTTCTACATCTCAGGACTACAAAGGAGCTGTCGATGCATTCTTGGAAGCTTCTAGGCTTGACCCTGCAAATGTCGAGATCCAGAAAGCATTAAGGCACTACTCTCGTTTCCTTCTACTGCTATTTTTCGACTAGTGTCGTAACGGACTGAGTCTTTATCCATGGGGAAAGATGAAAATCCACATATCCTAGCTCTTCCCCATACAACTTGATTAAGATATGTGAATTGTATTCTTAGGCATTTGGTTCCTGAAACCTGCAGGGATTCTGTGGAGTCTGCAAGGAACGCCGGTTACTCCGTGAACCCACCAACTGCTGCTGCTGCTGGATCTGTTCACAAATCTGGTGTCTCAGATTGATAGTCGTGTATAACACTACATGGGGCCGATACTACACAAATCTGGTGTCCAGAACCACGACTTGTGTGCTGCAGAGACTAGTTTCAATCTATGCTTGACGTACTGAACTTTGATCTTTTTGTGAAATGACCTGTGGCTACCTGCTTAGCCTGGACGCGAGCTTTCACTGGATTAATATAGAACTAGTCCTGTTAGGAAACTGGATTGACTGTTCCTTGAAATGTATTAGCGTTATGGTGTTAATCCATGTTTTTGTAATTGGTTACTACACTCTGCAGGATAGCAGTGACCACAATTTCGTGTGTTGAGCTGATGAACTACGAAATTGCACTTATCTGTGGTCAAGAGCGTTTTTTTGAATCTGGATATAGTTATATTTTGGCCCTTTTTATCTTTGCTTTCGTTCTGGTGGTCAACACTATTGTAATGTGTGTGGTCATTCTGTCGTGTAGTACTACGTATATGCTATGGAGGTTCGTTTCGATTTCCCTTTCCCTTGGGGGCTCTAAAAAAATCTGGAGTTCTGAACGCTGCTGTTCCTACGCCCTTGAAATTCGGCTCGTTGAACGTTGACTAGGGCGTGTTGGTGAATGAAGTTGATGAACTGTATCAAGGCCCATGGAGCTCCCGGGCCCATCAAGCTGGAGGCCCGGGGTCCCCGTACTCCCCGTACGCCGCCTCGCGTTTCCCGCCATTAAACGCCGCCACCACTTTCCTCTCCTCTTGAGACCCTTCGCATCCATCCATTCCCCGAAAGCCCAGAACCCTAACCCCCGCCGCCCGCCCGCCGCCGTCGCGATGGCCTACAGGAACTCGGACACCGCCGTCACGCTCCAAGCTGCCATCGACGGCGACCTCCGCCTCCTTAAGGGTACGGGCCGGATGAATCCTTGCCTCTCCCATTTGGTTTAGACTTTGGACAGAGGCGCGATGCTTTGATTCGGCGTTATTTTCCCTCGATTTGGTCGCTAGCTTAGGCAAAGATGTGGACTTTGAGACTAATCGGTCCACTAGGATTTTGTCCTGCATTTTAATCCCACCGATTATTGATCGTGCCTTTTCGATTTTCACTGTTGTTTTCAAGTTAGAAATTGATCTTGATTGCTACGATTTCAATTGCTCTTGGTAGAGATGGGGAGCAAGGTGAACCTGCGGGAAGCCAAGGACGCCAAGGGGCGGACTGCTCTCCACTTCGCCGCGGTTACGGGACATTTGGATGTCTGCAGGTTCCTGGTGGAGGAATCGGGGTTCGATGTCAACTCCGTCTCCGCAGAAGGTGCGTGCGACTAGATGAAATTTTCCCCTTGTAGGCTGAAGTGCCAGAGTGCTCTGCTATTTGCTATCACTCTATCAGTGATGAGATTCTTTCCTTGTAGGCCGGTTGCCGATCCACAGTGCTGCTGCTGGGGGGAGCGAGAGCGTCCTGAGGTACCTTCTCGACCACGGCGGTGACCCGGTGGCGCTGGACTCCAAGCGCTCCACGCCACTGCATGACGCGGCAGAGCTAGGTGCTCTTCCATAACTTTAGGGAGGGCTTAGAAAGCATCACTTGTGGATCGTGAGTTACCTTGTTGTGTTTCATTGTGCCTACAGGGCGTCACGAGGCTGTAAGGCTGCTGCTGTCCAGGGGTGTTGATGTGGACCCAATCAATTATACTGGGACACCGCTGCACTTGGCCGCCTCCCAGTGCAAGGATCTGGCTGTGAAGATCCTGCTGGAGCATGGTGCTGATGTAAGTTAGTTTCGTTTTTTCTAGATTAATTTCTATGATCTGATGACTAGCTATCAAAACTGTGATCCATTTCTCTTTGCAGCCCAATAGAGTTGTCAATCATATCTTTACACCACTCTTCATGGCAGCATGTGTTGGGCAATCCTTAGAATGCACGAAGCTACTGGTTGAGGTCAATTTATTTCTTAAATTAATTCGATTTGTCCTTATTGTTCAAAGAAATTTGTTTAGAGTAGAATCCGGGCTAACTAAATAGCCTTGCTATTTCGATTGAACTTGTCATGATGATTCCACTTTGCTGTTCTCTCTAGAGCTACCTAAAACTTTGCATTTCCACTTTTATAGGCTGGTGCTGATGTGAACTTTACGTGTCCCTGGGGACCAGTCATTTTGATGGAGGCAGTTGATGATCGTTTAACTGACATTGTCAAGTTCTTGTTAGAGGCTGGAGCTGACCCTAACATTGCTAATGAGGTAGTTATTGCACATTTGCACTCCCTTTGCCTCTGGTGTTTATTTAGTTCATACTGAGGGTTAGAATCTCATGGCCTCTTGCATGTCAGACGAGGTGCTAATATAAAATCAGGGTTTATTGAGCGCATTTTATGGAATTTAGATCGTTCATATGTTAAACAAGTTTGGTACTGTAGGTCCATGTTCAAGTCTATTGCTTTGAATTTGATTCAGACTGCAGTGATATGGTCAAAGTCAAACATTCAGTGTGATTCAGCTCTAGTGATATGCAATTACGAATATTTTTATTATTCATTTACATTAGCTTCTGCTTCTGCATCTCAGAATCAATTCCATTGTTGATTTGTTAGTCTAGACACAACTATGATTTCTTTCGATTGATGATCACTAACTAGAGGTAGTTTTCCTGGCTTTCATTCAAAATTTCCTAGCTTTCATTCAAATTAACCATTACTGCCATTGGGATGGATTAAAGGAGGGAAATTGTATTGTCGATCCCATCTCTTTTTCATGTTTCACGTGGCAGTGATGGAGCTAGTTGGACTGGCAGGGGCAATGTACCTCCCTATGTTCCAATTTTCTCTATTAGAGCCCTTGAGATTGAGAAGAATTTTAGTGCATGTTCTAGTATTTGGTCCCAGTTATCATAGAGAAATACATGTGTTGACTTTGCAGCCATTCCTCTAAACTTAAAAATCTAGTTTCATCCCTGCACTGCAGATTGTTTTACTGCTATATTTTTCTTTATAATGCAGGATGGTAAAGTCCCAATCATATGGGCAGGAGGTCATGGGAATCGCGAGCTTGTTGAAATTCTATTTCCTCGGACGAAACCAATTCCATCTATACCAGACTGGAGTGTTGATGGTATAATTAGAGCTACGAAGTATCTACATTTGGAGGCTCAGGTGTGTAAGTGGTTTCTTATGGGCACTGCACTCTCAGAAAAGACTGTAGTTCAGTTTTGTTAACTGTAACATTTGTCGTGTTTGGGAACCCCTTGAATGCCATGTTCTTTTGTGTAACTTCACATTCTATTGTGTTTAGGATGCAGCTCTGGTGAGAAAACGGATAGCTGATGCCAAGTCACTAGGAAAGGAAGCTTTTGCAAAGGGGGAGTACTTTGCAGCAATTCACTACTATGGTCTGGTAATTGCTTCAACCTATGCTTGTTCGGTGGATAATAAATGTATAATGAGCAGCCTTTCCTGAATGACAGAGGCCAGCAGATTATGCTGAGTTCTTTACATAAGATAGTGAGCAATTACACTGCATTCTTACAATTGATGAATAGGCTATACTGGATTACATCTGTGTGCATAAATCATATGCTATTTATTCTTACACTGCATTCATGTTTGGTACCTGTACTTTTGATTTGGTTGGATTTACTTAATGTACTGTAAAGTGGTTATTTTTGGGTTCATACTTCAACACCAGATCAAATAAGGTCTAGGGGCAGTTTTGGCTGATGTGGCATGGATTTACTCCAGCTTAATATTTTTGGAAAATGCTGGATTCATTTTATTATTGATTACAATAGCAAACAACATTTCAAAATTTATGAAAAATGAAATGTTTCTGAATTTTTGAAATATTTAGCTGCAATAACTCTGTGCCATGTCGCTAAAACCGACCTCATAACAGTTTCCTACCAGATTTGAACCGTTACTGAAATAAATGGGTTTGAAGTACGGACGTGCATTGCAACGAAAGTCGAAGTATAAACTTGAACCAAGATCCACAGCTCACAAATTTAAAATTTTCTAATTGATTTCACTTAAACTAATGTGGGACCTGTGTTATGCTCCACACAACCAGTTATATCAAACCTAGAAAATCTAAAGAAGTTGAGTTCTCGTTGATTGTTAATGCAGGCATTGGACAAAGACCCATGTGATGCAACCTTGTTTGCCAACATGAGCCTATGCTGGTTGCGGATGAGCGAAGGGGAGCATGCTCTGTCAGATGCTCGAAAATGCAAGATGATGCGTCCTGGTTGGTCGAAAGCATGGTACCGTGAGGGTGCGGCTCTCAGCTTGCTGAAGGTACATTAGGCAGTTAGCAGCTGCATTAAACTCAGCTGCAACTTGATCTCATACCCCTCTGTATCTCAATTCTGTGGTTTCTCTATGCACACAGAACTACAAAGGAGCAATCGATGCGTTCATGCAAGCACTGAAACTTGACCCTACAAGTGATGAAATAGAGAAAGCCTTAAGGTAAATGCTCCTGTACTTGCCACATACAATTATTGACATATTGTGTCCATTGCCCCTGGAAACATGGACATCTAAATCTCATTGATTCCATACATCTTTACAATACATAGATGGTATTCTTAGGCCTTTAGTTCCTGAAACTTGCAGGGAGACCATGGAGGCTGTGAGGAGCGCTGTTCGGTCAGAACAGTGAAACCCTTGATCTTCTATACCTGCCATGTTCGTGGAAACAATTCTCCATTACACTCTTTTGGCAGGGCTTCATATAATATGTAGCCACGAAGACGTACTGCGAGACCAGACGCAGCAGAATGTAGCTGGAATTTTTTTTTATTTTAATCCTTTTTAATCTAATATTTTAATAATAACCTGTCCCAAACTAAATTTCCAAGAAGTAGCCCTTTTGGTCGCGGCTAACAAATTGGAGCGACTAATACTTCAGTCGCTCCAAAGCATGTGACGCGACTAACCATCCACGCTGGCACTCGGCCGCCAGCTTGGTCGCGTGGGCGCTGACGTGGTTGGGCTGAGTCGCGCCACATGCTTCGGCGCGACTATAGCCGCGCCAAAGAATTTAGCGCGATTAAGTCTAATACAGAGCCACCGCGCGCCCGACCCCTTCTTCCCTCCAGTCTTATTCTTTCCGAGACCGAAGTCGAGGTGAAGCTCCCCCATGGCGACCCCCCCCCCCCCCCCCCCCCCCTCCCCCCATCTAGATCCGCCCGTGTGTCGCTCGATTCGTGTGGGGAATCAGTGGGATTTGCTCAAGCAAGGTATCTCCTCCACTTAACCCAAGTCTTTGCACTCGATTTGAGTTGGAATGGTGAATCAGTGTTTTCTTTGCATTTGAGTTGGCTAGGGTTTGGGTTGGAATGGTGAATCTAGTACGAAATCTATATGATTAGTGATGGGTTGTGCCTCAATATGTCGATGTTAACGAACTTTTCTCGTCTAGAATGAGTTGCGTGTAACGATTTGGTCATTATTTCTTCGGTTAGATTTTTGTTGCCTATGTATGAGTAGAAAATTATTTTGAAAATGTTTAACTATAGAAAATATTTGTTAGATTGATTCAGAGAAATCATTTCGTGGTTGCATCATTGTAGATGGACCGTATAGTTCGTTCTTCTCCGGTGGCACGGTTAATGAAAGTGGAGAATTTACAAGTATGAGGGAAGATGTGGCAATATTTGGTAGTCCACCTTCATATGAGGATTTAATTGCTCGTGTGAATCAGATGTTCAAAGTTACTACATTACGAGGAGGAGGAGCTCGTGCACTTGCCTTGCCTCCTGAACATGTATATGCACTACCTCATGCGAATCGTCATGCATCAGGTTACTTGGTTGAAGAACCCGCAGATTCATCAACGACTTCGGAAGCACCAGTCGATTCGTCAACCGATGGTTCTACTCATACATCAGATGAGATGATGACAACAAGTGGCACCGAAATACCGAAGACACCATCTGACGAGGTACCGCACGTTAAGTCTTCGGAAGGTGGTAGTCGCGCCACGCTTCATGGCGCGACTACCTGTTGAGTCGCGCCAAGTGCTACTTCCACCCAGTAATGAATGACGTTCAAGTGGTGCGTAAGGACCGGTGGCGCGACTGCTTCTATAGTCGCGCCATGGACCTTGGCGCGACTAACCCACGATATGATAACGACCTCAACAACGACTAGCACATTATAAATTCGATAAATAGACCACAAGCAACAACTCATTTCTTACGTAGTCCATCACATATTTCGATGAAACATAAAATGTCTACGACATACAATAGTGCAGCAAATAGCATAAATTCGATTACATAATATAGCACAATAAGCAAAAGCTACATAGTCCTACGAGAACACAAAGTACATTCCATTACAATCAACCAGATCTTGGGGTGGGGTTTGGGGTGTAAGGCTTTTTCTTCCGACGCGGCCGGCCTGGTTCAGTAGGGAGGACATTGCCGCTCACCCCCACGTCAGTGTGATCACGGTGCTTCCGTGCACGAGGTTTCTTTGGAGTACCTTGGGTGGACTGTGTAGGACGAGGAGCATCAGGCATTTGTGATGACCCAATGACATCTGCATCGTAGCTTGGATCATTTTCCTCTGAATCGATGCTTTCATTACTTTCCTCCTCGTCAACATCGTAGCTGTGAGTCTCCGGCCTCCAGCGATCCAGCAGAGCTGTCAGCGCAGCACCATCCATCATTGGAAGCCTCCCTTGCACAAGCCTTGCCAAAGGAAGGAACCCCGACCGCCGAATGAACTCGGTGTACCTATCATCCCACACCAACGGGCTGTGTGTACGGGGACGAAGAGGCCTCAAGATCTGCAAAGACCAAACATGAAATGCAAAATATGTTAGCTACATTACTATAACATGAACCGAATTAAAAGGTTATTTCAAACTTTAACACCTGTGTGCGTTCCTCCAGAATCTTCCCGCGGTGCCCATCATCGTAAAAAGTCTCAAGCAAGGGGTATTGCGGGTTGACCGCCATTTTCCTAAAAATTACACAAAGTAATGCACGGCGTAAATTAAAATATAAATGAATTATCTACAGCAAACTATATTTCTAAGAACAAAATTCCACATTATCTCAGATCTTTGCTACTGATACATGGCAAACAATTTATATACGTTGTACAGTAAATAAACTAACATGATATACAATGGGAAATTTGTATATACAATAAGGTACACATGTTTTTCGCGCTATAAACATCCCACATTGTCTCAACTACACCAACACCACAACATAGTACAAACGATTCCTACATACCAATCAATATTCATACTCATATACAACATCAATATCTACATGCCAATAGCACAACGAAATCCGTCCATGCAAGACAATCCATACGATAGGAAGGCGTCACCAACGATACAATCCACGATCTAACACAAGTAACCGTGGCCGTTTCGTACTAATTTTACCATGGGAACTCAATACTAACCCTAACCCTAGCACCTCCACACGGCCAAACCAAGGGCAAAAAAACAGATCCAAGTGGATAGGATGGAGGAGTTACCTTCCTGAAGCAAAATCCACGGATCCCCCCTTGATTTGGTGGACAAACTGTCCGATCTAAAGGGGGGGCGGCGCGGTCGCCATGGGCGCGGTCGCCCTCAGCTTCGGTCTGGAGAAAGAAAGAAAGGGAGGAGGAAGAAGGAGAGGGTCGCGCGGCGGCCCTGTGAAGGGTTTAGTCGCGCCAAACACATTGGAGCGACTAATAGCTCAGTCGCTCCAAAGCATGTGGCGCGACTAAATCCACCACGTCACCTTCCGAGCGCCCACGCTGGCGGCCGAGTGCCAGCGTGGATGGTTAGTCGCGCCACATGCTTTGGAGCGACTGAAGTATTAGTCGCTCCAATTTGTTAGCCGCGACCAAAAGGGCTACTTCTTGGAAATTTAGTTTGGGACAGGTTATTATTAAAATATTAGATTAAAAGGATTAAAATAAAAAAAAAATTCAATGTAGCTGGGGTATTGTCCCTTTTGTGATGAACTGTAAGACGTTTTGTGGCCGTAAGCTTAGGTGGGAACCGTGCAAATGCACCGGATTGGACAACCCGCGTATGTAACCTAGATGCCTCCCGGGAAAATTTACACTGCAGGATCCAAGCTGTGATGGAACTTTTTTCAAACCCATACTAATGACCTCTGCTTTGAACTGTTGCTTGTCTCGCAGTTCCATTCGCTACTCTTCTTCAGAGGGAAGCTTGTTGCTGGGTTCATGGCTTCATGCGTTGTCTTGGAGAGTCTGTGTCCACCAGGTCATTTTGCGGCCAATTATTCATTGGTTTGCCTTCCATATTGTGCAAATTTATGGAATCGGCACTGCATTTATGTAGAGAAGATGCACCAGACAGAAAAATAAAAATAAAGCAGAGAGTCCATACTACGCAACGGCAGTTTAAACTCGTCACATGCATGACAAGATGTCAGTGTCTACTAAATTACCAACATGGTTGCCGTTAACTACCTAAAGATACCTGCCCCGTAACAATAAAAAAAAAAGCAGAGACGTCAAAACTCTTAACTTGCGATATGTAACATCTGCAGCTAAATCAATTAGCACCTTAAAAGGGATGCCTAGTGCCGCAAGTTCATTTGGCATGCCTGTGTGTGACTGTACACATGTATCCTCCAATTTGGATTAGCTGAACTGACACTGTGATTTCACTGGAGCCTGCAACGAATGGGAAGATCCAAATACCCAACACATTGTAAACATTTCACTTAACCTTATGGAAGACAATATCTTAGCTTCATTTTTTTTTACAGGGGCATGAAACTAAACTTATAGCGTTTATCGATAAAATGGCATTTTACAAGAACAAAGGGCAGTCAACGGGCCCCATGTACCATATTGACTGCAAGCTGATCCGGCCGGGTAATTAATGTGGAATTGACCTCTGCCAATGATAATACAGGGTTGACATAACATGTGAGAACGAGTGAGAAGGCAATTCAGGGGTGTTTGAATCCAAGTACTAAGGTTTAGCAAATGTCATATCGAATAGTTGATTTGATCAATTTGGTCTGATTTATTATTATTATTACCAGACTTGAAAAGTCAATTCATTGTCTTTGCTTTTTCAAGAGTGCAGGTGAAGAAACGCTTGACCTGACATGGCATGAAGGAGCGCAGAGTAGGAGTTGGTTGGCAGGCACAACTTAATCACTATGCAAATAAGCTAGACCATGTAGGGCCTGTTAAATTCCCGTAAAAGTGGTTAAAACTTTTTGCCACGCGTGTACTGACACAGTTTTCTAGACGAAAACTTTTACAAAGTCACCGGAATTAAACATGCCCATATAAATAAGAAATGCAACTCAGATATAGAGCTTAAAAAATGAAAAGCCAAATTTTATGTGACGATAAAAGATAAGCCGCTAAAACATAGCACATCTCTGTTCTGAAACAGCGGCGACAACATACTGCACAGTTTGACCAGCCTATTGTGCACCTCCACACACTATTATATTTGCTTGTAAAACAGTAGGTGGAATGCACCAGAATCAAACGCAGCACCATTATGAGGTTTGCCACGAGATTTGAGTTTAAACGATAACGAACACGAACTGCTTTCCAAATTTATCCGAAATTTTAACAAAAAAAAAGAACAGTAGCATGAGTGGAGTGGAGTGACGAGGCGAGCCGTGCCCTCGGGGTCGCTGTCACTGCACTCTGCACACGCCCGGGCCCCACAAGCCGAAGACTGGCGTCCACGTCCCGTCCCGTCCCACTGCCATGCCACCACCACCCCCAATGGCAGGCGGCGGCCGCCACCGCCCCCTCTCGTGTTTCCCGCCCTTTAACGCCGACCTGCCCAACCCCTTTCTTCTCTTCCTCCCTTCTCTTCCAATCCAAGCGAAGCAGCAGCCACTCCAATCCAATGCCTCTCTTCCTATCCTCCCTACTCCTCTCTCCCTTGAGGCTCAAAAACCCCAACGCACGCGCTCGGGCAAGCACCTACCGGAGCCCCGCGCCGCCGGCCGCTATGGCCCCGGCGGCATCCAAGCCCTCGGACTCCGACGCCGTGCTTCAGGCCGCCACCGACGGCAATCTCGGTCTACTCAAGAGTAACCGCCTCTACACCTCTCTCGGTCTCTCGTTTCAGATGAGCCGCTGCATCTCCCGTTTGTGCACGAGCTTGCTGTAGCCTTGTGGGGTATGTAGGATCTATGCTGGGTGATTGCTAATCGGTGCTCTAATTTCCACGATTGATTGATGGGCAAATCGTTGCACGAACGAAGCTAGATTCGGTGTTATTTGGATCTCCAGCTGTGACATTATTAATCTACTAATTCTGTTCACTAACTAGGCTAGGCACTTAATTAGGCTTAGAGCCTTAGATGCACATTTCCTCGATCGGGATTCCCATCGTAATCTTGGTTTGTTTTTTGCCCCCTCGATTCTGAATCTTATTGTTCGTACAATGATTCCTCTTGGTTATTAGAGATGGCGAAGAAGGTGAACCTGCGGGAAGCCAAGGACGACAGGGGCCGGAACGCGCTCCACCTCGTCGCAGCGAAGGGCCACCTGGAGGTCTGCAGGTTCCTGGTGGAGGAATTGGGGCTCGATGTCAACTCCACTTCCTCATATGGTTCGTGCGCCTAGTTATCTCTTATGCTTTGTGGATGCGGTTGCAATTGCAGGTGCTTGATATGTTCTTAGCTTAATTCTACTCCTTGCAGGGAGCTCGCCGCTCCACTTCGCCGGGACCGAGGGAGGCGAGAGCGTCCTGAGGTACCTCGTTGGCCGCGGCGGCAACCCTGGGATGCCTGACCAGGTCGGCCGTACGCCACTGCATGATGCGGCGGCGCACGGTGTGTTCCTCATCGTAGAGGGCCAACGAGCTAGCTGTTTATCCCTTCCCTTTGTGCGTGCGTGTTGATTAATTTGGAGCTTGTTTGTGCCTCATGATATGCGCGTCCAGGGAACTGCGAGGCTGTGAGTGTGCTGCTCTCCATGGGTGTCGATGTGGATGCGGTCAGTAACCGTGGGGCGACGCCGCTGCACCTGGCTGCCGCCTCGGACTATGACCAGGTTATGAAGGTGCTGCTGGAGCATGGTGCTGATGTAAGCTTGTTGAAATATTGTGATTAGGAGGTGCTGTAGAGTACTTGGCGGACTTATTGTTTTCCATTGACTGGCAATCAAACGGTGATTTGTTTTGTTTTGCAGCCCAACAAAGTTTCTAAATTCGACTACTCACCTCTCCTGCTGGCGTGTTGTGAGAATTCCTTGAAATGCTCGAACCTACTGGTTGAGGTCCAGTTATTTCTTGACCTTTGACTTGATGTGCCCGATCTGTTGTTGTGATTACAAGTGATGATTCTCTCAGTAGCTATTTAAAATTTTGATTTTAATTTTTTAGGCTGGTGCTGATGTGAACTTCATTAGTGCTTCTGGACAATCCGTTTTAATGATGGCAGTTAGATATGGTTCATTTGACTCAGTCAAGTTCTTGGTAGAGGCTGGAGCTGATCCGAACATTGCTGGCAAGGTAAGTTTGACCCTGGCTTCGGCTTTGGCTTTGCTTTCTGTTAGTTTGATACTTTGAGGGATAAAATTTATTGCGTCTTGCACATGAGATGGCTAGGTGGTAGTTGTAATTTACAATTGAGTTTTCTCAATCACAGAGGCTCATTGTATTAAATGTAGATTATTCATATGAATAAGTTGTATTCTGACCAGATCACTGCAGATCCATATATCATTGTATTTCTCTCTTTTTTGTCTTGCTTTAGACTGCAGTGATCTGGTCAGTATTCTGTGATTTGTTGCTATAGTGATAAGTTGTGCAGTTGATAATATTTTCATAGTTCATTTAGATCAGGGTCTGAGAATCATGATACCCGGTTGTCTTGATCAGACCACTGTTATTCCACTGCTGAAGGATAAGACCGAGACAGCACACCTAATCTAGGTTTCATGCAATAGAAGCTTGAATTGTTCCTTTTTGCGTTTCATGCCACATTATATTACTACTAGGTTTTTCATTACAATGCAGGATGGGAAAATCCCAATCATGGTCGCAGCACTTCATAGGAAACGTGAGCTTGTCAAGATTTTGTTTCCTCTGACAAGACCAATTCCATCTGTTATGGACTGGATCACTGATGGGGTAATTAGAAGTATGGAGTATCTTCCTTTTGAGCCACAGATAACTGATTATCAGGAGTCAAAAGGGAAGGAAGCCTTTGAAAAGGGGCAGTACCTCGCTGCAGCCAACTTCTGTGGGGCAGTAAGTGCTTGAACTAAACTATAGGCCATACTTGTTGAAATAATACAAATGTTGCATGATAGCTGATTAGTTCTGAAACATGACGCTTGGGGCACATCAAGAGCCTTCATTTTCCATTATAGCAACTGCTCAATAAGGTTCTGTGATGCTAGTTCTCGCTGATTGTTACTTCAGGCGTTGGTGTTAAAACCATTTGATGCCACCTTATTCGCCAAACGGAGCCTATGCTGGTTGCGGCTGAGAGACGGGGGCAGGGCTCTGTTAGATGCTCAGTTTTGTAAAATTTTACGTCCACGCTGGGCAAAGGCATGGTACCGAGAGGGTGCAGCACTCAGCTCTTTAAAGGTAAAGCATACATCAGTTTAGCCTTGAATCTAATTTCTGCTTCTGTATCCTCACACTTGTGGCTGTTCTTTTCCCATCCATAGAACCACAAAGGAGCCGTGGATGCTTTTGCAGAGGCGCTGAAGCTCTGTCCCTCCAGCAAGAAGATCGAAAAAGCTCTGAGGTAGTACTCTTGTTTCCTTCTACCACTACTTTCAGCAGTTAACTGAGTCTGTTGACCATGAGAGCATGACCATCCAAATGCTAGCTCCTTCCTATACTGCTTTAATGAAGAGCTGCGGAATGAAATTCTTTGGCCTCTGACTCCTGAAACTTGCAGGAAGGCCAAGATAACTAATCCAAAGTCAAAAGGAAATGAAGCATTTGAAAAGGGACACTACCTCATTGCAGCTGACTACTATGGGGAGGTAAATGCTTAAGCTAAACTATAGGCCATACTTGTTGGGATAATAAAAAATGTTAAATGTTGCACGATAGGTGATTAGTTTTGAAACATTACGCTTAGGGCACATGAAGGGCCTCGTTTTTTCTCTGTGGCAACTGCTTAATAAGGTTTTGAGATTCTGAGTTCTTGTGGATTGTTACTGCAGGCATTGGCAATAGACCCATTCAACGCCACCTTATTTGCCAAACGGAGCCTATGTTGGTTGCGGCTGAGAGACGGGGACAAGGCTTTGTTAGATGCTCAGTTTTGCAAAATGTCGCGTCCACGCTGGGCAAAGGCATGGCACCGTGAGGGTGCGGCTCTCAGCTTTTCCAAGGTATAGCATACATCAGTTTAGCCCTGAATCAAGTTTTTGCTCCTGTATCCTCTTACTTGTGGTGGTGGTTGTTGTTTTTTCATCCATAGAACCACAAAGGAGCCCTGGATGCGTTTGCAGAGGCACTGAAGCTGGATCCCTCCAGCAAGAAGATAAAAAAATCTCTGAGGTAGTACTCTTGTTTCCTTCTGCTGCACTTTCAGCAATTATCTGAGTATGTTGTCTATGAGAGCATGAACATCCAAATCCTAGGTCTTTCCTATACTATACCTCAACTCTTGTTTCCTTCTGCTGATACTTTCAGCAGTTAACTGAGTATGTTGTCTATGAGAGCATGAACATCCAAATCCTAGCTCCTTCCTATACTACTTTTAATCAAGAGCTGTGAATGGAACTCCCTCCTGCCTGAAACTTGCAGGAAGGCCAAGGCGTCTATGAAGACCTCTGGTGGCTCAGGAGAACTCGACCATGGATCTCCAGGATTTGTTCGCTGATAGACATTTCAGATGAATAATGCATTAACGTGCTGGCCCGCATGCTGTTCCAAAAGACAAGCAGTTTCAATCTATGCTTGGCTCAACTTAGCTTTTTTATTTTGCGAAATGCCTTCTATTGTGGCTGCCTGTGAGCTTGCCTGTGCAGGAAATGTATTCTGGGAAACTTGACTCACTACATATTCCTAGCTAATTACTATCAGTGTTGCTAGTTGTCACACGCTTTGTTGACTTCACCGGGTGCCACACTCTGTAGGACGGCAGCAATTGTCACGATTTTGTACGCTGAGTTGGTGATGTATGCTTTTTCATGGGGATGCTGATCCTGGGAGGCTGGGAAGTGGGAACAGGCTGCAGAGTTTTTGAGCCAAAATAACAGGCCTCCTTTTTTCCTGTTTAATTTCGATGTTCCGTATTGTTGTAAAAGTATGTGGGATGATTCTGCTATATAGGCTGGGTTTGCTTGAAGTTTTGCCCGTTGAGCCTTGAGCGTGTAGGCAGGATGAAGCGGGAAAAATAAGAGCTGTTGGCTGTAGGTGGGCTGGGCTGTATTTGTTACTTAAAAAAACTACCTAAAAAGATAGCTAACAAACTGCCGCGCAAATTTGTTCGGCTAAGAAAAGGAATTGCTAGTGCTAGCAAGTAGCAACAAAGCTTTTGGAAAACAAAATAATTTTATACTAGCAAAAAAGGGAAAAAGGTCAAACCTCCAAAATATGTATCGCTAAGTCTCGTTAAACCGCCCTTACCCGCATCAAGAATATCCTTTGTGGTAGCCGACGTGCCAGTCGACAGCGGGGTTTCAGTCGTGACTTCGTCAATTTCGAGAATTTACCGACTTAGTCTTTTGAAGGTGATGTTAAGGGTAGGGTTGCGTGCGTGTGTACGTCGGGGTGAGTGTGTGTGCGTCTTTGTAAGTGTCTGCGTCTCTGTACTGTGTGATTCGTAAAAAAAGTGTATCATTTGTTTTTTTTCAAAAAGAGGAATATATATGTGAGAATCAAGCGCAACATAATTTCCACTACTCTCTCAATTTAGTTCCATCTTAACTATTTTTCTCAAACTTTAACTAAATTTATAAAAAAATGCATCTACATCTACAACATTAAATATCAATTATGTGCACCTACAACATTAAACTTATAGTACATTTATCTGGCATCATAGATGCTAATATAGTTTTTTTTATATAAACTTATCAAAGTAATGGAAGGAATTTTTTGCGGGTAAGTAACAGGAGGTAAATACTCGCGCCTTATAAGTTATTTTCGCCATGGGATTTTAATGCAATGAACTACTCCCTTGTTTGAAATTATAGTTTGTTTAACTTTTTTTACTTTAAATTTGAACGCACGTTGTATCAAAAAACATGCAAATATAGTCAAAGTTAAGTTATTCTTAAACAACTTTTTATTAATAAAGTAAGCCACAACAAAAAAAACCCGGATATTTTCAATAAGTTTTTGAATAAACTAGTAGAAGATGCGGCACGTATTTTAAAAAATTACTAAATTAATGATGTAGTCAACATTGACTTTTTACATTAATCTGAAGCGTTAGATCATCATAAAATCCGATGGTGTAGGAGTAATGTAGTCAACTTGGACCCTTTAGATTAATCTAGAGCGTTCGATCGTCATCGTAAAATCCGATGGTGTTGAAGGGGTAAGAGTAACACGTGTAAGATTTGGTACGAAAATTTCGTCGTCCCTTTTAGTATAGATTGAGTGGTCAAAATGAAAAATTAAACAAACTATAATTTAAAATGAATGTAACAAAACAACTCACTTTCTCTACTTAGTTTTGATTCTCAACTCAGCAATGTTCTCTTTATGTTCTCTTTTTATTTAATTCCAGAAATTTAGATGCTCTTTCCATCGACAAGAACAAACACATGGTCATTTCATTACAGAATTATTTTGAGGTACCGAAAAGATACATACCATACTCCGTATTCTCTTGTGCATATGTTTGCAGTAGAAACGTTCAGCCCTAGCACTACTGTCCAAGCGTGCGACGCCCACGAACGTCACGCGTCTTGTCCCATCGCCGCACGCTGGGCTCAGGGCCACGTGGCCGCCGACGTCCCGTCCCGTCGCGTCCCTCCTCGCCTTTCCCGCCATTAACGCCGCCCTCCTTTCTTTCCTCTACCTTCTTGCGAAGCCGCAGCCGCTCCAATCCAATCCCCCCGCTCCACAGTCCGAAACCCTTAACCCACGCACGCGCCGTGGAACCTTCCAGAATCCCAGCCCCCGCGCCCGCCGCCGCCGCCGCGATGCCCCCGGCCTCAAAGCTCTCGGACTCCGACGTCGCCCTCCAGGCCGCCATCGACGGGAACCTCCGCCTCCTCAAGAGTAACCGCCCGCCCTCCCATCTCTGATCTCTCTCGCCCCCCGTCTAACCGCCGCTGAGACCCGCTGTTGATTTCCTTCAATTTGTTGTCCACTAGTTTAGGCAGTGGTACAGGGTTTGCCCCTGTTCGAACACCGATTTTCAATTTTTTTTGTTCTTCTTCGGTTAAAATGGGGGGAGATTCTGATTGCAATCTCTCTTGGTCAGAGATGGCGAGCAAGGTGTTCCTGCGGGAAGTTAAGGACGACAGGGGGCGGAACGCGCTCCACTTCGCCGCGGCGAAGGGCCACCTCGAGGTCTGCAGGTTCCTGGTGGAGGAATTGGAGCTCGATGTCAACTCCACTGATGCCGAGGGTCCGTGGCAATCTTGCCCTTTAGAGCGGTACCTAGTGCTATTGTCACTGATTTCCTTTTTCCATTGTAGGCGGAATGCCGGTTCACTTCGCCGCTGCCGGAGGGAATGAGAGAGTACTTGGGTACCTGCTCGACCGTGGCGCCGACCCGGGGGTGCTTGACTCCAAGGGCTGCACGCCGCTGCACAGTGCGGCAGAGGAAGGTATGCACGACCTTGCTGCGCTTGAATTAGATGGAGTTTGTGCTAATACCTCTTTGTGCCCCCAGGGCACTGTGAGGCTGTAAGGCTGCTGCTGTCCAAGGGTGTTGATGTGGATCCAGTGAATTACCGCGGGACGCCGCTGCACCTGGCTGCAGCTAAGGACAAGGATCAGGCTGTCAAAATCTTGCTGGAACATGGTGCTGATGTAAGCATTTAGTTTTGCTGTTTCCTCATCACGGTGGCGCTTATGGATTGGACTGCGACTTCTGGATTCCTTTGTGTGAAATTGTTCTTTTTTAGGATGTTCGTCAGCATACTTGACGGCCTTATTCTTTGAAGTATTTTCCATGATAGTGACTAGTTATCAAAACTGTGATTCGTTTTATTGTGCAGCCCAACAAAATTGTCAATCATATCTTCTCACCACTCATGGTGGCATGCTGTGGGCATTCCTTGAAATGCATGAAGCTACTAGTTAAGGTCCAGTTATTTCTTGACTTAACTTGATGTTTCCTAACTTACTTGCATTCTATTGCAGTTGAATTTATTGTCATGGTTCTCTCTATTGCTACCTAAACTTTGTATCGTTGATTGTATAGGCTGGTGCTGATGTGAACTTTATAAGTCCCTCTGGACCATCCATTTTAATGGAGGCAGTTGACGATGGCTTAATTGAAATTGTCAAGTTCTTGCTAGAGGCTGGAGCTGATCCTAACCTTGCTGACGAGGTAATTATGAATCTGGTTTTAGCTTTCCTTTTTATTTAGTTTGATGTTTGATGACTAAAATACCTTGGTCTATGCACATCAGATGGCTTGGTGGTAATTTAAAACCAAGTTTACTTGAGAGCAGGGATGCATTGTATTGAAATTAAATTGTTCATATGTGAGGAATTTTGGTACACTTAGTGTATATATTCTAGTATATTTTGTACTTCAGGCATCAATGATCTGGTCGGTTATTCTGTGATTTGTTGCTTAATTGATTAGTTACCTGTGTGTACATTTATGAATAGTCTGTAGTTCATTTTGATCTGGTTCTGCATCTGAGATCCATGGTACCAGGTTGTCTAGAGCCTAGAGCAGACCATTGAAATTCCACTGTTGAAGTATTAGTTTAGATGCACCTATTATGATTATGACTTTCAGCACTGATCACTGATTAGAATTTTGCAGGGAGTAATTTTAGTATCTTTCATTCATATTCTGCTTTATTTGTTTAGAAATATCTAGAGCTATTACTTCCCGTGTGATAAATTAAGGAAGATCTCTTTTTTTCTTTTCTTTTTTTTGGACAAAAATAACTTTGTATTTTGATCTCTTTTTCACGATTCATGCCAGATTGTATCAACTGCATTTAGGATTTTTCTTTACAATGCAGGATGGGAAAACCCCAATCATGTACGCAGCAGTTCATGGGCAACGTGAGCTTGTCGAAATTCTGTTTCCCAAGACAAGACCAGTTCCATCTATGCCAGACTGGAGTGTTGATGGGATAATCAGAAGTATGAAACATCAGCGTTTTGAGGCTCAGGTGTGTAAATAGCTTCTTATGTTCAGTGCTCTATCAGCTAAGCTTGCAGTAGCCCAAATTTTGTTAAATGTAACAGTTATGATATTGGAACATCCTGAATGCCATGTTCTTTTGTGTAACTGCACATGCTATTGTGTTCAGGATGCAGCTCTGGTGGGAGAACGGATTGCTGATGCCAAGTCACAAGGAAAGGAAGCTTTTGCAAAGGGGGAGTACCTTGCAGCCATTTACTTCTATAGCCGGGTAAATGATTGAACCACTTTCTGAATGATGGAGGCTAGTAGTTAATGTTGATTTCTAGGTGGCGGAGCAATTTCACTGCATTCTGTACAGTTTACTAAGCGTTTTGAGGCTCAGGTGTGTAAATAGCCTTTTTTTTATGTTTTCTCAGACCAGTGTTAAAGTAAATGAAAAATCCATTTTGGGTACATGTACTATTGGGCTGCCCAATTTAACCACCTGTATTTTAAAACCGGTTAGTAGCCTGCAGTTCAGTATTAGTAGTTCAAATAAGATCCAAAACCACCCGGACTGGCTGAGGGGTATGGATTTACTCCAGCTTAGAAGGTATGCTGAATTCATTTTATAGTCGATAAAAGTAGAGTGACCATTTTAAAAATTGGAATGCTCCTGAAGATATTTAGAATGTGAATATAGTTTTTGGCCCATCTCACTATTATTTAGTTTTAGAGTTTCTAATAGCAACAGAATGATAGGAAAGATATGTTTTAGAAAGTTTAGAAATTAATAAGTGGGCGAGAAGTGCCAGCAAGATTTTACTTTAGTTAAACATTTCCTCAGGAGCATAGAAGAATATTACAAAATCTGGAGACCACAGGTGCTTTTTTCTCAAATAGACGACGAGTTAAATAAAAACATTAAGCTACAGCAAAAGTCATTTGTTGTTTGGTTTGGCCCTCATGTGAACCAGTTTTGAGAGAATGATGTTATAAATTAGTGCAGGTATCAAACGTAAACTTTTTCCTAGAACTGATACAGGGGAGCAATTCTATGCTCCATGGGTCCAGTTCGATGAACCCAACAAACCCAAAGAAACTGAGCTCTTTCTGATTGTTACTGCAGGCAATGGAGAAAGACCCATTCGATGCCACCTTGTTAGCCAACCGGAGCCTATGCTGGCTGCGGCAGGGAGAAGGGGACAGAGCTCTGTTAGATGCTCAAGAGTGCAGAATGATGAGTCCTCATTGGTCCAAGGCATGGTACCGTGAGGGCTGCGCTCTCAGCTTGCTGAAGGTATAGTAGGCAGTTAGGGGCCACATCAATTTTAATACTGCAACCTGACCTAACATCTCCACCTTGTCCGCAGGACTACAAAGGAGCAGTAGATGTGTTCGTGCAAGCACTGAAACTTGACCCTGCGAGCGACGAGATCAACAAAGCATTAAGGCAAATGTTCTTGCTCCCTTCTATTTCCACTTTCAATTAATGCCCAAACTAAGTCGGTTATGCGCGGGAACATGAACATCTAAATCTTTCCATATACTGTTATGAACTATGGACGATGATATCCTTAGGCTTTTGATTCTGAAACTTGCAGGGAGGCCGTTGATGCTATGAAGAGGGCTGCACGCCCAGATCAACAGAACTCTTGAGCAAGTGCTTGCATATCTCGACAGTAATTGTCTTATGAAGCACGTTGCGGCTTTATAGATGTAGCCTCAACCATACTACTGCAGGGGCTAAATGTAGCGTAAGTGCTGGCCCTTTTGCGATGAACTGTAAGGTGTTTTGTGGCTGTCTTATTAAGCATAGCAGTGCACTGGAATACTGGATTGAACCGGTACTGTACATGTATATATGTACTGCTTGCTTCTTTTGTCTTCCTGGAGAACAAGCGGGATATGGGGATTGACCGGCATTTTAGTTGGAAGCCTTTACGGCAGTCCTAACCTTCCATGTCATTTCAGCTAGTTTCCATAGCATTAAATAGTCTGCCATGTAAGAAAATGCTGACATGGAAGGAGAGTTAACGAGGAGAGAAGAGGAAAACTGAAGAAATCGTTTCTCGTCTGAGAAACGACGTCGGCGCAAACTCCAACCATCGGAGAAACGATCAAAAATGCGATGGGCGAGGTGTGATTTCCTCCCCACGCGTTTTGTGGGGACCAGCCCCTGCTCGCCCTCGTCTCATTCGATGGCTCGGTGCGGGGGTGCAGCGTGCGGCCTCGCCGGCGGCGCGGCGTCCCTGGCTCACTCCGCGGCCGCCGCCTTCGCTCGGTTCAATGGCTCGCCGCGGTGGCTGGAGCACGACCTTGCCCCGTCCTTCCCAACCCCGTCGTCCGACTGGATCCTCGCCGGCTCACTGTGGCCGCGCATCCTCGGCCGTGCCGCTTGCACTCGGTGGGGACCTCGTGCGCCACCCATGATAGGAGAACTCGGGGAAGCTTGCGGTGTTGCTCGCGTGGACGCAGAGCAAGGATGAGCGGCTGCCTGCATCTCGATTGTAGGATTGGAGCAAAGCGAAGCACTTGGCCTCTTAAGAACTGAATGATTTGCATAGCTATTGAAGTAGAGACCAGAGAATTTCACCTCAAATTCATCCGCAACCAAGCAAATCGAGAGCACCAAATCCACTCGACAGAGAAATCAACCAAATCTATATAAGTGTCACGATTGAAACGGTTTCTCACCAAAAAAATTACCCTCCTAAACTTCACAGAGGACCCACAATTCAGAGCCAAAAGGTGGCCCCGGACGACAGGGGGTAGACGCGTTTGGTCGTCACCACCCGTTCTTTTGCGCCTCGGCGCCATCCCGCCCCCTATTCTTTGTCACCTTGGCATTTTTGTATACCCGCTGCCTTCCTTTCCTTTTGATCGCGTTCTTTGTATGGTAATGCAATCAATGTGCCGCTTTTTTTCCTTTCTGTTCATTGTATTCGTATGCAAAAGATACGCTGGTTTCCTTCCAAAAAAACACCCCTTTCCTTTTCTCCACCTTCCTTTGTAAATTCGCCTGCCTTCCTTTCCTTTTGATCGCGTTCTTTGTACGGTAATGCAATCAAGACTCCGCTTTCCTTTCCTTTATATTCGTTGTATTCGTATGCAAAAAGATACGCCGGTTTCCTTCCAAAAAAAACACCCCTTTCCTTTCCTCCACCTTCCTATGCAATCAGGGCGCCTACACCTTACTTTTGAAATTCGTCCGCTTTCCTTTCTTTATATGGCCGTGTGCATCAAGGAATTTGAATTTCCTTCTTTCCTTTTGTAGATGGCTAGCGTCCATATATGTGTTGTGTACCAGTCAAGGTTTCCTTTCAAAAAAGGAATGACATCTACGCAATCGGGCGTCTCCTTCCTTTTAAAACTTGATTACTTACCATAGTTGTGGGAGTCAATCAGGGAATCGATTACTTACCATAGTCGCGGGCGTCCAGGTTCATCTCCTTAGCCCTCCTGCCCCTTATATAAGGCGCCCCTCCTTGTTCTCAAAGCACACAATCTCTCACTTCATTCTCATCATCTATTCAGAGTTCATATTTCTTTACAAGGGCGTCGGCGTCGATCGTGGTGCAAGGGTGGCCACGACGCTCGTCGTGTCCAAGCTCGCCAGGTAGAAGCGGAACGTGCTCCGCGTTGTGACGGTGTACGGTGCCGTCGAGTGCGTGGCGTCGTTGCTCCACGACACCGGCGACGTGGAGAGCAACCTTCTCGGCCTCCCCATCATCAAAAAGCTGGCTGCGGTGCCGAGTTGCTCATGGATATCGTGAATATTTTCTTTTATATATGTTGCTGATTGTTTAAGATTTAATTATAAAAAATTTCCTTCTGTTCCGCCGGAGGCCCAAGCTTTCGATGTATGAATATATAATTTTTAATATGAGATGCTATTGAATAATTTTAATATGCGATCTAACAAAAGTATGCATTATTTTACATACTTATTTTTTAAAAAATTAAGCTTTTTTTAAATTTATGTTATTTTTATAACACGTGCCACACTGTGGCACGTGCCAACCTACCAGTGGAGTAAACGACAGCCATCTTGCTCTCGACAGAAATCCACACACAGACACAACAACTCGCACCCGCCTGCGAGTGCTCGCCCAGCCTGGGGCCGACTCCATCTGCGTGAGATGACTCCGCTCGCAGCGCCCGAGCCACCGCGGTCTATGCGAGCTAGCCCCATTCAGGCCGTCCGCCCGCGCTCAGCTCAGCGGCGCCGCCGGGCCTCGCCCACACGCCGTCCGCCGAGTTCGCCGCCGATTGATGCCGCTGGGTAAGAGAAGAAGAAAAGGAGATCGATGACGCTACCTCTTACCGGTTGTGGACTGGATTGATGGAGAAGACATGGAGTACTTCTCCAATTTTTTTATTTGAGCGTGGCCCCACCACATCGAGCTGAGGGCACGAAGAAACTGGGTGCGTTGGGCCGTGCGGTTTGTGTGGCGTGCAGCTACTCTATGGGTTGGGACTGTCGTTGTACGAGTCTAAAGCCTATGTCGTCTTTTCTCGTACATAGAACCAACTCACATAATTTATAGAACCAGATCTTAAGCCCTATTGAACTAGGTTTATTCCCTTCATTCCAAAATATAAGGAGCCGATGTGAAACATATTTGCAACTGATATTTTGAGATAGAGAGAATACTAGATGATGTCTGTGTCTTAAGAACTTGTATTTCAACGGGGATTTTTAAGAAGTGACGAAGACCACACAAGAAAAGACATGCACAGGGTTTGCTCAATCTCAATGTTCATGCAAATGTATTTTTGGCAAAAATTAATTAAATGCGTCTAAATAATTATGAGACGTGGAAGACATAGGAGCAGTTCCTATTCTACCTTTTTTATTTGAAAAATGTAAAGCATGGTTTGTCCTGGTGTTAGGGCATGTTTGTTTGAGCTTATGGGTCTCCGTGTGAGAAGCCAGCAAACAAACAATGACTTCTCCTGCAACTTTAGTTTTTTTGGAAGCCATAAGCTTAAAAAAAGGTAACTTAAAAAGCTTAGTTTTTTAGCTTCTCGTAACTTTGAGTCCAAAAAACTTAAAATATCTTCTACTCCGTAAATGATATCAATGGCTTTTCAGAGCCAGCATTAACATTTTAGAAAAGCTTCAAAATCTGCAATTCCTCTCGCTTGGCTTTGACAGTTAGTAACTTATTTATGTGGCATAATTCATGATTGTAAAATCAACAATATAAAAAAGCCTTGAGAATATTCTCTATTTGACACTAGAAAAGTGGCATGTTTCTTTTTGGGCTTCAAAATTTTAGAACCCTTTATTTGACAATGAGTACAAGTTTCATCCCCTATTTGACATCCTGCTAGTTTTTCCATCCAATGACCATTAAATGGCTTGTGGAAAGACAAATTTGCCCCTGCTATCTTATGTAACAATAATATACTATTCATAAAATAAAAAAACACATCGACACAAAAAGGCTTGTATATGAATTTCAACAAGTTTACAAACAAGCGTAGGACTCGAGCAGCAAGGTTGTTGGACTGCTCTGTGTTCCTTTTTCTTAACTCCACCGCTACTTTGAACACTAATGCAAACATAGTTATGTAACTGGAAGTTTGATTTCAAGCCGTATGCACAACATTAAAAATTAGAAGCATACGTTGTCACATCGAAAGTTTACATAATAATTAGGATAACTAAACATCAGTTAGTTATAAAACTAATTACATAAGTTGTGGCTAATTCACATAAGAAATCTATTAAGCTTAATTGATCTATAATTAGCACATGCTTTCTGTAGTACCACATTGTCAAATCATAAAATAATTAGGCTCAATAGATTCATCTTACAAATAAGTCTCAACCTGTGTAATTATTTTTAAACTTAGTCTCTATTTAAGATATGGCAGTGCTCCTGCCTGTTTGTTCGAAAAAAAGTCTATATTTAATACTTTAAAATAGTGTCCAAACATTCTAGTAACCGGTAAAGCTCAGTAAGAGCATCCAAAAACCCAAAAAAAAACTTAATTACATTTTACATTCTGCAGTAGTAAGGACGAAGAGGCGATTCGAAAAAAGAAAAGGAAAAAAAAAAGAAGACGAAGAGGCAGGCCAGTTGCCGTCGTCTCCCGGTCGACTCGTCTTCCCCTCTTCCTCTACTGTCTACTCTACTAAATCTACTAAACACTACGCCGTAGGGCCGTACACGCCCCTTGCAACGCCGAAGCCATGGCCCCAAACCCCTCCGCCGCCGCCATCCGCGCCGCCTTCGAGGGCAACCTCAGCCTCCTCAAGGGTAAGCCCCCGTCCGGCCGTCCAGCCGCCTTCACCATTGTTCCCCTTCCTCCTCATGTTTGCGGATGAATCATCCCCTTTCGTACATTTTTAACTTGCGCTCTCACTCCGCCAAATAAATCAGTAAATATCCTTCTCAGAATTGGCGAGCGAGGTGGACTTGCGGGAAGCCAAGCACCCCGATGGGAGCGCTGTACTTCGCGGCGGCCAAGGGCCACCTGGAGGTCTGCAGGTTCCTGGTGGAGGAATCAGGGGTCGATGTCAACTGCACCAACGCGCATGGTGAATGCAGGGTTGCTAGTGATGAATCTTTGGGAATCGATCTGGCATTCTGGGGCGCGATGCCAAGTGATGAATTTTTGGGAATCGATCGTCACTTACGGAATGGTTGTGCCTTGTAGGTATGACGCCGGTCTTCCGCGCCGCGGCCAAGGGAGAGGTGAGCGTCCTGCAGTATCTTCTCGACCACGGCGGCGACCCAGCGATCCCCGACGCCTTGGGCTTCACGCCGCTGCACATCGCCGCGGAGAATGGTGCTCTTTACGGATCCTTAGCTTAATTTCTGTGTGTGATGTGGAAGCCTATGTTTGCTATCTCTCTGAATCGCTTTATTTGTGCCTCTAATTCAGGGCACTTTGAGGCTATAAGGCTGCTGCTGTCCAAGGGTGTTGATGCAGATCCGCTCAACAATCGTCTTGTGACGCCACTGCACACGGCTTCAACGAAAGGCTACGATCAGGCTGTGAAACTCCTGCTGAAGCGCGGTGCTGATGTAAGTTGTTACTTTAAAGATTTGACCTTGTTGTTTGCATCGGCAACTCCAACTTGTATAGGTAAAAATAGGTATCCACCTGACAACAAACCAGCTGGTTCATTCGCTGTATGCTGCCGAATACTTTGGTGGCAGGCCCTTCACAAATCATTTTTCAGCAATCTGGCATTTGACTAGTGCCAAAATTGTTTTTTTGTTCCACTCTGCAGCCCAACAGAATTTTCCTTGGTGTTATGTCACCACTCCTTCTGGCATTACATGCACCCTCCTTGAAATGTGTGGAGTTATTGGTTAAGGTACATTTACTTATTCAATTAAATTTACTTTGGTTAATTCATTGATGTTCTTCTGCTTGAATGTACACTGATTCCTAAATGAAAACTTGTTGGGAAGTCTTAGGCAAATAACTGAACAGCTTTGCTAGTTTGGTTGAACTTGTCATCATGATAACACCAAGAAAACCTCTCTTAGGCTACCTAATTAAGCTTTGCTTGTCAAAATATTTTAGGCTGGTGCCAATGTGAACTTTATAAATCCCTATGGGCCAAGCGCTTTAATTGAGGCAACCATGAATGGCTTAACCGATATTGTCAAGTTCTTGCTAGAGGCTGGAGCTGATCCTAACATTTTTGACAATGTAAGTATGTTGCTCTTTACTCTTATTTTATTTTTCCTTGACGTTATATCGCTTGGCCCCTGGGATAAAACATTGTGGCTGGGTAGCATTAATTCAAAACCAAGGTCTCTTGACACCAGAAGTGCTTTTGTACGGAATGTATCAAGCAAGTAGCATACTTTCATCATGTGCATCGTTTTGGGTTTGTTTTAGACTGCTGTGATCTGGTATTAAAATGTTCCAAGATTTAGCTCGCAGCTCAAGGATGTAGATTGTGTTTGGAGTTTTCAATGTTTTGGCAAGTGACGTGGATAGGTTTTACATTACAGCTTCAAACTTTACATCATGTGAAAATAATGGCCAAATGTTGAGCTCTTGAAATAAAATAAGTCATGTATGTTTCAACAGGGGAATATTGTTGAAATGTTAGTTTAGGTACACCATTCGATCACTCTTACTAGGAATGAGAGGAGTACCTTTTGTTATCTTTCCTTCAAATCCTGATTTTTCTTTTCTTAACAAGATATTACTACCATAAGGGAGAATTTTGGGATCTCACTTTCTTGCAGTTCCTGTTTGGTAAAAGAAAAAAAATGGTCTCCAGTCATGTTTCTCACTTGATTGTATTACCTTTTGACTCTACAATGCAGTTTGAGAGAAATCCAATCATGTACGCCGCGAAAAAGGGGCGACGTGATCTTGTTGAAATTCTCTTTCCACATACAAAACCAATCGCATCTGTACCCAACTGGAGCATTGATGGGATAATTTCTACTATGGAACATGTACCTTTCATGGCTAAGGTATATATTTCAGCAAGTCTCTTCTTCCAGCGTAACTGTGTAACTTGTATTTCTGGAGCTTAACAATTGTTCATGTTTTCAAATTTGGATAAATTTAAGGATCCATGTTCTGGAGCTGATGCGAAGATACGAGGAAATGAAGCATTTGCAAAGGGGGATTACCCTGGAGCAATCTACTTTTATGCCATGGTAAACTCTTAAATTGATCTGAAGCGTATACTTGTTGGAAACAATGAGTGTTGCACAATATGTTCAGTGTAGCGTGTGCTTGTTCTGAGAGACCGAAACATCGTGCTTTGGGGAGCTAGTTGTTTTTGTTTGTCTATGTGCCTTGCATAAGTTGTAGAGCGCTTATATGTTCCATTCCATAGGTTTTCTTGAAGTGGACTCTTTTTTCATAAAGGAATATTTTAAGCTTACATGCAGTTTGCTTACACCAAATGTTAAATTGAAGTGAAAAAGGTCCGGTTATATATACCAATTTACCCTGGCACCACGTGTCCTGAGAATTTAAGTGCTGCTAATTGTTCATGCAGGCAATGCTCATGTGTCCACTCGATGCTACCTTGTTTGCCAATAGGAGCCTATGCTGGTTGCGGCTGGAAGATGGAGAGAAGGCTCTATCAGATGCTCAAAAATGCAGAATGATCCGTCCTCATTGGTCGAAGGCATGGTACCGGGAGGGCGCAGCTCTCAGACTGCTTAAGGTATACAGCTTTGCAGTTTAGCAGCTGCATCAAATTTAGCCTCGCAATCTAATCTAATATCTCCAGTTGTGTCTAACCCCTGATGTATCTTTATGTTCCAGAACTACAAAGGAGCAACTGATGCGTTCGCTGAAGCACTGAAGCTTGACCCTGCAAGTGTCGAGATCAAGGCAGCATTAAGGCAATGCACTTGCTTTATTGTTTCCATCTGATGCTTTCAGTTATCCCTTTCCATACAACTCTATTACCTGTGGACGGTATTTTTAGGCCTTTGATTCTTGAAACTTGCAGGGAGGCCACTGAGGCTCTGAAGTGCGCTGCTCCTTCCGAAGAACAGAACGCTTGAGCTACTTCAGCGTTCGCATATCTCAGGCTAAAGATTTTGTATATAGGACCAAATATATAGATGTAGTGTCGTAGTGATAGCGTAGGATTAAAGCACCCTTCACTCTGCAAAGACTTGTTTGGAGCTGTGCTTGTTTCGTCTTACCCGTCATTTCAGAATTTGCCACCCCATGGCACTTTTCTGATGAACTAGCCCAAATGATCGGTCAGCGAGTAATTGTGTTTTGAAATCGGTTACCTGAAGCAGTTCACCTGCAGACAAATGAAAAATTTGCATTTTTTATTCGGAGCAAACTGCAGATGTGAACGAAGTCGAAGAAGCAGTAACGTACTAGTAGTTTGAATCTTTTTTTTTCGAGAATACGCAGGAGAGCTGCGTATCTTTGTATTAAGAAGAAAGATGTTTGAAAGTTACAACGCGGGCCATCCGGGCACTCGCACACGGGTTCCTACGCTGAAACGATTATACGGCCATTGATACAACCAAACTCTGTTCACGCACACGCTAGCTAACGAAGCGGTGCAGTTCAGCAGATGCTACTTGCCGCATTCACCTGCATTGCGGCGGCCATGAGGTCGGCGTCGGAGAGGGCGCGCGCTGCGGGGAGGATATCACGGATAGCAGAGAAGTCTGCCACACAATTAACTTTCCATGCACCACTCGGCGTGGTCTTTTCTTTTCGCCTTCTTATGTTTGGCCTTGAATTTAATTACTAGTTTACTGCTGGCTATTTTGTTACTTGTGATCTGATCCGGGTGCACGTACTGGCGTTACGTACTCTTCTTTTCAGCATCAAAGGTCGCAAGCATGGGCGGTGCCAAACCGTACGTCGCGCTCCTCATGCAGAACCAGCTGACACCGCTGCCGTCAACGTTGCCCTCGACATCGCGCTTGGTTTGGCACGACGCATTGACGTGGAATCAGTCACGGAACATCAAGCGCCCTCTCGCACTACCGGAAATTCGCTCTTTGCCGTGTGTCACGCTCTTTGTCGTGTGTCACGCTTTTTGCCGTGTGTTTTTTCTCGGGACACACGGCCAAGAAAAACACACGGCAAAGAGAGGTCAGATGTCTTTGTCGTGTGTCAAAGCAAAACACACGGCAAAGAACTCTCTTTGCCGTGTGTTTTTTTAAAAACACTCGGCAAAAAAAAAAATTAAAACACGTTTCGAAGCCCTAAATGAAATCAAATTAAAAAGTGTTGAACTACAAAGTTGTATAACTTCTAAAGATCTACAGCTTTTACTTTGATCATTTGTTTATATAACAAAGTGGTACTAAAAGTGTTTATAAATCATACACCTCTCATATAGTTTTCTAAAACAAGAAGAGAGATGTATAAGATTTGTGAACAATCATACTACCGGTATGTTGTATGAACTTTTGACCAAGATGAAAGTTGTTTAGATCGAGAAGTTATGAAACTTTGTAGTTCACAACTTTTTTTATTTGAAATCATCTGGTCAACGAAAATGCGCAAAATGTCCGATGGGGTCCTTCCCCATTAAAATAAAATGTTTTGCTATTTTATTTTGCGTTTTTTCGGGATCAAAACAATGCCGTGTGTCGCTCTTTGCCGTGTGCCAGATCGGGCCTTTGCCGTGTGCCCCGTGATCTGGCACACGGCAAAGATTCTTTGCCGTCTAAACTTGGCCGTGTGCACGGCAAAGTCTTTACCGGCCGTGTGCACTGGCACACGGCAAAAGGGGGGATTCCGGTTGTGTCGAGTATAGTCTATTCAGTTCTTTTTAAATCATCTTGAATCACTCACTTTTAGAGAAAGTTGTCTTACTTGGATTAGGATTACTGAAAGAAGTAGAGCTTATGGTAGCATTTGTGGTTGTGTTTTTTGCAGCGGAGGAACAGGAGGAGGAGGAGGAGGAGGAGGAGTGAGCCTGCTGTCTCCGCAGTGGTCGCAGTTGAGCAGCAACAGCTCGAGGAAGATGCTAACCGGGAACGGGAAGGTCAGAAACTACTTTTGGGTTTTTTTCATCAGTGTGTTAACATCAACAAAACACTGAGAATTTAGGTTATTCCATCATGGCACCTTGGATTTTTTTTTTTTTGGCTGATCACATTGATAACTTTCCCTGCATTGACAGGCGAGGAGGGAAATGTGGCACTTGGCTCGATGCAGGCGTGGCACGCCCCGTCGCATCGTCTCCCTCGGGCCACGTGGCCGCCGTCTCGTCGTCTCCCGCGCGAACCCCCTCGCGTTTCCCGCCATTTCCCACCGCGCCGCCTCTTTCCCCAACACCACCAATAAATCCGCGTTCCATCCCATCTCATTTCATTCCCCTCTGGCCTCTTCTCCTTCTCCCCGAAACCATTGCGCCGAAATCCATCTACAACCCCCGGAGATTCCTCCCCGCGAAGGCTGGCGCCGGCCATGGCTCCCAGTCCCCTCGAGGTCGCCGTCCGTGCCGCCGTCGCCGGCAACCTCCGCCCCATCAAGAGTAACACAACAAACCACCCCTCCCTCTTTCTCTTCCTCTCTCTGTGTGTCAACTTGAATCTCTTCCTCTCTTATTGCTAGAGCTGTCGAGGACTATGGACCTGCGGCGAGGGATGGGCATCAATGGCCGGAGCATGCTCCACTTCGCGGCGAAAGCGGGGGTGCTGAAGTTCTGCAAGTTCCTCGTCGAGGAGGCGGGGTTCGACGCCAACTCCCGCTCCGCGCAAGGTAATCGAATCGAATCGCTTGCGCCTCCTGTCGCTGCTAGTGTCTTGCGCTACCAAATGACCACCTCCTCGGCTCTGAGACGTTACGATCTCCTTGCAGGCGAGACGCCGATCCTCGTCGCCACTGAGGCTGATGAGGACGAGGTCGACATCGTCCCTGTCCTGCGGTACCTTCTCGCCCGCGGCTGCGACCCGGCGGCGCCCGACAACAAGGGGTATACGCCGCTGCACAACGCCGCGGAGTTCGGTACGTCCCTCGATCGATCCGTCTTGGGAATCTCTGAGGGGTGGCTCTGGTCACTGATCACATGGAGGTGCTCTGGTTGTGTTTGATTTCGGGTCTCTGACGATGTGTATCTCTCTGTGCCTCCAGGGCACCTCGAGGCTGTGAGGCTGCTGCTCTCCAAGGGTGTTCCTGTGGATCCTATCAACCGTCGCGGGACGCCGCTGCACTTGGCAGCAGCAATGGACCATGATGAGGTTGTGAAGATCCTGCTGGAGCGTGGTGCTGATGTAAGTTGCAAGTATATAATTCATTGTTGCATTGGCGGTGATTAGGCACAATTAGGATGGCACCAGCTAAAAGTTTTCGGTCTGGCTTAACGATTGATGGAATTGATCGTTGCAGCAGCTTTAGCTGAATGCTCGCATTTTCTGCATCATTTTTCGGTGGCCTGGCTAGCTATCACAACTGTTAGCTGTTTTCCTTTTGCAGCCCAATAGAGTTGCCAATGATGTTCTCTCACCGCTCATGATGGCTTGCCGTGGCAACTCCTTGAAATGCATGAAGCTACTGGTTGAGGTCCTGTTACTTGCTGACTTAAACTTCTGGTTTGTGGATCATGTTCACTGAAGCTGCTTGTATTCTAAAATCTGTAGGCTGGCGCTGATGTCAACTTCAAAAGTCCGTCTGGGCGAACTATTTTATTCCAGGCAGTTGACGATGGCATGACTGACATTGTAAAATTCTTGCTAGAGGCTGGAGCTGACCCTAATGTTGATGATGGGGTAACCATGGCTCTATGTCCCTGCCATTTATTTACTTTGATGCTTAAATCTGAGGCATACAATCTCATCACTCTTTGCACATCTGTTGACTGGGTTGTAGAATAAAGCTAAGGTCTCTTGAGATTTTAAGCTATTTTCACATCACTCTAAAAATATTTATGCTATTCATATTTATGTTCAGATAATTGATAGCTTCATTTTGTGGTCTTGAAACGCCTTTGGAGACCCATGGGATGGGTTAGAACCATGTTAGAGCACCACGAGTTTTCATATTTCATTCATATATCACAACAGCTGTAAAACTCTGCATGCTTCTCCTTATATGATCAAGTGGTGCTCCTGCTTATTTGTTAAAAATAGCATAAGTGGTGCCAGTAGGTCGAGAGCATAACATTGTAATAAATCTACTATTCAAGTTTCGAAACCCTTGTCTAGCACATCTACTGTAGTTCCAAGCACCAGTTTTCCTTCAAATTCTGCTCTATGTATTTAACAATATGTAGGACTATTCAATGCAAACTGGTATGAATTCACGGATATCATATCTTGAAAAGTATTTTTTTGTCAAATGAAAAGGCTAACTTGTTCTGTTGATATCCTTTTCACCTTTCACGCTGGACTGTATCACCACTTGCTTTTTTGTGTTTACAATGCAGAAGGGGAAAATCCCAATCATGATAGCAGCTGCTCGTGAACAACATGAACTTGTCAAACTTCTTCTTCCTCAAACAAAACCAATTCCTTCTGTGCCAGACTGGAGTGTTGACAGGATTATTAGAGCTATGAAGTATCTACAGTCCGATCCTCAGGTATGCCAAAGTATTTCCAGAACCTCCGGACATTCCCCCATGAAGGCTGACAGCATGGACCCCAGCCCCTTCGAAGCTGCCATCAGGGCCGCCAGCGAAGGCAATCTCCACCTCCTTAGAGGTAAGCATGCACCCTCTCTCTCTCCTCCTGCATGGGCGTTCTATTTGATTGCTTCCCCCTGTTTTTCTAGAAATGTCAAACACTATGTACTTGCGGGATGTGAGGGGCTTTAAGGGCCGAAACCTGCTCCACGTTGCAGCAGCTGCGGGGCAGCTCGACCTCTGCAGGTTCCTGGTCGAGGAGTCAGGTATTGACGCCAACTCCACCTCCGCAGAAGGTAATCCGATGGACTGACGTTTCGCTTTTTGCTGAATCTTGTCTTATTGATTATGGCAGTAGGGAGCTAAGATGCTAGCTCTCCACTTGCAGGTGAGACAGCGATCCTTGTTGCCACTGGTGCCATGGAGGACAGGACGGACAATGTCGTCCCTGTTCTGAGGTACCTTCTCGACCGTGGCTGCGACCCAGCAGTGCCTGATGACAAGGGGTACACGCCGCTGCACAATGCTGCGGAGTACGGTGCGTTCCTCGCCCTGTGTCTCAAGAATTTATTCAAATGATATACAGGTTATACTAGTATGCACGTTAACTGCAAATGCTCTGTGGAAGTGCTCTGGTTGTGTTTGATTTGGAGTTTCTACATGCTATGTGTTTCTTTGTGCCCCCAGGGCACTACGAGGCTGTAAGGTTGCTGTTATCCAAGGGCGTTCCTGTGGATCCTATCAACCGCCGCGGAACACCACTACACTTGGCTGCAGCTAAGGGGCATGACCAGGCTGTCAAGATCCTGCTGGAGCATGGTGCTGATGTAAGCTACAAGTATCATAGTTGCTTTGACAATTTGGCACTGCCATAGTAATACCTTAGAAAGGCATGGGCTAAAACTTAGTCTGCCACTCTGGCTTGATGAGCGATGAAATTTCTCATTTGTTGCAACTTCAGCAGATGGTTGTATTTTTTTTTATCATTGTTCAGTGATCTGACTAGCTCTCATAACTGTTATTTACCTCCCTTTTCAGCCCAATAGAATTGCTTGTCGTTTTCTTTCACCACTTGCAATGGCATGCTATGGTCACTCCTTCAAAAGCATGAAGCTACTGGTTGAGGTCCCGTAGCTTGTTGAATTCAACTTCTTAATGTCATATTGATGTTTGTAAATCATTCTGTGTTCACTAAAGCTACCTGTATTCTCAATCCTGTAGGCTGGTGCTGATGTGAATTTGAAAGGTCCATCTGGGCGACCTGTGTTATTCAATGCAGTTGAGGAGGGGTTAACCGACTTTGTCACTTTCTTGCTAGAGGCTGGAGCTGATCCTAATATTCATGATGGGGTAATCATGGCTCTTTCTTAGTCTATATGCTGTCTGTTTACTTTGATGCTTTAGTACATAAGCTGTATAATCTCATTGCCCTTTGCATATCCGATGGCTGGTGGGTGGTAGAGTCAAGCCAAGGCTAGTTTCAATCCCCCCTGCCCCCATGTTTTTTATGTTCTTCCTATGTATTTTTAGCAAATAGTCGTTAGATTTTACTTTGTGGTCCTGAAAGCATATGCAGGTGTCAATAGGTCCAGAGCATATCATTGAAATTATTCTACTATTCAAAACACTTGTCTAGGATCTGCATAATTTTTCCCACACTTGATAATCAGCTGGATTTTGAGATGAGAAATTTTGCTAGTTTGCCTTCAAATTGAGCTCAGTGTGTTTATGTGGGGCTATCTATGCCATTGATGTGACTTCACGAATTTCTTGCTTTCAATTTTTTATTCTTTTTGTTAAGACAAATAAAGAAAACTTCTACTGTTGATATCCTTGTCACATTTCTTGCTGGGCTGCATCATAACTTCCATGTTTGTTATTATAATGCAGGACGGGAAATTCCCAATTATGCTAGCAGCTGCTCATGAGCAACGTGAGCTTGTTAATATTCTACTTCCTTGGACAAAACCGATTCCATCTATTCCAGATTGGAGCATTGATGGGATTATTAGAACTATGAAATATCTACAACTCAAGCCTCGGGTATGTTAGCACACTTTTCCAAAGGCTAAGTTAATCGAGGAAAACTTACATGATTACGGTTCTGTGAATTTGAATACAAGAGCAAATTTTGGTAACTGTACTGTCGAAACCTTATGAATTAACTGAACATGTGCTACTGTATTTAGGAATCAGAGACAGAACAAATAGTTGATGCCAAATCAGAAGGAAAGGAAGCATTTGCAAAGGGGGACTATGTCTCTGCAGTCTATTCCTTTACTCTGGTATATCCTTGAACCAAAATATACCATGTACTTGTTGGGATTATAACAATGCTGCACGGTCAATATGTAGTTCTGAAATATTATGCTCCCATGAAACATGATGGATGTGCCTTCATTTTGCCTTGACATGAGATAGCAAAGTTATCAAACTAATGCTAACAGAACCTGTTGAATCAATTTACCATTGCTCAAACAAACCCTGCGATACTGAGTTCTCGTTGATTGTTAATGAAGGCAATCCAGATAGACCCGCTTGATGCCACCTTATTCAGCAATCGGAGCCTATGCTGGCTGCGGCTGGGAGAAGGGGAGCTAGCTCTGACAGATGCTAGGCAGTGCACTAAGTTGGCTCCTCAGTGGGCCAAGGCATGGTACCGCGAGGGCGCGGCTCTCAGCTTTCTCAAGGTATAGCTCCCGTTATTATTACACCAAGTTCAGCCCTGCAATGAACCTATTCTTATATCTGCACTGCACCTGAAACCTGGTGTGTGTATCTCACTCTATCGGCATTTCTTGGTCCACAGATGCACAAAAAAGCAGCTGAGGCGTTTGAGGAAGCACTAAAACATGACCCCTCGAATGACGAGATCAAGAAAGCGTTAAGGTACTAGCAGTGCTCTAGTTCAATCCTGTCTATTGTTAATTTCAGTGATTACCCTGAATCGGTGCACCTAACAAGTTCCAGCTCTTTCCTATATGCTGCTTTCATGATGTGAATGGAACTCTTATCAGGCTTTTTGTTCTTTACCTGCAGAGAGGCCATGCGGAGCTCTGCGCGTGCACGGTGAAGAGAACCCCTTGAGCTGCTGCACCCCTTCACATGTCCTCTCGCATTCACAACTAATCCTCTGTAACGATCTACTGGGCTGATGCTATATGTTGCCAAAGATGTGTCGCTGGCTTGCTGCAAAGACTAGTTTTGCTCGTTTGTGATGAGCTAGCTGTAAGATTATTTTGTGGCAGCCGATGGTAAACTTAAGCAGAAAGCATGTCAATGAACTGATTTATTGAACTCCTGTATATTATGATTTGCCTGATCGTCGATCAATCAACATTTTTTTTTCTGTAAGTTGCCGGTAGCACTGGCCTGCCATGTAAGATTCGAGTAGGCAGCCGTGTCGACCGTATCATCAAGCTTTTGATGTGCGAATCCTTTTTACCGATAGCAAATTCTGGGCCGCATGAAAAAAAAATCAGCAAATTCTGGACCGCATGAAAATTAAAAATACAACAAATTCTGGAAGATGCAAACTGCCAGATTCTTTTTGTCGTGGAGAACTGCAGTTCTGAGGGCCTGGGCCCATAGAAAGTTGGACTGGGTTGGGTGGAATTGAGTCATTTCGAGACTGGGCTAGGCTCCACAACGACGATCGGCCGCCAGTGCCGGACTACGCTACACAAGGATACGCCAAGGATAATACTGCTAAATACGTATAAGGAAGTATCAGACAAAAAAATCTCTATCACTATTAAAAAACGTATTGTGATTATGAAAGAGCTTGAGTAGCACCTAGCAGACCCATGTTCGACTCTCCGTGAAAGCGATTTAATTGAGTCTGAAATAAAAACTATGGAAAAATGGTTAGAGCTTTTCAAAATGTACACGACAGGTGGGCCCCACCCTCTACGCTCGCTCCTTCCATCCTCCTCTGCGCGGGACGCCCCTGAGTCGCTGCATCCCTTCACATGTCGTCTCACATTCACAACTACTCCCTCCCTCACAGAAACAAGTCCTTTTGCGATTCAAATTTTGTCTCATAAAACAAGTCGTTTTACTTGATTTGGCAGGTTTATATATGCATGCATGCATATAACAATCGGTTAGCACCAAATCTGACTAAAATATAGGAGCAATCAAGGTCATTTTACATTTTTGTTAATCTGTTCTAAAACGTGTAGAACGGCTTGTTTTTTTGGACGGAGGGAGTAACCTCTATGACCATGTGTTGCTGCAAAGACTAGTTTTGCTCGTTTGTGATAATTGTTGAGCTACCTGTAAACTTAAGTAAAGCATATCGATGAACTGGATTATTGAATTCATATGTTATAGAATTATTGCTGGACTGTCGATCTGTTATCCAAGCTTACATGTGCGAATCCTTTTTACCAACAAGGCAACAACAAAATTCTTAGCCGTTTCAAAAAAGAAAATACAGCAAATTCTCGAAAGTTGGGCCCATGGAAAGTTGAGCCTCTGAATAGGGTCCATGAAAAGTTGGGCTGGGCTGGTTGAAATCGAGGCATTTGGAGACTGGGCTGGGCTCCGCCGCCGTATCGGCGTCCCGTGTCCCCCGCTCCCTCCGACAACATGGTCGCCATCAGGGCTGCTCTCGACGGCAACCTCCGCCTCCTCAAGAGTAAGCGCCGCCCGCCCGCCGCCTGCCGCTACCCTCCCTCCGGTTCCCCCCGCGCGCGCGTTCCGCCCGTTGGTTTGAACGCTCGTGTATGCAGTCGTGTGTGCGCGTTAACTCCGCCACTGCTGAAGGTGCATGCACCTTGATTTTCCTGGCCGCCATCAATGGGAGTGTCCCCGTCATGCAGTACCTTCTCGGCCGTGGCGGTGACCCAGCGGTGGCCACCTCCAGGGGTGCCATGGCGCTTCACAATGCGGCAGATCAGTTTGGTGCATAACCCCAACCTCTGGAGTTCCATGGAAGACTTTGTCTTGCGCATAAACTCTTCTAGCTGTTTTCTTGATTCGGAGTTTGTGTTGTGCCTTTCTGCCTCCAGGGCATTGCGACGCTGTGAGGCTGTTGTTGTCCAAAGGTGTTCCCGTGGACCCTGTCGATCACCGTGGAACGCCGCTGCACTTGGCTGCAGTTAAGGACCAGGATCAGACTATGAAGATCCTGCTGGAGCATGGTGCTGACGTGAGTTGGTAGTTTAGCTGGGCGCCTGTAGAGGAGAAAAAGATCAGCGATGAAGTGTGCTTTATTGAAACTATTTTTCTTTGCAGCCCAACAGAGTCGTCCACCATCTCTTTTCCCCTCTTGTGATGGCATGCACTACAAAATCCTTGAAATGCATGAAGTTACTAGTTCAGGTCCGGTCACTTATTGACTTTGTGTGTTCTCCCTTATGTCGTGATTTTCTGTAAGAAAAAATGCCTTGAATTGCTTTTATTATTTAATGTTTCATGCGGGATTGTATTTTCATTTTTATCTTTACAATGCAGTACGGGAAAATTCCAATCATGTGTGCAGCAGACTGCCAACAACGCGAGCTTGTTGAAATTCTCTTTCCTCAGACAAGACCAGTCCCATCTCTGCCAGACTGGAGCGTTGATGGGATTATTGAAACTATGAAATATATGCCTTTCAGAGCTATGGTAAATAATATAACAGATTTCAGCATAACCTTTACTGGAGTCTATTAGTTGTTCCATGTTTTCTAATTTACTGCCGAAGTTCATTATGCTGTTGTGAATAGTTTAGGCTTCAATCTCCATGTTTGCTAATTTGTACTGCAGTAGTTTATTAGGTATTGGTGGACCAGGTCCTGCTATTGCTTTTAGTTCTCTTAGGAACTAGCAAAGCTTCCGAATCTAATCTGTTGTAACTGGTGTTTCTAGTAGTACTGGCACTTGAGAACATTTAAACCCAGCAGTGATCTTTAGGATGTGTGTTATGTACTTATATTTCAGTATAATTGCCTGTTTTAGTTGGAGTTTTATTTTTCTGTAATTGCAAAGTTCTGGATAACTTGCTGTGCTTTTATGGGCATTCCCTCAGCCAAGCTTGCAAAGAGAAGAGGGGGGAGAAACATGATTATGATTGAGTTGCCATCTGCAACATTTATCATACAGTTATTTTTGTAACTTCTCTTCTATGATTTTTGGTACTCCACCCCATTTGTTTTACCTAACATGCTATTTTGTTTAGGATGAAATTTCGGTGGAAGATGATATTGCTAACAAGAAGGCGAAAGGAAATGAATTATTTGCAAAGGGGGAATACCTTTCAGCAATATACTTCTATGGCACGGTAAACTCTGGAGACAATCTAAAGTGTTGTTTGTAACCATACAAACTGTTGCATGGTAGATGCCTAGTTCCAGAACATCTGGCTCAGTAGATAGGAATGGACCTCTCAGTTTTTCTTGTAGCTATAGCTATATGTCCGAATGATGCTTCAGGGTGATAAGCTTCTTTGTGGTTTGCTCACAACAGATGTTTGATTAATTCCAAATAACCTGTTAAATTGATGAGCATAATATCAACAGAGTTACTCATTATTATTGTAGGCAGCAAATAGAGACCCGCTTGATGCCACTCTGTTGCCAACGTTAGCCTATGCTGGTTGCGGATGGGAGAAGGAAATCATGCTCTGACAAATGCTGCCCAATGTAGAATGCTGAGACCTCATTGGTCGAAGGCATGGTATCGTGAGGGTGCGGCTCTCAGCTTGATTAAGGTATGTTAGTCATTATAGCAGCCGCATCAGATTCAGCCTTGCAATTTAATCTTATATCTCATCCTGGTGGTTTGTATCTCAATGCCCAGAATTACAAAGGAGCTGTTGATGCGTTTATGGAAGCACTGAAACTCGACCCCACGAATGACGAGATCAAGAAAGCATTAAGGCAAGTGCTTTTGTTTCCATTATTGCTGCACAGGGACAGAACCACTCGAAGGCATGAGAAAATAAAACTCATGGTCCATTTGTTTGTGTTGAGATCCTTTAGAATGAGAATAAAAAACTGAGTACATGTTCTAGCATTTGGTCCATGAGTTCACTTAGCTGCCCCCCCACCTCTTCCCATATATCTTTCTATATCATCTCTATTAACTCTTTGATTGTTTCAATTTACAGGGACGCCATGGAGGCCATGAAGAGTGCGGCTTCGCTCTGATGAACAGAACCCTTGAGCAGCTACATCTGTTTGCGTATGACATTAAGGCTAATCCCAGTGGGGAGTTTCATTTTGATGTTTCCAGGATGGCCACGTAAGCAATATGAAAATGAAATGGTGTTTGAAACTACCTCTACAATGCAAAGTTTCATGGTGTGGTTTCATAGGCACTACATGCAAGACACAAAAATGTTGGTAACTGTGCATACATGATTTCATCTAGATGAAACTCCTCTCACCTCTCTCCTCATTAATTCATTGCCACATCATCAAAACTGATGACTTGTCACCCTAATTAATGTGCATGAAACCTCATGAAACTCTCCACTGGGACTAGCCTAACAATCCTCTGTAGCACTAGATGATACTTATATCATACGTAGGCCCACGTAATGCTGCGAAGACTAGCATGAAGCTATGACTTTGATTGTTTTGCTTTCTTGTGAAACAAATCACGTGATGCGCAGTATTTTGCACTTGTATTCGGATGCATATTCCACAGAATGCAGAATTTTGTCAGGCAGGTAAAGGTTGAATAGCTTAATATAAGTTTGAATACAAGAAGAAATGCAGTTTAATGTTTTAGATAATATAGCTTTGCAATTCAGAAACCAAATCGCCATAAAAATGTACCAGTAGATTGAACATTTGTTGCAGGGCGTTTATGCTCAAACAAGAATTTTACAACTATTCGTCAATACTCTAACTAGTAAGTATCAAGCGGTGAAGGTTTCAGGAGAGCCCGTATCCAGTGCCTAATCCAGCACAGCACAGAATTCCACAATCAAGTTGTACAAGCAAGCATCGACCTTCTGGGGAATGGCTGCACAGGCGGAGGTTTGCAGCTCGCGCGGCAGCTGGACACTATGCAGGTCGGCATTCGTATTGTTGGCATGTTGTTTCCCTCCAACATCTGAAATGGGTCGACCGGAAACAATATGCATATGGAGGGCATTGTTGTTATTGGATTGGCTGAGTGCCCTGTTTCAAACAAAACACTTGTATATATAGTATATCTACAGAAAGAGGTTTGCTAGGCACGCATAGTGCATACACGTCATGCGTACTGCGTGCATCATCAAGTGAAGCATGAGCGGGAAATGATCAACCTACTACTCGCTAGCAGCTATCTCATGCATTGTCGATCGGCCACAACTAGAGCATGGGATTTGTTCCTTTTAGCACGCACAAATCGAGCAGAATACGGCAGCAGTTCCCACAGGCCAGCTATGGATAATTGCAGCAGTTCAGTTCAGGTCTTCAGGACAACTAACGGAACTTCATTACATCTTTTTTTTTAAAAAAAGGAAAATAAGGAAAACTGAAGAATCTGCAGTCCCATATATGCAGTAGGCATCCGAACTTCCAAGTGCATCATAGTGTGACTTTCAATTTGCACAGCATACGTCTTTCGAAGAAAAAAAAAATTCCACAGCATATGGAACTCCATATCACAGTGAACTTTCAGGGGGCATTTTTACCATTTCCCTGAAACAAAATGTGTACTCATCATCTCGAGGATGCCACGGTGATGAGAATTCTGGCCAATGGTATGACATATATATAACCGGCAAGTATAGTTTATGAGCCAAAGTGCCAAACAAGAACAAGGTTCTGCAAGATTACATACTCAAAACAACAACACTTAAGCTAAGGATAGCACAACCATACTGTATGATCACACTTGCAAACAGGGGCGCGCCTTCAGATCAAGTTTGTAGAATCTTTATAGTATGGAACCACTTGCTGATCCAACCCAGTTTCACTAGAATAGCTGCTGCAAATCCCACACCAAAGCCCACACCAATGCAGAGAAACAAAACAACATCGACACTATCAGAGGAGCTTTTCAGATTTCCTTTGCTTTGGGTATCCGGAGTGCCACATAGTTTGGATAGAGGGGGTCCACAGAGCCCCACATTGCCATCAAATGAGCTATCCTGGAACGTCTCGAATTGACGTGATTGCGGTATCCTTCCATGCAATTGATTGTTGCTGAGGTTCAAGACGCTAAGGAAGGTGAGATTTGTTAGCTCTTGTGGAATCTCACCTGATAGCATGTTTGAGGACACTCCAAAGAAGTCATGCTGCCAAGCTGGGGTGAAATTTCTCCACTGAAGGCATTGTGAGACATGTTTAGTACATGTAGTGAAACAAGATTTCCAACCGACACAGGGATGGTACCTTCCAATGCATTATCTGATATGTCTATGGCTGTCTCAAATGTCATGGCAGACCCTTTGTATGATATTGTGACTGAGTCTTGGTAAAACCCAATAGTTGTTAGGTTTTGATGGTGTGGGGACCATCCTTCGGACGTCCTTTAATCACCTGTATCAGTCCCTGGAATCAGTGCGCTGATACAGGTTTTACACAGGGTTAGAATCGGAAGCAATAAAAGCGCAGCAAATAAAGATCAACTACCTTCGCCTTAGCGGAGAGTGGCATTATGACCCATTCCATGGAGGGAATGGACCGAGGTGCCCTACATGTCCATGTACCTGTAATAGTTGAAAGCAAGGCTCAGTACACCTATGATTGGTACTCAGCAAGCCTGGAGCGAAGAATTATAATGCATGCAAGGGAATGAGGTGTAGGGGTTATATTTAGTGGGAAAATGTAAAGTTATGGTTGTAAACAGGGGGTGGGAGAGAAGGATTAAACAGTTGTTTGGCCCTGGAGGGGAATTCTCATCCCTGCCAGTTGCCATATTTTAGTTCCATCCCAGAGACCGTCAGGGTCCTTCTGGGCCGGCTTATGCCTTGCTCTCTTCTGGGCCTCTGCCCATCTCACCATCTCATATTTTATAACAGGTGAATTCTAATCAACGGGGGCTTTGACTAGATGGGCTCATGACCGTGAGCCACGGCTATCCGGATAAGTTGATTAACTCTGCAGAGCTTGTACCCTATGCCATACGGTCGGTCAACGCCTACCTCCGCAAAAGGCAGTGCTGACCTACGAGACCCTTACCCGCCGGTGTCCGTCTCCAGACAGCATTCCCTAGGTCCACCCACAGGTAATACTGGGGTCTGCGCAGGGGTCCCATATCTGTCCACTAAGGGACCTTCCCGGGGAACTGCATGCATTAAGGATGGCAATCCTGCCATCGGGCCCTACCAGCCCAGTCACATGTGACCCGTGCCGACCAGTCCCAGCCCTCTGTCTGGAGCTGTCTCCAGTATACCTGTTTCCCGACTTGGCAACTGGACACGACCAGGCACCGTTAGCTACTCGGTCTCTGCCTCGGTCGGCCTCCGTACCAATCATGCGGCTCCTTGGGATGGATTGGCTAGGATCTGCTAGCGGGGTGTGGATCAAGGCCTCACATTACAGGTCATTCCCGAAGGCTATGTCCTTTTTGGCCCGTACGGCGGTACTGGCATTAGAAAGACTCTCCCGTGAACCGGTCCTTATGCGACCAGAGTAAGCCTTTGGGACAGGATCCTCTGCCGAGGCTGCCTCCCTTACTCGCAAGTCCATCCTTACGGGGTTTCTATTAGTTGGTTCATTTATATTAAATCCCAATATTCACTCTCTTCTCTCAGAAGCTCTTCATAATAAATAAAATATTCAGAAGTTCTAAGAAATCTACTTCTAAATAGGTCATTGAAGGATCGTGATCGGGGTTATTAGTATGTTATTTGGCTAGAAATGGCTCTAAATCAATGTAGTGGTGGAATGTGGAGGGTTTTCCTTAGAATTTAATAAAATATCCAGTCCATATTATTAACTTGGTTGATTTTATTATGCAGGAACTGGGACTGGCATGACCAAGGAGGTGGTGCCCAGGACTTGCCTTCATGGACGGTACTTGGACGTCCGCTAATGCATACGTGTATTCGATGTTGACCAGGCTTGGGCTTCTGGTATTTGGAGCTTCGGCATCTTGATCGGAGCCTGGTCACACCATCGACCTAACGATCAATAAAACATGGAAAATAACATTTAGTATAACAATACATCAATCAATTCCTATAGAATGGGAATAAAGGATAAAAAGAGAGGGATTAGGGTTATCGGGAAGTAATCCATTAATTATGGTAAATAATCGATGGATTCAAAGGAATGGAATTTTCGGGAAATTGATAAGTAATTTCCCCGGATACGATTGAACGTGAACGGTCAGGGAATTATATGGATTTCTAAAAGATAATCCCCGGATGACGGTGGCTTCTAAGAAGGGCTTGGAGTAGTGGGTTTGGGGATTATTGGATAGCTAAGCAATAATCCCGGAATGATTAATGGATGATTATATTAATTATTTAGAAATGAGTTTCTAAATAATTAATGATATGGAATACAATTGGGTAGCATAATGGCTTGGGTTTTATCAAAACCCAGTGTGGGCCCCGCCACCCGGCGGGCCGACCTAGCATGAAATAATGTCATTTCCTAGTAAAGGAAAACAGTAATTGCATAAGAGTTGGCAGCGGCTAACCAGAATTGAAAAGTAAAGATCGGAACTAGGACCTGATCAAGACGACTTGCACAGCCGGTGAAGGGAGGGAAGATCTTCCGATGGAGCTGCAAGATTAAGCAAGTCTGAGTACCACCGCACTCAGCAAGTACAGAACAATTGAAGGTATAAACATGCATTATTAGTTGACCGGTGATTAATAAATCGGTGTTGGGTCCTGGAGGGGCAAGAACCTCCCTACCAGTCCCCCTGGTGATTCTGGCCTGGATCCTTCTGTCGATCCCGCAATCACCTTCATCTTATTATTATCACTCCTATGGGCTATTCTTGGCTAATCTGTGGGAGCTTTAACCAGACTGGCTCATATCCGAGAGCCACGGCTATCGATAGATTAGATAACTCTGCAGAGGTTTGTACTCTTGAAACTATACGGTCAGGCGACCCTCCCGTTGCCAACGATAGGGTCCCCCTACGGGACTCGTATCCACTGGCGTCCATCTCTGGACAGCTTCCATCAGGGTCTACCCACGGATGCTACTGGGGTCTAAACAGGGATCGCATAAACGTCCACACAAGGACACTATCCCGGGTATGGATGCATCATATAGATTAGGGCATGCATCGCCCGTGGGCCCTACCAGCCCTGTCACATGCGACCCGTGCCGACCAGTCCCAGCCCTCTGTCTGGGGCTGTCTCCAGCATTTCCGTTGCCCACCGTGGCCCCTGGGGTAGCTTTACCAGAGGTAGCTGGTGGAGTGTGAGTCGAGGCCTCACATTACAGGGCATTCCCGAAGGCTATGTCCTTTTTGGCCCGTATAGCCGTACATGGCGTTGGAAAGACTTTCCCAAGAACCGGTCCTTAAACGATCAAGGTAGGCCTCTGGACAGGAGCTCCTCCGAGACTATCCACCCTACCCCGCATCTTCTTCCCCCTGGGTGCCTCTCGCAACCAGGGTTTCTGGCTCTGGGTAGTGTCTTAGTAGCTGGGAATATCTGAGTGGCTAACTCTCCATGCAACTACAGACATTTAGCTAAGAGAAGAGCATGTTAATGCAATTGATTATCATGAGCAAGGAAATTGTTAAGACTTGCCTGATACGGTGGTAGTCTCCGCCAGGCTATAGCCCTGAGATTTCCTGGCGAAGTATCTATACAAATACAATTATATGACTAATCAATCATCACAGCGAATGAATTAATTGTGAGGAGAGAGGTTAGGGAGGAAGGCCATAGAGGTGGTTTCTAAGTTAAGCAGTGGATTGCCGGGGGTTTCGCGGGGTGTCTCAGGGTCTTCGCGGGGTTTAGAGATGTCAGTGGAAGGCAATAAATTATTTCTAGGTTTAGGAAGGCTTCTAGGGAATCTAACCTTATGAAAAACCTTAGAATATATTCTAGAAATTTTAGGAATTTATTGGCTATTTATGGGGCTCTACTTTGAATTATGCATAAACCGGGGTACGTTAATGGAGGCTTCCTATAGGCTGAAAAAGAATCCTTCTAATTCTAAGCCCTAAAAATGGGTACAAATATTTTGGATGGTATTAAATAGCTTATTATTTTCCCTGGTATTTTTAGGTATTTTTGGGAATTTTTTGGGAATTTCTAAGGTGAAGAAATGACTCTTTGGGTGCACTAAGTCGGGTGTACCTAGCATTTCCTCTGTGTTTGTGCGGCTGACGAGTGGGGCCAGCTGACGCCAGCACTGGCGCCAGCCCGCAGGCCACTGTGCTGTGGACCGGCAGCGTGGGCGCGTGGACCATCTGGCCCATGGGTCTGCGGTCCACCAGACCGGGTGCACGCGGGGCGGGGAGGCAGAGGTGGCAGCTGACGCGGGGCGCGGGGAGGCTGGCAGGCGGGGCCCATGCTCGCGTGGCTGCCACGCAAGCACCACGCGGGCGCCGGACTTCACGGCGGCGCTGAGGGGTAGCAGGGGAGGCTCACCGGAGAGCTCGCCGCTGGCGACGCCAGGGCGTCTCTCGCGGTGGGGAAGGTATCCACGGGTTCAGGGAGTCACGGCGGGCGTGATGGGAATGATCTCGTCGAGGATTGGTGGCTGGCGTGACGGCGCGGGCTCGCCGGAGTACGGGCGGCGGGCGGTGCGAAAGGGGAAAGCGGGGTGAGGAGTATCCGGGGCTTTGGCCAAAGCTGGGGCACATCCCTGGGTGGTGTGGAGCGCGCTGGTGTGCGCAGGTGCGGGGGAAGGGTGCCAGGGCCGGCCGGCGGCTCGCCGGAGTACGGCGGCACGCACGGCAACCGGCCGTGGCTCGGCTAGCATTGGGGGGAAGGGAAAGGGAATGGGGGAAAGGGCCGTGGTGGCGCTGGTGTGCTCACCGTGGTGTCGCAGAGGTGGGGAACGACCGGAGCAGCGGCAGGGTCGACCGGCGGCTGCCACTCGTCGCGGCGGAGCTCGGCGGCGCTTGCTCCGGGCGCGTGCGCCTTCCAGAACGTGTTGCTACGTTCCTTGGCGCCACAGGATGCTCTAGACAGCGTCGCGGCGGCCGGAGGGGGATCCAGGGCTTGGCGGCGGCGGGATTGCCGGCGTGCGGCGGCGCTCTTGCGCTCGCGGTGGTGGCGTGGCCGTGGAGCTTGTGAGGTGGGTTGTGGTGAGGATGAGCTCCATCCGGGCGCCCGCAGGGCCATTTATAGCCTAGCGGTGCTCCCTGGGGGCTCACCGGGGCAGCGGGGCTGACGACACGCGGCGCGGCAAGCTCGCCGGCGTGCGACGCGTGCCGCCGCGGGCGTTCGTGCGGATGACCGGAGAGGGGGTGTCGGCGCCGCGCTTCATGTGCGGTGGCCTCGCGTGGTACTTACACGCGTCCCGCGCGCCTTTGACGGGGCTATCCTGGCCGGAGGAGGGGAATCGGGCGGCGACGGCGAGGTACAGCCGCTGCAAGATGGGGAGAAGGGGGCTCCCGTGCCGGGATGGCCCTTCTGACGTGAGCAGTGGATGGAAGAGGTAGCGTGGCGTCGATCTAGCGGCTGCCACGAGGGTTGGGGGCGATGCGGTGGCGGGATGGGCGCGCGGCGGCGCCGCGCCGGAGAAATGAGAGAGGGGGGAGGAACCGGAGAAGAGAGAGGAGGAAGAAGGAAGGAGGGAAAGTGGGCTGGGCTGAGAGTTGGGGGACGTGGGATGGACTTCGCGGGGAGAGGCTGAGAGGGGGAGAGGCGCTGGGCTGGGCCGCGCGGAAGCGAGCCGGGGGAGGGAGTTGGAGGACCTAAAGCGGACTTTAGGGGTTTGGGCCGCGGCTGGCCGGCCCGCCAAGCTTAGAATTCTTTTCCTTATTTTTCTAAAGGGTTTGATATTGGTTTTTGAATTCAAATTTGAACTAGGTTCTTTTTAGTTTAAGTCTAGGGCTTCCGATACTAGTTTTGTCCTTATAGAGCACTCAAGTTATAGAACTTTATTTTTATTTTTCTGTTATTATTTTATATTCTATTATTCCTAGAAATTCCTATTCTAACCTATAATATTCCTTATAAATCTGATAATTTATCTATTAATTAATTAAATAATCCTTATTAATTTTGAGGGTGTCACAGATCTACCCCACTTAAAGAAATCTCGTCCTCGAGATTGGAGGATGGTTATTAGTTAGAAGTTGGGTTTTCTGGGCGAGGTACTTTTAGGAAGATTACTTCTCATTTTATTTTGGTATGGTGATTCTTTTGGAAGCTCTGAGAAGTGTTTCTATAGGTACGCAGTGGTTATTCTTCTTTGGATTGGGGTGAGTAGGGTTTGATGTGGGTTAGGAAGTAATTTGGTGGAGGGGGGGTAAGGGTGGTCAAGGGTTTTCTTTTGATCGGTTTTGGGGTTAAGTCTACCCCACTTGGAGTGACGGGGTTAAGGTATATTTTCGAAGGGTAGGTATGAATAGGAAAACCAAGGTTTCAATATGTTCCGAGGGGTGGATTTATTCGTATGGGGTTGGTTCTTAGTTCAAACATCAAACAATTTTTATTGAAGGAAATTTTTACATTTTGAACAATTTCCTTCCACACAGATTTCTAGCTAGCGATATATATACATCGGGGATATACCTAGGCCTGTACATTATTCTAACGTCTTAGAGTTCGTATTTCCTATTTACATTTTTACATATTATCTCGTGTATTACCCTAGATGGAGTAGAAGATGTCTTCATCCGGCAGCGGGTCCTCTTCTTCGGGAGTCTCAGCTCTTTCTCCCAGGTACTCTTCCTCAGCTGGGTCACGGTAAATCTCTTGGATGATCCGGTCTTTTTCAGATGAAGTCTTTGATCCTGGAATCATTCGAAGAGCGATTGTAGCTACCATTTGTGCCTCCGTCGTCAGAGGAGGTGCAGGGTGAATTTCCTCATCGCATGCTCCTAAATCCAGGGTGGTGATAGGGATTGCGTAAGTGGTCGGCTTGATTTCCTTCCTGAATTTCATAGGTACTTGGTAGAGCATTTGCTCTATTGCTTGAAGTCTTCCGGTATCTGACTGTTGCCATCCCATCTTCATTCTTCTTACTTTGTCTTGAAGGTATATCACCTTTTGAGTCAAGGTGGTGAGATGGATTTGATTGTCCGCCAGATGGCTACGCTGGCGACCTAAGCGATATTTCAATTCCTTATTTCTTTTGGCTTGATTTCCAGTGTCGGTCTTGGCTAGAGATTCTACCTGGCTTTGCAGAGTACCAATCTGTCATGGAAAGAGTTTTGTAACTGCTTGTATTCTGTCTGCAAAGCTTGTAGTCTCTCCCTTAGGCTGTCTCGCTCCTGCTGATAACGACGGCATCGTTCTCCTTGATGTTCCAGCATTCTTTCATAAGTCTCGGTCTGTCCTTTCAATACCATCTGCCTAAATTCTCCTTTCCCAATGTCTTCCCTTAGTTCCTTTAGAACCCTGGCACTAGTTTCGAGTTGCAGATTATAGCCTCTTCGCTGTCCTTCTAGAGCCAGGATATGCTTGTGTTGAGCTAGGACATATTGCCCTGTGGCTCTACAGCATGAGTCATCTTCGTTGCCGGGTGCTTCTTCCATTTCTTCGGCTATTCGTGTTATGTTCTCCGATCCTTGCCCATGCAGCATTCTGGGCAGTAATCGGTACGGAGAATCTGCAAAGCGGTCAGGGTTTTCGGTATGTAGTTGACACAACATTTTCTGGGCGGCTGACTGCACGGCTAGATCAAGTGAATTTTCCACTACCATTACATTGGTAGGGTGACGATCCGGATTCTCAGGTGCAGCCGGCACGATAAGGGTAATCATGGCAGTTCCTTGCTCATGATTTAACCCATACATACTTCCATAGAACTGGGTATGTTGTGAATCGAATCGAAGATCCTGAAGACATTGGCGTAGCAAGGCTGGGAATCCCTGGTGGTGGTCACCGCAGAACCGAACCTCATTCCAACGGTCCATCTTTCCTGCACAAACATTCCTTTATTTAAACAGACTGCATGATTTGGAACATCCCCTACTACACAAGCTATTTTACAACTCTTGTTCCCTGTACATAAGTATATATTCCCACTCGTTTCCTTTTCATTTTACTATTCTCACGATCCCTTCGCCTATACTGAGCATTACCCTCAAAACTATGGGGAAGGCGATCCCAGGCGAGAGGGCCCCACATCTTCTTCTGTTAGTCCATGTCGGTGGAGAACTTTCAGCATCTTATCCCTCGGTCCCACTACTAAGTAGGTTTTGCCTAGATTTGGGTGGGGTTTAGAGGTAACTGCTTGGTCGGGGGTGTCGGGGTCAGGGGATCGATTATCAGAATTTTCTCCCGCTGATTCGAAACGCAGCGGGGAATGAGCGGAGGGAATGGTGGAGGTAGAGTCTAGTCCTGACACTTCCTCTTCCATGGGTTCTTCCTCCGAAGATTCTTCTTCGTCAATTATTTCCACTTCTTCTTCTTCGATCAGATTTTGCTGATTTTGAGCGTCGTGCTGAGCCTGATTTAATGCTTCAGTAAGTGCCTCAATCTCCTCTTGCCGTTGAGCTAAGGTCTGGGTAAGGTTTTCAATGGTAAGTTGGAGCTCGTCTATGGTAGAGGTCATATTCCTCATAGCGGTTTCAGTCTGATATTCCGATAAAGCGGCTTGATCTTTGGTCTTCATCAATCGAAATCGGGCACTTCTTTCTCGGTGACGTGCTTCTTCCGCCTCTTGGCGATAAGTTTGTGCATCCATTTCTTTCTGGGTATGAAGGTTATATAGGGAGACTGCGTATTGAGTTGTGGTGGCTAGAACGTGATGGAGTTCTGTGGGTTGGACTAGCTGTAGGTGTTCAATTCGTTGTAGCCAGTGATGATTTGTGAGGTCTAGTATGGGAAGGTATTTGGCTGGGGTATGTTCGGTTTCAGTCACATGTCTGGAGAGGATTTTGGTAAGGGTTCGGAAAGCTATAATTTGGAGCGTATCTGAAAATTCAGTTCCCTCGGCATGCTCTACCCATGGTACCCACTCTGGATGTGCTTGGATGCCGGGCATTCGGAGGTACATCTCGCAACTCCTCACTCCATTCCTTTTTGTCTCTTTCCCCGAATACTCTGCGTATTGGCCGTATCCCAATCTTTGCAGAGTATCCCACAGAATCGGGGAAATCCATGCTTTGTGATGTAATGCCCGTGCGTCCATCCTTCCTCATCAACCCAGTTGTCTCAGCTATCCCAGCGCTGATCCTCTGCCATTTACCTATAGTGTAGAAAGGAAGGTTAGAGAATTCCCTTCCTTTGCAGAATAAGATAGAAGAGAGCCATATTCGGGTGAGAAAAAGATTAATTCTACTTGTTCGCGTATTCTAACCCTCAGGGTGTTTAAATTAGGAATTAAAGATGTATTTTACGGCTTAACACGGCTCTGATACCAACCCTATGGGCCCCGCCACCCGGCGGGCCTACCTAGCATGAAATAATGTCATTTCCTGGTAAAGGAAAACATTAATTGCATAAGAGTTGGCAGCGGCTAATCAGAATTGAAAAGTAAAGATCGAACTAGGACCTGATCAAGACGACTTGCAGAGCCGGTGAAGGGAGGGAAGACCTTCCGATGGAGCTGCAAGATTAAGCAAGTCTGAGTACCACCGCACTCAGCAAGTACAGAACAATTGAAGGTATAAACATGCATTATTAGTTGACCGGTGATTAATAAATCGGTGTTGGGTCCTGGAGGGGCAAGAACCTCCCTACCAGTCCCCCTGGTGATTCTGGCCCGGATCCTTCTGTCGATCCCGCAATCACCTTCATCTTATTATTATCACTCCTATGGGCTATTCTTGGCTAATCTGTGGGAGCTTTAACCAGACGGGCTCATATCCGAGAGCCACGGCTATCGATAGATTAATAACTCTGCAGAGGTTTGTACTCTTGAAACTATACGGTCAGGCGACCCTCCCGTGGCCAACGATAGGGTCCCCCTACGGGACTCGTATCCACTGGCGTCCATCTCTGGACAGCTTCCATCTGGGTCTACCCACGGATGCTACTGGGGTCGTAAACAGGGATCGCATAAACGTCCACACAAGGACACTATCCCGGGTATGGATGCATCATATAGATTAGGGCATGCATCGCCCGTGGGCCCTACCAGCCCTGTCACATGCGACCCGTGCCGACCAGTCTCAGCCCTCTGTCTGGGGCTGTCTCCAGCATTTCCGTTGCCCACCGTGGCCCCTGGTGTAGCTTTACCAGAGGTAGCTGGTGGAGTGTGAGTCGAGGCCTCACATTACAGGGCATTCCCGAAGGCTATGTCCTTTTTGGCCCGTATAGCCGTACATGGCGTTGGAAAGACTTTCCCAAGAACCGGTCCTTAAACGATCAAGGTAGGCCTCTGGACAGGAGCTCCTCCGAGACTATCCACCCTACCCGCATCTTTTTCCCCCTGGGTGCCTCTCGCAACCAGGGTTTCTGGCTCTGGGTAGTGTCTTAGTAGCTGGGAATATCTGAGTGGCTAACTCTCCATGCAACTACAGACATTTAGCTAAGAGAAGAGCATGTTAATGCAATTGATTATCATGAGCAAGGAAATTGTTAAGACTTGCCTGATACGGTGGTAGTCTCCGCCGGGCTATAGCCCTGAGATTTCCTGGCGGAGTATCTATACAAATACAATTATATGACTAATCAATCATCACAGCGAATGAATTAATTGTGAAGGGAGAGGTTAGGGAGGAAGGCCATAGAGGTGGTTTCTAAGTTAAGCAATGGATTGCCGGGGGTTTCGCGGGGTGTCTCAGGGTCTTCGCGGGGTTTAGAGATGTCAGTGGAAGGCAATAAATTATTTCTAGGTTTAGGAAGGCTTATAGGGAATCTAACCTTATGAAAAACCTTAGAATATATTCTAGAAATTTTAGGAATTTATTGGCTATTTATGGGGCTCTACTTTGAATTATGCATAAACCGGGGTACGTTAATGGAGGCTTCCTATAGGCTGAAAAAGAATCCTTCTAATTCTAAGCCCTAAAAATGGGTACAAATAATTTGGATGGTATTAAATAGCTTATTATTTTCCCTAGTATTTTTAGTGGTATTTTTCTGGGAGTTTTGGGGAATTTCTAAATTGAATAAATAACTTTCTTGGTGCAATAAGCCGGTGTACTAGCGTTTTCTCTGTGTTTGTGCGGCTGTCTATGGTGGCCCCTGACTCCAGCACTGCCCCAGCCCGCACGCTACTTGTGCTGTGGACTGGCAGCGTGGGCGCGTGGACCACTCGGCCATGGGCCTGCGGTCCCACGACCGGGTGCAGCGGGGCGGGGAGGGGAGGTGGCAGCTGACGCGGGGCGGGGAGGCTGGCAGGCGGGCCCATGCTGGCGTGGCTGCCACGCAAGCGCCACGCGGGCGCGTGACTTCACGGCGCTAGGGGAGCAGGGAGGCTCTCGGGAGCTCGCCGCGGCGACGCAGGCGTCTCTCGGGGTGGGGAAGGTATCCACGGATTCAGGAAGTCACGGCGGCGTGGGGATGATCTCGTCGAGGATGGTGTCTGGCGTGACGGCGCGGGCTCGCCGGAGTACGGACGGCGGGCGGTGCGAAAGGGGAAAGCGGGGTGAGGAGTATCCGGGGCTTTGGCCAAAGCTGGGGCACATCCCTGGGTGGTATGGAGCGCGCTGGTGTGCGCAGGTGCGGGGGAAGGGTGCCAGGGCCGGCCGGCGGCTCGCCGGAGTACGGCGGCACGCACGGCAACCGGCCGTGGCTCGGCTAGCATTGGGGGGAAGGGAAAGGGAATAGGGTAAAGGGCCGTGGTGGCGCTGGTGTGCTCACCGTGGTGGCGCAGAGGTGGGGAACGGCCGGAGCAGCGGCAGGGTCGACCGGCGGCTGCCACTTGTCGCGGCGGAGCTCGGCGGCGCTTGCTCCGGGCGCGTGCGCCTTCCAGAACGTGTTGCTACATTCCTTGGCGCCGCAGGATGCTCTAGACAGCGTCGCGGCGGCCGGAGGGGGATCCAGGGCTTGGCGTCGACGGGATTGCCGGTGCGGCGGCGCTCTTGCGCTCGCGGTGGTAGCGTGGCCGTGGAGCTTGTGAGGTGGGTTGTGGTGAGGATGAGCTCCATCCGGGGCGCCCGCAGGGCCATTTATAGCCTAGCGGTGCTCCCTGGGGCTCACCGGGGCAGCGGGGTGACGACACGCGGCGTGGCAAGCTCGCCGGCGTGCGACGCGTGCCGTCGCGGGCGTCCGTGCGGATGACCGGAGAGGGGGTCTCGGCGCCGCACTTCATGTGCGGCGGCCTCGCGTGGTACTTACACACGTCCCGCGCGCCTTTGTCGGGGCTATCCTGGCCGGAGGAGGGGAATCGGGCGGCGACGGCGAGGTACAGCCGCTGCAAGATGGGGAGAAGGGGGCTCCCGTGCCGGGATGGCCCTTCTGACGTGAGCAGTGGGTTGAAGAGGTAGTTTGGCGTCAATCTGCGGCTGCCACGAGGGTTGGGGGCGATGCAGTGGCGGGATGGGCGCGCGGCGGCGCCGCGCCGGAGAAATGAGAGAGGGGGGAGGAACCGGAGAAGAGAGAGGAGGAAGAAGGAGGAGGGAAAGTGGGCTGGGCTGAGAGTTGGGGGGCGTGGGATGGAATTCGCGGGGAGAGGCTGAGAGGGGGAGAGGCGCTGGGCTGGGCCGCGCGGAAGCGAGCCGAGGGAGGGAGTTGGAGGACCTAAAGCGGACTTTAGGGGTTTGGGCCGCGGCTGGCCGGCCTGCCAAGCTTAGAATTCTTTTCTTTATTTTTCTAAAGGGTTTGATATTGGTTTTTGAATTCAAATTTGAACTAGGTTCTTTTTAGTTTAAGTCTAGGGCTTCCGATACTAGTTTTGTCCTTATAGAGCACTCAAGTTATAGAACTTTATTTTTATTTTTTCTGTTATTATTTTATATTGTATTATTCCTAGAAATTCCTATTCTAACCTATAATATTCCTTATAAATCTGATAATTTATCTATTAATTAATTAAATAATCCTTATTAATTTTGAGGGTGTCACACCCAGGGTTTGATCGGACGGCGAAACGGCGTTTGCGGGGCTTCGGACGGGGTTTTGGCGGGGCATCAGGATAGAGCGACTGGGATTTGGAGCCAGGGTATAAATCCTAGGGTATTAAGCATATGTAAATGCTTTAGAATAATCCCTAGTATTTATGGAAATTCATGGAGATTTTATGGAGCTTTGGAATAGGATTGGAAATATTTGGGGTACACTAATGGGGCTTTTCTATTGGATGAGAGCTACTCTTTTGGGATTTAGGGTCAAGAAATATCCTAAAATGGTTTAGATGGTTATAATAGGTTTAGAAATATTCCTAATATTTTTGGAGAATTTTGGGGAATTTCTGGAGTAAAGGAAGTGCTTGAAATAGATGTTGGTGTACGAATTTGGGGTGTACCTAGCCATTTCAGGGGCGCTGACGCGGGCGTGGGGTCCGGCTGGCGCACTGTGCGGTGCGCCGGCTCGGTGTGTCATAGTGGACCGCGCGGCATGGCTCTGTGGTCCACTGCACCATGTCCACGCGCACGGCCAAGTGACCGCGTGACGGCGGGGGTTGACGGCGTCGCCTCCGGGCCCACGTGTCGGCGAGCGGTGGCGATGACGGCGTCAGGTGCGGCCGACGGCGTCAAGGCGGCCGTCGCTTTTCCCCTCCCCTTCTCTCTTTGCTTTCCTTCCCTCTCGTCGGTAGAGCAGGGAAAGGAAAAGAGGGCGGCCGACGGTCGGCAAAGGAGCTACGTCAACGTTGAGAAACTCACAAAGAGTCGGGCTGTCACTAGCCCTTTTCTCCCTCAATCAACCACAAAGGAAGATTGAGTCACTTACTATTGCTCTCACAAAGAGAGGGGGAAATACAAACTTCCAGAGGCTCAACCACAAGAGGATGGAAGCTCACCGGCACCTCTAACCGTCTAGGAGCAAAGCTCCAAGAGTAACAAACGCGAATCGACGAATCAAAGAGTGCTTCAAGTCTTCTTGAGATGAACAAGTGCAAGCTCACAAGGATGCTCAAGAACTCAACCCCAAATCTCACTCACACCCAAACCCTAGATGAATCTTGGCTAGAATCAATGCTTGGAGGTAAGGGAGGGAGTGTATTGAATGCTTTTGGGGGCTGGTTGGTCGGAGAGAGAAATGAATGAGGGGGTATTTATACGCAACCTCCAAAATGTGACCGTTATGTGTATTTCGACAGGGTGTCGGATCATCCGGCTCAACGCCGGATCATCTGGTCTGGTCACGACTTAGTTCAAAAATAGCCTCAAACTTTCCAGGTCCGGATCATCCGATATAGGAACCGGATCATCCGGATTCACTCAGTACCGAAATGTTCACTGGGACCGGATCATCCGATCCCTGCCAGTGCCAACTCAAGTGTGTGATTGTGACAAGTGTCTCTCATATGTGTTTATCATCTCAAGTAAATAACTTTTGGCACCTTGAGTCAATCAAATGCGTCCCCCTTGATAGTACGGTGGTCCTACACTCAATTTCAAACCAAAAAATAATTTAAATGCTTTTCAATAGCTCTATCACCGTGTAATTTGAATTGGGGACCTTCTCTTCCTTTTCTTTTCAATTCTTTCATTTATTCCTACACACATTCTTATACAAGCGCATCATATCCCAAAATGTGATTGTCAAGAATCACCAAAATCAAATTAAGGCCTAGATGCACTTTCAGCCGCGCCTGAATCAATTCCACATGGCCGGGGGCGTGCGCCGCCGTCAACCTCCAATCCCTAGTGCCCGCGGCCATTGCGCCCTACCCGTCGGATTCCGCAAAACCGGGGACCCGCGCCTGAGATGGCGCCGCCGCCGGGTCAGGGTGCGCACGAGCTCACGTCACCCTGAGCTCACGTCACCCTGTGATTGCAGGTTGACTGTCCAACGGGCGCACGAGGATGGCCATGTGATGAGGAAGACGAGGTTGATGTGTCGGCACAAGCACGGGAGCCAGCTTCGAGTCATGGCGGCACGGGAGCTTGAGGGCGGCGGTAGCGGACTGGAGCGGCCTGGCTAGAGGATACGAGGAGGGAGGGTATTAGAGGAGAAGAAACAAGATATGAGGGGTCTTTCTGCAAATTGGTGCCACGCGGGCAACGCCACTGTAGGCAAAAATTACCTCTGTGGACGAATTTGGACCTAGATGGGACGATTTTTTAGTTAACAGACCTGGATGACCGGTTTTTTAGTTAACGGACGGGGGTAAAGTTAATAGACCCCCAGTGAAATTTACTCTTAGTACATTCGGGTAAAGTTTTAAAAATAGAATCTTTCACATTATTAAACATATATTAATCATGAAATTAAATACAGATTTCGTCCGTAAATCGCTAGATGAATCTATTAAGGCTAATTAATCTATCATTAGCACATGTTTACTGTAGAAATTTATTGTCTAATTACGGCCTAATTAGGCTCATTAGATTTGGCTCGCGATTTACAAGTGATATGTGGAATGCGATTTTTTCGACTTCATTATGCTATGCATGGGTACAAACATTGATGTGATTGATGTGTAAAATTTTTTAACGGGAACTAAACACCCCCTAATGTGTGTGGATCGCGAAATGAAAGCTCTGAAAGCTTATTCTGGCGGCAACAGGTGACTAGGCGAGTGACAGCATTGTCATCAATCGTTCGGTACACTCGGGTCCCTTTCCCTTCCGAGCTGTAACATGCACATCATGCAAGCGACATATGTCATCTTGAATTCTTGATACCGAGAAAAAAATTAGCCTTTATGGTGCATGATACTTGAGTGGGGCATGCTAGTAATTGGGGCAAATACATTTAGGTTGCCTAATAGGCGGTCTCGTATGTTGGCATGTAATCTTTAGATGACTTAACAAACATGTAACTTCAGATGTGTAAAATATGTGATCATTTTAAGTTGTCTCATAGTAATCACATTTTCATAATTTTTGCAACCACAACTCAACTCATACATGGTAGAGTAGTCATCTCATAGTCGTGAAATTTAGCTTATGAGACGGTTGTTCTGCGAAAAAAAATGGTTTCTTTCTCTCCTCGCCCTCTCTCGTCTTATGTGTCATTTAGATGAAAATCAAGGGATTAGTTTACATTATTTTTATAATGAAATGGGATAGAATTCACTTTAGACTATTTTCCATAATACCAGAGGCCGGTAGTTTTATAGAAAACATAAAAATCTAAAGAATATTGTTGTTTAGTGTTTAGAATGAATCTAACAAACCAAATTGATAACGGGATGTTTTTAATTTTTAGGATTATTTTTTAATTCAATGGTCTCGTAGTTAACTTGGACCTAAACGCGAGGGCAGTAATAGTAAGATTATGACTCGCTCTTTCGTAGCTTTCAACCTTGCGAGCTTATATAAAAACAAGTCTATCTAAATATTTTAAAACAGATTAACAAAATTTGAAATGACCTTGATTGTCATGCAAATCTGTCAAATCGGGTAAAATGACTTGTTTTATGAAACAAATTTTGAATCACAAGACGGTTTATTTTTAGGGACGGAGGAAGTAGTACCGAAGCTGCAAGTAATATTTTGGTGAGTTGACAATGAGCGTTGCCGATGGAAGATTTGCAGTATTTTCGTGTGCCGTAGAGTGTAGGTAAATGCGACTAACGTGTCGAGACCCACTAAATGTACTTCAACTATCGAGATTTGGGCAGTACTTCTCTGTCTCTTAAGAGCAAATATTATAAGTCCTACTAGACGGGATGTAAGTTTGTCCACGTCAGAAAAATCCTAGCTGGAGGAGTGAGAAAGGAAGAAAGAGAAGGAAGCGGGCGCATAGTTCTTCGCCGGGCTAAATCACGCGAAACGAGAAAAGGCGCTTCGATGCGAGAGACGGAGCCGGCGCAGTGCTGGCCCCCTTCCTCCGTCCGGATCCACTGCGCCACCAGAGCCCATCGCTGTCTTCCCGTTCCACATCTTCCTCCACCGCAAGCCTTCTCTGTCGGCAGCCGCGATTCCGCGCCACAATGCCGCCGACGCCGAGCAAGCGCAGCTGTGCCTCCGTCGCCCCGCCTTGGTCCGCGCCGCCGCTGTACGCAGCTTCGTGCGCCACACGCCGCTAGCTAAAGCTCTGCACAAACAACATCTGACCGCTGGAGGTAAAATCGGCAGCAGCCACTACGTGATTCGCTAGTGGTTTCAAATTAGGAATTTGCATGCAGGATTAGCAAGCTTGTTTCTCATTAAAAAAAAGCTTGCTAGTGTTTGTTGATGGTTTGCTGCTTAGTAGCCATGATTCAGAAGTTGCAAGCTCATGTATTCTTTCGTTTGGAAATCTGAACAGATGGAAGCCAGGAGGCAGGAGGAAGAAGTCCGAAAAGGTGAAAAAGTGAAGGACTCCAGCTCTAGTTCTATAAAATTTGTGTGCTGAAATTTTAGTTCTATAAAATTTGTGTGCTGAAATTTTAGTTCTAAAAGGTGAAAAAAAGGAAGAGTACTCATGTTCGATGAATGGCCACAAAGATGCAGGCCACAAAATGTAAAATGCACATACAAATATAAAGTACTTCTGTCTTTAATGCCATCAATCTCCTAGCCAACCTAACAGTCAGCCCATAATATGAGTTGGCTATATTATCAGCTGTATGTGACATGGCAATCCCTTACAGCCAGCAGCAGGCTAAATTATAAACCTTGCTCTAATATCGGTCGCTCGGGAACTGTGCTGCCCTCACAATCCTGGTTCCCGAGCAACAGATAAAAGGGGACGGAGAGAGTAGTACACAAGATAATAGGATTTATAGCAAGCAAACAAACAATGTGTTTTGGGCCCTGTTCGTCGAATACATGGCAAATATTGCCAAACAAGTTATTTATTCATCCAAGAAACAACGAGAAGGATTCCCCAGCTGAGAATAGTTGCATTAAGACTGACGCATGGTTTTGTTCACAACTCTCATGGAGATTTGAAGGGATTACATGAGGCCTTCTTCGGTGCTTCATACCACCCTATGATAGTATAGAGTATGGAGGGATAGGCAATTTTGTAGTTAGACTGTAATATAATTTTTTATTGAAAGCTCATAACCTAAATGAACATATGTGTAAAAGGAAATAAATATATCAAACTAAATGAGTATGAAAATAGAAATAATTTATCTCATAATACTCCTATACCACTATACTACTCGATCTATACCACCTTATACCACACGTTAAAAATATTTTTCCCCATAATGCTCATATATTACTATAGTACTCGACCCATACTACCTTATACTACAAGTGACGTTTCAGTGGTATACAACTAATTTGGACCGTCATATCATTTTATACTAGTCATTTTCAAACACCAGTGTAAGGTAGTATGGAGCACCGAAAAAGACTTATTCATGGGAACAAAGTTGAGCACCAAGTGGAGCAAATATTGTTCACAACTCTCACATAGATTTGGTCACAACTTCTCATGCTGCGGTAGCCTGTAGCACCGGAGTTGAGCATCTCGTTTGCAAGCTTGCTTTAAAAAGCGTAGGGACAAGTTGAAGTGAGCTGTGCAGGTCTCAGGTGTCGGGCTGGACTGGATATCAATCTGTTTGAAGGCCTATCTATATCTACATGGTGCCAGCCTACTGGGCCTGGTCCATTCTTGAGCAAAAAGGATGGGCTGGTCCAGAAACGATGGCCCTGTTTTTGCTAGCGCTGTTGGCCCATTGCCGTGCCGCTGCTGCTTGTGTTGTGTGACGGACCCAGCAGCCATGGAACGGAATGCACAGCAGGTTCCGTTTTTCAGATAATTCAAGCAATAACCCTCGGCGATTCGGAAAAGAACCGAAAATCCGGTGCTAAGGATACTTTAATAGAGATGTGCGTTTGAATTTAGCAAAAAGAATAAATGAATAAGTTAACGTGGATTCAACCTGATGCGTGTGAACGAAGCATTATTATTTCTATTATTTCCGCTCCAGGATTAAAAAAAACCCGGCTCGGTAGTATGAACATGTTTCAAGCCGATGCTCTAGTAATTCGCCAACAAAAAAAACGATGCTCTAGTTTCTGTGGCTTGTCGAGCTCTTTTTTTTTTTTTTTTTTTTTTTTGAGGATCTTGTCGGGCATTAATTGGGGGTACCAACGCAAACGTTTGATCCAATTTGAATACAACTGATTTCAGCCAATCGATCTGGACAAGAATGCCCTCCGGCTCACTGGGCCGTTCGTGTTGAATGAGGCACATGCAGTGGTGCAGTGTATCGCCGGACAGTCAGAAATGGTGGCCTGGCCATCACTTCTCAAGATCTGCTACAGTTTTTTTTCTGAAAATAACTGAAATCGAGCGTAAATGAACAGTACTCCAAGATGGTACAAGTATGTAGACAAGGTACCCAAGATGGTACAAGTTACTGCATCAGATGACAAAGGGCCCAAAAAATGTCATTCTACAGGGTATAGTGATGCACAAATCGAGCAGAACAACAGCAGTTCCGACAGTCAAGTCACTAATAAATCATAGCTGGATACTACAGCAGTTTCAGTTCAGGACAACTAACGAAACTACACATTACATTTTGTTTCAAAAAAGGGAGGAAAAGGAGAAAAAAACTGAAGAAGCTGCAGTCCTATGTAGCATCCATCCATCGCTCCCAGCTTCCAAGTGCAGGTTAACGATCTGAGCTCTGTTTACTCAACCTAAAAGTCAATTATCACAGCCTACCAAATTCCAAGTCACGAGGCCTTTAATCACATCTGTATAACAATAACAACGAAAGAACAAACAAATTCTCAAAGAACAGAATATCATCTAGCAACATCAGTGAGAGGATGAATACAACAGCGAGGGCGCTGGCTGCAGAGTGCTGAGCAACCAGCTACACTGATGAGTATATATGCTGACGCTCAACCCTTCATCTTTGATGGCTTCTTCCCAGGAGAACCTTGTTCAGACTATAGGAGGTCAGAAGGTGAACCATGGTACAATTTAAGATTAAGCAGACTTTGGCCGCCCGTAGCTTATCACCATCACATAATCTCCACCAGAGGAGCCCACCATCGTGTGCAGAGGGCGTGCCGGGCCAACCCTCAGCCACCGCTCCACCAAGTTGCGCACAGGTTGAATGGGATTCACTGACTGCCCGCAGCAGCTTATTTCAACCTGTAAACATCAGGATTGGGACTGTTGAGACAAGTTGAAAACGAAAGTGAAAAGCACATAGCCTTCTAATTGCAATAGAAGAACAGGCAGAACAAATCCACCCCCATACGGGTTCCAACAGCAATGTAAGCAGCATTTTCACTACAAACTCTATGGACTGCTTACATATATCAAGACTGTAATACGAAAAAATAAGCACAGCGAAATAGTCACTAGACAATATAGGTGGGTAGGAATCTTACCTCAGATTCGCTTGGAAGACTGAGCTTCTGCATAATGTACTTTTGGATGGATGATGCAGGTATGCTTCCATCCCTATCATTTGGCAATGCATTAGGCACAGTTGACATAACTTAAACGTAGTTCATTCAAATAAAACAAACAGCTGCTGACTGAATCGACAGCTCTGCCACAACTGTGAAGACTAACTACGAGTAGGAGATCATGTCATGGTCAAGATAGAACTATGAGGTTTTTGTAGACTCAGGCCATGGTCGAGATCAAACTATGAGATCTTTGTAGACTTGTTAAGTTAACACTAAGCTGGGTTAACTAATGTATTTGCATATAATGCATGGCTAAAGTGATAGCAGTTGAAAAGCTTATGGCCATTAAAAAATGTCCACAGAGGAAATGCCCCTGAGTAGGCCCTGACTAACAGTCCTATTTGGTTCCAGGGACCAGAAATATGAAACTGGGTAGCTAAACATAGTATAAGGAATGTAGTCACATGCACCACACGGGTTAAATTTTTCAGCTCATAATTAGCATTATGCATTTTCTTCAATTGGGCCAATATGCATGCATGACACCATCACCTATGACAATGAAATACATAATTTCTATTTTCTTGTTCCCTGCTTGATGCTTATCTCTTATAAATATATGTCAATGACTTCAATTTTGGATGCGTGTTTAAAAAGTAGTTAATATAAGATCAGAACTATTAGTGCATCAGTAGCAGAACGGAGTAAGCTCACTTTATTCTCAAATAGTGGCAAGGTATCTGAGGCAAGGGAGGGTCGCCTTTCCTGGAAACAATAAGATAACACAGATCAGAGATGGAACACATCTAATATATTGCTTTGACTAAATTTATGATTATTGATACTATATGATGTGACTTACTGGTCAAATGAAGCAATTAATGAAAACCATATTGGGATGAATTTCTTCCCGCTCTGGATACTCGCAGCATTGGAAGCAGCATTTGCTGAAGGTAGGGGATGCTTCCTCTTCCGGCCAGGCCCTTTCTTTCTAAGCAGCACTATTGGCTCAGGATCATCCTTTTTGTCATCTTCAACTTTGGACTTCTGAGGAGGCTCGGGCTCCTTAGCCTTTGTTTTGCTAGAATGTTCGCTGCTGGGAGATTCACTGGGCTTATCTCCCTTAACAGCTGGACTCTGTGCACTTGTCCGGGGCTTTGTTTTGCTTGCAGCCTCTACAAGACAATTCAAAGGTTTCCAGAGCTCTGACTTATCCAAGTCCTTATTATCACCTGCTTTATCTTTATTACCAGAGGGACGACTCGATGTATCCCCATTAGACAATAGCTGCAAATGTTAGCATCAAATCAGTGCTTCCTATTGTCTCCATTTTTCCATTGATTCCTTTTGGTGCACACTCATGCAATGTACTCCAAAGATAACACAAGTAATAGGGTATGATTCAATTAGAATGCTCGGGTAATTTATTACCTGTCTTCTTGTTTGGGGCACTTTGCTCAGACTATTTAGCAAGGTTGAAGTATCAGTTTGCTTATTTGAGTTATCATTATCCTTTTTCAAAGGATCCGCAATGATAGGACCCAAGCCACGTAATGCGGCAGCTTTCCTGGTAACCGCTCTTGTTCGCCGCCCTGTCGAACCTGCTGGTGTTATTCTAGGTGTACTGACAACCAATGAAGAGATAGACCTCTCTTTCCTTTTAACAGGTAGTGCAATGGGAGATTCGGCTTCTTCTGCATTAACCTTCTTTCTTTTGAATGGAAAAACTTTTGACCTCACATCTTGTATATTGTGATCAGGTCTGAAATCATTGTACCAAAAAGTTAATAAGAAGAGGGGGGAGGGGTAAGATACAAGCTAAAAGAAACTTGTATTCGCTGGTTTTTTTTTCCAACTCACAAATGCAGCAGGATCAAGAAATAAAAGTTCTCTTGGTCAAATAGCCAATAGAAACATCCAACCGGGTTATATAAGATAACTATTATAAACAAAATTATAACGGATGAGAATTAACGCCAGGGGGTCAACCACAGAATGCATATCTGGAGGAACTCACAAGAATTCTTATGTAAGAGGTCCATGGTAAACTATGCATTTTTGGCATGAATCTCAGAGGATCCAAAATAGTAGAGAAAACCTACTATTCTCTGGAGTGCAACAATTTCTAAAGGTAGCTCTAAATTAAACTTAGGGAGCAATACAGCAATGTTCAAGCTTTATCCAGAAAGTGACATGAATGCTTTGAACTGTAGAATCTGTAGTTTTGTAATCTAATTTGTTTGTTACCATTTGCAGTTCAGAGAAAATATCTATTACGATGAGTTTGTAATAAAGTTTTTGTTTGTGCCATCTTGTACCCAATGGAAATATATGCTAACAGTGTAAAATCCAAGAAACTTAGCTGTGAAGTCAAAGTAGTACTGATAAACGTGTATTTTGGAAGTAAGAAAAGTACAAGAATGTATTGTAGCAAATCATATGTAGCACAATTAAAAACATAGGTCACGAAAAGAATACCTCAGCTTCTCGACTGGAGTGCAACCCAGATCAATTTTACATATTGGGCAATGATCCAACTCCTCATCATTGAGCTTCTTATAGATACACTTTTTACAAACTGCATAATACAAAGAACAAGGAAAATATAGGTGAGGATTCCACAGTACCAAGAAATTGTACAAGGCACAATGCAATGCTTCATTTCACATAAAAAAGGAATTTGCTTTCTACACAGTAGTTCCTTTCCATCGAAGACACCAAGAATGTTCCATACTGCAATATATCCATTTCATAAGTAAAACGATGTGTACAAATGAACAAAAGAGATTGGAATTGGCACTAGCATGGATCACATAACATGAAATCCCCAGATCCATTTAGAACTAGACCCAGAGGATTGAAAAACAAAGTGAAGCTTAAATTCACAAATGTCAGAATCAAATCATAGCTCTTGATATTTCAAAAGGCACACACAAAATCAACAGTTACACCAATCGACTCATGCATGCAGAGTAATCAAATAGTTTGCAGCTATTTACAGTCTATGATTCCACATTGTGGCATCAACAAATTTCTGTACAGTTCCATTAATTACAGTCCTACATCTATCTGTTGAGCTTGCATTGCACATCAAGAGGGGGCCTAATGTGAATGATGCACTTAAACTGACAGGCAACTCAAATCACAGCTTGTATAATGTTGTGAACAGTATCACCCTGAACATTATCTCAACAGGAGCCAAATCATTTAAGTATTTCACGGATTGGGGCAAAGATGGCCAATCAACAACCCAGGATTCAAACTCTACGTAAAATCCGCATGCTGAAGCCCAGCATTGATGCAGCATTGCATCAGAATTGAATAAACCGAATTGCAGCTCAGCCTGATAAGGCAAGAATGGAAAGCAAAGGAAGCTACCAAACATGGTCAACTCGGACTAGATTTACGTGGAACCGAGAGGCGAAACCGCAGCACAACTCGGAACTCACGCACGTCCCGAGAATCGCAATCCCGCATGAACGCCCAGAAGGCCGTGCAGCGCCGCCGCAGATCGCTGGAAATGAATCGACGCCGACGGCACCAACCCACGTCCCCCGGACCCCCGGGGCGGCCAAATCCGGAGCAGCCCCACGAATTGAATCGCCGTCGCGGGAATCCCCATTAGAAACGCGCGGAATCTTCGTGGAGATGCGAGCGTTCGAGCACGCCGGGATCGGCGGGGGGAGCGGCGGAGCAGGCAAGGTGGAGCAGGGAAGGGACTCACATGTGTGGAGGCACTCGGAGATGGTGGTGGCCTCGCGGAGCAGGCGGCGGCAGAGCGGGCACGTCATGCAGCCCGTGAGCAGCTCCCGCTTCACCATCACCACGGCGCCGTCCGCCGCCGCCGCCGCGGCGACGGCGCGGCGGCGCCGCGGCCGGCCGCCTCCCCTCCGTGCCCTCTCCTCCCCCCGCTCCCCCTTCACGCCCGCGGCATCCGCCTTCACCACCACCTCCTCCTTCGCCCGCGCCCCCTCCCCCACCTTCGCCTCGGCCTCGGCCGGCGGCTTCTCCGGCGATGCGGGCCCGCTGGTCTGCATGGCGTGGGCCCCAGCCGCGAGACTAGCTCCGCATGCCCGGGGAGGGGCGAAGCAAAGGCGCCGCCCTTTATTGCGCCGGCGCCGACGCTCCGCGTGGAAATGGGAGGAGAGATCGAAGAGGAGGAGGAGGAGGACGCGGGCGAGGTGGAGGCGGAGGAGTGAGGCTTGAAGCAGAGGAGGATGAAGAAAAAAAAAACGAAATTTATTTACGTGCTTATCGAGGGACGAGAAGCTGAAGGACGAAAGGCAATGAAGGAACAGGGGTTTTATTTCGCTATATTTTCTTTTTATTTTTCTTTCTTTTGTTTTGCCTTTTTTTGCGTTGCTTTTCGCGTGAAGAATAAAACCTTACGTGTTTGGATTCATTCACGTATACTCCAGTTGTCATCAACTTCTCCTTGTACGTGATGGTTTTGGTTTTGTTGGATCTGCATTCGTATCTTGCTTGCATGAGCTTTTGTTCGTTGGGGGTAGAGTGTGGTTGTGGTTCGTTCTCTTTCTTTACATAGAGGTATCTTTTTTTATCTTTTTTGTGATCATGTTGATATTATAAAGATTTGGAGCCAAGGTTGCAAAAACAAAAAATTATGGTGTTTCACAACTACTAGTGTTTAGAAAAGATAAAGTTGAGTAAAGGATTTTGAGGCAATAATTTATTAGATGAAACGTCTACCGATTTCCGCAAGATCTTTGGCAGGTTTTATTGGTCTCGGTAACAGACTTGCATGGAAACGGATCAAACGAAGGGTGCAATGTATGAGCAAAAGCGTGATCTAAAGTAAAAGGTTGGCATATGTGATATTGTAACGTGTACGATTATATTCCGCAACAACAGTGGCTAAACTTATATTTTGTTTTGCTTTGGTTCTTAATTTTTAACATAAAATGTCTAACGTACTCATGTCACATTGTTTGGACAATGTCCATTGTAGAATAATGTATGGGTACATTGTACATTGTGCTCGGATAGATTATTGCTTTTTGTTTGGGATTGCAAGTGAAGTTATATATTTTATCATAGTACAAGTGTACACCAACAAAGAAAACAATCGACGTCTATATGACTTGTATATGAGGACTGATTACATATAGTGCACAGCATGACTACTCTGACTTGCGCTTAGCTCTTGGCAAAGATAGTTTTGCCTTTTGTTTATGTATGTATGTTTGTAAAGAAATAAAATAGGATGTGTGTAGTATTAGTAATCTGTCCTTGCGTGTGGTATTAGTGCTGCAAGATGGTTCTCCCAAGTTTAATCTACTAATAATCCCAAAGCGTCTCCTAAGTTTCTTTTCTTCTAGATAGTTAGAAACTGATATGTAACGTACAATGACGTATAGGAAGCTATACAAAACCATGCATCTTTAGAAGTCCCAAATCCTAATATGTGAACCAACACCCACGGAAACGAAACTTAACCGACTAAACACGTCATATTTCTAAACTGCCATGAAAACAAAAATCTTGGTTTGTATACTAGGATCACAAGTAGTTGTTGTTTTCGATCTTGTGTTTTTGGTGATTTTTCGGTGCTGTTCAACCTTTTCGGTCGGTCACAGACTCACAGAGAGGGGAAAAGATCCCGTGCTCCAGGATCTCAAGAAGGCCAAAGAGGACATGGTGGGCCCAGTGCCCAGCCTGCACACACTCTGCCACACATGAGACGCCGTCTTCTCTCTGTCGACTGTCGTCACGGTCAGCGACGAGACCGACGACCACGTTGGCTTCTGCTCGGTTTTTTTTTTTTTTTTTTTTTTTTTTGAGAAACTGGCTTCTGCTCGGTTGGTCATCGGCTCATCGGCGGCATTCGGCCACGTGACGTTAACAGTCTGTTACCGGGCCGCGAGACACTGAACAGAAACTGTCCTACGTGGGCCCAATACTTCCAGCCCATGGTGCCCAAGTATGGTTATGGCCCATGAGCAGGCCCATAATCTATTGGGCCCAAACTGTAAATTTAGCACCATAAAAAAAACCCACCTCGTCAAGCCCGCCACCGTCCGTCCCCTTCCAACACGCGCGCACACGAGGAGCACGAGGCCCACCGACGGAATCCGCTCCGTCCCTTTCGTAACGGGCGGCCCAGATCCTGTCGGGCCGTACGTTCCCCATCGCCATCCACCGGGCCCACCGCGCTCCCCCTCATCCCCCTCTCCACCTCGTCCGCCCCCGCTCCGTCGCATGACCGCTGCCGCCGCCGCGCTCCGCCACTCGCCGCCGACCGCCCCCGCCGCCGCTCCCCGCTCCCGCGCGCTCCTCGTGGGGGCGGTGGGCCCCGCGCCCCGCTCCCTGGCCTCCTGCTCCCTTTTCTTCTCCCCCAGGTGCGTGTGCGTGGCGTGGCGGACCCGCTACTCTACAGTAAACAATTTGGAAGAGCAAAATTCCAACAAGCAATCGCCTCGCTGCTCACTAAGTCAAAACTGAACCTGATTAGGTGAGGTTCAGTGGAGGATTTAGAAGAGGGGAGGCTAGAGGAGGATTCGATTGCGCCTCGTCTCCGACTCCTTCGTGGCTGAGTTTGACCGGGAAGTGCGGGGTGCTGTGGCTGTGGCTGCAGGGAGGCGTTCGGGTGGGCGTCGCTGCTGCAGAGGCGGAGCGGGCGGAGGGAGAGGAGGAGGGCGGCGGCGGCGGTGCACCAGAAGATGTCGCGGCCGCCGATCCTGTCCGTCGCGCTGCCGTCCGACACCGGCCGCGTGCTCAGCATCCAGTCCCACACCGTCCAGGTCCGGCACCTGCCTCATCCTTTTGTTGCTCGCGTTTGCTGCTTGCTCACCTCAAATCACTAATGGGATTAGGACATCTTCGCCTATGCCTATGCCTATGCCTGTGCTTGTCTTGTTGTCATGTTGTGGCCTTGCGCGATATGGCTTGTATGAATGTGGATGGAATGGATTCAGGAGCCCAAGCCAAGCAATGATTTTGTTGTGGATGCTAATTGTAGGCTAGGCTAAGAACACTGTTCTTTGTGGAGACTAGAGGACAGCGAGCGCCATTTTGTTGGATGAGTTCTGCGTGGATAGGTTTATGTTGGGTCCTTACAAGTGTACCCTTGATGAGCTCATGCCATGTATATAACGATGCAGGCAAGTGTGCCACGTTCTCTAACGTCATCGGCGTGACTGCCGCCTGCAAAGGGGTGTCATGATGGTTGTGTGACGGATCGGTAGTTAGTTCTGCTTTGTCTTTTGTATGACGGGGGGTCACAAGTTTGGTTCCCCCCTCGACTTCTGGTTGCGTTGGATTCTTGCGTTGGTGATTTGTTTAGCCAAAATAAGCTTCACGGTTTTGGTCCGGAGTAGGAAATTATTTAGCACTTTCACTTTCTGATTTGACATGTATGCTTGGCTGTTGGCTCAAGCTCTCATTGCACTGATTCAGGGGTATGTTGGCAACAAATCAGCCGTCTTTCCCCTGCAACTCCTTGGCTTTGATGTGGATCCGATAAACTCTGTACAGTTTTCTAATCATACAGGTACGCTTACATCATACAGCATCTCATGTGCAATTTGCTTGAGGCACCTAAATAATTCCTATTATGTTTTGGCTCAGGATACCCAACATTTAGAGGCCAGGTTCTCGATGGCAAACAGCTCTGGGACCTTATTGAAGGACTGGAGGAAAATCAGTTACTCCACTATACCCATTTATTAACAGGTGATACATCACAACTTCTTCTAATTAGAATTACCCATCCTTTATGCTGAGGAAGAGCATGCTGATTACTTGCTTGGTCTCTACTGATATTTCATCATTAATAGCAAGAGTATCTTTTACTGGCAATATATATGGTTCGTTACGCACAGAGTGACATGTTCTTTATGGTTCTCAGGTTATATAGGCTCAGGTTTCCTTTTTAGATACTGTGCTAAAAGTTGTTGATAAATTACGATCAGTCAATCCTGATCTTGTATATGGTAAACTCTTTCACCTTTCATTATTCATATGCTTATTTCTTCTTTAACAAATATACTAGGGACAAGTTCTTGTCATAGCTACAGACTAACTGGAAATGGTTAATTACTGTTTGCTATTTGCAAACCGGCTGCAGTTTGTGACCCAGTCCTAGGTGATGAAGGAAAACTATATGTTCCTCAGGACCTAATATCTGTTTATCAACAGAAGGTGAATTAATCCTTTTTAATCGTTTATGATTATCTCATATGCTACCAAGTACTTAGTTTTTAGCATGTCAAGGCTGTTATTATCACAACTAGTGTCACAAACATGCTTCCACTGTATGCCAACATGCGGTGTTCATGGGTTCTACACTTTCCCTTTTGACTCTTCTGTAGATTTTTTTTTCTCGAAAAATCTCTTCTGTAGATTAATACTATAGAACACTATATTTATACTGTATCTCATGTAGAACTGATTAGAGCTACTTATGTGCCCAACCTTTTACTCAGACCAGAACTTAGCCTTGTTACGCTTTTCTGCTACCGGGATATGGAGTAAAAGTTATGCAATAGTCCAAGGCATCTCATTTGAAATATGTTCTTTATGAGTTCTTATTCTTACGGTATGCTTATAATGCTTTGCAGGGCCCCATATATTTTACCATCCTAATATATTCATTTTATTATGAAACCATCTGTAGGTTGTTCCGGTTGCTTCAATGCTTACACCTAACCAATTTGAAGTTGAACTACTTACTGGATTGAGGTAGCCATGCTTTCCTTCTGAAAACAGAAAAATAGAGTGATTCCATGCCATATCCATGATATATATTCAGATTGTGTGCATACTTTTCTTCTTAATTGAATGTATACTTACAGGATCACCTCTGAACAAGAGGGCTTGACAGCTTGCAATAAACTCCACAGTGCTGGACCACGGAAGGTGTGCCTCTTATCTAATAATAGATAAAATAAACTGTGAAATGTCTTATATGGAATACATTGGATACTCATTACCTCTATGGTTCACCTCTATTGTTCTATTTTTCACCCTTTCAAAGGGCTGGTAATGAAGTTACTTGTGTATACATGTGTTTGGTTGCTTCCAGGTGGTTATAACTAGTGCGCTTATTGAAGGCAAGCTGCTCCTTATCGGAAGTCACAAAAAAACAGAGGTAAACTCTTTCAACAGAATTATGCAACTGTCATCTATACACATGCTACTAGGAATGTTCTTGAGTTACAAATGGAAACTATATACATGCAGTAGGATGTCTCGAAGCCTTGATATATTCCTCTGGAATATTGGTCAACTATACCTGGTGCACTATATTGAATAGCTGCCAGATTGGCGTCTAAGCTAGTTCTAAGCTGTAGTGATCACAATAACAGGTTGCCATGTCGGCCAGATCTGTCTGGTGTTGATTACTTCTGCAGATGGAATGATGGGTCTAATTTCGTTCAAATATACTATGTTGATTTTTTTTTGGTATTATAATATCATATGTATACTGGAGATTTACTTTGACCTTTTTTCAGGAGCAACCACCTGACCAATTTAAGATTGAGATACCGAAGATACCCGCATATTTCACGGTATATTGAGATATCGCTATCTTTTTATTGGAATGTGGAGTAAGGAATATGGTTGTTTGATTTATTGTAGAGTGGTTCATCTAGGAGTTTCCTAAATTGGTCCATTTAAACTGAGTAAAATCAGTAGGCATCTGGAAGTTAAATGCGTGTCGCAAAAGGAAAGGACAAAATATAACTATGTATATATTAGCACAAAAAAAGGTTACAAGCTTCAAGTATAAGATGCTTTTTTTTTTGCCATTAAAGTTTGTCACTAAGAATAGTAGAGATTAGGGGGATGATCACAGATGAAATGTTTAAAGTGTGCAAAGAATTGTGTGCTTGTTCAGTTTCTCCTGATTATAGGAGAGAATTGGATTGACCTTTCAACATGTTCAGGCGTTGCAAGCTTGGTGTTTATATAAAATTTCACATGGCTCCATAATGCTTTGCAGGGAACTGGAGATTTAACAACTGCTCTTCTACTAGGATGGAGTAATGTAAGTCTGCGGAAAGTTCACTGATGTTCTTATGAATTTATTTTTATCTTCTCGTGGTTTCTTGTTTCTTATGCATGGTTGCTTTGCTTGTGATAAACACAGAAATATCCTGATAACCTTGAGACAGCAGCAGAACTGGCAGTATCCAGTTTGCAGGTATCTCAGTCATGCTGCTCTATACTATGATCTAACATTCAAAACTGTTTATTACGCCTTATGTATGCTGAATGTAGGCAGCATTATGTATTAGCAGTCCTGATATCTGGTTTATTTGTTTCATGGATTTTCTCACATATAATTAGAACTAAGACAGGAATCTCAATTCACATTGAGGGCACAGTTCTCATTGGTTAGTTAGCAATTCACTCCTGCTAGTTTTCTGTTTTTGGCCTACCCTTCGAGGCTTCGATATATATCCCGCATGCCATGTTTAAAATTGGAGTATCTAGTTTAGTTCAGGTGCTCATTTGCATGTTCTTTGTAAAAGGCTTCAATGTCGTGTCAAAATTAAAATTGTAAGTCCGTGTTGACCAGTTGACTATTGTTGCACCTGGATATTTAGGATCCTTTAGGGATAATGGACCAATTTGCTTCCTAGGACTGTTACTTTGTGGCACTGTCACCGCTCACCACTATACATATAGCAATTCATAGTTCCAATACCATTACTCCTTGTGCAGGCACTCCTAAAAAGAACTGTGGAAGACTATAAGAGGGCTGGGTTTGACCCATCAACCAGCAGCTTAGAGATCCGGTTGATTCAAAGCCAAGACGACATCAGAAACCCAGCTGTTACATGCAAGGCTGTGAAGTATGGCAGCTGAATCCATAGTGCTCATGAGAAGCATAGTCAATAATGACAGGCGCCTGAAGAAGTGGTGTTAAACCAATTTGGTCTTCACTCTTCTGCAAGTATGCGCGGACCTCGAACAAGCGCCTGCCCTGACTTTCATGAAAGGCTTCAGTTTTGGAGTGCACTATCTGTTATACTGTAGCTCGAAATCCAGAAATAATCAGGTTTGAGGGTAAAAAAAAAGAAACGGTCAGGTTGATTTTGTTACAGTTTGTCATGATGTTGTGGCCATGAGACTGAGATTGTACAAATGGCAGATGCATCCCGTGCATACAAATATACAATGAAAGACAATCTTGTTGATGTTGTTTTGGTAATTACTAATTGAGATTTAGCCTTTTAACTTAGATGATGATGTTCAGTTGCTCTCTGTGGTTACAACACTGACAGCTGTGGTGCTTTGAGTCATTTTTTTTTTTCATCCAGAATAGGGCATGTGATTTCCAGTGATCTACGATAGTGGTTTTATTTTATCCAGAATAGCGAGTTTTCAGAAAGCAAAAAGAGTTGCTGCAAAATGCAAACATGATACATCTATCTACTAGTTGCTATGTAGAATATATGGAATAGATCTTGTTCATTCTGCGGTCGACACGCCTGAGCTTTTTTTTTTCTTTTTTTCCTTTTTCACTTGGAATATAATTCCTTGGGATCTCACCGCCGTGGAGACAGCCTTTATTCACACGAACCCAAGGACATAGAATAACAGGAAAATGGTACCAAAAAAAAAAGACAAGTTGCTTCGGTTCTCTATGCACGTCTGGTCAGCGTACCCTTGTGGGCTTAGATTACAGATGCACCGCGTGACAAATGCTAGGCCTAGGCCGAGCATACCAAATTACCATTCATATTGCATTTGAATTAGTGTTCCACATGCCTTGCGTCGAGCGAGCATATTCATATTTCATACTCTTGGGGGAACTTGCAAAAATCACATACTCGAGTAGCGACAAGCCAGTCATTGGGGTGTTTAAATTCGTAAAGTTTACACGAACACGTTTTCTAATGCATAAATTTTTTGCAAATTTTATAAAATTTGAGGAAACTAAACACCCCTGCTCGAATACCAAACAGCTTTGGTCACCTTCCTTGTCATAGAACTGCTAATTTTCTGTCAAAAGCTTTGTTGCTTCCCTGTCAAAGGTTGATATTCGTTCAAACAGATCCAAAAAAAAAAACAGAGAGAATCCTATGTAAAACTCATTAGCGACAGGAGAATCTTTGCTAGTAGCCGTGTGACCGTAGCGCCCGTTTTGAATTCACGGCGCCTGTTCTCTCTCTGCCCCGGCCGTCCAAACCAACCTTATTAATTTATTCTGCACGCACAGTCACGCACCCACAGCCGCATGGGATGAGATGGGATCTAGTCACGTGTGGGCCCCACGCGAGCGCTGGGGGTCACCGTCGTCGCTGTCGAGCCCCCGTGCTGGCGCCCGGTACGTGTCAACCACCACTGCCCAGCTTCTGTAGCTGCCCACGCGCTCCAGCTACAAGCCTACAAGGGGAAGAAGAGTTCGCAGAGGATACGGTACGGTGTTTGGATCCGGATTCTCTACGGACAGTAACAGCGTATGCGTCTACGAATTCCGTTTTTAGTCCCTGCTTGGCTGGATTGGAATTGGACACAGGGATTTCTTCTTCCGTCTAGGGGTGTTTTTCACGAAAAAATTTAAAAAAAATAGATTGAGTTGTCCAATGAGACAATGACGCCACCTACGCCCCTTAAATCGTTCCACACACTCACTCAATCCGGCCCCTTCCTCACTCGCTCAATCTGGCCCCTTCCTCGGCTCGTCCTCGGCTCGCTGCTTCGCGGCCGCCTAGCAAACCCTAGTGGTAGGCAGGCACCTGGCTTGCCGCCTCCGCAGGCGAAAGGGAGCGCCGCGCACCACCGCGCCAGGATGGGTGGGCAGGCGGCGGCCATCTCCGCTCTCCCTTGCCTGGCGCCCTGGCCTGCCACTGAACCTAGAGGACTAGATCGAGATCCTCATGCAGCCAAGCCAACCGGGCGCAAACACAAGCTATTGAAGCTAATCACATATGTTTTCCCCCAATCCGCCAGCCATATTCTCCAATCTACGTGAATATGTCATTCTTATTTATGAGATATTATATTATACATGCTCTATTTTGTAGGCTAGAAAACATGAATCCCCACAAAGAGAACCAAGACATTGAGCATTGATTAGGTATTTTCTTTATCAATTTTATTATTGTACAATTAGACCTTGAATTGCAATGTACTCTAGATCCTGCATAATAAGCACTTATATAGCATTTTAAGCACTTATATGGGCTATCGCTACTGTGGTTATCGCTGCTCGAAATATTCTAGGATATTAGGTAGTTTAAACACTTATTCAAGTGGCTCTAGTCGTTGAAATTCGCGAACTCCGCCGAGTAGGGCTACGTCAGTTACCCAGTATTCCTCTGTATCTCAGAACTCAGTAGTACTAACCACTAGTGCTGGCTGATGTGCTAGCATGTTTGAATCCTTTGCCCAAGTTCAGTCCAGTGACGCTGGGGGGTTGGCTCACGAGAGGAAAGGCATGGCAAAGCCGTTGCAGTATTCCTTTCATCCTTTGCACCTTTCCATGCCGGCTTCCTTTTTCAGGTTGACCTCTTTCCAGGCATGGCATGGCCGCAACTGCAACACCGCAAGAGATAGAAAGATCACTGCGTCACACGTTCTGGCGCGCTAACACAACACGCCACTCCCCCATGTCCTTTTGTCCTCGCCATTTCTACTTCTGAAGTTTCAAACCAGCCATCGACTATCTCATCTCTACAGCACGCTGATTGCCTGATTGAGTATTGACTAACCCTAGAAAGAGAAATTTCGGCTCGGAAACAAATCAGTGAGGCCCTCGAAATCTCAAGAGAAAAAGACAGGATCAGACAAGGAAAATTCAAAGGAAAACGACACCCGGAACAGAGGTCAGTATGGTAATCTCGCCTCCCCCACTAATCTCCGTGAGTCAGAGCAGCGGTTCAGGCAGCCACACATGAAAGCGAGCGGCTGCGTGTTTTGCTTCAGCACATGGAAACCATGTGTGTTGCTCTCATGGACTGATATTGGACCATCCAACCACCATATAATCAAACAGAGTTCTGAATTCCAGGGTGGTGGTGATAGGGATGATGACCATGATAATAGCATAATAATATTATATTATACAGATTGCTTCATTGGAAATCCAGCAGGATATTACAATATACAAAAATCCAAAAGAAAAGATCACAAATAATACGCATCATGTCTCCCTCTCCCCTCTCACTCAGCTCATCGACTGACTGACTTAACCTAAGCTGCTGCTGCTGCTCTCTGACTGTAGCCACTCACTCTTTTGTACAGATTCTCCATGGCCTTGGAATTTCTTGGTTGCATGGACGGACGGACAAAAACAATTCCATCAAAAACCAAAAATAAAAAAGGGCATCATTGATTGATGAACTAGGACAGATTACCTAACTAATCCCAACCTCCCTCCCACCTAATCCAATGACTAATGAATCCTCCTCCCAGAGAGATGGCAGGGACACATCAGGAAATCATGATTAATCCAAGAGGGCTCTTCTTTTTTGATATGCCCTTGTCCCTGCTCCTCTCTATGGATTTCTACCAATTCTCTCCCCCAGCTAGTGCTCCCAAATTTACATGAGGAACCTGAACCTGAAACTTTATTTACATACAAAAAGATCTGTGGTAAATAACCTAAACTCATTATAATTGTGGGGTGGATTGGGTGGGTGGATGGGATGGATTATATAGTTTTTAGGGGTTAAATTTAGGACAAATTGATCCTCAATTTCTCCCCTCCCCCTCTCCAGGAGCTTGTGGTAGCAAAAGAAAGCTTTCTTGCACCGTGGAGGAAGAGGAGGGTCTCAGGGTTACTTGGTGTTGTATGCACATCTAGGCCATGGCGGTGATGCCATGGCCACGGCCACCGCGGCTGCGGTCGAGGCAGTCAAAACCCTCAACGCGCACCGCGGCGGGCTGGAACGCGAACCGGGCGCGGGCGCACGACGCGCCGCGCGGCGACATGGCCGGCGCCGCCGACGGGCGCGGGATGGGCCGGGCCACCGCCACCGGAGCAGCGGCCATCACCGGCAGCCCCGGCAGGGGCACCGGCATGGGCGGGTAGTCCATGCCGAACCGGCTGTCGTGGACCACCGGATTCGAAGCTCGCCGCGGCGGCGAGCCGCAGAACAGCGGCGGCTGCGGGGACGCCGCCATGAGGCCGCTCTCCTCGCCCTGCCAAGAACCGGACACGAACCCGTCAGCGCCTTGTAGGTGGCAAAAATCACGCAAGAACTCGCGGATCTGGAGGTGGGGCGGCAAAAAGATCCCACCTTTGAGAGGAGGAGGTCGAGCAGATCCATGCCGGCGCCGGCGTCGGAGTAGCCGCCGCTCTGCTGGCACCGGAGGGGCGCGACGGGGCGCCGCGGCTTGGGGCAAAAGAGCGGGCTCTTGGCGTCGGCGGTGGCGGCAGACGCGGCGACGGGAAGGGGGCTCTTCATGGCGGCGAAGTGACTCATGTTTTCTTGCTTTTTTTTGGTTTTTTTCTTGTTAGCTGATAAGATCTAGAATTTATACAACCCTGCAAGAACAAGAACATACAGGTAATCGTTAGTTACATCAGTTGAGTGGCCGCAGAGATAAAAGGGCGAAATATTTCAGGAACAGATACGACAGATCTGAGTTTGGAGGGGATAAAACAGCAGGAGGATGAAAGCAGGTAAGAACTATTGGGTGGGGTGAAGCTTTGGGACGCACTTGTGAGAGTTTTGCTCAAAAAATTCAAATCTTTAAACAGATGTGTGCAAGAAAGTGTGTTCATGGCGGGTGTCACGAGTCCATGTGAAGATTCGTGGCCACTAGCCACACAGAAAACAGATGTTTCCAGAGATTTGCAGCAAGGTAGGTTACTAGCCCAAGGATGAACTAGTGCAGGAACAAGAACAGATCTCAACTATTCAGAAGGGAGCACGAGGTAGATGTTTACCTGAAGCTTTTGCTTCTGGATTCCCCTCTCCTAGGATACAGAGAGAGGAAGAAGAAGGCCAGGGCACTATTGTTACTCCTACCAAGAAAATAAAACAAAACAAGAAAAAAGAAAGCTCAAGCTTCGAGTGGAGCTGCTGGATGAGGAGGAAGGAGAGGAATGGAGGGGAATGGGTGCCTTAAATAGGCCGAAAATGATGGGGCACCACAAACCACACAAGAGAGACAGCATACCCGCAGGGTAGACCGGTAGAGGCAAGGGCCATTATTTTATCCATTTATTTTTCAAATTATAAAAGGTAAAGATATTATTTTTGGTATATATATTTAATCAGTGACGCATATGGGGGACAGATTGAGCAGAAGCTGGTGGGGGACAGGACATGAGGAAATTATTGATTTATTTTCGGCCTGCACGGCAAAACTGGTGGCATGATTGAGGAGTTTAACGATGGGGTCCTTTGCGTTCTCTGCTTGGTCATAAACTTGTAGTACCCTTTTTTATTTTCTAAATTGTTTTTCTTAGAGGATTTGGTCATGAGATACAGTGATGCTATTTAATTTTGAAGAATTTGTACTCACTCTTTGTTTCTTGCATTGTGCAGTGCTCTACGGGTACAATTCAGACCGGTGCCAATGATTTCAAAATTATTTGTGCTGCATGTGGATACAGTCCTCTTGTACAGTAGCCACGCCCTACAGTATTTGTCCCATTCAAAGTGTAATTGTTTGTTTTACTATTTTATAAAATAGCATTGATTAATAGTGGTTTTTGTTTTATAAGAAATTTTATTGGAACTTGCCAATTAATTCATGCCAGCTAGTAAATGGAAACTACTTATACTTTGAACTGGGACAAATTAAGGAGTTCGCATAAAAAAAGCAGCGACGTACTCCCTCGTATCGAAATATTTGTCGTCGTTGACTTTTTTCGCAACGTTTGACCATTCGTCTTATTTAAAAATTATGTAAGTATCATTTATTTTATTTGTGACTTACTTTATCATCAAATGAATTTTGAGTTTGAGTTATCTTTTTATATGTTTATAATATTTTTTTGAATAAGACGAATGGTCAAATGTTGCAAGAAAAGTCAACGGCGACTAATATTTCGATATGGAGAGAGTACATCACATTGATCTGGGCTTACATTTCCTAAGCTAGAAAACTCAATGCGCAACACACAAACCAAACATGGGAAATGAGGGCCTGATTGGTTCATTGCCAATATTTGCCCTACCAAAATTGAGGCATGCCCAAAAAATTTGGCCATGGCTTGGATCACTTCCAAAATATTAGCACACCAATTTTTTTAGCCAAAACTGTGGCAAGTTTCTAGAAAGTTATTGAGCTCATAAGAGAACTTTGCCATATTTTGGCATCAAACCAAGTGAGTGCCTAAATTTTTTGCCCTAATTTTGGCATGCCTTGATTTTGGCTTGCCAAAATTTTGGCTTGCCCTCATTTTGGTTTGGCACAAATTGGAAGCCAACCAACCAGGCTCTGAATGTTGTAGTTGGAGCGAGAACAGTTCTGTGGTTCTGCCTCAGACTCAAATATCATTTCGTGCACCACAATTCAAAATATCTAAGTTCAAGTTCTTCATGATATTCTTAAATAAAAGCTAGCCATGCATTTTTTTTCTGCCATTTTTGAATTTTCATTCATGGTTAGATTTTTTGCCCCGACCAGATTTGGATCTTTATAATTTTTTGGAAAATAAATGCTTATTGAGAACATTGATATAGTAAATCAAATCCTTTATGAATTGCTAACCTCATTAAGGAGTGGTAAATTAGCATGCTTAAAATAGCATGTGCGACCCATGTTTCAATTCTTGTGCCACAATTGGTTTTGTATATCTATCACCACCTCATGACTTCATGAGTACTAAACTGGTAATACTCTTGGATCAATTCACATTGGACAGCTCACGCTGGTTTAGCTTGGAGGTCTTTTACGGTACACAATACTACCTTGTACTACCGTTTAGAAAGGACTCGTATTTAATAAAAAAGGACCTATTTCGAAAGATTCGACGGCTGAAATTAATTCTGTACTACCGGTTTTTTACGGTAGTATAGGTAGTATTCATAAGTAGTATAGGCAGTATAAGGGTATGATTGAAAACAAAAAATAATATTTTTGTAATAAATGAAATCAAATATATGAAATGTTTTATCTAGCCTAATCTCACGTTATTCATGAATTCTAAATAATATATTTGTGTGCAAATTACCTTTTTATCCACAACAAAAAACCGGTTATACTACCATACTACCATTAGGTAGTATTGGGTACCGTAAAAGAGCTTTTAGCTTGAGAGGTTGTGTTTTTGTTTCATATTGTTGGCGACGTTCATATTTTTGGCAACAGTGTCATGCAACTTGGGTTCCTATACGTACTACATATGTTTACATATCCGTTAAGCCAAACATTTTTAAATAAAAAGTTATCAGTGAGGTTACCATTATTTTTCCGAATAATTGTGTACATTTGTTTTATGTCAGGTTACATTATTCCCAGTACAATGTGTGTACCTCATGCTCCTATGATTTGACATGAACCGTGACGATTTAGTGGCACTGACTTAATAAGTATATTTGCGCAATATTGATATATCTGCATCAAGTTGACCAATGGATTTATGCAATAGGGAGGATGTTAGTGTCCATGATAATTGTTTATGGCCGCAGAAAACAATAGAACAAAAACACTGGCATTATCCTTATTTCAAATATGAGGAGAGATAGATAGGTAATAACTATTAAAGAGTTCAAAATAGTGAGACAATGGAAGAAGTTGAGTTAAATTTTGGTGGCATCTCGACTACTGAAAATCACTGCATGAATGGAGGTCAAATTATCGCCAAATTGTGGTCATTGGATAGTGTCTCTATGTTCAAGAACCACTAGAGTTAAATTGGATAGTGTCTCCATGTTCAAGAACCACTAAAGTTAAATTGAATTTGTTACAGATTATGAAATTATAGCTTACAATTAGAAGGTATAGTATGATAGAGAGCACGAGATAGGAGCTTGGTGGAAGATTGACATGCACGAATGGAATTTACTTTTTTTTTAAGTAATTGCACCCACCATATAACAACTCGCCAGGTAGGTGCAAATTAGTCCAAGAACTTGTAAAACGCTTAGTTTAATACAGCAACTTGATAAGTGGGTGCAGATTGGTCCAACAACTTCTAAAATGCTCAATTTAGCATAATAACTTGGTAAATTAGTGCGCAAACACAATCAAACCTTAAAAGGCCAAATGTATTTGCTAGCATGCGATCACAATAAAGGATATATTCATGTCGGAATAAATTACTGAGCATTATTTGATCACAGATATTCCTATCACAATGACAATGTATTTGCTAAGACAAAAACCTTTAGTGTTAGGAAGTTAATGTTCTGTTTTTATATTGATTATTTTTATACAATAAATTGATTTTTGTTAAAAATATTAATTTTATATTCAATATTGATAAGGTCGTCACTGTTCTTTACATGTTCAATTGTTGTATTATTCAGCTAAATAAAAAAGAAATCATGATGTTGTTAATAATTCCTCTGATGAGGAGTTTGCCATAAATATTTTTTAAAACATCACGTATGTACTTATTTAGATTGGAAAATGAGTACGCAAGAACACAACATGGTGGTCACGATTAACAAATGTTGTAAAAAAAGAGAGTTGTTGATGGGAAGAAAATCCATAGGTCCATCTACTTTGCTTAATACGTTACCGTTTGTAATATTTGGACCGTGGATGTACCAATTTGTCAAGTTATTGCACTATATTAAACATTTCAGTAGTTTTTGAACCAATCTGCACCTACCCGTCAGGTTGCTTGTCTTAAATTGAGCACTTTACAAGTTACTGGACTAATTTACACCCACCTAACAAGTTGTTGTATGGTGGATGCAATTTACTCTTTTTTTTAAAGATTTTTTGCACACGACAATTGATTTGACCGGAAAGAATGGTGATTACCATATTAAGAAATCCAGCACGTTGAATGCCGCCCTCTAAACCTTAATTTTCATCTAAGCCCTTCTAACAAAGGGCTTGCATAAATATCTCTTTGATATGTTTCCCCTTGCCATCATTCCACCAAGTGAGCAGCTGTGCGCAACAAAGGCGTGGCTTACACGTGCTCTCAGGTCATGAACTAAACTCCAAATCTTTTTTCAAACCCTAGCACAGCTATAGATGCGGCGACGACGATCCTAAACAAAGCAAAAATAAGTATAAAAAACAAAGCAAAAATAAATAAATAAACCCCTTTGAAAGATCAAACGCCCATTTTTCTACCAATTAACACTAATCTAGCATTTGTTAGCACGTAGGCCTCGAATAGTCTAAGCAAGTTTGACCACAAAAGGGGTGCAACGATGGAGCCAACAAGGAGAATAACAAGCCGTGCGTGAGCTGTCCCCCCACGATCACATATATACAAATATACAAAGTTAAGTGGGCAAACATTTGTATATATACAAATATATAAATGTACGAAAGTGGCATCTTCCTACCGGGCTCGCTCGTCGTCGATGCGATCCCGCTGGTGATGAGTGTGAGTGAGCTGAGAGGGAAAGGGACCTAACGTCTTGCTTGCTAGTGGCCATGTGAGGCCATCAAGGACCGGCCCGGCCTCGTTGATTATGGCTAAGCTAGTGTGCAGGATCTCTGGGAGATCATGGCCGAGCAATCAACGGCGTCTGCTCATCACGCATCCGACTAGCTAGCTCTTATATTAAACAAAAAGGGGAGCGGCAGCAGTAGTGGTTAAGCCCTTTAATCACGTACTTAACTTTCTTTTCTGGGCCTGTCAAAGGCTGCGGTTTGTCATCATCACGGTTCCCCCGCCCAGCTCGTCAGATTTTGAACACTGTAGTTAGTGAGACTTGATCCAACCGTAAATTGGTAAATGTACATGTGAAGAACGTCGATAAATTTACAAACTTTTTTTTTTACAAAACAGTACTGATGGGATGCTGTAATGCCAACAGGAACTTTTGTAAATGCAATGAGCTTAAGATTTCCTCTGTTTCTATTACAAGGCGCAGCGCACGGATGTTTTAAGATTCAAAGATTCTAATCTTTTACGGTACATGTGAAGAACGCCGATAAATTTTCCAAAGTTTTCTTTACAAAACAGTAACGATGGGATGCTGTAACGCAAACAGGGTGTACGGGGAGATAAACTTTGTAAATGCAATGAACTTAATGTTTCTTCTGTTTCTATATTACAAAAGGAGCGCACGGATGTTTTATAAGATTAAAAAATTGTAATCTTTTCCTAACAGTTTGTCTTACAAGGAAAAAGTTGTAATTTAAGAGAAAACATATATAAATCGGAGTGTGATAATCCAAAAAGCATGTTAACTCAAATCACATCTTGTATTTTAAAACAGGGGTAAGCGCGGGTACAAACAGGACTCGAACCACAGCTAATGGGCTGAGGACACGTGTGCCGTGTACCATCGGAAGCTGCCACATGTCGGCAGGCCAGCACACGACTAACGCATCAGTCGGCACACCGCACACACGCTAGCTAGCTTGTTGCACGGAATAAAACCACCACGTGATGTGCCGGCCGGCCGCCGCCGCGACGCGTCTCTGTCTCTGCTGCCTCCGATCTGTTTCCGGCTCACCCACCGTTTGCTCAGGATCATATCACACAGATCGGATGCGATGGCATGCATGGGCATGTGGAGTGGATGCATGGTCCAGCAGCTCAATCAGAGCCGGACCGGGGTTAGGTTAAGGTTAGGGCTGCTGCAACTGCAAGAATGGCGTGACGAGAGGTAGGAGAAGAGTCGATGGGGAATGGCGGCAGGTAGTCGACCTCGCTGATGTGTGTTCAGCCGGAGTCCGGCCGGCGGGGCCGGCGGTCTTGATGGCGGCGGTGGGGCTGCCGCGCCGACCTGCTGCCGTGCGGCTGTCGCCTCGGCAACGGCCTGCTACTTTTACGACCTGATGTGTGGGGTGGGGCAGCCATGTTTATGGCATGCTTCCACTGCCATCATGGCATGATCCACCAGTGTCCTCCTCCTCCTCAACTGGTTGAGGGAGCTGATGGTGCAAAGATCATGGTCGTCTCCTCGTTAATTTTGTGCATTTTTCTAGTACGTCTTTGCTTGTTTAATTAATTTGTCAATTGGACTGGACGTCTGGACACGAAAAGAAATTTTCAATTCTGGAGGACCCAAATTTTGCCAATGTACGTGTTTCCTAGGGCTAGGAAGGTACAGTACATGCATGGCAAACGAAGCAAATAAAATTTCAGTATTAGCATTTCTAGTCGGATCATACCCAGACTTCAGGTGTTGATGCTAGCTGGAGACGAGATGTTACTTTTGTCATATCAAACCTAATTGGTCATTTATTTGGTTGCACGTATCACAAAGGTGCCGACTTTTCTTTATGGAGACTACTGTGCAGCCGTTGCAGGTTGTTCTGTTTTCAAAATGTAGTGTGTGGGGCTGGCAAGGCCTTTCTGATATTGGGCCGTTGGCGCGCATGATACTATACTGTACAGTATTTATTTGTTTAGATCGAGTTGCGTGGAGGCATATTTTTCAGTCAAGCGTACGCATGCCCGTGCCGTTTGAATTTTGATGGTGTTTTGCAACACTGGTAGGAAAAATGATCACCAAAGAGTGTCAAAGTGTACGAGACGCGCGTCGCTCCTAACAGGGCGACTCGGGCGGAGCCAACCTCCGCCGCCCGAGCCCCCTCACCTCCGACTCCGGCGGCCGCTGTAGCCGTCGCGTGCGGCGGCGACGGCCAGCGGGGGGGGGAGTCATCCCCCGCGTCTTAGCACTCTCTCCCTTCCCTCCGGCCACCCCCACCAAACCTTAACCCTAGGTCGTAGGTCGCCATGGTCGTCTCCTCCATTGCCGGTCGCCGACGTCGCCGTTCTTTGCCGGATCCGGCGCCCTCGCCTCGGACCCCGCCCCGCAGCGCGCTCCGGTGGCCTTGTGGCAACGGCAGCCTCTCCTTCCACACCGGGGTCAGCCTCCCTGGCTGCCCGGAGCTTGGCTCCTGCCCCGGCCGTCGGGTCTAGGCCCCCCCACCTCGGAGCTGTGGGATCTGGCGCCGCCTCCCCAACGGTCGCCGCGTCGCCTCCCCGATGGTCGGCGCCGCCTCCCCGACAGGCGGGGCCTCCCGCCCCGGAGCTGTGGGATCTGACGCCGCCTCCCCGCGGGCCGCCGCCTTCGCAGCCGATCCCGGCCGCTGCGCCGCCGCCTTCCGGCTGTCGGCGGCGCCGCCGCCCCCTGGCTGGGGGATGGGCCCGTCGCCGGCGCCAATCCTGGCCTAGGCCCGCTAGATCCGGGCCCGAGCCCGCCGATCTAGGCCTAGCCCAGCCACACGCCAGATCTGGGCCTTGGGGGCGGCAGATCTGGGCCTTGGGTGCGGCGGATCGATCTTCCTCAGCTCGCCATCTGTGGGTCTTGGGGTCGTCTTCCATCTGTGTTGTCTGCCTATACTAGTTTGAATCTTCATCCCTATGTTTGCCAGAGCTGTGACTACCTCGACGATACACGCTGACGGATGCTTGTCCGCCTGGTCGTACTACTTGTTCGTTGTCTCGACAGATGCTTTGTGATGCTTTGCCGTGTGGTCGTGTTACTAGTTCGTTGTCTTGACGGATGCTTTGCCGTTTTGGTCTGTGATGGATGTTTCGACGGATGCTTGGCCGTCGTGATCTTGCTGCTTCTTGCGGATGCTTTGCCGCATAGTTTCGTGTGGTCGTCGCCGAGAGCTTGACGTAGCGGCGCTTCTGGTTCTGGTGGATGCTTGGCCACCCCTCTCCCCCCTTTGTCGCTGGTAGTCTCATTCTTCGGCCTTGGTGGTGTTGCTCATCGTGGAGACTCAGATGTTGTTAAGGTCGTTGCTTTCTGTGCCTGTGGGTGCCCCTCCTCATTGTTGTCACCATGGTTCACTCGCTGCCATCCCATCGACTGGTTCTCACCCTAGCCTGGTTGTTGTGCGGTGTAGAGTTGGATTTGGAGACTTTTGGCGAAAGTCGTGGCCGGTGCCGACAACGACTGCATCTTTGGATGTAGTTACCTTGCTGGAGGCGTTGTTGTGGCCTCCAAATCCATTCGGTTCGCCAGGTGAAGACTTGGACTGCTCATTCGCTGACGGTCGGACAATGGCGGCGTCGACGCCCCTTCGTGAAGGCATCGTTTTCAGGACCCTCTCGCCCTCAATCTACCTCTGGCCTCGGGCTGTTAGTCATTCGGTGATGTGCGTGTGTCCATCGTGTTTCTTTCTCTCCTGCAGGTACCTGTCGCCTTAGATGTCGGGCTCTGTCTTTGGTCGTGTTGTTAGGTGTTTGTCTTGTGTGGGTCTACTTCTTAGTCTTTTCTTGTTAGGATCATTTCTTTTGTTGGGTCGTCTTGTACTTTGATTTTATTCTCTTCCGTTAATGAAAAACGTGCTACGTCTAAGAAAAGCGTACGAGATGCACAGCATGCCGCCTCGTTGACGCTAGCTGCAAACGTCATTCGGAATGGAAATGGAGAGGAGCGTGTGCCGTCTTGAAATACCAGACCAAAATTACAGCTTGAAATGCGGCGTTGCGGATAAGATGAAAAGAAAAGTAGGCTTGTTAGCGCTGCGAGTACTCCAAATTAGTGAGCAACCTTTTTCAATATAAAAAAAGGAAGAAAGAAGCACACTACGTCGACGATCTCATGCACACTTGCATACTCGCTCAATTTCAGGCATGCGAGATAGTACCGTTAACACTTAACAGTAATACCGGACCTCGTAAAAACACGCACGCAACGAGCAGACTCTTCAGATAAATACAGTACTCCGTAAAAGCCTCGGGAATCGCAGTGGTTATGCAGTGGTTATGACAAAATGATCGCGCAGGCGCAGGATCATCAAAATAATAATCAGAGCATCAAAATAATAATCAGGGCATCTAGCACGCATCTCAACCCCACGGGGGGAGCTCAGCACTGTTTTGTTCCTGTCCCCTTGCGCAACCATCGCTGCAGCTCAGCATGTCACGTTGCGGTTGCAGAGGCTCTACTAGCAGGCCATCGCTGCGCTGCTGCATGATTTCGAATAAAATACGCGCCAACTGGTTGGGTTGGGGTTTCTTCCCTTCTCCGTGTGGCAGGATTTGCAGCGGTTTTTAAAATCCGGTGCGAAGCTTCGTACGGTGGTGCCATTCTGTCATGTCACGGATACTTGTATGTATGGATGCATGATGTATCCGTTTGCGATATTGTAAGACGAAAAAGAGAGTTGGGCCTAAAGCAAGGGCCTTCCTCGCTCGGGCCGGGAAGGGGCGCCAACATGGGCCACAGTTATACGGGCCGTGGGAATTTCCTTGGGCTCTCGAGCCCGCAGAGAGAGAGAGGAGGCATTCTTGGGCTCTCGATCCAGCTGTGCCGCCGAGGCTCTTTAAGTTGGCTGGGCCCTTTTGTTAAGGATGCAAGATGCCGAATCACAACGGGAATGATAGGTTTGACTTTTTTTATTTTATTTTACCAGTTTTCCTTTGTTAGTCATTGGCCATTGTTTCCCTTCGTTATTCTGTACTTCCTCCGTTCTAAACTATAGACCATTTTTGACTTTTTAGGTTCATAAATTTTGTTATGAATTTAGACATAACGTTTATCTACATACATAACAAAGATTATGGACCTAAAAGAGCCAAAACGACATATGATTTGGAACGGATGTAGTATCTTTTTTTTCTTTTGCGATCGATGTGAAGTCGAGGTATAGGTTGTAACTTCTAATTCTTCGTGAAATCTGTTTATAGACCACCCCATCGATGTGGCGAGCCTGTATTGCATATCGGTTGTGGTACATTATATTTCATCCATGTTTAATATATTGACAGCCTAACTCCAATATACTACTTTTAGAGCCACGAAAATTTGTAACAAAAAAATATCTTCCTATCTAAACTATATCAAAGAAGAGACTAATCCTATACATCAGGATACTTGGTCGCATAGCTTTCCTTTCTCAACCTCTTAATTAGACAGCCACGAGCATTTCCAAGTTCTAAGGAAGAAGTTCCTCCGTCCCAAACACTAAAAAAAATCATGAAAATTCTCATAGAAACACACATGTTTAAGTGCTAGCAAGGTATGCACTATTTACGCATTACTCATATTTATTGACTTACTATTCATAGCCGCACTCCTACCCCTACATCTTGAATGGCTGACCACTAAAGAACTCACAACATCACACAATGCTACTGTCTGTTCTCCTATGATCTATATGAACTATAATTCATTTGCATTTTTATGATGTACTCCCTCCGGTTTAGTATTAGAAGTCGTTTTGGACAAGGTTTGAGTCAAACATTGAGAATATAAATCACGAATAACATTTAAGTCGTTGAGTTTGAAAATGTGAAAATCATATAAATAGATTGGTCTTGAAAATTACTTTCATAAAAATATACATATATAACTTTTCAACAAATATTTTTATAGAAAAGAGAAGTCAAAGTTTTGCTTTGGTGACTGTGTCGCTGTCCTAAACGACTTCTAATACTGAACCGGTGGGAGTACTATACACTAGAGTTTGCTTTTTTTGAACGAACGGCACACGACATGTGCGTTTCATTGATATAGCAGAAAAATACAAGACTATGTCCCTGGGAGGCCATAATCAGGCAAAATGAAAAGAAAACCGGCGGGTCGGATTGGGACATCGACACCGCAAAACTCTGTCTGGTCCGATTGGGACATCGACCCGGACCTTTACAACTCCCCCGTGAGAGACACAACAACCACCAGCACTCACCCACATAATCATCAAAACCTGCAAACGTGACCCAGCGTCGGTAGAGGGCCAAAAGAAGCAGACTGCACCGCACCGAGAAGGCCACCGCTATGCAGGACCCTTCGCCATAGTGTCGCTGCAACATCACAAACCACCTGACAAGATGAAACCATCGAATACGGACCTCACAAAGGCTGCCTCACAGTCGTCATCGCGAAACACAACACGCGGGGGCCTCGTCACATCCACCGTTGGACTCCACCTCGCTCTCTTCGCCTCGGAGAAATACCGCTTGCGGGCGCCTTGCCACGCCCGCCTCAGACTCCACATCACAGGTCTGTTTCTTAAGTCGTTGTCAGGTGGTGAGCGAAGTTGTCCCGCTTCCCCAGATCTTCGCCAGCCCGCCGAGTCATCGCCACAAATCGACCTCACTTCCTTGCTTCGCCCGTGATAATCTTCGCTGCCATGCCAACGAGTCGAAAAAGTCGCTTGTGCCATCTTTCGACGATGTACCGCACTGAGTGGCCCAGCCAAGCTGGACAACCCGTCGTAGTCCGCTGCAAGCCAAGTCGTCACACGATGTCGATGCCGCAAGCGCCGTCCTCCGACGCAGTCCCACGACGCACTGACAGTTGCCAAGCAATGTCAGCCGCCGTAGTCCGCTGCAAGCAGCCACAATCAACAACTATGTGATGACCTCCGACCGCCATCATAACCGCGAACACCTCCACGCGAGCTCAACAACACCCGTTGAGCTTGCCAAGCAGCGACATTGCCAGTCTCAACTACGCCTGCCCAAGACTGATGAACCAGAAGTGCCAAGAACCTGAGATGGGTCTCTAAAGATGACGCCTCCAAGGAGGGTACGACACCAGTGGCGCCACCGTCACTCGTCCAGAAACTGGACAGTGTTTTCACCCAGAGAACCCTGTGCAGCAGGGTTGAAGCTCCAACATGACGCCCCAGCGGGGAGAGCGACGCCCTAGAGCGCCGCCGTCATGTCCACCGGCCACAGAGCCGGTGAAGCCTTACGCCCGGAGTATCTCCTCCCCATGTTGCACGCTCATAGCTCGATGCTTCCGAATCGCAACCAAGACGGCCCGGCCGGGACAGCGCCGTCGCCGCTCCTCCACTAGCCTAGCCGCATCTTGTCCACCTCCACACAACCACCGCCGCTCCACCTTGGCCCATACGCTGAGCCGCCCTTGGCCCACGCTGGCGCAGCACTGCCGCTGTCGCTAGCGCCCTCGCGGGCGTCGCTCCCCACCGGCCCCTCCATTGCAACTGCAGGTTCGGCCGGGGGGCTGCAGATCCGGCCGTCGGGGGGCCGGAGCAACCCCACGGCACCGGAGAAGGGGTGCTGGAGGCCCCAAGGCGCCCACCCCCGTTGCAGTCGCCGCCCCTCCATCGCTGCTGCTGCCCGCCACCAAGCCGCCGTTGGTGCCGCCGCCCGGCGGAACGAGGCCGCAGCCACCGGATCCGGTGGCAGGTGCCCGGGATCCGGCCTCGCCGGCGATGCTGCAGGCCGCTCGTCGGCGGCCCCCCGTTGACCAAGGCGGCCGCGCCCGCCCACGGATGAAGGGGGAGGAGGGAGAAGAGCCCCGCCACCGCCGTCCTTGCAAGCCGCACGGGCTTCCGACGGCGGCCTCGGGACGGCCGAGTTCACCACGAAAAGCGAATTCGATCCTTTAGTAGTCTTAGGCGGTGGCGCGGCGGAGGGCAACGGGAGGGAGGGGCGGCGACGGTGGCGGCTCTGTCCACCCGAGCCGCCCACACGGGGGTCTTTCTAGAGTTTGCTTATTGACTAGTCCACATATGTGCTTCCATCCAGAATCCATTTACAGCCTACCCGTCTATGGCGCAAGCCTACATTGCATATGCTTTGGGATACATTTCTATTTCATCCGTGTTTAGTGTAGCGAGGCTAACTCCAATATGCTACTTTTGGAGCCACGAAAGTTTATAAAAAAATGAACTCAACTTATCTAAATTATCTAACAGGAGAATAATCCTATCACACCACGACACTTGGCTGCACGGTTTTCACTTTCTCTGCCCCATCTTAGTTAGCACGATGCTCGACATATCACTTTCTGCGCCTACCGTGTTTTGCTCTTACTACCCCGCCATTTCTCATTCTCCCATGGCAAATGCCTAATAGGTAGGGTAGCATGATAGCTCACAAATCGATCAAGGTACATGGTATGTAAAATAACTAAGGTAGTGAGGTACAACAAAAACTTGAAACTCCGTGTATACGAAGTGTAATACCTTCAAGCTCATATTTTGAGGTCATAGATTAATACTTTAGCCGGTCGTTGAGGATTTCGATGCTTGAATCACGTTTTGGCTAACCCGTGCTATTCATTTTGATTGATTTTGGTGGCATCTCTTTACGAGGGGTGCCACCCGCAATGGCACACCGTCAAATCGGATTTGGTGTCAAATTAAGAATCAATTTACGCCCATATGATACAATATTTGAGCACATCTACATTGATTATGGTATTAATACTTTAATGTGAAAATCTTGGTATCGTGCAGTGCCCTTCCAGATCAACAGAGGACTAAACCCCTTATATAGGCATGTTTCATTTCCCAAAAAGAAAAAAAAAGAGACCATGCCATCTTACGAACATATAGCACAATGACGATTTACACAACACACATAGTAATTTTGGATGTATCTGTATAAAAATGGGTATGTGTGTGTGCAACCAAATTTCCTCAGCAACTTTCGTCACGTTGGAAGAAGGAATAATCCGTGCACGATAATTTTACACGTAACAAAAATAACACAAATGTGGAAATTAGCCTGAGCCATGCAAAAACTCATCCTTCTTCCACACACACGCCCCAACATTGTGACAGGAACGCCATGACTAGCCCAACCTCTAGCCCTCAAGTCCTCGACACGCTTTTCGCAAACAGAAAAAAAAATTGTCCTCGACACGCTACAAGTCCAGCTCCATGGCTGCTGACTGGCTGGCACACGAGAGCGGTCCATGGCTCACCAAGTCAGTAAACCTTCCAAAAACCTCCCACTGCTCACACGCTGTCAGTGACTCAGTGTCACGCAGACAACTCACGCAGCAGACAACTCAGCAAACGCCAGCGGGGATGGACCGAGTCCACGTGCGACCTGTGCACCCGCCCGCGCCCCGACCACGAAAACGAAACCAACCGAGCGCGCCGGCGCGAAAACTCCAAAAAGAAAAAAAAAGAGAAGGCGCTCCACGGAACTCGCGCGCTGGAGAAATGGCGCCAAGCTCGCGCGCGCCAATCTCCCGCCTTCTTCTCCCTCTATTTCCCCACCCTTCCCCCCCAATCCTCCTCCCCAGTCCCCCAATCCCCACCCAACCTTACCCTAGCTGGCCTCAGCCACCGCGCCCCAGCGCCAGATCTACCTACCCCAATGGCCTCCGACGCCTCCGCCCCCGTCCCCGTCCCCGCCGCCGCCGGCCAGCCCGTCCCCAAGCGCCGCGGCAGCTACAACTGCGGCCGCTGCGGGTTGCCCAAGAAGGGCCACGTCTGCTCCATCCCCGGCCCCGCTTCCGCCTCTGCCAACGGCGGCGGCGGCGGGGCCAAGGCGGGGGAGCCGCCGCAGCCGCCGCCGCAGCAGCAGAACAAGCCGCGGCGCGCGCTGCAGTTCGACGACCCGGCGGTGAAGGTCGAGGAGGAGGAAGAGGAGGAGGCGGTGGTGGTTGTGGTCGACGCGGTGCCGGTGTCGATGGCGCCGCCGCCGCAACCGCAGCCGGCGCTGGCGGCGGGGAGGAAGAGGCCGAGGGTGGAGGTGGTGCACGTGGACGAGGAAGAGGTGGGGGAGGGGGAAGAGGAGGAGGATTCGGGCCCGGGGTGGGTCGACCTGGGCGCGGGGCGGCGGGCGCCCGGGGAGGTGTTGGTGGAGGTGCTGCGTCGGATGGCGCCCCGCGGCGTGGCGGCGGCGGCCGGTGTCAGCCGCGGGTGGCGCGAGTGCGCCCGCCGCGTGTGGCGCGGCGCCGAGGAGGTCCGACTCCGCGCGAACTCCGTCAGGCCCGTCGGCGCGCTCATGGCGCGGTGCCCCGCGCTGGCAAGGCTCGTGCTCCGCATGGACAGGTGAGAGAAATGAACCTGACGAACACGAACAGTGACACTGACCAACAAGTGACGATCCGATGGATCTGTCCGATTGGCGGCGCATCCGAGATCGATGAGTTGATCTACGGATGGCGCTCGCAATCCTGGATCGGCATATATTACGGCGTGGACCCTGATGCTTTTGACCTTGCTCGATCGAAATGGGAGGGGGTTAACAAACGAACATGAGAATTCTCGCAGGATTCACCTTAACCTCACTGACTGAGCTAGTGGAATTGCATGGCTGTCCTATCGGGTTTGGTTTCTGAATGCCGATGTGCGATCTGATCTGGTGCCGTGAGATCTCTCTACTTGTAGATCCTTGATCGGTGCTCGGTTAGATTCTGGATATACATCGTGCAGGAAGATCAAGGTGTCGATGGAAACCAAGGGTGATACGGAGCACGATCTATTCTTTCTGGGAGCGATCTAATTGTCGATCTGATCTGCTCTGCTCTGACTATATAGACTTCGATTCTTGCTTGATGCGGTTTTCCTAGGGAAGTTCTAGCCATGGTGCCTTGAGATCTGGCTTGATCTGAGAGTAGGACGCACAGATCTGTTTGCTTGTGTAGCTTTGATGCAGAGTTAGTGCTTGGTTGATGTTGGATAGTGAAATGCTACTTGGCCTTTTGAGCAGCTAGGGGATGGGGCTGGAAAATCAGCACTGACGGTAAAAGGGCCCTCAATACTCGACTGTATAGCCTGCCAGGCTCGTTGCCTTGCCATTTCTGCAGCAAATTCAGAATTTAGGTTAGCATTAAGGATAATCCTTTTTGATATGGTGATTTAAGAGGAATTTTATGGCTTTATGCAAATTAGGATCATAATTCAGTAGGTCTAGTGTTTTTCTGTTAGGATCCCTATTGTTCTAAAGATGACCAGAATGCAGATGGTATCCACCTGCTTGCTTGATTATACTTAAATCAAAAGTGAAACACAGACTTTGCTTTTGGTGTTTGGGCAGTAGGTAGTCTAAATCTAGTTCGCTTGGTGCTTACCTCATATCTTTAGAAATTCTATGTTTCAGTCTCTTGATTGTGAGAATTATGTTATAACCAGATGTTCTTTTTCTACATTTTTTTGCAGTGATGTTGATGCCACAATGCTTGCATGCATTGCATTTTCCTGTCCTAATTTACAATCTCTGGATATCAGCATGGCCAATAATGCAGTCAACAGGATATCTGGGTATGCTGAAAACTACTAATACTAAATCTGTTTTGAGTTCCATTTCTACATTTTTGCTCTCTTGCACATAATTTTGTATGATTTGCACACCTGCACTTCGAATGGAATGTGGGAGTTTATGATTAGTATCTACTACGTAGTATACATCCCTTTGCCAGTGTGCACTACCAAACTTGACATTGCCTGAAGATATGTAATTCGAGTGCTGTTTCTTGTAGCGTCTTTGCAGTTTATGATCGGTATCTAGTACAAACCCCCTTGCCAATCTGCAGTACCAAACTTAGTGATATTGCCAAGATATATAATTTCAGAGTGTTGTTTCTTGTTGCTTTAAGTATTTCTGTGATTTATTGTGACCATAAGTCATCTGGAAAAAGGCACCTGCATCTCAGTAATATTAAGCACTTCCAAGTCTGGGTGATCTAACTATCATGTGCCCTTCTATGCAGGGATGAGCTATCTAGGTTTGTTTCAGAGAAGCGATCTCTGTCAGTTCTTAAATTAGATAGCTGTAGCAGTCTTGGATTTCTGAATGTTAGCTCTTCAAGCCTTTCAACCCTTTGGCTATCAGGTCTTTGCTCCCTTACCAAAGCGGTAAGTTGAGACACTCTTGCAGTTATTCTCTGCATTTCTCTGATCCTATCTTGCATAAATTCATTGGGTTATCTTCTTGTAGGTCATGAACTGCCCTAATTTGAATGAGCTCTCATTGGACTTTCCCAAACAAAATAATGATTCTACTGATCTGGTTGCTCTAATGGATAGTCTGGGCCGGACCTGCCCAAACTTAAGAAACATGCACGTCTCATCAATCCGCTTATGCAACGAAGCTGTGTTTGCCCTTGAGAGTGCTAATCTCAGGTACCTTTAGTTCTTCACATCTTGCCATGATCTTTGTTTCTGGAACTATGATAGATAGGATTTGATACGAATCCAGTTTATTTTGATCTCAGTGACCTATTTTAATCCATTTAATCCTTTCACCAGGGGCCTATGCATGCTGTCTTTGGTTCTAGGTTCAAAAATAACAGATGCAGCGGTTGCATCTATTGTTCGTTCTTATGCAAGCTTGGAGTTGCTTGATTTAAGCGGGTAAGCACCAACATTGAGCACCAAATGTTTGCATGACCAAGCTGCTCGTTTCGTGTTCCGTTGGAAAGTTACTTCATGTATCTGATTTTTGCATGCTTACGTGCCCAGGTCTAGCATTACTGATAACGGGCTTGGGATGATCTGCAATGCATTCCCTGACACCCTAACCCGTCTCCTCATGGCTTTGTGCCCGAACATCACTTCATGTAAGCCTTACGCTTAGCTGTGTTCCTTTGCCACAGTTATATCAAAAGATATTGATGCTGAGCTGTAAATATGCTAACGAATTCTGTTCTCTGAATATGCAGCTGGGGTCCAGGTTGCTGCAGCACAGCTGCCGCTCCTTCGACTCATGGACTGTGGCAAGAGCATATGTGCTAAACCCCAACCTGAAGATGGGAGATCATATTTTGGTGATCTAACTGGGGGGATCAAATTCTGCTCCAAATTGCCGATCCAGAAAAAGCAGCAGCCTAATTACCAGAAGCTCATAATAAAGCATAGCCATCTGAAGAAACTCAGCCTGTGGGGTTGCTCAGCGATTGATGTAAGTGTCAAAAAGCTGTACACAATAGTTAACACGTCATTGTTCTGGTTCATGTGCATAGTGAAGCTGTGCTCATTACTGCTTTCACGTGCGATAGGCCCTGTATGTGAATTGCCCAGAGCTGGTTGATCTGAACCTCAACTCCTGCACGAATCTTCATCCAGGTGCGTTCAGGGCACGATGCTCTCCTTGTTTCTTTCTTTCTTTCAGGGTTTTGAAATGTAGGCAGTATATGATACAAGAAGTTCCAATCAGCTGTACCAAGCACTAACATCCTTTTGAAAACTCTTTCAGAACGGCTGCTGATCCAATGCCCGAAGCTGAAAGACGTGCACGTCAATGGGTGTCGTGACATGCTGATCGGAGCAATCAGGAACCAGGTCCTGAACGAGTTTGCAGCTGCAGAGCTGCGGCTGCCCTGCAAGCGGCTGGCTGACGGGTCGAAGCGTGTTCACGTTCCCCACTTCATGATGGAACAGGTAAAGAGCCACTCACTGCACTTGCAGAAACCCTCTGTTCTGATCAAGCCTTCAGCCATAAACTCATCATCACTCTTTTTTGTCTGCAGTTGGAGGAGCCGGAGAAATGGGGCAGGCCACGGAAGAGCCAGTGCACCGTTCACCTCAACTAGGCTGTTCTGCCAGCCGGCGATCCTCGCCGGCCGGCATGGAAGAAGCAGTGAGGAGCAAAGCCTCTCTAGACTTTGTATGTTCCATCTAGTGTGCATTAGCTGTGTACTGTTATTCATGCTGTCGAATTTTCTCGCGTGTTAAACCTGTGGAGTCTGTAGAACAATAACTGTGTGCAAGCAGGCCATGCTGTACTCTCAAACCATTATTTTGTTCATCCAGGACAATAATTACTATGCTTTCCGTATTACAATCCGGGCCAGTGTCTGTCTGATGAGCTAGATCAGATTTACAGCCAGGTCTTCCTATACCGTGTTTTTAGTCAGAGTACGCGTCAGTCAATATGCTGCAAGTAAGAGGGCTCGTATGCAAAAGTCACACTCGGATTCAGTTCCTGTGTTGGCTTCGGTTCCTGTCTGCTGTATTTGTCGTTGCCAATCACCCTCCGATTCTGTTTCGGCGGCTGGGCACACCCTGCCTGTCCTTATTAGTTGATCGCCGCTAGATCGAGAGAGTCAGAGGGGGAAGGATCAGCCATGGAGTTGTTGCCGAGTTCCATGGCGTCCACGGCGGCGCAGGCGCAGGCGCAGGCACGGGTGCTCCGGCCGCCGTCGTGTTGCCGGCCTGGCCCCAGTCCGGCGGGTAAGAGATCCGTCGATCCCCGCCTCCATCTCCCTCGCTCCAATCCTCCCCCAAGTAGTAGGTCTGCAGGGTGATTTTAGTGCTTCGCAATCTGCCTCTGCTTCGACCTCACCCATGGAGGTTGCAAACTTGCAATTGTGGCCTATCGGCTGGAACTGAACAGATTCGGAATCCCTGACATGCTGAATCCTGCAGCATTTCGATCTTGCTGCGAACGATCAGGGTTGCGTGATTGCACCTCCTAGTGTTTCGTAGCGTTCAGTGCAAATGCCTTGCTCGCAGTAAACCTTTAAGCTCTGACTGCCTGCCGGTGCTAACTGAACGTCTTCTCCATTTATTTATTCCCCAAAGCTGAGCTCTGATACGCTTACCTTATCTACTTTTGTGGTTTCGCTGCATAGCTTAAAAGCATGATCTTGCTGCCTCTGCAGGGTTCGTGGCTTGTAGGAGTTATGCTGTGAAAAACAAGCTGACAATGAGGGCGGTTCCTGCAATCCGTGCCAGCTTCCAGCCAGCATTTCCTCAAAACCCAATATTTCAAGATGCAAACAGGAGGAAACAAAATGTGAGTGGTTTTCCTCCCCCGTCTTGCATGCAGTTTGCTATGCATGTGTATTTCACCATGCTTGACTCTAGCATTGTTATTTTTCCAGGTCCCTTGTTATCAGAGACAAAAAGCTCCGCAGATAGAAGCCAAGTGAGCTACCTAGTTCTGATTTTGTATTGGGAGAAAGTTTATTGCCACTTCATTATTAGCCTACTTGATTACTAAATTTTGTCTTTACTATACAACGGTGACCCTGGCCTTGCACTTCTCTTGGTGCTCTGGGGGTCTAGCTTGATGTTGTGCGAAAATCATTCTCTCACAATACTAATTCAGTTCTGACACTAGTCATTAAAAAGGAAATATTGGACCCAGCTAGAGTCAAAGACCTTTGTGTGGGTCGGACAACTGGGAAAAATGTGTCGCAGCAAGAAATAAAACTTAGGATTGTTAGTTTAACATTGTCTTCTGCACAATCACATAAGTGATTCAAACTTTTGTCACGGTAGTTAAGTATCTTATTAGGTAGCCTGCTCACTTCAGAATTGATAATGCCATATTTCGCTCATGTTCTAGCTAGCGAATTTGATCATTTTGTTTAGATTCCTAGAGAATATGCTGATTCCCAGACTTTTCAGAAGAAGAGTTTTTTTTTGAGAATAGAAGAAGAGATTTTTGAAATGCTAGAAAATTAGCTGATGACATCACCTATGAAATATAAATAAATAAATGTCCTTTTCAGCTGGCGCAGATTTATTGTTTTCATGATGGGGACATTACCATCATTCAAACTGGATCGTGTCTAGCAGACTAGCAATGCTTTGGAGTTTGGACTTGCCTCTGTTACGACCAGCAAGTTGTTCCATCGTCGTTAGTTTCTTTACTTAGGCCTATTTTGGGCCAACTTGTCTTAATGCAGAAGGATTATATCTGCAATGCTTTGGATTTTTCTATGTTACGACCAGCTTGCAACTTGTTCCGTTGCCATTAGTTTCTTTGATTAGGTCGATTTTAGGCCAAATTGCTTTAATGATTATATCTGCAATGCTTTGATTATTAGCAGATGAGTTATACTCTTCGGTGATTGTCATACTGATAAAAGTTAATTTTTAACCTGAAGGTCGATGGAGGAGGTATATGATGCTTTGGCTGAACACCTTCTTTCTGTCTTGAAGAATATTGAACATCTTGACTCAAAGTAAGCCTTTTTTTTTCTAATGGTGCTGTTTTGGGACATTAATTATTGGGCAATTATGTTCTTCTATAGCAAATTTGCAATGATCAAAGCAAGTTTATGGTTTTAAATGTATTGCACTAGTAAATGTTAGTTCTTGAACATCATCAGCCAAGTTTGTAGCCTATTTGCTATTCGCTCTTGAGTATTCTGGGAAAAAATAATAAAAACCAGAAAAGGGTATCGTCCAACCTGTTTTGGTCAGGAATAGTAAACTATTAATTAGTTTCCAAGAGAATTCATAGCCTTTTTCTGTCATAGATCCTTCAATCACCTAGCTTGGGAACAAATAGATCTGTTTAACTTGAGAAAAACATTAAAATAATACATGTATTTAATTGCTATTCAAAGCAGAGCATGGACCCTTCTAATTATAGATAATATTTTTGGGTCTTTTGTTTTCCTTTTTTCCAGTGCTACATTTAAAAATGAACGTGTTAATGAGTTTTTAGGGATTGCTGGAGCATTTTATTAAGAAATTTTCTTGAGTAATATTCTGCTAACCACTTGATTCTACTGCTCTGGACAGATACATTGTTGGTCTAGCTGGCCCACCTGGTGCAGGCAAGTCCACAGTTGCCTCTGAAGTTGTTCGACGTGTTAATATGCTTTGGTCCCAGAAGCACGCAAAGGGTAGTGGAGCACTGCTTCCTACCGAGGAAATTGCTGCAATGCTTCCTATGGATGGTTTCCACCTCTATCGTGCCCAGCTTGATGCAATGGAGGTTTGCTATCTTTCGGGTAACCCATGTCTGAATATCAATTGCTTTCTCAAATTGTTAACACTCTCTGTCCCTGTAGGATCCAAAAGAAGCACATGCAAGAAGAGGAGGTGTGTTATGTTCTCTGTTTGATCTGTCTCATTTAAACTGTATTTATGTAAATACTAACGTTATAGTTATTAATTTTTAGCTCCGTGGACATTCAACCCATCACTTTTTCTGAAATGTCTACAGACCCTAAAAACAGAGGTATATACCAACATCCTGCAATGAGTTCTCGAGTAGTGCATAGTATTTGGTCTGATCCTTTAAACTGGTTTGTAGGGTTCAGTTTATGCTCCATCATTTGATCATGGTGTTGGTGACCCAGTCGAGAAAGACATATTTGTAAAGCCAGAGTAAGTTAACCTTGCAGATTCAATTGTCTGCCATACTTGAGTTGTTCACACATTTGGTCCTGTTCCTATGTATGCAAGTGGCAGTAAAAAGAAATTTTCATGAGAACTTAATCTTGCCGCCGTTTTGTATCTTCCCATCAGATTGTACCCTGTTTGTGTTGTTACTTCTTCCATGTGTTATGGCTGCATAAACATTGTCTTTCAATGATTTCGGCAGGCACAAAATAGTGATTGTTGAAGGGAATTATCTACTGCTGGAAGAAGTTATTTGGAGGGAAATTAGAGAATTGTTTGATGAGAAATGGTGAGTGCAGGCTCTTCAACTATAAGTCGCACTAATACATATCTATTTTATCTCTCTTCATCATCTCAACAAAATAAACGCTCGTTTAGACTTTGGAGCGAAAACAGTGGTTTCTAATGGCCAAAATTTCATTATCAGGTTCATTGACATTGACATTGATGTGTCCATGCAAAGAGTGCTCAAGAGACATATTGCGACAGGTCTGCCGTAGTGTTTGTGGTTTCCTCTAACATTCCAGCACTAAATTATTTATGCATCATATTCATTTTTTTTGTTTTGTTTCTTTTGCCAGGAAAAGAGCCAGATGTAGCAGCATGGCGGGTAATTCTGTTTCCTCTGTACCCTCTTTATCCTAACCACACACAAGCATGCGCTAATGCATACATGAATTCAAATAAAAATTGTATCATAGTTACTTTCAAGAAGGCTGTCTTAGGCAACAGCGGATCTTTTTTTATTTTGAATTCTGTAACAATATGCACCGAATGGCCAAAATAGTGCCCTCCTTAGCATTTTTAGGATTGTTCAATCATATTGGGTTTCCAAGGAAAGAATTGCATCTGTATCAATTTACTTTAGATTTTTGCTGCTAATCATGTTCAGCTGCAAACACTACACTGTCATTTCCTCCCCACACAGTTTCTGAATATTGCTAATTTTTTTTCTTTTGAAATCGGTCTTGTTAATCAGATCTCGTACAACGATCGACCGAATGCAGAGCTTATCATGGAGTCAAGAAAGAATGCTGATCTTGTAATAAGATCGATGGACTTCTCAAGCTAGAGTCCATTTCTTTGGTACGAAATAGAATCGTGGGTTTTTTTTTTTTTTTATGAAACGAACTGGCAGAACAGCTGCCTGTTATATTAATTATATAAATAATAAGGAGGCCCGGACGGGCAAATGAAACTATACAAACTCTCGGGATGTGCCAGAAAAAAGTAGGACATCCGGAGCGAAGAGTTGTGGGCTCAGTGGCTCTAATAATGTTGAGATGAGGGCGCCAGATAGGTTGTTTCCTTGGAGATTCTTGTACATATAATAAGCTGAATGCTTATTTCCAATTTTCCATGGTGATTATGTGCATGTAATAAGATATTCTTTCATGATGTACAGCAATGTCCAATGTCGTTTCGTTATCCTTTTAGAAGAGAATAGAAGCTTCGTTGTTGCATTGAAAAGCAAATTGTCCAGGATTACAGGCCTAAGCCAGTCACTCAAAATTTCCAATTTTAACATTCCTATTTCTACTTTTTTTATTCCGCCTGAGTAAAAATGCTTGTAAAGATTAATGTCCCGTTAAAATGAGGGAGCGTTATAACTTTATTTTGCAAATTGCCATGGTTCTGAAAGTTATATTAACACTCCGATGGTGAACGCTTCATTTACAAAACATGCTGTAACCTTGGGAGACAAGTTACCAGTAGTTCATCAAAAGATGCTGCATCGATTTTTGGCAGAAAAAAAAATGCTTATCCATAGCTATCAACATCTGTGTAGTGGACAATTTCTTGGTACAAGCAGCAGTACAGATTGTCTTGAAATAAAGCCGGACAAGGGGCAGGCACTTGAAAAGAATCAAAGCTGGCCTGCCATCATTGTTAGGGGACATGATCTCCAAAGCCAAATATGTTTTGCTTAATTAAACACATGCAAAAGCACCTTTAGTTGGGAGACACTCATTGCTACTAGGAAGGTGCAGCTGAAAGTTCCCAAAAATCATGGCAACAACTTCCAGCACTCCAATGCAAGGCTCTCTCTCTCTCTCTCTCTCTCTCTTCTCTCTCTCTCTTCTCTCTCTAGAAAACAGAGAAAACAACAGCTCAACTTTGGGCAGCAGCCAAGCTTGCATTTGCATCCTTTATCATTCAGGACATGGGGCACAATGCACCAAACACTGGGATGTTTAGAATAGTACTCCAGCAGACGGCAAAAGATGCAACCAAAGTGTGATGCCTCATAATAGTAGTGAGAAGCTGAGAAATTTTGCAAGTGGTTGATGCATATATGCCATATAAAAACACAGTGCCCCATCACTCTGCACATGCCATGCTCCTGTCTGATAGTTGGCTTCACATATAAAAACACACAGGGACAGGTATGCACAGCAGGGCAATGTCTATCCACCACAAAGCAAAGCATCTCAATATCTCTTACCATGGAATTTAATCTATCCTCTTGTGATTCGTTGACACCAAAATAATAAAAAATAGCAAAAAATACAGGATCATAATACAATACATATTTTTTTAACAGCTTGCAACAATTATCTGTTCCATTGACACACCATGGTAATATAATTAAACAACTTTTGGTGGACAAGATGCAAAAGGGCCCCTTGATTAGGAGCAGGGTGCCTTTGCATTTTGTGCCCAAAAGAAAGAGAACTGCAGGCAGAGCAAAAAGACATTGTTATAGGACAGGTACATGTTCATGGCTTCTCTCTTTTGTATACGACAAGATGAGACTTGAACACTGACTGACTGGCTGGCTGACTGACTCACTGGAACTGATAGAACAGTTGACACACCAAAATGACTTCACTGATCAGGAGGTACAGGCTTGGAGAACAGGGACGAGTATGATACAGAGACGAGCAGGGCTGCAGAGCTATAGAGACTTGGTCCAATTGCATCTGGTGACCCATGTGTTCAGCTTCTGTTCTTGCATTTCTCCATGGCCCTTGGTGCTGTAAAACAAAAATCAGACCAGATGAGCTGCACTGCTATTTCAGCTTCCAAAGTTACTTACTTACTACTAATCCGAGAACTACAAATCAAGCAAGTAAGAAATGGAAAAATTGAGATTAATTATGCATTACTAACCGAGGCCAATGGCTTCTGATCCCTTCATGATCCGAAGGCGCTTGCACGATTCGACAAACATCCTGAAATGAAATTTCCACATACATGAGGAAACTGATCGGCATGGCCATGACAAGTAAAGTGGTCAGAGCAGAATGCAACAAGGAGAAGTTCTCAGTGCTCACTCCCATGGGACGTCGCCGACGAGCATCCAGTCGCCGTCCTTGTCCTCGTAGGTTGGCACGTACTCAGAGCCGTTGAGCAGATCCACCAGCTTGCTCTCGTTCATGCCGTTCATCCCTTGAGACCCACAGCTCCCTGAATATCATCACAAGAGAAAAAAAAAACATTCACAAATTTGATCCTGGATCCAATTGTTCCAGGTACTTATCTGCAACTGCAACCAACTGACGTGTCGACACTCTGGAAACTAATCTGTAATTAATAATGTTTTTATGGCAGACCAATCTGTGGTTGTTGCTGAGCCACATCATCAGTGCCTACTGATCCTTTTTTCTGTAAGATATGTGCACGCCAATGAACACGTGGATTAGTTTAGACATGGAGGTCCAAGAACAGCACATGGCAATGATGGACCAACTGCCTATCGAGAGCTAAACTACTGAAGCGTGCACACATGATCATGATCTACATGTACAGGCAGCTAGCAGCTAGAGAAGGAGATGAGATACTGGATCAGTGGTGATCTGTGTGTTGGAGGGACAGGGGCATTATGCCAGCCAGGGCAGACACCTACCAAGGATGCAAATCATGGAGTAGTGCACCACTGGCGAAACCACATGGTGACCACCACCACACATGCGAATGCCAATGCAACGCAATCATATACCCAAGTTCCAATCCAACCCCAACCCAACCCGTGCAGAATCATGGAGTGCATTGCTTGGTAATTATAAGTTACTTTCTTCATGTCTAGAGTTTCATTCATGAGCCAAACTACATGCATGTTGCATGAACAAGAATGATACCTACTTTATTTGCCGTGTATTTTTCTAACAAACACTACAGATCTAATTTCGGTTTGGTGCTATTTTTGGTGGACTTTAGAAAAAAAATAAATTCATGTTTGGATTATGTATTGTGTTGATGTGTGGTATGTACCAATTGTGAAGGAGCTGAACATCTTCTCGAGAGCCTTGGACAGCTCCTGGTAGCTCTTGTACATCTTGAGGTCCACCTTGCGAAGGTACGGCGCGCCGTCCAAGCTCACCTTCACGAACGCGGCGCCGGTGGCCGGCGAGGACTTGTCGCCGTCGGCGGCGTCCTTGCTGCCGCCGCCCTTCTCGGACTGCACGGACATGATGTTCTTCCGGAACGAGCGCACCGGCGGCCATCCGACCACCTGAGCCCTGCATGCAGATAAATTACCAAGTCAACATTTGGTTAAAACTACGTCAATTCTGCCAAAAAAAATGCTAGCTAATAACACGATCATGGAGGTTAAGACACACACTGACATGCAGCCATGCACTAGATTCCCAGGTACATTAATCTACTGCAAATTGCATATGCCAACCGAAATATTCTCTCCCTTTTGCCTTCTACTTTTTACTGCACCCATTTTGTTTTCTACTTTGGAGCAAACATATAAGACGTGTTTAGAACTATAGATCATCAGCTCATCCAGTGGTCCATGGTACTATTGGGAGGAGAGGTGTCAATTGTTTTCATGGAAAAGGAGGAACCTTTTGTGGTGGCACATGGAGTGTGTACTAGTGTGTGCTACCACAGTACCGCCTTCCAATTTGCTACCTTTCTCCCTTTTATCTTAAAACGTGTTCATGTAAAATGTGCAGATTTATGTTTTTTTCACAATATATATAGTTCTGAAATTAATATCTCACTGTTAATCACTTTGTTACTCAACACATATATTTGCAAAATGATGACAAAAATACATTTACAAAATGATAATAATTAAGAAGAAGGGGAAGGGGCAGGGAGACAGGCAGATCTAGAATGGTGATCCGTGAACGGTAAACCCAATGTAGCTTAGGACCATGCTGCATGCGTGTATAGTCCTTGGCAGGCAAGGGCTGTATAGTATGGGAAATAAAATAACTAAAAAAATCTTGTTTCTACCGTGCCATCAATTCTAAGCCTCGACCGATCAGGTCAGGATGATCAACAGGCAAGTGAAGTGGAAAATGATGTTGATGTGGACAAAAATGACACTGTGCCAGAAAGAGAGATGGAGAAAGAGAGAGAGAAGCTAAAGAGAGAAAAGGCAGGCGTGGCTTTCTTTTTTCGTGTCGGCACTAGGCGCTGTCTCCCGGTGCCCCACACGTAACATGCCGCTGTCCGTCCCTCCTAACAGTTCGTAGTCCAGGCCGGTGCATCGTGTTCTTCGATCAACCATAAACAAATCTGCCCTAGATCCAGCTTGCAGTTTAGCTTGCCTCTAAGTTTCCATGCAAATTAAAGCTTGTGTTTTTGATTTGCAAAGATCTTTGTATTTGCTAGCTAGCTCTTGATGATGTTTATTAGATCATCACTAGGCTAGCTACTGCATATGTTTTTGTTTTAGATCTCAGCAAATGAACTATACCTATCTGTTTTCAAAGTTTGTTTGCACCTACGATTTGTAACTATATAAATGTCTATCATCTTTTTCTCATAAAGGTCGGAGTATTTATTTGTACTGCAACATGAAAAATGTTTATGGACTCACATGACAATCATGGCGGCAGACAAAAGCAAGAACCGTGTGATAATTCAGGCTACTGCTTCATGTAACCGTGAGACCGAGTGAGTCTGCTGGTTGACTAATAGCTAAGGTTAAATTTGTACACCATGGCATGGAGAAGCTAATTAATAAGCATGCACGTACGCCGGACTGCCGGAGATCAATCAGGGAAGAAGACAACTAATGTAAGCTCGAGGAGACCTACTTGGGGGCGCGCGGCTTCTCCGCGGGGTCCGGCTGCACGGCGGCGGCGGTGACGACGCTGCTCTGGCTGGGCGACCGCTTCATGTTCCCCGCCGGCGAGGGCTCCTCCGCCGCCGCGACGTCATTGACCGCCTCCTGCTCTTCCTCCGTCACGACGGCCGCGGTCGCCGGCTCCAGCTTCAGCTTGAGGTCGATGGTCTCGGCGAAGCCCCTCTTGCCGGAGGCGCTCCTTGGCCCCTCTCCATCTCCTCCTCCTCCTCCTCCGCCGCCGCCGCCGCCGGGAAGGCCCAGCCGAAGCTCCGTCTCCTCGAACCCCAGGTCCGCCGCCATTGCTGCTGCAGCCACCTTGCTTGCTTGCTTTGCTACTTTATTTCTTCCTCTGCTAGCTCCCGGCTCCTTGCTTGCTTGCTGGCTGGTTTCTTGCTCTTGGTTGCTTTGAGAGAGAGGCTTTTGTAATTGCAAATGTAAAGGCATGCAAATGCAATGGGAGGGAAATAGATAAAGAGGAGGAAGATGGGCAAGCTAACGAGGGGCCACGAGTAATAATGCCAGCAGGGTGTGGGTGTGTGTAGAATAATAGGCCCATCATAATCCATGGCCGCTGAAATTTTGCGCATACCACCCTGCGAAAATAAGAGTCTTCTTTTGTGAATCTTGGATAGGGTCCTTTTTCCATAATTTCATTAGTTCTTTGAGTATGTTGTGGGCCACTTTGTAAAAACGGAAGCGGTTGAGCGTTGCAATTTGCACAAACAACTAATATAGGCTCATTTATCATTTGCCTTAATTACCATGAGTATATATCTTGATCCAATTTTGTTCTCTAATATATAAAGCAGCTTTTACTATACTGGGCATATCAACAAAAATGTCCATTCGAGTGTCCACTTGGGGTTTTAGCGTCCAACATACACACGAAAGGGAATTATTGTTGCTTTAGACATAAAACGTCGTGCATCCACTTGTAGCGACTATCAGATTTCTTCCTTGTTCCTAGGCATATAGCTAGACTTTGAGCTTTATCCAGCAACACCAACCAATCAGTTCTTCTATGCTTAACCTACTTCCAGATTTGTTTCTTAGCATCACAGATTTTTTAGCGGCGACATTAAGTCACTAAAACACATTAGCAATTTTAAAAAATAGTTTGGCATAAAACACACTAACAAGGATCTTCCCTACTTGATTTCAGAATTTTTTAAAAGGAAATATCACCGCATGCATCCACAATATCAAGTGGGAAAATTTTGATTTTCTCAATCAGTTCACTATTTTCTTTTTCGGAGAACTGGAGCACTAAATAGTTGGATAATTGGTCGCGAGAGGGATGTGTTGCAATTTGGTCCAAATCATTGGGATCCTGGGGGGCATGCAGCCGCGAGAAGACATGAAAAGGGGGTCTGGTCCGGTCCATTCACCAGCTGGAAGCCACACGCGTGAAAATGACCATGCGGTGGGTCCCACCCTTACCCCGGGCGAGTCCAATGTCCACCTGGTCCCACATGATTTTCCCCCTTTTCCTTTAAGGGCATGGTTTATAACCTCGCTCGCTGCGGGCGCATGACGCGGTGACGTGGCGCTAGACCCTACCCACATTTATTGCTCAGCAATCTGTTCATCCAATCAGAAGCTGCGGGTGCACGTCTGGGGTTGGGTTTCTGTGGGCCCCGCCACCCGGCGGGCCCACCTAGCATGAAATAATGTCATTTCCTGGGAAAGGAAAACATTAATCGCATAAGAGTTGGTAGCGGCTAATCAGAATTGAAAAGTAAAGATCGGAACTAGGACCTGATCGAGACGACTTGCAGAGCCGGTGAAGGGAGGGAAGACCTTCCGATGGAGCTGCAAGATTAAGCAAGTCTGAGTACCACCGCACTCAGCAAGTACAGAACAATTGAAGGTATAAACATGCATTATTAGTTGACAGGTGATTAATAAATCGGTGTTGGGTCCTGGAGGGGCAAGAACCTCCCTACCAGTCCCCCTGGTGATTCTGGCCCGGATCCTTCTGTCGATCCGCAATCACCTTCATTTCAATATTATCACTCCTACGGGCTATTCTTGGCTAATCTGTGGGAGCTTTAACCAGACGGGCTCATATCCGAGAGCCACGGCTATCGATAGATTAGATAACTCTGCAGAGGTTTGTACTCTTGAAACTATACGGTCAGGCGACCCTCCCGTGGCCACCGGTAGGGTCCCCCTACGGGACTCGTATCCACTGGCGTCCATCTCTGGACAGCTTCCATCTGGGTCTACCCACGGATGCTACTGGGGTCTAAACAGGGATCGCATAAACGTCCACTCAGGGACATCAACCCGGGTATGGATGCATCATATAAGTTAGGGCATGCATCGCCCGTGGGCCCTACCAGCCCTGTCACATGCGACCCGTGCCGACCAGTTCCAGCCCTCTGTCTGGGGCTGTCTCCAGTATTTCCATTGCCCACCGTGGCCCCTGGGGTAGCTTGGCCAGAGGTAGCTGGTGGAGTGTGAGTCGAGGCCTCACATTACAGGGCATTCCCGAAGGCTATGTCCTTTTTGGCCCGTATAGCCGTACATGGCGTTGGAAAGACTTTCCCAAGAACCGGTCCTTAATCGACCAAGGTAGGCCTCTGGACAGGAGCTCCTCCGAGACTATCCACCCTACCTCGCATCTTCTTCCCCCTGGGTGCCTCTCGCAACCAGGGTTTCTGGCTCTGGGTAGTGCTTTAGTAGCTGGGGGGTATCTGAGTGGCTAACTTTCCATGCAACTACAGACCTTTAGCTAAGAGAAGAGCATGTTAATGCAATTGATTATCATGAGCAAGGAAATTGCTAAGACTTGCCTGATACGGTGGTAGCCTCCGCCGGAGCTACAGTCCCGAGATTTCCTGGCGGAGTATCTATGCAAATACAAAGATATGACTAATCAATCATCACAGCGAATGAATTACTTGTAAGGGGAGAAGCTAGAGAGAGAATGGCCATAAGGGTGGTTTCTGAGTCGAGCAGTGGATTGCCGGGGCTTCGCGGGGTGTCTCAGGGTCTACGCGGGGTTTGGCGGGGTTTGGAAACGTCGGTGGAAGGCAATAAACTATTTCTAAGTTTAGGGAAGGCTTCTAGGAAATCTAACCTTATGAAAAACCTTAGAATATATTCTAGAAATTTTAGGAATTTATTGGCTATTTATGGGGCTCTATTTTGAATTAGGCATACACCGGGGTATGCTAACGGAGGCTTCCTATAGGCTGAAAAAGAATCCTTCTAATTCTAAGTCCTAGAAATGGGTACAAATAATTTGGATGATATTAAATGGCTTATTATTTTCCCTAGTATTTTTAGGTATTTTCTAGGAATTTTTGGAAATTTCTAAAGTGGAGAAATAACTCTTTGGGTGCACTAAGCCGGGTGTGCCTAGCATTTTTCCTAGGGTTGTGCGGCTGACGTGTGGGGCGAGCTGACACCAGCACTGGCGCCAGCCCGCAGACCACTGTGCTGTGGACCGACAGTGTGGGCGCGTGGACCATCTGGCCCATGAGTCTGCGGTCCACCAGACCGGGTGCACGCGGGGCGGGGAGGCAGAGGTGGCAGCTGACGCGGGGCGCGGGGAGGCTGGCAGGCGGGGCCCATGCTCGCGTGGCTGCCACGCAAGTGCCACGCGGGCGCCGGACTTCACGGCGGCGCTGAGGGGCAGCAGGGGAGGCTCGCCGGAGTTCTCGCCGCCGGCGGTGACAGGCCGTCTCCTGTGGCAGTGGGGGCATCTCTGGACTCAGGGGAGCACGGCGGACACGGCGAGGACGATCTCGTCGAGGGTCGAGGGCTGATGCGGCGGTGCGGGCTCGCCGGAGTTCGGGCGGCGGCCGGTGGAGAGGGGAAATCACGCAGGGGGTCCTGGGGCTTTGGCTAAGGGTTGTGCGCAACCAGTGGGTGGCGTGGAGCGTACTGGTGCGCGAAGCTGCAGAAGAAAGGTGCCAGGGCCGGCCGGCGGCTCGCCGGGGCACGGCGGCGCCCACGGCCGTTGGCTGGGCTCGGCTAGGCATCGTGGAGGGCGACGGAGGGATTGGGGAGGATGTAGAGGGCCGCAGGGTGCTTACCGCAGAGAGGCTGGGGCGAGAGATGGCCGGGGTGGCGGCGTCAGCGTGCGGCGGCGCTTGCGGATCACGGCGGCGCACGGGCGGTGCTTGCTCAGGGCGCGGGCGTCCTCCAGAGCCCGTCGCTACACTTCCTGGGCTCCACGAGGTGCCCTAGGTGATGTTACGGCGGCCGGAGGGGGAATCAGGGGCTTGGCGGCGGCAGGGGTGCCGGAGCAGCGCGGCGGCGCTCTTGCACTCGCGGTGGTGGCAGTGGTGGTGGTGGGGTGTGGTTTGGTGCTGTTGAGCTCCATCCGGGGCGCGCACGAGGCTATTTATAGCCTAGCAGTGCTCCCCGGGGGCTCACCGGTGCAGCGGGGCGGCGACACGCGGCATGGCGAGCTCGCCGGCGTGCGACGCGTGCGGCCGCGGCATTTCGTGCAAATGGCCGGGGAGAGGGTGTCGGCGCCGCACTTCTGGTGCGGTGGCCTTGCGTGATGCTGACACGTGCGCTGCGCGTCTTTGTCGGGGCTATCCTGGCCGGAGGAGGGGGATCGAGCGGCGACGGCGGTGGCAGAGGCGCGGCGAGATGGAGGGGGAGAGGGTTCCCGTGCCGGGATGGCCTCCCTGACGCGAGCAGGGAGCGGCAGGGGTGGCGTGGCATTGGTTTTGGGGCGCCACGCGGGCTGAGGCGTCGCGGTGGCGGGATGGGCGCGCGGCGGCGTCGGCGCCGGAGAAATGAGAGAGGGGGGAGGAACCGGAGGAAGGAGAGAGGAGGAAGACGACGGCGGTGTGGGCTGGACCGGGCCGCGCGGAGGTGTGCCGGGGGAAGAAGTTGAAGGGGGGTTTGTGGACTTCGCGGGGAAGGCTGAAGGGGGAGTGGCGCGCTGGGCTGGGCCGCGCGGGGGTGAGCCGGGGGAGAGAGTTGGAGGGCCTAAAGCGGACTTTGGCAAGTCTGGGCTACGGCTAGCCGGCCCATCAAGCTTGGAATTCCTTTTTCTTTTTCTAAGGGATTTTGAAATGAGTTTTTGAATTCAAATTTGAACTAGGTTCTTTTTAGTTTAAGTCTAGGGCTTCCGATACTAGTTTTGTCCTTATGAAGCACTCAAGTTATAGAACTTTATTTTATTTTTCTGTTATTATTTTATATTCTATAATTCCTAATATTTCTCATTCTAGCTTATAATAGTCCTTATAAATCTAATAATTTATCTATTAATTAATTAAATAATCTTTATTAATTTTGAGGGTGTCACAGTTTCGCCAGCTGCAGCGGGCGCGCCGCGAGACGGCTGCTCACATTCTCTCTCTTGCTTTTTCTCTCTCCACGTATGACGTCGCCCACTTCACGCCTGTTCATAATACTTGCTCTAACATGCACACATAGGCATATGCGACTTGCTGCTTTTCTCTTTCCTTTGTGAAGGGTTGCCAAAGCGTCCATTCAATTTGTATGGGATAACGAATCCTTCGCCCTTGGTTAGTTCATAAATTGTTTTGTCATTATTAGTCCACTGGAATCTGGAACCCGTAAGGGGTCTAGATGCACTTTCATCTCCAAAATCATCAAAATTTGTAAAATTCTATCAAATTTAATTTTTAGTCAAATATTTTCTCAAATTTGGAACACTTCAGTATTTAGAAATCTTATATCAAGAATGTTACACAATTCATACACAACTTGCTCAATAGCTCAATGGTTTTGCTTGTTATAAGGCGATTGTGGGTTCATAAAGTTAAGCAAGATTTATCTTGTGACCTCGCTCCTATCATGAGAAAAAGAACTTGCACCATTATACCTTCAGTAATTTGTAGCTTAAACATCATTGTACCTTCGGTTTATCGTCACGAGTGTAATTGTTACGCTCAATACATGAAAAAAAATTTAAGATCGTCATAGATGCTATTTTATGATGATTTTTGAATGATCTGTGACGAAATTCAACCGCCATGGATTAACATATTTTTGTAGCGTTGGTAGAATTTTTTTCAAGTTTTATGAGTTTTAATTTCACAAAAATTGATAAACTGTTTTCATAGCCACACTGACTTAACTTTTCTTTGTTCAATGGCCTTCGCCACATTGGCTATCGTGTAGCGTCGATATCCCATAGGGTGATTTGAAGATATGCTTTTGATGTACATGTACATGATTATTGGAGAAATGGAGGTAATATTGAACCAGAGAAGAAAGGGGAAAACTTTGAGCCGCACTTGGAATTGGAACTAGCAACAATTATGTCATAACTATTATACAAACGTAGGGGGCACATGCCCCTCCACTTTTTTTATACACGCATAAATCTTTTGTATTTTGACACACAAAAATGTCATGGATTTGAACCCGATTTAAATGAATTGATGGTCATGCCAATAGGATAGGAGCCAACACACCTTGAAACGTGTCAAGTGCCAACTCACACCTAGAGATACATGAATCGATGTGATTCAACATTAAAAGAGAACAAATCTAGTAGTCCTGGTAGGTGTTCCACAACGGCACAACATGCCCAAGATTGAGCACACCCACCGATTACAAATACATCATCACATGAACCATAAAGGGCAAATTATTTAAATATTACATTACACAAGTTCAACATTAATGATTACAAGTTCATGACATGAATGGTTCAAACCTAAAATTTAAAGAAATGAATTCCACTATATGATGAATGCATTCTAGGACTAATGACCAATTGACTATGAAACCGTTGTCCCCTTGTGAGAGATCGACTCCATTCAATTGTTTAGTATTCTCTTCAGAAACTAAATACATTAAAACAAACTCTTTAATTGTGTATTTACGTTTCAACTTTCTAAAAATAAACTACATTTTATTTTGTTTTGATTTGTTTTCCATTTATTGGTTGTACTTTGTACAAATTCTTTCCTTAAAAAAAGAATATCTTTTAGTGTGACAAATAAATAGAATTTGAGAGATACAGTACCTCTTTTTTTACTGTGCTATGCATGTTTGGTAACAACCAATGCTAGCAATTGATTTTTTTTCTTTAATTAACATTGTAATTTTTATTGTGTCGAAGGTGTGCTTTTCTTCTTGTGAAAACAATGAAGATGTAGATATTTATATATATATGCACATGTACAGTAAACCTATCCCGTGGATACTTCCAAAATATTAGATCATCGCTTAAAGAATAGGTCAACAAACTTTTAAAATAAAATTTTAAAAAATACGAGCACCCATGCTCATTTTACACCTTAGAGTCTGGGGGACACAGTTTTCACGGCAAGAAACCAAGCTAACTATGAGTCGCACTTAGTTCAATCGTGACGTTGATTATGCTTGTTCTTAACCTTGTTTTGCTAAGAGAGATTAGAAATTGATGCGCTACAAACCGAGTGCGCGTTTGCTGCTATAAACTTGTCTCACCACGGTTGGTGGGGCCGGGTTTTCATGTACGCAGCATGTGACCATGCTCGATCTGGCCGGTGGGACCCCCATGGACGGCGGCCATGTGAGCCTGCCGGCGTGTCGCCCGTCGTCCTCCCCAGCTCCGGCGCTCCAGCTCTCGCCGTAGTAGTTGTGTCCTCCACTCCCACAAACCTACGCCTGTCTCTTTGACAAGTGGGCCCGAGTTCGTTAACAGCTGCCTAATCCCAAGGACACACGCTCTTCCACATCCTACGGTGACAGGAAGGCCGAAGGCCCTTCGATCAAGCGTGGGCCACCTCTGCAGCCGTCCGATCGTGTATGGCCGGGCATGTCGTCCACCATGGAACGCGCGCATGCATGCAGAGCTTCCTCCACCTTCCAATCCTTCCATGCACGCGCGTCTTCGTGGCCGAATTATGAGATGAAATGAGCTGACCGACCACACAGCTCATCAGCAAACTGCAAAAACCTGTGTATGGTTGGTGAAATCGAAAGGGGGTTCCTGGCTGGCTCTCGTAAGGAATTATACGTGCAGTGTGCAGGATGCATGGACCATGCATGCACATGTATGAGAGATCAAGGACAACCACACGTGCAAGCTTGATGTGACACTGACACACACCTTTAGTTCGTTGCTAATAACGTACACCACCAGCTAGCTAGTGCGTCATGCCATGTGTGTAGATTGCTGATTGGCTAACTAATTAATCAATGCAAACGCGATTGAAAGAGACACACACACACACCTTTAGTATTGCACGATCGAATTGCGATTTGCGAGACGACTAAAAGCTATTCCACACGTATATGTAGAGACTAGCTAGAGAGTACTACCACTAGCCAAGAAAATGTAGCTAGCTCGATTGGTTAGGTTCCTTGGAGTAAAATTTGTCTGCATGGTTTCAAGCCGTTGAAAGTGCAGTAGGTATTTTCAGCTAATTATTGTTTTATAGATAATTAACGCGCCTTTCGACAGCGAAGCACCTGTAACGTGGCTTCATCGAACTTAAGATGTACCTTTGCTGTATCAGGCCGGGGCTGGGTATTCCGACCGCTTCCCATGCATACACATACGTACATTTACAACTTGCTGTATTTTAATCTAAAAAAATGCTACATATATTTTGAGAAAAGGGTAAAAGAAAGGCAAGCAAGGTGCGTGCATGGCCGGCAGCTAGCTGAGCTTGGCTGCTCTTACATGAATGCGGTTAGCCGGCCAGCAAACCTTATTACGCGAAAGGAATTGCATGCAGAGAGCATGTTCTTGGACGCTCTCAGCTACAGGTACTAGATTCGAGTAGTTTGCATGTATCTCCTTTAAGTCGTCTGTTTAGATTATGTGGACACATAACCGCTCTCATCTATATATCATTGTAAATTTAGTTTTAATATATACAAACTCGATCGGGTTCAAGTCCTAAATTTAGCATCTCATATTTCTCTAAATTTTTATTAAACTTAGCATATCTAAACTTAGTTGTTATTATTTGAGGTTCGAGTCCTAAATGTATCATCTTGTATTTCTCTAAATTTCTTTTATTAAACTTAGCATCTAATTTTTATTAAACTTAGCATCTATAAACTTAGTTGTTATTATTTGTTTCAGTTGTAGGCGCGCGTCTTAGTTGAGCTCCCTGGCATAGAGGGTTAGAAAGGAGGCCAGTAGAGTGCTTGAACTCGTTGCCCCAGAGGAAGAGGTAAAGGAAAACAGGCCGGGGATGTTGAAGAAAGCACTGTGACAGTTGGAGTTTGACCTGTCGTTTACAAAAAATCGAGAGTGTGCCGAGGGAGTAAGAAACACACTGCATTAGTGGTTAGACAGACAGACCCATTATTAACCAACAGCCATGCGTCAATTACGGCCAACAAACAACAATCCACGGCCCATGCATGCATGTATACGCCAATGAAAGAATCAAGATTTGAGCAGTGATCAGAAGTTGAGAACAGTGAGCGGGGACCATACATGGAAATGGAGAGATCGAGAGCTTGAAGAAGCTAGCTTAGTGTCCCTGAGCTCGTTCATGCACCTGTCACGTACGGCCATGCATCCGTGTCAGTGAAGCTCTGGCGTGCCCGCCGCTGACCTACGCAATGGGAACGACCGGTCAGTCCATGCTGGCGATGCATGCATGATGCATGGGTCTCCTGCCAGTGCCAGCCCATGAAGTGCATGCCCATCTTTCTAGAACTAGCCTGCAAATACATGCTGCCACTTGTTGCCTCCCATCTCTCTGGTTCTGATATGGCGGCCGGCAACAGAAGATTTTGTATGGCTATGGGAGCCAGAAAGAAGTGTATATATATAAATCTTTAATAAATCTTATACTATAAAGAATTGAAACCATATATAGATAGGGAACAGTTGAAAAAGGAGAGAGAGAGTAACGAAGCAGTCGTCAGCCAGTTCTGTTTTTCAGCCATAGCCAGCTTATTCTGGTTATTCTATCATCTTCTCCCACATAGAATACTATTGAAACAGCTAAAATCACCGACAACCAGCCAACTTATCAACCAGTAGGCTAAATTTGTAACTCAAACACAGATCTTGACAGATTGCTAGCTAGGGTTAGAAAATCGTCATCAAAGCCTTGTTTGAAGTTCAACATAATTTTTTGAGCATAATGAAATTCAATATATTGAGTGATGCTATTTATATTTATCAAGCGTCTGGGTGGGATGACGGAATTTTTAGTTGATGGACAATCCAGCACGAGAAAGTAATTGGTGAGGAAATAGTTTACCGGCGCGATGATCAGTAGCTGCTCTATCTATGAGGATGATTGATTAACCCACAATTGGATTAAGACACACTACTAGGAAATTGAGCTTTCGTCAACGCACGTTAGTACTGGTTGCTAAAATTCCGGTACTAAAGTGACACATAGCCATTTTAGTACTGGTTCCAAATTTGGAAAGCCCTCGATAGTATATATATGTTGTTATATGTACTCTATATTTTTTCTTTTATAAATTTGATTAAAATTGGATAAGTTTGACAACAAAGCAATTATATGGTGATGTGGGAAGAGCACAGCGAGTATATCTGGCCGCTACTCCGCCACCGGACCGGACTTGATATCGCTGTCCTAGCTAGTAAGTAAAAACCGGCTTCACGTCTGCGTGTGTTTCTTTTGTCATGATTTATTTTTAGACGAGCTTCGTTCATCGATCTGCTTCGAGATTCACACACACCACCCCGATCGACGCATGCGTATGCATGCACCACGTAACGCCACTACTGCCGGCCGCAAGCGCGCACACGAGCTGCTCCTACGTACGCTGCCTGTACGTCTGGGTACACAGACTCGTACGTACGCCCCGGGCGTGCATCGGTGCATTTCCATAATATCCACACACCTATCTAGCTACCCGTGTACGTACGGATACATACAGCACATGCATGTCTCTGGCCAAGCCCAAGTTCGATGAACCATGCAGTCCTTAATTTACATCTACATCGTGATGATGAGTTCGGCCGGCCGGCCTTTCAATTTGTTTAGCTGGCGTTTTGAATCCGTGTCACCCCGCGCCACGGCAGGAGGCCGCGGACCAATCAGATGCGCCGATAGATATTGCACGCACGCATGCATGCACTGCACGCAACAGCCCGGGAGAGCCCGGCACACTGCACCTGGCCCTGGCCGGCCTCTCTCTCTCCTCTCTCTGTGTTAAGACACGCATGCAGGTAGGCATTTTGCTGATGTGGCAAGCAATTTAATAAGGAGAGAGAGACAAAAACGTAGAAACCAGGTCTAAGTTAGACACCAAGTCTACACGTAAAACGAGAGAAATCTGGTTGAATGATTGGAGAAGGAGTATGGTTAAATGATTAGATAGACTCCAAGATACAAAATCTGCATTGGAGCCTATTGTTTCTTGTGATAGAGTCTTTGTCATATGGACTCTACAGAGCGTGGGTTGGGAGTGGCCTAGCGCACAAAACGGACGAGGCTCTTCTGCAGTTGTTCTCATTGACGTGTGGTCCTGAACGCACACGTCAGTGACTCAACTGTGCTCTGCGGTACTGCAGATGATCCACTTCTCACAAAAGCAGTTTGTATAGGGATTCGTTTGTTAGCTGTGTACGTACATTTGCTGGGTTTGTTATTTTGGGCCTACGTTTTCTACTTTGAACATTTTGATTACTAGCTGGAACACTTTTTTAGACTCGATTATTACGTACAAATATAATGTTTTTGCTAGAGAATTTAATTACCATCCTATTTGGTTAAGAACGTAACATTTATTTCACAGCAGCTCATTCACATTGCAAATCCGACAGATTTTCTAAAAGAAATTCATTGAGGATAAACAGAGTTTCTTGATCTAATGTTCATGTCCTTTCTTGCATTATGTCACCAGCACGGGCGGCCGTAGAGTAATCTTCTACGTGTGGTTCCAATTTATCTTCCAGGGACGTGTCGAGAAGCAGTCCCCGACCCCGACCCATGCACGGACACTTCTTAATTTCCGGTACGTGTGGGACATGACATCCAGCACCGTGCGTGCACACGCTTGCTTCGCTTTAATATGTCTCTGTCGTGTCGCTCTATCCTATTAGCGACCGGCCGGGCTAGCTACTGCCTTTAATTCCCAAGTAATTGCGACGCTTACGGTGCAATCGTGCGCGCTGACACTGACGCCGCCAAGCTCTAGCTAGCCATAGATCAGCTAGCTGTAAACATGCATGCATGTACAGGGCCGGGAGTACGTCCAGCACTCCATCCACATCAACACGTACGCACTAGCTAGTACAGTAGTACTACCGGAAACTTTATGTCACGACGCAGACGCCTGCACGATCGAGATATATACGTACCTAGCTGGCCTGCAATATGGAGATCCATTTCATGCAGCTAGCTGCATACGTACGTACGAGTAGCTATCTATATAGCTATCGCCCTAGCTAGCTACATGCATGCATTCTCGCGACGTTGTTCTCCATAGGCGCCGCTCGATGGATGGCGACAATGATGGGCACACGCACGCACAGATCAGGACGACGGACGGTTGTGGATGGCACGATCGATCCCGTGAGTCGTTGTTAAGTTGCACGCGTACGACCACGCACGCCCATCTTCACCTGTTGGGTCAATGCTTGGCAGCAGCTGCACGGTGTGGGCATGCATGCGTTGGATGACTAGCGACGGATCGTATCTATAGCTATCGATCAGTACCTTTCAAGACACTGCTCGCCGTGTCCACTGGTCCGGGGTCTGTCTGATCAACAGTTCCATGCTTTATTTCGAGCTTACCGACCGAGTAATAATTAACCTGGGATGCTTGCTTGCATTGGCCTTAGCTTCATGTATAATTGCATTTGCAAAAAAATGTTGTCATGCAATCACCTTAGTATTTCTACTTTCAAATTAACTTAAAATTTTGTTTAAAAACTCACGCATCAACGCGTGGGGTATCACCTAGTTTCATTTTGACGACCATGTCTAAAAGAAAAGGTTATCTTAAACGAAAAGAATCGTTTATTATAAAAATGTTTTTTCACAGTAATTAATTTAACTAGTAATAACAATATATGCTCTCGTGTTGCCAACGTATATAAAAGTTTAGATTTCGTAGTCAAACGTAAAAAAACTTTACTCTTATTAGGACAAATCTTGGTGAATTGAACTTATATATTTCTTGTCACAAGTGTAGCAGTTTATTACTCAAGCGGCACCTAACTTTGTATAATTAATACCCAGCTGTGTCTAGTGCATGAACTTAACATGTGCCTATGCTTCACTGCTGGTTGAAAATATATGTATACCTCTAACATGCATGCCTGGCTAGCCAACAGGTCTGAAGAGACAAACAGTGGGCAGCATAGCTGCTGCATCCTAGTAGCTTGGGATGAAAAAAAAAACAGTACAGAGATTGTTCTATAGCTACCATGAACTGGTCAGTGCTAATAATGATGATAATCTCCCTCACCGTCAATCGGTACGAAATGTAGGTGGTTGTTACAACACAAAGCATCGGTCTCCCCGGCCAAAATAGGAGCAAAACCAAACCAACAAAAACAATTGGTTAAGTACATGCAAGAAGCAAGAGACAAAAGTACATGCACGGGAGATTTTCTAATGAGGTTTTGCACCAACACCGCTGAGCACGCAGCATTTAGTCGGTGCAGCCGATCATGGAACGCATATGTGTGCGCATGCTGCATCAGGTCAAGCGAGCATGCAGCGGCAGCAAACAGTCAAACATGCTGCCACCGCCCTAATTCCCCGCCTCAAAACTCGATCAAATTAAAAAGATTCTCGACCATTTAAATACCCCAATCCATTGTACTTAACCACCGCTAATAATAATCAACAAGCATCATATGATGCTCTCTCTCTCTCTCTCTCTCTCTCTCTCTCTCTCTCTCTCTCTCTCTCTCTCTCTCTCTCTCTCTCTCTCTCTCTCTCTCTCTCTCTCTCTCTACCAATGCAAGCTCCACTCCGGAATCCAAGAAACTTCATGATCGGATCAGTGGGCGACATGGCCGGTACTTGCATTATATTGATCAGATACTTTTTTGGCGTCTGAAGCAGGCAGCAGGCTCTCAACAAAGCTCAAACCTACCTACAACTACAAGTAATGGTGTTGTTTGGTTTAGAATCAGGCACTGGCACACTCGTTTTTCGCCGCGAATTCGATCCAAAAGATTCTTTGCTGGAGCATTATTATTCTAACTCGTGAGTGTAGGAGGTTGCAGGAACACAAGGTATCTTTGATTGCGATAGTCAAATGGACAATGTATATACATGGTGGTCGAAATTTCGGTGCAACTGATCTGATCATGGGGTAGTAGCATAGTATGTCGCAGGGAATCCAATTTGCTTCTACACTGCGGCTCATTTAGCTAGAGTAGGAAAAAACCAGTTCAATGCACATAATCTAAGCACTAGATTGATGCTTACTGCAGGTATTGTGTATACAATACATGCACATAGAAGACTGTACATCGATCTAGACATCAATTTTGAACTTATTTTGAATTGGATGTCAATTGCACAAATGAAAACGAGCTTGGACCAGTCCAAAACAAAGATGAACAATAAACTAATCTAAAGCAGACAACATTTCCAGAGTTTTCTGGGCTCTGGACCACCGTATGATATCCCATCAACAGATTAAGCATATAGTTTACCCAAAGTTGGGGACCATCTTGCTCCCATCACAAAAAAATAAGAACACCTTTATAATTTGGTGGTTAGCTAAAGGAACAGCACTATCAGCTCGCAAGATTAACAATGGTTTCCGTGCAGTTTCCAAAGGACTAAAAAGCATCGTTAACCGCTTAACGATGCTTTCGCGAGGCGGGTTTTGGGCTAATTAAACTAACAAATTAAGCCCCCCACTAGCCCTGCCCCCGTGGTCTGGTCCCCACAGGCCAACCAAAAGAAGCAAGGGCTCAAGAAAAAGGAGGAACATGGCGTAGTGGGAGAGGAGGGATAGATGGGGGAAGAGATATGATGGTTCATGAGAGAGGAATTGGACAAAGCAAATCGCAATAGACAAGTGTGAGCAGCATGCATATACACTAGACGCGCTCCATGTTACATTGTTCCTTTGCATATCTTATTGGGGCGATGGCAGGAGGGGAGGGGCAAGTATTGTATGCGCCAAAAGATGCTCCCCCGAGATCTCTCATGATAGCATCGATCCTAATCATGGCAAACGGCACACCTTGTTTAGTTTGATTTGGTTCGTGCCTAGCTAATATAATTGTTTTCGTGATGGTGCTCGTTTATAATCATCCTTCTAGTACATGGATCCGGGTTCCGCTCAATGTCGTACTCAGTCCGCGCCCGGCAGCAGCCGGACTTTAGGGTTCTTCCTTGGACTTCAATGACATCCAAATGGTTAACAACTTACGCTGACACTAGAAGATTACAATTTTTTCCGATAATTTTTATTGAGTGACCAACAGTTTCTATGCTTCTTACTATTTTTTTTCTCAAACGGCCAACAGTTTCTCCGGTGCAATTTTCATTTTTTTTTCCAAATGTTTTATCAAATCATACCAACAATTTAATTCCAAACAATATCATTTTCCGCCGTTATACTAGTTAGTTATTTAAATATAACATAAAAATGACTGGCCACTTGTAAAAGAATTGTGGTGAAAAGGTCATCACTATAGGCTTGTAGTGTGAAAAGAGCGTTGTAATTATTACTTTCAACCTCATTTCGGGGTATCATTCTTTTTAATATAATTAGCAACTCTCCTGCCGATTCATTAAAAAAAAGTCTTGTAATGTGAAGACCCGAATAAGCTCCATCACATCTTAGTGTCATTAGTTACTAGTGCTAGCTTATTGAACAAAGACCGGTTAATTAACCCGGTACTAGTAGTAGTACATGGATGAGAACTGAGAGACGTGTTGGCTGTGCATCCGAGAGAGAGACGACCCGTGAAGCGTGAGTGACCCGACGAATCAATTTGTGGTGTGGGCAGTGAGTGGGTCGGCCCGGGCTGTCCCGGGTCGGCCCGGCAGGTCGCCCATGGCTGCACCCTCCCCCGCAACCACCCCAGCTGTTCCATCTTGTGGCCTCCTCTGCTCTGCTCTGCTCTCCTCTCCTCCGATCCTCTGCCACTGGCACGCACGAACGTGCGCGCCCTGCCCGTGCGACCCAACCATGCGTCGCTCCTGCCCTCGCACGCCCACACGCCATGCCCTCTTCCTCTACTCCTCTCCCCTATAAAACACCTCACCTCCCCCACCCACAAACCCACCTGCAGCTTCAGCCTTCAGTACTCCATTGTTTGCAAGCCAGCGAAGATCACTAGCATCGAGCACACACAGCTCACCAGCTTAATTCGTCTTGAGTACTCCATTGTTTGCAAAGCTTTTTTCGTGGAGGAAGGAGATCGACCGAGGGGTTTAATTAAGGTCGAGGAGGAGGAGGAGGTAGAGATGGAGGTCGCCGCCGCCGCAGCAGCGAGCTACGACGCCGACAGCTGCCTCAAGGCGACGGAGCTGAGGCTCGGCCTGCCGGGCACAGAGGCGGAGGCCACGACGGCGCAGCTGCTGCCGACGCCGCCGTCGACTCCTCGTGGCAAGAAGCGCGACGGCGCCGCCGAGGAGGCCGCCGCCAAGAAGAGCGACGCCGGCGAGACCGCGCCGCCGGCCGCCAAGTGAGTGGTTTACCATATATATGATATATATAATATATATGTCTTCTTCTTGTTCTCCGTCTCCGGCCGGCCAGTGTTCTAACGTGCTTTGAAAATTATTGTGTCGTGCAGGGCTCAGGTGGTTGGATGGCCGCCGGTGAGGTCGTACAGGAAAAGCTGCTTCCAGCAGTCGTCCAGCAGCGCCGCCGCCGCCAAGGCCAAGGCGGCGCCGGCGCCGGCGCCGGAGGAGAAGAAGGCACCGGCCCCTGCCGCCGGCGCGCTGTTCGTGAAGGTGAGCATGGACGGAGCCCCGTACCTGAGGAAGGTGGACCTCAAGATGTACAAGGGATACCGCGAGCTCAGGGAGGCCCTGGAGGCCATGTTCCTCTGCTTCTCCGGCGCCGGCGCCGACGCGCCGCCGGCCGTCAACCCCTCCGACTTCGCCGTCACCTACGAGGATAAGGATGGCGACCTCATGCTCGTCGGAGACGTGCCCTTCGAGTAAGTGCTCTTGCAATTAATTGCAAATTAAATACACAGATACACCTCCTCTGTTCTCCATCTGGAAATACACAAATTAATTGCAATTAATTTCATACGCAGATGTTTAAGATTTTTCAAGATATTTGGAAATAGTGTCTCATGGTGCTTTGGTTCTTTTCTGCAGCATGTTCATCAGCACCTGCAAGAGGTTGAGGATCATGAAGGGATCTGAAGCAAGAGGCCTGGGGTCAGTGAAGAGCAACTGAGTTCGCAAGATGCATGTCTTGTGCGCATGAGCAGATTCTTTTGTTCTTTTTGGGTTGGAATCTCCAAGGCATGGACATGTGTTTTACCATCGATCTCTCCCCTTGTCTGGCTCGACTCGACTCTCGACTCGGTCTTCAACACAAACAACATTGAAGAACGTGCACGAAGGCAAAAGGATGCAAGGTCGAGGAGAGAAATGAGTTGAGTTTCTGCAAGGGGAGAAAGCTTATTTGCGCATCAAAAGTGCATGCATGCGTGGATGTGTGGTCACTTTGTTTCTGTTTTTCTTTTCTTTTTATTACTACTTACTAGGTGTTACTTGTTAGCAACACAAAAGGATGGAGGTTCGAGTTGACATCTCCATGTGTGTTTGTACAAAGCCAAAGATCATCACTTTCTAAGTTATATCTACCAGTGCTTGCTTACTTTCTGTAACAACTGAAGAAGGGAAGAACGTGGCTGTGTTCTTCCCTTTGAGTTTATCTATCCATATATTTCCCTTTCGGTTGTGCAATGCAAAGAACAACAGGCTTTGGTTGTGGAATGCAAGAAGCCTTCTGGTTGTGCCATGCAAGAACAACAGGCTTTGGTTGTGGAATGCAAGAAGCCACAGATTCCAGTTCACCACTTCACTAATCCACTAGTCATTTAATGAACAAAGTTTTCTCCTTCAATCTCAAGTTCTAAACCACAAAGTTAACTCCTTTACTAACATAAATGCTGCTAATTAAAATAGAAACAAAAAAAGATTCATGCAATACAAGTTAACACTCGTTCCTTCTCAGCTGGCATCCCTCCTATTTTACATGCTTATCTGCATGCTGGAGGATGGGCACAAGATCCAGTTCGATCTTGCTTCACCATTCCACTTGGCGTCTGTCAAGTGGCAAATAAGCTCACCAAGTTGGCCGGCACAGCCAGAGCTGGCCACCGGTCAAGGCTCAACAGAAACCCCTCTGTGCTCTGGCGATCGAGAGCTGAATCTGGGCGCTCGCACACTTGCAGGAAGAGCGCCCAACTCATTCAGATTTCAGCGGTAACATGCGGCTGTCCATGGCCTCGCCGACAGGGTACATGTGGCGCACATGACCGCGAGGACTGCGGCCAAGACCAGACGAGAGGGCATCCAAGGCATAAGTTCCAGGCTTCCAGCTCCAGGGCATTCTCGCCTTGCCTTATCTTCTGGGACGCCGTGGACGGCGGCTCTGCTGGCCGGCCGGCCGGCCGGCAACTGGAGAGAATAGCGCCTGGAGATGGAGGAGGTGGGGCCTCCGATGTGGTTGCGAAGAAGGAGCCAGCCAGCAGCATCAGCGAAATGAATGGAGAGATGCAGGGTCCCTGTCTGCTGCAGATTTCCTTCCCTGCAATGGGGTTGCATGCATGATTGGGGTCAGCCTTCTGTTAGGTCCAACCAGAGCTTGGTGTTAGTGCATTCATTCATTGTGCAAGAACAGGCTGGCTTGCATCGGCTGGTTGATGCAAGAGGCTTTTCGGTCCCGATTGCTATATTTGTGTGTGGTGTTGCTGGTTGTGACAAATTGGATATGTGCTGGGCGGACTTGCTGACTCAGGGATGCATGGCTCCGATGAGCGTGAAGCCCTGAACTGACCATACAACTTCTGAAGACAAAGAAAATTCAGATCTGCAGACATCTTGAAATAGTATATAGCCTACCCAACATTCTCTTTCTAGTTTTGGTGCACTTTGTGTCATTCTAGTTGATTCTACCATAAGATCAGACTAAACAGCACGGGCCCTAGGCGGCTAGGCCCTGATTAGAAGCTGTTAACTATAAATGGGTAACACTTGGTCACTTAAAGGTGAAGTAGCATAAGGAATTGTTCTAGTAGAAAAGCCTTAAACATTTGAATAGGGGGGTCATCTACAGAACACAAGTATATTTTTAAGTAAATAGTACTATGAAAAAGGGACTTACAAATAAGGAAACACATACTGTTCTGACTTCTGAGTACAGGGCTTATCTTGATCAGACTTCTCATATTTTCTCCTTGGTAAAGGATGATTTTTACTCTCTTGCTGCCATCAGAGCTTCAACTGGTCACCATCTCCTAGCTCTTTCTTCAGTTCAGTTTGAAACTCTGTCTGAATTTACAAGTTACAGGGACGTCACATATACCAGAATAATTTGGTCACACATAAATGGTAGATAAATGAAGAAGCAATTGAAATTGGCTGCTTTAAGGGGAGATGATCAAAGCAGTTTAAAACTGCTTTTCTGTGCCACAAAAAAACTGATCCACCAGCCAAACAATACTTCTAGCTAGCACAACCATTTTTTCAACGAGCTATTTTGGGCTACCGAACCAATAATATCGCAAGAGCTATATATGTGCAAGACAGACTACAGACAATTAGACCAGTTCGAAAGGCTACATTATCTCCAAAAAGTATTCAAAATGTACCATCCATAAAAAAAGGCATGAAACTTGTGGAAAACGTAGTTTTGACGCCGTGCCCAAATTTGTGTGGGGATTATCTGTAGAACACAGGTATATTTATAGACAAATAGTGCTAAGAAAAAGGGACTTACAAAGAAAGAAAACATACTGTTTGACTTCTGAGTACAGGGCTTATCTTGATCAGAGTTCTCATACGTTCTCCTTGCTAAAGGACGATTTTTACTCTCTTGCTGCCATCAGAGCTTCAAGTAGTTATCATGTTCTCATATGTTGACGTAATGGTATACTGTGTAAAAGTACAAGAGTAAAATCCAATTTGTGTGTGGTTTTGCTGGGTGTGACAAATAGAGTATGTGCTGGGCGACTTGCTGCTGACTTGGGGTTTGGGTGCTTTGTCACTGGTGAGCCTGAACTGACCATGCAACTTCTGCTAAGGGCAGAGGAAATTCAGACTCACAGTCATCTTGAAATAGTATAGTGGTCTACCCAACATCTTTACAGTTTTTGGGTGCGTTTTCTATCATCTAACTGATTGTATCACAAGATCAGACTAAACAACACAAAATTGTTAGACACAAGCCAAACAACACTCCTAGCACAAAAGCCAGTTTTTCAACGGGCTACTTCGGGCTACCGAATCAATAATATCGCAAGAGCTATATTTGTGCAAGGCAGAGTACAGACCATTAGATCAGTTCGAAAGGCTACATTATCACCAAAAGGTATCCACAGTATGGAGCATCCATTAAAAAGGCACGAAACTTGTGGCAAACGTAGTTTTGACGCCGTGCCCAAATTTGTGATGGGCCTCCTAACCATCTAGTAGGTGGTTGGTTGTGCTGGGATTTCCTCCAATTCTGAACGTTCTAATCTGTGAATGAAGTGAAAAGCATGGATCGCCAAAGGTGACCAACCGAAATGGGCAAGACATGGCCGCTTGGAAAACCATGAAATTTCTATCACCAAACAGGCTAACGCAATCAAAGCTTTTCCCCCACATGGATCCAATGCCACTATGAGACAAACCGCATACGAAGTGGTTAAAGCTAATGTAATTGAACAGATGAATAACCACGCGTTCGCACATTCTCACTCGCAGCCGGTCAATTCCTCATCAATTGCGGTAACCGAGCACCAGAATTCGAGATTTATCTGCCTGGATCATATAGAATAAGCTCATAGTTGGATCTCATACCTATCTGTAAAAATGACACGATCACGGCCAAATTTCGAACAACCCAAGCGAGCGATTACGTGCATGCGTACCTTCCGGACTCCAGAATCCCTTGCCGGTGTAGTGGATCTCCAGCCCGCGGCAGTCGCAAGAACGCGGAGTTGGTGGCGGCGGCGGCGAGGTATAAGGCGCCCGCGCCGTCGACGAGAGAGAGAGGGCAGCCAGGCAGGGATGGAGTGGGCTTGGCAGCCGGGTGGGCTTCTCAATTTCTTGGGCTTGTTTCGGCCCTGTACACAAATGAGTTGGGCTTTTCCTCCCCCGCGTTGCAGAATTACAAGATTTTGAGCTTACGCGTTCGGTATTTGAAATTTGTAATCTTTTGGCAATACTAGTAGGGTGCACGTGCCCAGGCACGTGTTAAAATTCGAATGTAAATGATTGAAAAAATTGCTTGAAACACATCACACTCAAAGATCATCCATAGATTAAACCAAACGTCACAAACGGAACTGGTGGTTTCACAATGTCGTGCAACCTGATTCTAAGATAGAAAGTTTGTTACTTAAAAGGTAACCATCACAAGTCCAAATACCGTCGAGCAAAATACTACTGGCCATCTCACCAAGACACACGAACAATGCCGACACCTACATCCATGTCATGTGGATGTACTCCGCCAGAGCCGGATGCTTCCTAGCCACCTTGTAAGTGTAATTTCCTGGGACTCCCGATGCACGGGCATGGTCACGGAGAACAGAAATTGTCTATTGATCACATCTCCGCTCTGGGTAGCCCGTGTGAACCTTGTTGAAAAGTATATGATCAACGGAAAACGGATGCGTTGGTGGTTTTCCCACGGAAAACGGGTTCATCATTGCATTTCTAGCCTTTTCACCTCCTCTATCCGTGCAGCAATCGCCCGTTTTACATCATCATGCAATGCAATATCCCCACGCATTCCCGATCTAATGTCTAAAAAAATGTTAAACAAATCTATAATTAAAAGGCAGATCCAATGATGAACAAACGTTGCAAGGCAACTCATGATACAAACTTACCTTGCAGTTTAGGAACACATGGCCATGTTGTGCTTTCAAAAAAATGAATGGATGAATTCTCTGACTCATCGAGACAAGCTGCAGGTGACAGCAATGTTCACATCCACATATATAGTTCAAAACATGTAAACAAGACCAAGAAAATAAACAGGTATTCGTCAGTCCATGGCACACACACCTGTATCATGGTTGACCCGAATGCTGGTAGCAACGACAAGATCATTCCTGATTTCAGCGTCTGCGAATATTTTCCTAACTTGTAGATAGTTATCCGTGATGAGCACACGTAGAAAAGCTATGCAACTGCATTGGGCATGATATGGTTATGAGTTAACTGGTAACAACGACACGGAAGCTGTAAGATGCAAGATGAGCAAACCTCCCTGATGCAAGATGTATAGAACACACAAACCTGGCATCCTATGAACACACAAACCTGATACATAGAAATAAGAAGCGTAGCTAAAAGCTTTATGAGATAAAGGTTATATAAAAAAGATGACAACAACATCAACCGTGGCAGCTTTGAATCCTATGAAGAACCGCCAAATGAAATAAGACATGATAATAACATACCACTGAAGCAGTGAGCTTGGCAGTTAGAGCTTCAATCTTTTTCTGAATACTGAGAAAGCTTAGCCTTAGAAACACTGGAAAAGAAACTCATTAAAACCATGTTCTACTGCTCTTGGAAAAGTAAACATAAGCAGTGAATGGAAAGGTTTTAACACACAGAGAAATTCTTGCTTTACTTAAGTAGTAAGTAGTAACACCACGGAACCAGAAACATGAAAAAGCAAGCAATATCTCAAGGATTCTTATCATAAAAATGCAGGCCATCAAATAAAAAAAAGGAGCAAACTTGTGACTGTTAACTTTGTATGTTTCGAAAGATGCAAGATGGAACATATCTCTACAGAAAGACAATCCAAATTTCAGAAACAACATTTTAGTAAATCTGAAAGACAAACATGCATTTATGAAGTGGTGAACCAAGGTGCCCTCCATTAAACAAGAAGGATCTTTCTGGAAGCTAGGTTAGTGAACCCACTTCTTGTATCCAGATTATAGAAAAGGTTGCATAATTGTGAAAGTCTCGGTCCATATTTGTGTCCTTTCACACTCAGCCTAAGAATGTCAGCAGGATGCAGTCATAAGTTAGCAGCCAGAACTGCGGCCACAGATATCAAATTTAAATGCAAAAGATGGATGTTCATACTGATGTACTGGCATGATCTATGCATAACAAATATCAAATTAAGTAGCTGTTTTTCAATTGCTCCCTACTATATCATATCGAGATTTAACTGCCAGATTCAAGGAACTTTGGTCATAAAAAACTGAAGGTAACCGCTAAAATTATAGAAATGATTTACAGTATGCTTACTTGTGGGTAGACTGAAAGTAGCCTGCATAAATCATCCATGTTATTTGTAATAAACTGTGCTGCATTGAATGGCTGCAAAGGAGGGAGGCATGCAGTTTCGTGACCAAAAGCTTTCAGATATTAAATCATAGAATTTCTCTCTCCCTGCAAGTAAATGAACACCTGATTAGCATATTAAATCACATTATGGAATTTCAATCTTCACCACAGTTAATGCAAAACATCAGGCAGAGACCAGTAATCTATGTGTAGCTGCCTACAAAGTTTGTGTGGCTGAAAAAGACAACTCTTAAAACATGAATAGGCTTACCTTAATCACATACAAGATCCAAAACACATCAGCTAGCAGAGTGCGGCACGCACGTGTAAAGAAAAACTCAACAAATTCATAGATTTGCAACCATCAAGTGACAAGAAAAAGTGATGAATAATGCATTGTGGATTCAAAGGGTCAACCAGTGCAGAACTATGGACCATTGGCATGGATTTAATACACCTAGCAATGAATTATTGACAACCCAGGAAAGCTTTTCCCACCTAGACCCTCTTGTCTTTCACCATTGGATCCTCCTGGCAAGGTCTGCACTATGGGCATTTTCTGCCACGAATTTATGGTTAAACTCCTCCCTTTAGAAGTTCACAACTTCAGATATGAGGTCAGCTAAATAACCATGGGAACAAATTCGGAACAATGTGTAATAGCAGTCAGTTAAGCAAAGAAAATAGCTCCAATAATTAACATATACTCTCCAGGAATATAAAAAAGATCACAATAAATAAAAAGGACCTAATTTGAAATTAAAGTATCTCTATGTCCACGCTGCCAGAGGTACTAAAAAAATTGCTAATATTATAGCATTCAGAATTCAGTGGGTTCTTTTAAAAAAAGGAATGAACTATCGACATGATTTATTTATAGGATGCAAGTTATCAATAGGGTACTACTTGGGATGGGAGAACCTACAGTAAAATAGTGAAATCTGAATATGAAGAAAAAATATACCTTAAATTTCATGGTTCAGTTAGTAACTTTCTTACTGACATCCTAGAGCTACTCTCATTGCACTGAAAGAATTAGTAAACCAGAAATGTCAAAGCCACATTCTACAATAACTATGGCAAAAAAAGCAGGGCTCATCATAATCTTTTTCTCAATAACTATGGCAAAGTACATACAGCAGACAATAGGGAATCAAAGAGCAGAGGTGAAAGGGACCAAACAAAATCAGAGCTATGGAAACAGGGAACTACTGAGGAAAGCATTGAAAGCTTAGGTATACAAACATTTCCTTCCAAAGTACAGGCAACAACTAATGATTTCTTAAGGCAATTGAAGCTAAACATTTGGTTCTATCTATATTAACAAGAAAAACTTTCATAATTAAAATGCAGTCACAAAGAATGTATTCCCAAGGCGATGACAGAAAGCATGGGCAAAATAAACCACTCACAATACATCTATACATAGGCTGACATACAACAAGAATGGAAAATCTATCGGACATTAGTGAAATACCTATGGCATGACAACCACTAACAGTTTTCAAATTTCGTGGCACATACGATCAAATTAACTATTGGTTTGTGAACCTGCTGTCCGTTTGAGCCTACCAATTTTTTTAGTAAGTACAACACTTGAGGCGTCATTCTCTCTTTATAAAAAATTCCTCATACGAAGGATAGCCTATTCCCTTCCATCTAAAACTCTAAAGACATACATGGGAAAGCTTCATGCCAACTAATGCACAATAATTGACCTGATAAACCTCTATGAGCTAGATAGCATATCCAACCATATACTAATTCAGTAATTCACTATAGTAGAAAATAAAATAAACATCTAGATTGAAGACACTCATGGACATCAGGTAAAGCAATCACCCCCACGTGGTTAGGTGTCAGTACAATATACAAATTCGCACTACTATTTCTCAGCCTGGTAGCTCCCGGGTCACTTCCCTTGAATTGCTCCAATCACACAAGGGTCAGCAAGAGACCCACTGACCTTAGGAGCATGCAGTAGGCGTGTGCAGCCACCACAGCAGGCAGGGGATCATCAGAGCGACGCATTGATAAGTCACCTGGGAATTGAAACAACATAAGTCTTGTAGTACACTTTCTGTACCTGTAACACACAATACAGATTTTCACGCTGAGAAAAAAATTATTGCAGTAAATTGAGTAACTTATTGCAGGATGCTGAGCAGTACAAAAAAAATACATCAGAACCTTGAATATTAACACTCTCCCCGTCGTTTATTAGAGGAAAGATTGCTGTCTATTCCTCCAACCCTAGAAGGGTGGGCTATATACATGAGATACATGGGCCTCTAGATGGGCCTTTACACTATATACACTAACACTCCCCCGCAGTCTGTACTATCGGCGCAGCGAAGTACAAGACTGGACAACAAACACCATACATACAACACTCCCCCGCAGTCACAACTAGCCACTGACTACGTTGAGACTGGAGCGGAACTCAGAGAATGTCGTGGAGGGAAGTCCCTTGGTGAATATGTCCGCGAACTGCGAGGTGGTTGGGACATGGAGAACCCGAACCTGGCCGATGGCAACCCGATCTCTGACAAAGTGCAGGTCAATCTCCACATGTTTCGTCCGCTGATGCTGAACTGGGTTTGACGAGAGATACACGGCGCTGACATTGTCGCAGTAGACGAGCGTACTCTTGGCGAGTGGGCTGTGAAGCTCCGCCAAGAGCTGACGCAACCAGGACGCCTCTGCAACGTCGTTGGCAACAGCCCGGTACTCCGCCTCTGCACTGGAGCGGGAGACGACTGGCTGTCGCTTGGACGACCAGGAGACCAGGTTGCCACCGAGGAAGACGGCGTACCCAGAAGTGGAGCGACGTGTGTCAGGACAGCCAGCCCAGTCAGCGTCGGTGTAGACGACAAGCTCTGTGGTAGGAGATCGGTGAAGAGCAAGACCACAGTCAACTGTACCACGAATGTATCGGAGAAGCCGCTTCAGCGCGGCAAGGTGTGGCTCTCGAGGATCATGCATATGGAGGCAAACCTGCTGAACTGCATACGTGATATCCGGCCTGGTGAAGGTGAGGTAGAGCAACGCGCCAGCGATACGCTGGTAAGCAGTCGAGTCAGCAACAGGAGCACCCTCAGCGGCAGGAAGCTTGGCTTGTGTATCAACCGGAGTGGAGCAAGGCTTGCAGTCAGTCATACCTGCGCGCTCCAGAATCTCAAGTGCATACTGGCGCTGGTGAAGGAAGAGACCAGAGGGACGAGGCTCAACAGTGACACCCAAAAAGTGATGGAGCTCACCGAGATCCTTCATAGCAAACTCCTGCTGTAGTGACTGAATGATGCGCTGAAGCAGTGTCTGACTGGAAGCAACCAGGATGATATCATCAACATACAATAACAGATAAGCAGTCTCAGAGCCACGGCGGTAGACAAACAGAGAAGTGTTGGACTTGCACTCGGTGAACCCCAACGAGACCACAAAGGAGGTGAAGCGAGAGTACCATGCCCGTGGAGCCTGCTTCAGACCATAAAGTGACTTGTTGAGGCGACAGACAAGATCCGGACGACTGGAATCCGCAAAACCTGCCGGCTGGCTGCAATAGACTGTCTCTGTCAAAGTGCCATGAAGAAAAGCATTCTTCACATCCAGCTGATGTACGGGCCAAGACTGGGACAGAGCAATGGAGAGAACTGTGCGAACTGTCGCAGGCTTCACCACCGGACTGAAAGTCTCATCATAGTCCACACCAGGCCGCTGTGTGAATCCCCGGAGAACCCAGCGAGCCTTGTAGCGATCCAAGGAACCATCAGCCCGACGCTTATGCGTCCAGATCCACTTGCCGGTGACCACATTGCAACCAGACGGACGCGGCACGAGGTCCCACGTCTGGTTGGCAAGAAGAGCCGCGTACTCCTCCTCCATCGCCTGTCGCCAGTGAGGGTCAGCAAGAGCCTCACGGACAGAGGAGGGTACCGGAGAGATCCCTGGCTCTCCCCCGGAGGCGGAGAGAGCCGCAGACCGAAGAACACCCGCAGCCCGCCGTGTCACCATGGGATGGGAGTGACCAGGATCCCGATGGATGACAGGCGGGTGGTAGACCACCGGATCTAGACGCGCGAGGGCCCGAGGCGGGGCCGGCGGGTCTGGTGGAGACGGGGGCCGGGGCGACGGCCGCTGAGCCTGCACCGACCGTCGAGTGTAGACTCGAAGAGGCTGCGCGAAGCGCGCGGGAGGGGGCGCCGGGGCCGCGCGTGGCGCGGGAGTGGGCGACGGGGTCGGGGCCGCGCGTGGCGCGGGAGGGGGCGACGGGGCCGGGGGTGCCGGTGCCGCGCGTGGCGCGGGAGGGGGCGACGGGGCCGGGGGCGCCGGTGCCGCGCATGGCGCGGGAGGGGGTGCCGGTGCCGCGCGAGGCGCGACAAAGGGCACCGGAAGCGGTGTCGGTGCACCAGGAGAACCTGCAGAAAAAGGATATACAGAAATAGGTGGCTGAACCACCGGGTCAGTCGAAAACATGGAATCCAACTGAGGATCAGGAGTCGGTGTGGAAGAGGTGGAGTAGGGGAAATCCAACTCGTCAAACACAACGTGTCGGGAGATAAGAACACGACGGGAGGTGAGGTCAAAGCAGCGATACCCCTTGTGGTCTGGGGAGTACCCAAGAAACACACAACGGGTGGAACGAGGAGCTAACTTATGAGGAGAAGTGGCAGAGGTGTTTGGATAGCACGCACACCCGAAGACACGAAGATGGTCATACCGGGGAGGGGTGCCGAAAAGAGCGTGGTGAGGGGTGGGAGCGGGACACGCAGTGGAGGGAAGACGGTCAAGGAGGTAGGTAGCAGTGTGTAGTGCCTCGGCCCAGAAGCGGGCCGGAAGAGAGGCCTGGAGGAGAAGAGTACGCACGACATCGTTCGTGGTCCGAATCATACGCTCAGCCTTGCCGTTCTGAGGAGAAGTGTACGGACAAGACATGCGTAGCTGAACGCCCCGAGATAGGAAGAAGTCCCGGGAGGCGCTGTTATCGAACTCACGACCGTTGTCGCACTGAACAGCCTTGACAGTGAGACCAAACTGCGTGGAAACCCAAGCAAAGAAGTGTAAGAGGGTGGGAAAAGTCTCAGACTTGGCACGTAAAGGAAAGGTCCAAGAGTAGTGAGAGAAATCATCCACAATCACCAGATAGTATTTATAACCAGAAATACTGAGTACAGGTGAAGTCCACAAATCACAGTGAATGAGATCAAAGGCATGACTCGCATGTGAAGAAGAAGAAGAAAAAGGAAGTCGAACATGACGACCTATCTGGCAAGCATGACAGAGGTGCTCATCAGTAGTCCTAGTACAAGGGACAGCTGCACTACGACTAAGCTGAGTCAAAACGTCGCGGCCGGGATGACCAAGGCGACGGTGCCAGGTAGTAGAAGAAGGAGCCATGACGAAAGCTGGTGAAGTAGTGGATGCCGATGAAGCAGCAGAAGACGGAAGGCGAAGGGTGTAAAGGGGACCCGAGCTCTCACAGCGGAGAAGAGGACGTCGGGTAGCCAGATCCTTCACAGTAAGACCAAGAGAGTCAAATTCAACTGTACAAGAGTTGTCAGAAGTGAATTGGCGAATAGAAAGAAGATTATGAACCATTTGTGGGGCAACAAGAACATTAGGTAAAAGAAAAGATCCAGAAGCGTTGCCCATAGAAGTGACCGGAAGACAGGACCCATTCCCAACCATGATAGAAGAAGGGTAGGAAGGGTGAGGTGGGTAGACGGAAGAAAGAATACCAGCGTCCGGCGTGGTGTGGAACGAAGCACCCGAGTCAGCAATCCACTCGGCACTGACTGGCGGTGTCAGCCCCATGGTGCTGAAGGACTGAGCCAGAGAGGCGGCATCCCACCCGCCAGCCCAAGTAGGAGCCTGGTAGGGCTGAGCGGGTGGCGTCCAGGTGGGTGGATACGGCGTAGCAGGTGGACACCAAGTGGTCAGGCCCGGCGGCGGAGGTGCGGTGAACATGGCTGTAGGAGGACGAGCCACCCCTCCCGGAGCCGAGAAGGGCCACATGGAGATGCGCCCTGACCATGGGTGGGTGAAGGATGGCCAGGGTGCCGCTCCCGAAGCCGTCGGAGGAGAGGAAGCCGGTGGTGCGCCACCACCACGGCCCCCGGCCCCACCACCACCACCACCACGGCCCCCACCACGCCCACCACGGCGACGACGCCCGCCACGGCCTCCGCCACCCCCGCTTGGCCCGGGGGGAGGAGCACCAAGAAGCGAGGTGGCAGGCGGGGTGGCAGGCGGAGCTGGTGAAGCTGGCGGAGCAGTGACGAGCGCGGTAGAGGTGGACGAGGAGGACGCGTCAGGTGTGAGGCCGCGGGAGATCTCGTCGAGAGCGAGGTCCTCCCACACCTCCTTGAACGTGGGGAACGGCCGCTGTCGTGGAATCCATGTCCGTAGGAGGGCATAGTTGTCGTTGAGCCCCCGCAGGACATGGAGGACCAGGTTCCGGTCGCTCACCGGGCAGTCGAGGTTGCGAAGATCGTCGGCCATGCCCTTCATCCTCCGGCAGTACTCGCTGACGGAGAGGTCCCCCTGCGTGAAGTTGCGGAACCTGGCGTCGATCCGGAGCGCCCGGTGCTCGGCGTTGCCGAGGAACTGCCCCTCGACAGCGAGCCAAGCCTCGCGTGCGGTGCCCCCGGTGGTGTGGGCCATGTCCTGGAGCTCTAGGGAGATCGTCCCAAAGATCCAAGACACGGCGACACTGTCCAGGCGAGCCCAAGCCTCGGTCCGAGCCTCAGGAGGGGTGTCGACGAGGACGTGGTCGTCCAAAGCGTAGCGGCGAAGAGCGAGGAGGACCTGGTCCCGCCAGCGTCCATAGGAGGTGGACGTGGGGTCGAGGACGACGGTGACCAAGGCCCGGATGTTCTGGACCCCGGCCGCCTGGAGGTGCAGCTGAGCGACCATCGGGTCGGTCGCGTCGTAGCGGGGAGCAGAGGCGGTCGCGGGTACAGGTGGCGCCTGGTGGGAGGAGGAGGCGCCCATGTCGGTGGCGAGAGCGACGGGCTGAGGGCCTGTGGTGACGAGGAGGTAGTGCTCGGCCTCCGCTACCTGGCGAGCGAGGGCATCCGCCGCGGTGCGCTCGCGCTCCCAGGCGAGAGCAGCGACGCGGACGCGCTCCTCAGCAGCCGCGGCCTCGGTCTTCGCCGCGAGGAGGGCAGATGCGAGGGCAGCCTGAACTGACGTCGTGACGGTGGCTGCGGATGGGTTGCCCTGACCCAGGCCCTGGCCCAGGCCCTGGCCCTGGCCCAGGCCCAGGCCCTGGCCCTGGCCCTGGCCCAGGCCCAGGCCCAGGCCCTGGCTGGCCGGCCCGGTCTGGCCCAGCCCGGTCTGGCCCAGGCCAGGCCCGGCGACACCCAGGCCAGAGCCGCCTCCCCTGCTGTCGATAGATGGCGGAACAGCAGGGGAGCGCTCCTGGCGGTCGGGGGCCAGGGAGAGGGAAGGGGGCGGAGGGGAGGCGGCGACGGCGGCCGCCGGGGCCGGCGGCGGCAGCCCAAGTCCGGCGGCAGCCACGGCCGCGGCGGAGGGCAGCTGGAGGAGCGGCCCCTCCGGCCGCAGCAGCGGCGGCGCGCCCTGCGGCTGCGGCGCGGCCGCGCCCGGCGGCTGCTGCGCGCCCGCAGCCGGCGACGGGGGCGGAGCCGCGGCGACGGCGGCCCAGGCGGCGGCGGCAGGGGCGCCCGCGCCCGGCACGGCGCGAATCGAGCTCGATTCGGCGCGAATCGGGCGCGGATCGTAGCTGGAAGACAGGGGAGGGAAAGAGGAGAGGGGGGGGGGGGAAGCCCGGAGGCGGCGGCGCCCGGCCGGCCATGGCCGGCGGCGGCGGCGGCGGCGGCGAGAAGGGGGTGGGAGGGCTGGGGAAGAGAGGAAACCTAGCTTGATACCATATTAGAGGAAAGATTGCTGTCTATTCCTCCAACCCTAGAAGGGTGGGCTATATACATGAGATACATGGGCCTCTAGATGGGCCTTTACACTATATACACTAACAGTGGCCACCCCAGCCGAGCATCGCCGCCTGCCTGGCTCGCCCCATCATGGCCACCCCAGTAGCTCCCCGCCGCGGTTGCCCATCCAGCAACCGCGGCCCAACGAAGGAAAGGGGCAGAGGGGATAGGCATCATGAGCGGATCCAGAGCGACGACAGAGAAGAAAAGCTGGGAAAGAGAAAAGGTGAGATTTGCAGGCTGGATTGGCGGAGTACGACACGCACGTAAAGAACCATACGAGTGAAAAAAATCCAAAACAATTATTTTGGATCTTATAGTATAGATTAACAATCGTCATGCATGCTAAGCGATGGTTAATCGTGTTTAGTAGTGCTCCATCCCTACCTCGACATCATTCAACAATGCTAATCATCCCAGAAATTGAGCCGAATATGCGACCATCCCAGGAACAAATTGAATATTATACACGGGTAACGTTAAATGTTTTTTAATAATGAATTGGCTGACATATATTTACATATATGTATCTATGGGAGAACAAATTTCAATTACAAATGTACAAAACAAAACATTAGCTTGCTGATTGGTCGGAACTCAGAAGGTTAATAATATAGTTTACACAGTATTTACAATGCTATTCCTTTGTAACCTGTACGTCCTTTGCCATAACCTCTAAAAATGGAATTTGTTTGTAGCGTGGAAATATCTCACCAGGGTACCGATACTCACGCTGTAGATGAATGGTAAATTGGGAAGTCAACAATACCTTTGTCAACCTAGCAAGGCGTTGTAAGCCAACTTCATTTGGAACCACTCCACTGTTTAATTGTTCCCTGGCATTGACTTCCTCACTGGTATGACTAAAGCAAATTGCTTGAATTTGGCAAGAAAACATCATATTTGAGATCACTAATCCTGTTCTGCAAAAAAAAAAAATGCAAAACAATTATCAGCAAGGGAAAAGGCTGGTAAAATAGTAGCAAATATATTACTTGTTTTTCGCTTCAACATGTTGCAGGGAAAAATCTTAGGCAAAAAGAAGCATTACAAATGATCTTTATATTGATGACATAGTTTTAAGATCTCCAATGGGCAGGATTGGTTGTTCACACAAAGCTTTCACATGTAAGAAACCATTTGAAATTACCGCATTTCTTAAGTAGAGCAACGACAACTCCAATGTCAAATTAAGCGACATAGATTGAAGAATAAAACATTCCCAAACTGCTGTAGTTAAAGAACCCAAGATATATATACCTCAATCAACTACCAGTTTCTAAATTGAAGATAAAAAACAGGCCACTGTACATCATCCAGGGCCAGCACCAGCAACCCTTCGATAGTTCAATACTCCAGTGCATTAGTACTCAGTAGCAAAAGTTCAAATGCACTGATAATTTATTCAACTGGATCCGGTGATTAAGAACTCTGGAAAAAGCTAATAGAATTTCTTAAAATTCTCTAGCACTCTACTCTACGGCCAAATAGGCCTGATGAGATTTAACGCTCCTAACTACCCCAACATATACCTGACGAGATTTGGAACCTATACACCTGACATCTAATTACCCTGACCAAACTCATCGGTGAAGCAATTCAATAAAAAAATCAAATAGTAGCAAAAGGGGATGGAGATGCAAAATTTCTTTACCTGAAATTCCTCCCACCGCTCCACTGATGCTCCCCTGTTGGTGATCATTACGGGATTCAACATTCCAGTTCCTCACGCTTGGATGGCACCGGCGACAATACCTGCATCGAGAAAGCGCTGATGACCCCGGCCGCCTAGAGGAGCTCCGTAAGAATGAGAATCAGAATAAGAAAAATCGGATCGGGCAATGGTGTGCTCAAATCGATTAGCAGGAAAGCAGATCACAGTTTGCATGGGATCTCATATCTGCATACAGCCAAAGCCCAAAAAATTGGAAGTCGAACAAATTACTGATTCATGATTTCAAATGGAAAGGGTGGAGTTGTCACTACTGTACCTGAAATTCCATCGATGACGATCCTCTTCCGCAGATCGGTCACTGGTATCCTCTTCCGGCAGGAGCAGGGTGCGGCGGCGCTGGCGGAGGTGAGGGTCGGAGGCCGGCGCGGGGACTGGGTGCGGCCTCTAGCAGACCCACAATGCCCTCGCTCCTCCAGAGTCCAGACCTCCACGGCCACGCCATCGCCGGCTAGTTCAGGATGGGATGGGATGGAGATGGATTGGGAGTTGGAATGGCAGGGGAGGGAGGCATGACGCATGGGGGTGGAGATGGCTGTCGTAGATGGGGAGGTGAAGGGGAGGCGGCACAGGGAAAGATGAATGGAAAGCGGAGAAGGAGAGGCGCGCAGAAAGGAAAGCACGAGCGCGTGATTAGCGGGTGGGTCTGGGTGGGTACGCGCGGGTGAGGTAACAAAAACATTTCGCTTTTGGCAGAATCATTTTCTAACTCTCAATTTTACACAGGTGGGTTTTGGTCCTCCTTTAGTCGAGCCTGTCAGGTGGGTCCTCTGTGAGGGGTACAGGGAGTTTTTTTAGGTGGAAAGTGTTATCAATTCTCTTAGATCCTTATTTGGCAATATTCCGGCGGTAGCTCTTGTTGTGGAGGAGCTTTTATTTTAATTCCAAATTGTATGTTTGAAAAATGTTTGGTAAAATAATTTTTATGATTGCTTCAAATAAATAGAAAAAGGTGAAATACCTACAATACTCTTGTTATTTTTCTTTTTTCTTTTTCTAATCTATCCATTCGTTCTTCCACCATGCCTCCAGCTCAGGGTTTTTTTACCGACCGGAACCGGTCTGGAAACCGCGGTTACCGGTCAAACCGGTCCGCACCGGTTCCTAAATAGGGCCGGTTACTGCCCCTAACCGACCCTAACTAACCGCTCCTACTGGTTAATTGGCCGGTTGGTAAACCGAACCCTTTTTTTTAACTCTGGAAACAGCCGAACCCTCGGTAAAAAAACCTTGAGTCCAGCTCCGCTGCCGGCCGCCTCCGCCTCTCCCGCTGCCTCCAGCTAAGGCTTCCTTGTGTTCCATCCCTGCCTCGTGCTTGCTGGCCGCCTTGCGTGGGTCTGCCCATTGTAAAGAGCTTATGTTATGGTAGATGGATGGTTGTGGTTGATTTGAGTTGTCATGTGGCACAATTTAGTTGGACAAGGATGGATATAGGATTAATTAGTGTGAATCTAAAATCTAAAACGTATTTTTTTCTCTTAAATCGTAATTTGGTTTCAGTGTCGCGTGAACCGCCATGTTTTTTTTAGAACAAATATATACATTGGAGTTTGGTAGTCGCAGTCGTAGAATTTGGGGTAACATTGGTAGCGATAGATGTAGAGTTTGGGATAAAAAAATAAAAACATAAAAAATCAAAAAAAAAAAGAAAGACCAATATGTGTCCTGGTATCTTCCACAAGATAGGTAAGAGGTTCCTCCCTGTTGCGCAAAGCTTAGGCCACTTTATATCAAGTCCTCCTGACCTCTCGTCAAAGGGAAATAAAAAGAAAGGCGATTTTGGCCCACACTTGACTAAGACCCGTATTCGTGGCCACCGTCCAACAAGACAAAATCGCTAAAATGGTTTCCTTTAGAAAAACAACACACGTTCATACTACATCGTCACACAAAACGCAAATATTATACCTATTAATGCATATGGAGATCGGATAAACAGATTTTAAGAAAACCTGACAATATCACCACATATCATGCACATTCCTATGAGTCACAAAGGCTAATCCAACTTAGCAATTTTGTCAACCGCATTGGCCATTGGCGAGGGCCGAGCCGAGTTCGCCATTCATACACGACAGGCATGCCACCGGCACGTCGAATCTAGAATTCCTGATAAACCTAACCTAATCACATATCATATTCCGACCGCCACAAAGGCTAATCCAAATCACAAAAAATCGCCAATTTTTTTTGACCCACACTGAACATTGGCCATCGGCGAGCCCGAGTACCATTCATCAACAACATGCACGCCACTAGCACGTAAGTAGAATCTAGGATTCCTGATAAACCTAACCTTAGCTGCCGGACGTACGCATCAGCATCACTGAAATTCCGAGGACAAATGGCACGGCAGCAGCAAGGCCAGAGCAGATGCATGAACCGGGCCACAACGGCAACGTCCATGGGATTTTTGATAGTGGATAGGGGAGGCCGACGTGTCCACGAAAATATCGGCCTGGGGACGCCAAATCCGACCACTATTTTTCCCACAGCGTCTGCTCTCTGCTGACTGCTGACCTGGTAGGCCTCCTGGCCAAGAGAAAGATACGGCGGGGCCCGCGCAAAAAATCCACATTTTTCGTGGACGGAAACGCCCCTGCCCAGTGGGTGCGATCCGCCGGCCACTTGGCCTGCAAGTTGGGGGTCCTGATTTTTTCTCTCTGCAGTCCGTCCAATTATGCTACCACATGGAGAATGAAAAAAGGAACTGATGATGACGGGGACACCTTGTCTGCTTGATTTGTCAGCAGCCTGAAAATCTGTGGACGAACTGGTGAAAGAGGCCTTTTTAGGTGAGAGACTTTGGGGATGCATTTGCTTGTGTGGTTCTAAATGTAAAAGGAGGGGATGAGCACAAGCCTCTAAAGTTGAGAGAACTGAAAACTCTGCATAAAGCTAAGTTTGATTAACATTTACCAAAATTCTAGGTTGTGTTTGTTTTGAGGGTTGAGATCAGGGACGAAGCCAGGAAAAAAATTAGAAGGGGCTGAACAAAAGTACTAGTTAGGCTTTAGACTTCTATCTTGTTGGATTGCTGGTCTAATAAACTTTAGCCCCTCTTAGTGTACATATTTTACCTGAAATTGGACAGGGAATCAAAGGGGTTTCCTTTGGCACCGCAGCGGTAGGGGGGGCTGGAGCCCCACCCGCCCAGCGCTGGCTCCGTGCCTGGTTGAGATGGGTTGGGACGGAGCCGACTCAGATGAACCCATGTTTGGTTGCGAAGGGGAGAGCCGCACGGGCGACGACGACGGCAGAGGAGCACTGGATCTGCCTAGACGGCGGACGACAGAGGAGCACGAGAGCTGCGTGCGTGGAGGAGCAGCATGGGAGGACCGGCGATGGAGCATCCATGGGAGAATAGGAGAGGACCCGATGGTGGATGGAAGAAAGTGGAACCTATTACTAACGGTGTTAAACTGACATCCAATCCACCATCTCAACCCTCCAATCAAACAGAAAACCGGGTTGGCTCCAACCCTCTCATCCAAACCGGAGATGGGTTCAATCCAACCCTAAAAACTAGGTTGGAGCCAACCCAACCCACCTAGTACCTGAAACAAACACACGGCTAGAGAAGCCTCGGGGTAAGATTGTTTGCTATTTTGCTAAGGTATGACACAGACACCTTTGTTGATGCTTGACTTGTAAGCTTGAAATCTGCGTACTGATGAAAGAGGCCTTTTTAGGGATGAGGCTTTTGAGGATGCATTTGCTTGTGTTGTGTGGTATAAAGCAGGGGATGAGCCTGGAGGTGAAAAACTAAAAACTCCAACATTGCAACTGTATGAAGACTATGGTTTTGATCTGAGATTGCAATCTGGCTGCTAATCTAAATATAGCCTTCATACAGTCTCATGAGTTTCCCTTCCCATCATTCGTACCCCCACCTTATGATGCAAAAGATATGTATGCTACCCGGATACTTCACATATTCGACACGTCGATATGTATCCACATCCGATACTTCGATACATCTATTTACACTTACTTTTATAAAAAAAATGACGTATCCGTGTATCCGTATTGGATTGATACTGATATACATATTCGTAACCATACTACTTATCGAAACTAAGATGCATATGTCAAGGGTTTTTTTTTTATTTTTTGAAACTGAGATGCATATGTCAAGTTCGATGGATTTTACCAGACCGATGCAAACCTCTTTTATAGTGACGGCAAAATCTTTTGCTCTTGTAATTTGTAAACTAATCCTTCCATGGCATCCCACAATGTGCAGACTTACCAGACTAAGAACACAAGACAATTACTATTACATCACACCATACAGGTGGCATTATGTTTATCCAACTTGCAGGAAGGTACCAGAAATGAGAATCAGAACCAAGGGGCATTTCCGGAAAAGGCTCACAGTGTCGCCACTCGCCACAGGTGCTCCATCAACGCTGCCGGTATAAACCCGGCCGCCCCATCCGGTTTCCACCATTGCTCAGGTTGCTTCCAGCTCACATCCTTCCCCCTCACCGAAGTACGAGGTGCGAGAAAAAAAAGAAAGCGACTCTCCTCCAAGGATGGCGGGCGGCGGCGCCGACGACGATGTGGTGGAGGTGAGCTGCGGCGGCGGAGGCGGCCGCGACCCCGGCGCGTACGCGGCGGTGCTCAAGAGGAGGCTCGACCTGTACTGCGCCGCCGTCGCCAAATCCATGGTAAAGTTTGTACTCCGTTATAGATTAGCTCTCTCTTTGGTGTTTGGTGTTTCAATTTCAGCAGTAGACTAATTTGGAGTCACTACGGTAGAGTTTGCAAGTTCTTGCATTTCAGTTATCTGCCCCTCCATTTCAGGGGTAGGAAATTTTATTGTAAATTCTAATTCTTGGGGAATCTCACAAAGAAAAAAAATCGGTTGCTTCGTTAGCGGACTCGAAAAAGATCTTAACTTGGTTGGTCCGCATACCTGTCAACGTAATCCTACTGTCAGTGATATGCCGGGGGCCACATTAGAAATTCTTAATAGCTTATGGCACCCGCTACCGCTACCATATGGGTAAAGCGAATTCCCCTGCCTATGAGAAACAGAGGAACACTGCACTGTGCATGTCCGCTTCTCTTATGTGGCTTTGCGATGAACAATCTGATCAAGATCAGAGCATTGCTGCTGCTGTCGTAGCACTGTGCAACGGTGAAATGCAAACGTTGCTGCTTTACATGGAAACTGTATCAGATATTACTTTCTGATCTGATCCAAAGGTAATAGAGGAGGCTCGTAGTGGTGACACTGACATGTAGGATGTTAGATTTGGTCTTGGAGGGTGTCTGTCTTGGACTCTCCACATACACAGCCTTGGGATATTCTGATGGAAAGTCATTGACCACAAATGATTGAATGAGCCTGATGTGTCGGACATGAGCCGATAGGATCTTTTCCTTATGTTTAATTTTTAGATTTTTTAAAGAGTATATATCTTCTTTCTTTTTTCTGTCTGAAAGCGATAGGAAACGTTTTATGTTACATGAAAAATGAATATGCACATTGATTTTCTTGAGTTAGCTATTCGGTAATTAGTACCAGAAGCTACTTGAGCAGTTACTTTTTTTTTTTCACAAGTGTCTACTTTTATTTGAATATTGTAAAAGAATATTATTCGTCTCTTTTTTTTTCCTTCTCTGGTCCTTAATCTCAAGCACAAACCACAAGCTTATTTCCCATTTTGGTAATACATTTAAGGCGTGGCCTTGGCACCTACTCCGTATTAATATTGACCACTGCAACCAATGGTTCTGCAAAACTGCAAGCTATTTATGTATTGTAAAAGGGTGGCCTTGGCACCTTTCAATATTGACCTGCAACCAATTGTTCCGCAAAACTGCAAGCTATGTGTGTATTGTTTTTCCTTCCTATATGGGCAAGGATGTGCAGTACTAGTGGCTTTCCGGAGCTTAACAGTGACAGAAACCTCGTGTACTGGCTGCACCCAGCCCCTTGCCCCTTTGTTTCTGTGATGTTTATTAAGTCCATTTCAGGAAGCTAAATCACAAGAATCTTCGTTGGGCTACCCCAACTCACAAGCTTCAGACACTTCACAATTGATGTCTCAGGCTTCCTTTGATGGTATTTATGACCTTTCACAATTGCATACATGTCAGTCTATGAAGCAACTTGGGCAAAATGTTTCTGCCAGAAGTGCCTGGCAAGAAGATGTCAAAGGCAGTAGAACCTTAGGTTGACGAAATATAGTCTGGCATGAGGTTTAATGCCAAAGTGTGTTGGAGCTTAGAAGTCAAATCCAAATATCCAATCCAACTCAACATTCACCCTGTTGAACGTTCCAATAGAACATTAAATACAAAACTTCAGTTTTCCTAGTACACTTAATTCTCAGCCTTGGTTCAAGTACTGCTGAACCATCCGCTAGAGGATACAATCTTCTATGGTAATTGAAAAAACCTTGACCAGCGGGGGAAAGACCTCCTCCACGGTTTTCTATAGGCAGAGAACTCCCTAATCCTGACCTACCCTATAGGCTGCACCATAATCGGGGCCAACTACGACCTCGGGTTGGCGATCAATGCAACTACCCCCTAGTAGGAGGGTCCAAACCAACCACATGTGCCACAGACCGGCCTCCCTGCCACTACTTTGTGGGAGTACTTTTTTTTTTTGTGACAAGGCCTGAAATTTGCTCCACGGAGGAGTCAAACCCATGACCTGGAGGTGCTACTAGAGTGCTGCAACCATTGAGCTACAAGCCCTTTCGCTCTGTGGTAAGTTCATACAGAAGATGTGATCTCACTAGAAGTTTCAGTAGAATTGGTTAACTAATGCCAAAGAAATCAAGGAGGTAAGTAGAAATGTCAGCTATGGATTAGCTTTGTGGTCGGTTGCTGTCCATATGGTTTTTGATTAATTATTCCTGAGAAATGATCTTAAAGTAGAGTAATGTTGGTGAGGTTAGATATAACGCTGACCAATGGATAGTCTGATCTGCTTCAGTTATACTGAACACTGACATCAGCCCTGATGGTGAGTTGCACTGGCATGCAACAGCGGTGTGCACATATGCTGCATGTGTGGTGTGAAAAGCACCCTTTTGTAACATTTGAACCATTGCCATTGTATTTTACATATTTTACTGTACTGTTTTGGTTTTTTATTTCCACACACAGACGATGGAGACGGGGCAGACCTAGTTACAAACTCAAATATCATAGACCAGGATGATTTTTTAGGCAAGCCAGCCAACAGTGGTACATCAAAGGAACAATCAGATGATGATGGTGATCTTGAGGAGAATACTGACCATGCCAATACAAAGAAGATGAGGAGGTAACATAAATTGTTGCGTTACACGAGTTTCTTGAGGAGAATATGTTGACCCTGCTAAATAGAAACCATTTCTTGATTTTGTTGCGAGTGAGATCGATTTACCTTGTTAGAATGCAACATACTTCACTTTTCCTGTTCCCTTCATTTACCATTCACTGCTTTCGAAGGCAGGAAGGATATAATCACGTCAAGTCGTGTCCAATTATCCATACATACCCACAAGAAACTTTATAAATTGCTTTACTACTAATTTAATCCTTATATTCTTGGAAAAGTTAGAAATTCAGTCCAAAGTAACCGGATCCAGGAATCCCATGCTCTTTTGCCATTAGCTTCCTCTTTGTCAAAGTTGGTTGGCTTTACCTTGATTCTACATGAAACCTGGTATGCATGCTGGAAGCTTAAAACACCATTTCCTTGATGAACTTACTCAATTAAGTTTCAATGTGATCAGAATGCTATCAAATCGAGAATCAGCTAGGCGATCAAGAAAGAGGAAGCAAGAACACCTGACCGATCTTGAATCTCAGGTTTCAAATTGTGACAGATGCATACCCAGTTTAATATCCAACTGAAGTGAAGATAATCATACTAATTACTACTACATAATTCTCTAGGTTTCCAGGTTAACATCTGAGAATGCATCTTTGTTAAAGCGCTTGGCAGATATGACTCAGAAATACAAGAATGCCACCCTTGACAATAGAAATCTTACAGTTGATGTTGAGACTATGAGGCGAAAGGTTGGTTCATCTTAACTGCATCACACATTTTTGTTATTGTCTGTTATAAAATTTTAACTGCATCGATTTGCATATTAGCATAATACTGTTCTCCATAGGGAGCATTAGTTGCAGCTATTTGAACTAAGGCTCTACATAGAGACTAGATCAATGTTTACATTTCTTTGGATGGCCAAAATGCAGAGAGAAAGTAATATGCAATTGAACAATCCTTTGATAACTTGTAAGTTCAGCTTTACTTCACAATGATGTTTAACTGTATCACAAAATAGCACAACCATATTTCCATTTGGTTTTCTGATTTTTACACGAGGATATAATAATTTGGTTTCTTTTTTCTGTTGCAGTTTTATTAGATATTGTTTTATTCTATTAGTTTTATTTTAAAGAATAACAGTGTTCTCTTACAGGTGTGGGGAGTTGTAAAATGAAACAAAATATTAAAAGTGCCCATATCGTGTCGCAGTGCTCCAAGCGTGTGTCCCGTTAGACCTGTGGTGTTGGCGTGTTGCCCTTGTGGAAGGGCTGTTCTATCTCTTGAGAACATCAATACTGCACATGAGGAGTCCAAACAAGATACTACCATACAAACATTTGATAATGCTTGTGTGTGAGTATATGTACAACTCTGTTTTGTTGTATCAGAGTAAAGGTGTTTTTGAATTTCAAAATGTTCATGTTTAAGGGTTTTAACATACTCCTTATCCATGCAAACTAACTGTGCAAAATTGGCTTATTCTATGACTGTTTCAATCATGTTTTATAAAACAAAGATTTTCATGAAAATCTAGTAATAATTTAACTTAAGTGCAAACCATCCATTATTAAAGAAACACGTCTTTAATAACTTATATTGCTATCGCCATTACATATACTCTTATTTTCTCTGGAACTTTACGTTTGTCAATAAGTATCGTACACAAAACTCCATTGCAATATATTTCTAGTTGGTTACGAGTGAGTCACACACAACTGCCTTCATATTCCCTTACCCAAAGGTTGTAGAAATAGACATAACTGGTTTTCTTCTGATTTATTTTGATAGCTAAGTAGTGTTTGTTTTCAGGTGAACATAGCTGAGGAAGCTGTCAGGAGACTAACTGGAACAACCCTCCTGTTATCCACCACATCTGACAAGCCCTTGAGCAGCATGCGCTTGACTTCATGTGCATCTGATGCGGCTTCTGCTTCTGTCGCCATTGAAGACAGCATCGAACGTTTTCTCCAGGCACCACTTCAAGACGATCAGACCGAGCTCGACCTCCCAGATGCAGTGATTCCTCTGACCATTGGGGAGATAGGCACCAATCCGGCTCCTATGCGACGTGTTGCTAGCTTGGAGAACCTGCAGAAGAGGATCCATGGTGATTCAATCCATTCTGAGACTGCATCAACATTCTCAGAACCTGAAGCTTTTACCAATAGGTAATAACATAAATTAAGATAGCTCTATGATGAGCAGCAGAGTTGTAACGTTCCAGTGCACTAAGTTTTTGTGGTATACAACTTGTCTCACCCTTATTTGGGTGAGATCTATAGTGTCATCTGTACAATGTCTTGAAGGTAAATAATCTGTGCTTAAGATTGAAAATTTTGACTTAAGTGAGATGGAATCTTCGAAAAATGCATAAAGCAGCAGGTGCTCTCGTGGGCGACTGGTTACTGGACCTCGCTCTCAGCCCAGAGACCCGGGTTCGAGCCCTGCATCCTCTTAATTAAAAGAGGGGGTGCGGTCTGCACCTTCCCGTCAAGTTTTTTGTCTAAATGCATATAAAGCAAACACTGAAAAGGACAATGAATAATTTGACTTACAGTGAGATGTAATGTTTTTTTTTTTGAGAACGTGAGATGTAATGTTTAGAAGCCGCCTGAATCGAGTGAAGGAGATGTAATGTTTATGCCGCCTGAAAAGCACTATGCATCTATAATTTTTGCCCTGGGAAGAGATAGGTTCATGTATAGCCTTCTCAGCCACCAATCTATTCCTATAAGTATATCCTCTTAATTAAAAGCGGGGTGCGGTCTGCACCTTCCTGTCAGTTTTTTGTTTAAATGCATATAAAGCAAACACTGAAAAGGACAGCGTCCTTGCTACTGTAGCAATTTTTTTCTTTTCTTTTTTTGTTTTGTTTTTCTTTTATTTTTTCTTTTCATATATGGGTACTACTTTAATTTTGTCTTTAGAAAAAATAAGTACATCTATGTCATAAAAAAGTCGTCACCTAGAGTTGGTACATCCTCGCCTGCATGTGTGGGACCCGCAAATCCGTACGTGGGACCCACTGACCACTATGTGTGGGACCCACCATAATTTTTTTTTGCAAAACATGACTTACAATTTTTTTAAAATATTATATAGTGTTTAAAGAACCAATACAACATAAAATGTCTAATAATCATCAAATTCTCAATCACGAAAATTATTGTATGGCGCTCAGACTCAAATAACCAATGATGTAAGGTATAATTATTTTGGGGATGAATTTATATTCTAATATTGATCAATTACAATTTTTAATTGGCTTCCTCATTTAATAATCAATAGAATGGTACTACTAAGCAATATATGTTCTTTTATTAATATTTCAGAACAAAATTTTTGTAGTAGCATGCATAGCGCGCTAATCTGACTAGTCCATCTAAGGAAGATAAGCATCTCTACCAGGTCCATATATTTTGTCTAGTATCCTTATGGTGTAAAAGTTTCCAATACGATACATCACTGCAATAAAGAAATAAGTAAGACATTAAGTAGATATTTCATTCATTTAGCTCATGATTATTTTTCTTTTTTGAGGCATAGTAAGTGAAAGTGACCATACAGAATATGCGTCAAATAAACAGAAGAGATTATGAAAAGCCAATCTGAGTACGTATTGCGACTTGCCTTTAGTCTTCAGATGAAATCTTCAGTAGTCGCAGACTTGCAGGGCAGGAACATTTTGTTTCCCTACTTCCTGTTTTGGGCTTACTTTTGTATATGGTGTCGTGTATTTGGATCAGTCCGATTTGCTCTACTCTACAAAACTCTTTCACTCTGCAAGCTGCGTTCTGATTCTGATCGCTCAAGTTTGCTTGTGAATCACTCTAAAAGTTTTGGTACAACATATTAATCAGTACATGTGTAGAAAATGGTAAGTTGAGAACAAATTAACTACAGTAGGAACTTATCTTGAAGGAATTCAAGAAAGCACAGACTTGACATATATAAAGCATGTAGCCATGTACTAGAGGTACCAAAAAATGTACAGGTCATGTAAACTGAATGTATCGAAGAGAGACAGTTTCTTTTTTATTTTAATCAAAGATCAAGTGAAATAAAAATGTACAGGTCATGTAAACTGAATGTAGTTAGATGTATAAGCAGATGTTTACTTGGTTTTTGAGAGTTTTCGTACCTCTGATCTTTCAATGGGTTGTCCTGGTACGAATCTTCGGTAATCAAGTTCGACTTGTGGGATGTGAGAAATCTTGTGGGCATCCTCCCCCTTGCACATCTCAACCAGTCTTCACTACAAGAAACTATTTATTCTGTGACGAAATCTTAACGTTTTTACATGATGTTTTTGAGACATCGTCACGAATTTGCAACTATGGGTACAAAACCCAAAACACGTGACAGTTTATCGATTTCGTCACGGACCGGCCCAAAACACGTGACAGTTTATCGATTTCGTCATGACCCGGCCCAAAAACTATGAAAATATGAGAAAAACAGAAATAAAGAAAAACAACAAAAAAAGGCCCAAAACCTGTGAAACAATGGGAAAAAAAAGCAAAATGCTGCTCTTCACGGTCTCGAAAAGGAGACATTGAGCCACACAAGTCCAAGTCTTACCACTGCAGTACCAAATCGTTTGTTAGCAATTTTGGTCTTAATTGGTTTTATATTTATATTTCTTTCTTTTGCTCGCCAGGTCATTTGGGTGCCGGCGCCAGGTCACCCGCCCTCCCGCGTGGCAGATGACAACCCGCCCTCTGCCCGCCAGTTAATCTGGCCAAAAAAAGGCGAGGACAAAGCACTCGAACGGGCGACCTCCGCAATAGCACGTTTTGGCCTTACCACTGAGCTACTCAAACAGTTGTGGCCTTTGCATTAAGATTAAACATTATAAGATAATAAATTGCGTTGCTACTTCTCCCAGGTTCAGGCAGAGAAATCGATTTTATCGATTCACATCTCGTTGGTACATCCCGGCGGCGTGTCCCTGCTGCGCCGCCGTCGCCGTCGCCGTCGTGTCCCTGCTGCGCCGCCGCCCCCGCGGCTATCGACGGCGGCTCCCTGCTGCGCCGGCGTCGACGGCTCCCTCCTGCATCTTTGCATCCAGAGCGGCGCGCGGAGCACCTCCCCGAGCAGGGCCACAGGGACGGCGACTCCCAGCTGCGCCGCCCTCGAGGGCGCCCCCATCCCACGTCGCCTTCGCCCACCACTCCAGCGGCCCTGAGGTGCCTCATCCCGCACGACAGTTGCCTGCCATTGCCGGCATCCCGCAGGGCCGGCGCCCGCTGGCAGTGGGAGCACGACATCGACGGCATCCCGCTCGGCCGGCGCCCGCATTGCCGCCTCATCCCGCTCGGCCGGCGCCCGGTTTAATTCCCAAGTCTTTCAGATCAAGCCAAGCTTTAGCTGTATCCTTTGTCTTCCCAGCTATGTTCAGAATTGTCCTAATGAGGGCCTCAAGTACGTTTTTCTCAATATGCATCACATCAAGATTATGTCTCAGCTTCAAATCTTTCCAATATGGTAACTTCCATAAACTAACCATCCGGCTCCAAATTCGCCGAACATTCTGATTGCTTTCCCCTTCCATGTCAGAACGCTTCCTCTTCCCACATTCTTGTTGCTTCCCAGGTCTAACATGTTTAACTTTCTCTATCAGCTCTTCTATAGTGAATTGAGTTGGTTGCTCATTGCTTTCATGAAGTCCAACAAACTCATTGTTTCTCCGCAAACGATGGCCTTTTGGAAGGAATCGATAGTGCCCAATATACCCAATTTTGCTCCTTAGGCTGTATGAAAGAGGATGCTTGTCACAATGAGTACATGCAAAATAGCCTTTTGTAGTACGCCCTGAAAGAGTACTCAAAGCTGGGTAGTCATGGATACACCACAGAACTGCAGCACGAAGGTTAAATGTTTTGCGAGTATTAGCATCAAAAGCAGGCACACCCTTCCAAAGATCAAGTAAATCTTCTATAAGAGGCTCCAAAAATATGTCAAAGTCCGTCCCAGGTGGCTTAGGTCTTGGAATAAGCAAAGCCATCATGAAGTTTGACTCTTGCACGCACAACCAGGGTGGAAGGTTGTATGGCACCACAAGTACAGGCCACATGCTATATTTTGAGTTCTGTTCACAAAAAGGATTGAACCCATCAGTAGCAAGTCCAAGTCTAAGGTTTCTTGCATCTCTTGCAAAATCAGGATATACTCGATCGAAATGTTGCCATGCCTCGCCGTCAGCTGGGTGGCTCATTTCCTTCTCACTAGGCTGCCGCTTTAACATGTGCCATTGTGCTTCTTCTGATACTTCTTTGGTTGCAAACATCCTTTTCAGCCTAGGTGCCAATGGAAAATGCCGTAACACTTTCTGTGGTATCTTCTTCTTTTCTGGATCTTTCCATCATGAAAGACCACAAACAGGGCAGTTGTCAAGATGTGCATATTTCTGTTTCAAGAGAGCACTATCCCTGAAAAGAGCACAATTATTGTAGCAGACATGTATTGATTCATATCCCAGACCTAATTCTTTTAAAAGACTCTTTGCTTCATTATATGATTTTGGGAGTGTATTGCATTCTGGAAATGCTTCAGCCAATAGCTTCAGTACTGCAGAAAAAGCAGAATTGCTTATCCTATATAGTGACTTCATATGCAGCAGCTTTACCACAAAGGAGAACCTTGAAAATTTTTCACAACCAGGATAAAGTTGATGCTTTGCCTCTCTCATGGCTATTTTGAAAAACGAATCTTGTTCATGAGGTTCCGCATCGGCTTCCTGATTTTCTTCACCATGTCTTGTTTGCTCTTCTGCAGTGTTTAGGTCTGCTAAAACCGCTTCTAAAGGATCAGCACCACAGCTGTCATCCTCTGTCATATCTATGTCATGTACATCAACGGGATCAACAATGACCTGTACGTCCAATTTCTCTCTATGATGAATCCATCGTGTATAAGTACTGTCCATTCCATTCATCAATATGTGTTTCTTCACCAAAGACTGGCATAGATACTTCTGATTAAGGCATTTACCACACGGGCATAGAATGTCAACATTTTCACCAAATTGTTCATGAATGAAGCTCATAAATCCTTTCACACCATTAATATGCTTCTTGGAAAACAATTTGGCATGCACCCAAGATCGATCCATCTATCCAAGTAAAGCAGAATAACCAACATGAATAAGTTTGCATCAATTCAAAAACTACGCTCAACACGGTAAAGAAAAAAGATTACAGAGACATACCTTGCTGACTGAGTGCCGGTGTCGACCTGAAGATGGTCGCGAGCTTGCGATGGTGATGATGTCGTGCTACCGCGGCCGTGCGGGATGAGGCGGCAATGCGGGCGCCGGCCGAGCGGGATGCCGTCGATGTCGTGCTCCCACTGCCAGCGGGCGCCGGCCCTGCGGGATGCCGGCAATGGCAGGCAACTGTCGTGCGGGATGAGGCACCTCAGGGCCGCTGGAGTGGTGGGCGAAGGCGACGTGGGATGGGGGCGCCCTCGAGGGCGGCGCAGCTGGGAGCCACCGTCCCTGTGGCCCTGCTCGGGGAGGTGCTCCGCGCGCCGCTCTGGATGCAAAGATGCAGGAGGGAGCCGTCGACGCCGGCGCAGCAGTTTTGAGCCGCCGTCGACAGCCGCGGGGGCGGCGGCGCAGTAGGGACACGACGGCGACGGCGGCGGCGGCGCAGCAGGGACGCGACGCCGGGATGTACCAACGAGATGTGAATCGATAAAATCGATTTCTCTGCCTGAACCTGGGAGAAGTAGCAACACAATTTATTATCTTATAATGTTTAATCTTAATGCAAAGGCCACAATTGTTTGAGTAGCTCAGTGGTAAGGCCAAAACGTGCTATCGCGGAAGTCGCCCGTTCGAGTCCTTTGTCCTCGCCTTTTTTTGGCCAGATTAACTGGCGGGCAGAGGGCGGGTTGTCATCTGCCACGCGGGAGGGCGGGTGACCTGGCGCCGGCACCCAAATGACCTGGCGAGCAAAAGAAAGAAATATAAATATAAAACCAATTAAGACCAAAATTGCTAACAAACGATTTGGTACTGCAGTGGTAAGACTTGGACTTGTGTGGCTCAATGTCTCCTTTTCGAGACCGTGAAGAGCAGCATTTTGCTTTTTTTTCCCCATTTTTTCACAGGTTTTGGGCCTTTTTTTTGTTGTTTTTCTTTATTTCTGTTTTTTCTCATATTTTCATAGTTTTTGTGCCGGGTCATGACGAAATCGATAAACTGTCACGTGTTTTGGGCCGGTCCGTGACGAAATCGATAAACTGTCACGTGTTTTGGGTTTTGTACCCATAGTTGCAAATCCGTGACAATGTCTCAAAAACATCATGGAAAAACGTTAAGATTTCGTCACAGAATAAATAGTTTCTTGTAGTGACATCTCCCTGCCACTTGCCTCGTGGTTACAGAAAGAGATCTCACCGTTCTTCCTGTGCTTCGATCTCGCCCCTGGCAGTTACAGCGCCTCTCGCCGACGCCGCCCTCGTCTGCAACCATGATGCGTCGATGACGCCCGTGCAGGTCGGCGAGATCCCGTTTCAGCCTTTCTGTGTTTGGTTTGTTAACAAAATCAGGAGTATTTGTGTTCTTTCATCTGTTTCAACAATTCAAGTGCCTTTAGGATCTCCATGCCCCCCTGCACTCAGTCCAATCGTGGAAGCCCCAAGGTGAAATGCTTTCCATTTTCTTGTCATCAGAATGCCTAACCCTCATATCTGTCAGCATATCAAGTGAACTAATGCATAGGTCTGCCAGCATATCGTATTATCGGGTGAATCAACACCATGAACCTTACTCCCTCCGTCCAAAAATAAATGCAATTCTATCCTTGGGCATGTAAACCAATGCTAGTTGTAAAATTACCAAATTACCCCTTGTCTTTTGTAAAAATATCTAGACATTAGTTTGTCTTTTATACAAGAAGCTTCCGAAGACAATTGTCTTTTGTGGTTGATAGGTCAAAGTTGCATTTTTTGTAGGACAAATTTCAAATGCTAGAATTGCATTTATTTTGGGACGGAGGGAGTAGTCATGTATTTTCTCGTTGTGAACGAATTGCCCACTTTGGTTCGTCTAGCTAGGATTTGTTGTTCATTATGCTACCAATTTCTAGTTGCTGAACTTGTTAGTTAATTACTTAATTTATGAGATCTAGTTGATGAAATGCTATTATGAGATTTAGTTAATGCTAGTTCATGAACTGCTGCTACATATTATGAGATGTAGTTGATGAAATGCTCAGTTTAAGTTATACTCCCTCTGTATCGATTTAGTTGTCGCCCGCGGTGTAAATGGGAAAGCATCGGAATATTTGACGCCCCTATTCAATGAGAAGGTAGTCTTCCGTTTTTACCCTGCGTTTCCCATGCGCCGCCACCGCCGCTTCCTCATCGAGGCCTCCCCCTGTAAGGCCACCGTCCCCGCCGCCTAAGATACCGTCGCGCCGTGCCGCAGCAAAGGAAGAGGATGCAAGCCCGGCCATGGCGGGCAAGTCGATCCGCGTGCAGCCTGCTCGTTCTCTACGCCGTCGCCAGACCCGTCGCGCTTCTTCGGCAAGCTCTGTTGCCGGCTTGCTGCGCGCGGGTAGCCACTTTGCAAATCACGGACCCCGCTTCAGATCTCAGGCTTTGAGAATTGATAGTCAAAGCCCATCTGAGGCCTAGCTTCTGGCTCAAGTAGCATGTGACGGGCTTGCCGCCGGCGCACGAGGTGGCCGGTGGGGATGGGTACGGCGGCGCCATTTGCTTGCAGAATAAAGCGGCGGGTCAGGCAACAAACAAAAGGAGCAGGAGGGTAAAGGAGTAAATGTACTGGCTCCTTAATTTTATCGATGATGTCGGGAACGTCAAGTAAACTGATACGGAGAGAGTATTTGTTTACATTATGCTGTTCTAAATTAGTTGGTAAACTGCTCGGTTAAGTTATATATGTTTACATTATGTTGTTCTAAATTAGTTGATGAACTGTTCAATTAAGTGGCAAAGTGATGTTGTCGATGAACAGAAATGATGATTTGTCCAACTGATGCTGATGTTGTTGATGAATATGATAGGGTGTTGTGATGTTATGAATGTCTAGCACATATACATGTTCACATTCAGTTGAATGTGTATATGTTGGTTCGTAATGATGCATATTTAGTACTCAATCGTGGGCCTAGCACTAAAAGTCAGAATTTGGTACTAATGGGGAGCTTGTAATGGAATGGATGTACTAGTCAGAAATCCGGTACCAAAGGAGTTCCTGATTTGTTTAGGGTTTAGGGTTAAAAAATGTCAATAAAAAGACAACATTCTCAAAATGCATTTATGTCACAGTAATACGATGACGAATGGACAACTGTTTGTACATTCAAGAGGCATAAACGTAGTTTATTTGAACATTTTTACATATACACGTTACTCGTAGAAACACCAGCAGCACGTTGGAGCCCCCGTGCACCAATGCGCGCTGCTTGCTCCACTTATATAAGATCCAAACGAACATGTAGAGGCCCTTTGTAGGAACCATACACACCATCGCTTATTAGTTAACAGACGCCACCCTAATTCAGAAGGTCGTGCATACTTTTTGATACCATAAATAAATACCATGTCGATATCATAAAGTCTAGAGGTGGCCGTTCGTTGCGCATAGAGTGCTACTATGCTCTTCCAGCCTTCTTAACGAATGCCATACCACCGTACGGCATGAAGTGGCACACCGGCGTGCCACCAGGGCGAGTGTTCAGTATCTCGAAGGCCGGGTGGGCCGGGTTCCAGCTGGAGGTGTCGACATGGCAGAACGCCAGCATGGATGCCGCCGGGCCACCGCGGAGGCCTCTGAGCGAGACCACGTAGGCTCTGTATCCCTGCTTAATGTGGCACTGGAAGACGCCATAAGGGAACGGCACCTTGTGGCACGACACATAGCGGCTGCCTTCGAGCGGGGTGACAACTTGGACTAAGTACTGCTGGCGTGGCAGGCCGCCACGGGGCAGCACTGACGTGGCAGCCCACACGCCATGATTGGTGGTGCTTCCAATTCCAAGCATGTCCATGGCGCTCTGCACGGTGCTCTCCAGCGATATTGTGCAGGCCTTCACCTCGCCGGCGACAGGAGGCTCCTGGCACCGGCTGATAGTGTCCCTCACCTGGGCTGCCTCGCCGGAGCCTGCCGGGATCTTGAAAGCGGCGAGGACGTCTCCTAGGTTTCCAAAGGGGACCTTTTCGGCGACGTCACGCGGGAGGATAGCTGTCTGAGCCTCTGCCGGGAAGGAGAGGGTCATGGTGCTGCCTGGATGCAGCTGCTCCTCGTGGAAGAAGATGCCGGTCTCGGCAACACTTCGTGGATTGCAAACAGAGTTGAAGAGTGTGCATACACTGATGCTGGGCAGTGCAGAGTAGTGCTCCACAAGCGGTGAGTGATCAATGCCTTGAGGATACAATACAAATCAAGAATGAGCTAGGGGAAGTTTTTCATGACCTTGTCAAATCACAGGCCGAGTACTATGTATAGATTAGCACAATATATACCTTTCTGGACGAGATCTGCAATGGTCTCTGGCATCTTCGTGCCCGGGAGGGCCTGCTGCCAGAACTGTGCCGCCGGAGTGTTAGTGGCAGGGTGACCGTGCACCACGGCGGTGCCGGCGACCGCCACAATCAGTAGGACCATTGATGGATGCATGGTTTAGTATTGCTCTTAGCTTGCTATCTATGCTCTAATTGCATGGTTGTTGGCCTCCGAGATCTGGTATAAATAACCCTTGCTGATCTTCTGTGAGCAAGCTAGTGTCCCACAAGGCCACAAGTGACAAGGCATGGACATATGTGGTATTCTTCTTTTGCGGAATCTACGTTTAGGTACATGCATATTTTTGGCGAATGGCTGGTTTTGTTTATCCTTATAAGACTTCACCACGCAGGACAAGATTAGTATAAACATGGAGAATGGAGTCATCCCACAAAATTATGGGATCAACTCATCATGATATCAATAATTGTCCCATCTAGGAGTATTGAGGTGATTAGCTAGAGAGCTAATTAAGGTTGAGATGTCGCTTTTGGTGGCCATGCAATCAGATTATTGTGTTTGCTTGGACAAGTTTGTTTCATTTGCTTTAAGTAATCATAAACCACCAAATTTGAGAGAAGCATACAAATGACAGTATTGAATCCAAGGCTCGGCCGTCACATTGCATTAAAATTTTTGATTTACGATAGAGATGCTCTCAATTATTAATATAACTATAAACATCCAAAACTGAAAATAGTAAATAAGTGATTTAAGAGCGCCAAAAGTGACACTGACCGCCTACCTGCCAAGTACATGCATTTCGGCCACATCTGATGGGTCCCCTAATAATTTGCATAAATAAAAGAAAACGATTTTTCTTCGGAAACAATAGGCGATACCCTTCCGAAAAATGGCTGATTGATTCAAATGCTACATGTAGCAAGGTTAACAAAGTTGTTTATATATAATATAACCCATCATGAAATAATAATATCAATAGCTCATGTAACCCTTCCGGAAATAATAGCCGATGTAAACCTTCCGAAGCATAGCTGATGAAATATAAGATTACAGAACACAAAACTTCTTTTTATTTTAAATAAAATTTTACCTCCATCTAAATCAAACATTGTGTGACATTGCCGTCTGTGCCACGTAACCAGGGTTTGGACGTTCGTATTCGAAACAACAGAGACAATGCCCAATATTTTGTTGTTGCTGCCTATTGTTTTGCATCGAAAGTGCATTAATCATAAGGAAGATAAGTATTATTTTGGCGAAAGCATATATGCAATGGATATTATACCAACTAGGTGATATCCTGCGCGTTGCTGCGGGAATTTCTTAGACATTATTTTGCAAATGACATTATAAATGAAAACATGTTCATTTTGTTGAGAGAGAACAACTCTTAAATGATTGATCCTCAGTGTATTTCTATTGTAAGAATTTTGTAGCGTAGTACTCACAAAGACTAATAAGTTGCATATATGGATGCTATTAGTCATAGAAAATCGATGGAAGAATAATAGATGGTCCTAGTGGATGGTGACGTGGCGTCTGATGAAGGCTATGAAGCTGAAAAAGTGTTTTTCACTAGAACTATATTTATTATTGTTCGCCAAACTCAACTATGTCCTCATGAAGGTCATCATACTTAGAGCCTATCTGGAGGGCTTTTAACGGCTGTAACATCACTTGTTTGCAAATTGAGGTATTGTGGAGTAAATTCGTTTCGCAAACCAAAAAGAAAAAATGAATTAGAAGACAAGTGAAGGTTACTATTTTAGTTTCATCTTCACAAGCGGGAAAAATTCTTGGACACAAAAATTTAAATAAACCATATAGTATAATAAATAAGCAAAATATAGTCCTCGCAATTAATACGCTGTCAACGTAATCATTTCACATGATTTTGTGCAATTAATAACATGTATATTTGGGGCTCGCTTAAAATGTCAAAAACAAAAATAAACAATTTTATGTGAAGGAGCCTGTAGCCTAGTGGTGTAGTGACCTTAGTAGCATCCTAGTAGATCTTGATTTCAAATTCTCATGGGAGCAATTTCAGACTAGGAAAAAAAGTCACTCATTGGTTCCTCTAGTCAACATATATGAGACGACCTGAGGAGGTGGTGGTGGTGGTGGTGGTGGTGGTGGTGGGGGGGGGGGGGGGGGGGGGGTCTCCAAGAACGTGTACGTGCTAGACGTTCACAACAACACACAAGCTATACTAGTACCCTTCAAGGAGAGTTGCAGATTAAACTTAGAAGAAATTCAACATCACTTCAACACAATTCATCGCTAGCTAGCATCACTTCAACATAGTTCGTCACACTATGTAAAAAAGCCTGATCAGTGACGCGTTTCAAGTCTACTCATCGGAGACGAAAAAATTTTTCGTCGTCAAATTTTCGTCACCGATGTGACCAAGATTGGTGACGTGGATTTTCGCGTCACCGATGATCCTCATCGAAGACACATTTTTGCCAAAAACGTGTCACCAATGATCCTCGTTGGAGACGTGTCTTCTCAAAACGCGTCACCGAGGGTCATTGGTGACATGTTTTGCCAAAGCGCGTCTCCGATAAGTCTCTTATTGGTGACACATTTTGTCAATCCACGTCTCCTATGACTCTTTAAATAAGAAAAAAGGGGGAAAAAGAGGGCATGACATATATACCTTTGAATACGCATATTTTTTTATCCATTATATACATTACATATACACATGTTTCATCCATTACATATTTATGTACATCACAAAAGTCACGTTCTTTGATGTGAAATATAGAAGAACATGCCTGATGAGAAGATGGAAAGACATGCATTAGTAGTGCCTAGTGAACTACCTCTTCTTTGTGACGATATCTCAAGTTAATACAAAGGGCACTCATTCTAACTGGCATATTCCTCGCCGGTTACGATGGACGCTCATTCTAACAGGTTGTTGGTTGGGCCGGCTAGTTTACTTAAACGAGCCGGCCCATTAGGAACATCGGCGCATTTGAGGCCCTCACTCGAACCGTTACCTTTATAACCGCTTCCAATGACTTAAACAAAGCGAGGCGTTTTGGCCCGGTGCGGATGGGCCGATAAAGTTAATGGTCTCTATAGTAGTGAATGCCCGAACTATTGAGGCGGCATCCCATGTATGAAGGGGGTAGCTTTCATTACCTTACTCGGCCGGGCTTTAGTTGAGCTTCTCTTAGTGAAATATCATGGGATACTGATAAATCTTTATTAGTTTTCTTCAAAATTTGATACTGAATGTGTTGCGAGTCACCACAATGACCAAGCATCTGTGATGTGTGTAATTTGATTTTTAGAACATATGGTCCTTTGTTTTTCAGCCTCTCCACCACTAACAAAATTTTAATCCAAGAAGAGATTCTGCAGATTCCTTTCCTTTTCATATGTTTAGCACTACTGGTATTAGGTTGATACTTGTGCCAAGTTATTGTGGTTCTAAAACATGTCATCTTTTAAAACAGAACAGATGGAAGGTCGTGAGTGGATGTACACTGGTGGCTCTCGACGGTCTGGTTTATATGGACCTGTTCCTCTGAGCAACTGGCCCCGCCTGACCCTGCCCTCACAGGCACATGTAATCTTACCAGCTATGCACAATCTGAATAAGTTGAAAATGGATTCGTTTTGTTTATTCTTATAAGATTTCAATAAAAGATATATATTAGCTATAACATAAACATTTTCCAGTCTTATAGTTCCTTTGCTCCATCATCAATATGCTTGGCTTAGCTTGTTGGGGTGGAAACAAATTTAGTGAGTAGAAAATTGTTGGAGGGACACAACAAATTTATACACACATTCTACAAACGTTTGTGTAAATAGATTAAAAAACACGATAGAAAAAACGGGAAGAAGAAAGCAGTACTGCAATCCATCTCATCACAGCATATATATAAATATAGGATGATCCAGTTATGTAACTACTCTCCGCTAAAAAAAGTTATGTAACTACTCATGTCTGCCAGGGATTGGAGAGGTTGAGATGTGCCCCTTTTGGTGGCAACGTAAACATCATATTTGTTATGGTCGCTTGGACGTGTACTACTTTGTTTCATCTGCTTTCAACAACCATAAAAAACTATTTCGTTCTAAATTATAAGTCATTCCAATTTTATTGAAGAGTCAAGCTTTCTTAAGTTTGACCAAGTTTATACAATTACTAGCATTTATGATATCAAATGAGTACCATTAGATTTTTCATTAGATATATTTTCATAGTGCAACTATTCGGTATCATAAATCTTTATAGTCATCTCTACAATTTTGGTCAAAGATAATACAGTTTAACACCTAGGCTTAGGGTTTGGATAAGGGGTGACCAGGGAGGAAGAGGAAGGAAGAGAAGGGGAACTGGGGAGGGGGGACTTCAGCCCCGCCGTTGGCCGCCGCCGCCCGTCGGCGACAATGGCAGCTGCCGGAGATGGCGGTGGGGGGCTTTGGCTGCGGCCTGTGGCTCCGCTCGAGCTCGAGTCGCCTCGTGATGAGCGACGTGGGGCTCTCTAGAGTCTCTCTCCTGTTTGTAGCTCTCTAGAGTCGCTCTCTTGTTTGTACATTCATGAGGCATATCAAATATATTGTATTTGAACATTTTACAAACAATGTACAATATGTGTGGCGCTAGGCCACAACAATAGCAGAAGACTCAGACATAAACAAACACTAGCAACACGTACAAGAACCTCCCTGAACCAGCCACCAATACAATTGCACCACTTAATAAGATTCAAACAAACCTAGAGGCCCTATGTATGGACCATACACCATAGCTACTAATCGCACCGCGTTATTTTTTTTATAGACGCCACCCTTGAGTGCACAATGTATAGTGTGCGAATAAAGACCATGTCGACGTCCAAATTGTGAGAATATTAGTGGTGGCCGTTTATACTCTAATTTTATGGCATGCATCAATAGGCTCTTCCAGCCTTTTTAACAAACGCAAGATCACCGTACGGCATGAAGTGGCACACCGGCGTGCCACCGGGACGAGTGTTCAGTATCTCGAAGGCTGGGTGCGCCGGGTTCCAGCTGGAGGTGTCGACATGGCAGAACGCCAGCATGGACGCCTCCTTGTCTCCACGGAGGCCGCTAAGCGACACCACGTAGGCTCTGTACCCATTCCCTGCAATGTGACACTGCTAGACGGCGTAAGGGAACGGCACCTTGTGGCATGACTACCCGGACATAGGAGACATATCTGGCGCTGAAAGCACACTCATAGGAGACTGGCTTAAATGCGCGTCTCCTATATATTGGGGTATCTCCTTTGATAGGTTCTTTAATAGTGTAACAAAGAATACCTAAAAAGGGTTATCTTGATGAGAAAATTCCCTCAGTGCCACAAAAATTTAGGCCTCTTCCCTCAGTGCCACAGAAATTTCCAAACTTCCCTCAGTGCCATAAAAGTTCTACCTTATACCTTCTATGCCATTCCGTCACTTTTTCCATCCAAGTGCTGTTAAATGAGATGTGAAAAGACCTATGTACCCCTGGGCCCACAGGTCAGTGCTCTTCTCTTCTTCTTTTTTTGTCTCTGGTCCTCTCCATCGGTCTCCCCTGTCCGCGAGGGCCGGGGCGAGCAGCGAGCTCACCCTCACCGGCGACGGCGCGCGGGCCGGGTAGAGATCCTCCGCCGACGGCGCGAGTGCCGGGGCGTGGTCCCCGCCGGCGGCGGCGCGAGAGCTGGGGCGAGGACCCCTGCCGGCGCCTGCAACGCACAGGCCATCCTCCCCCACCCGGCCACCCACTCGTTCTCTCTCTATCTTCTCCGCCGCCGGCGCTGCTCCATCCTCCCCACGCCGGTCGTCCTCCTCGGCGGCCATCCTTCCTGCGACCCTCCTCGTCCTCGGCAGTCGGAGCAGGGGCGGCCAACTGGGGGAGATGAGGCAAGGAGCGCGCCGGTGGGTGAGGCGAGGAGCTCAGGCCGGCGGCGGCGCTCCTGGGTCCCGGCGGCTGAGCTCGCCTTCTCCGCGCGGCGAGGCCCCGGCGGAGGCGCCCGCCTACGCGGCCTGTGGCGGCATCGGCGGCGGTGCTCGCTCTCTCCGCGCGGCGAGGCCAGGCGAGCGGCGCGGGGATCTCGGCCGGGTGCCACTACGGCGGCAGAGGAGCTCGGGCAGTGGAGCCGCCACGCGGGGGTGGGGACGCAGTAGGAGCCGGCCGGCGTTGGAGGATTGGAGCCGTGTGTTATTCATCAATGGAGAAGAATGGAGGAAGTAGAAATGAGAAGAGAAGGAAGAAAGAAGAGGAAAGACACTTACATGTGGGGCCAGGGGCAAATTCGTCTTTTCACACCTCATTTAACAGCACTTGGATGGAATAGGTGACGGAATGGCATACACGGTATAGGGTAGAATTGTTATGGCACTGAGGGAAGTTTGGAAATTTTTGTGGCACTGAGGGAAGAGGCCTAAATTTTTGTGGCAATGAGGGAATATTCTCTATCTTGATCTGGTTCCCGGCCGTGGGAAAGTTCTATTTGGGATGTGCGCTGCAAGCAAGACAAATCTATAGAAGATATATTCGGATACAGTTTAGAAATCCCTAGTGAACTATGCAAGAAAGGAAGTTAATAAGTGCTAGACTAAATATGTGTGTACCTTAGGGTCTAGAAAACTCAAGCAGCTTTTCTGTAGAAAACTCGCCAAGATGCATCACTGCCGGAGAAAACAACTTCAGCCCGGCACGTACATAAGCCTCGTCACAATTAAAGGTCCAAATTCGTGAGCCTCTGGGGACCCTTTAGCACTAGTTGGTGCATGTTACCAACCGGTGCTAATGCTCCTCGAACCTTTAGCACCTGGTTGTAACACGAACCGGTGCTAAAGTGTGACCTTTTAGCATCGGTTGGTGTTATGACCCAGTGTAAAGGCCTTTTAGCACCAGTTGATGTTAAATAACCAGTGCTAAATATGGGTTCATATACTACTTTAAAAGAAAAGCATCTTTTACCAAGTGACATGGGTTGCGTAGGTGAGATGGTAAAGAGGGTACAGCGCAAGCTAAGAGGTCCCGAGTTCAAATCCTAGCAACGCGCTATATTTTTTAGCTCGTGCCCACCTTTAGCACCGATTATTTAACCTAGTGCTAACCACCTTTAGCGCACCGGATCATTTGCACCTAGATTGTTTCTCCTGGTCATCATGGATGATCCGACCTATGGTAGCTCATGCCCACCTTTAGCATCGATTATTTAACCTGGTGCTAACCACCTTTAGCGCACCGGATCATTTGCACCTAGATTGTTTCTCCTGGTCATCATGGATGATTCGACCTATGGTGGTGGGTTTGAAAGCACGCACCAAGGTCCAAACCATAGAGGAGGCATCTCCATGTATGATGGGGAGGGGGGCAATTTCCGTGACCTTTATTAGCCGAGCTTTAGTTGAGCTCCTCTTAGTAAAATACCATGGTGGGTTTGGCTTTTCCTAGATGACCAAATTGTTTTTTAAAACTACTTGCATGCCACAGTAATGATGATGATGATGAATGGATTAATTGTTCATACATTCAAGAGGCATATAATATATAGTTTATTTGAACATTTTACAAACAAGATACAATATGTTTGGCCCTACATATGAACCATACACCATTGCTAGAATGCTAGTACAAACACTAGTTACTTAAGAGACTCCATGCACAATACTTTCACCACTTCTAGTAATCGCACCATTATTTAATAGAGACGCCACCCTCAAGTATACAAGGCCATGCATACGTGTATATTGTGCGAATATACCTTACCATGTCGATATCCAAATTGTGAGAATACCAGAGGTGGCTAGCTGTTATACTTTATGGCAATGCGTAGATTGCACATAACAAGAGCTTGCATCAGTAGGCTCTTCCAGCCTTCTTAACGAACGCCAGATCACCGTACGGCATGAAGTGGCACACGGGCGTGCCACCCGGGCGAGTGTTCAGTATCTCGAAGGCCGGGTGAGCCGGGTTCCAGCTAGAGGTGTCGACATGGCAGAATGCCAGCATGGACGCCACCTTGTCTCCACTGAGGCCGCTAAGCGAGACCACGTAGGCTCTGTACGCATTCCCTGCAATGTGACACTGGTAGACGGCGTAAGGGAACGGCACCTTGTGGCATGACACGTAGCGGTTGCCGTCCAGCGGGGCAACCGCCTTGACAACGTATGGCTGACGTGGCAGGCCACAGCGGGGGAGCTCCGACGTGGCCGCCCACACGGCCTTGTCGCCGTTGACGGTGCCAAGCATGTCCATGGCGCTCTGCACGGTGCTCTCCAGTGACGTGGTGCAGGACTTGACCTCGCCGGCGACCGGTGGCTCCTGGCACCTGCTCAGGGTGTGCCTCACCTGATCCGCCTCGCCGGAGCCTGCCGGGATGTTGAAGGCGGCGAGGACGTCTCCTAGGTTTCCAAAGGGGACCTTGTCGGCGACGTCGTGGGGAAGGATAGCTGTCGCAGCCTCTCCCGGGAAGGAGAGGGTCATGGTGCTCCCTGGGAGCAGCCGTGACTCGTGGAAGAAGATGCCGGTCTCCGCGACCGTCCTTGGATTGCAAGCAGAGCTGAAGAGTGTGCATACACTGATACTGGGAATGGCAGAGTAGTGCTCCACAAGAGGCGAGTGCTCAATGCCTTCAGGTTCATGACACAGATAAATTAGATCAAATGATCAGGGGATTTTTCAACACACATGCCGAATCAATATGTATAAGTATAGAGAACGTCAATACCATTCTTGACAAGATCGGCAATGGCCTCTGGCATCGTCGTGCCCGGGAGGACCTGCTGCCAGAACTGTGCCGCCGGAGTGTCAGTGGCAGGGTGACCGTGCACCACGGAGGCGCCGGTAACCACCACAATCAGAAGGAGCGTTGATGGATGCATTTTTCAATTTGGTATTGGGGTGTTTAGCTTGCTCTAGGCTCTGATTGCATATGGTTTAGGCTCCTGACGGTCTGGTATAAATAGCACATGTTGTTCCTCTGACTAATTGGCCCCACAAGACGAAGGCACATGCAGTGTGATATTCTTCTGTTGTGCAATCGGGTTGGTTGAGGTTGGGCTCGTCATTTTTGTTAATCTCTGCCTTGTAAGATTTCGAGAAATATTTACAAAAACATCTCATTTATACTTTCTTTGTTCTGTGATCAATATATATTGGTTATTAGGAAAGATGAATTTTACAATACTTGAACAAATAAGGATCATCTATCATGCTAAAATCAACGGCTGAGACATAAAAGGTACCAAGAGGTACTTAGGCCAGTCTCAGTGAGAGTTTCATGAGCATTAAATAGGCTGCCATGTCAACATTTTTGATGATGTGGCAGTGTATTAATGAAGAGAGATGTGAAATGAGTTTCATCCTCATGAAACTCTCTCTACACGGTACTCTAGACAGCTTGTGTCTTGCATGTTGTCAGCTTGTGTCTTGCATGTTGTCTTGGGAACAACACGAGATGAAACTTTGCATTGAGGGAGGGTGTTTCATCATAGTTTCAAACTTCTCTTAGATGATGTGTCATTCTAGGTAAGTGTGTCGATGAAACCCCCACTGAGACTGGCCTTAGAAAAAAACGGTACTAATGAGTACCAAAATAAGTGGGATCCATACCAAAATAGGAAAGGTACCTCTCGGTACCTCCTGGTACTATTCAAGCATTGTAAAATAGCTCGTTAGGAAAACGTACAAGTAAATAATTTAGTGATAGTACATGGATAGAACAAGAGGTACTTACAAGATTTTTCCGTGTAAGCACAAGATTAGTGTAAACATGGAGGATGGACTCATATCTAGGAATTCATAAGATCATCTTATGGTGATGGATAATCATGCCATCTAGGGTTGAGGTGATTAGAGAAGCTGAGATGTTGATTATGGTATTAATAACGAAATCAAATTTGTCTGTATGTTTGGACTGTGTACAAGTTTGTATTAGTTGCAAGCTTTCTGCAAGTCCATTTTCAGTTATGTTTAGATTACTTTGTTTATTTTCAAATATTTTTTTCCGGGAACATAGAAGTCCATGTCTCGAATCTGGGAGGACGACTTGTAAGGAACATGAATAACTGATCTATGCTTAGGTTGTGTTTGAATCCAGGTGCTAAACTTTAGTAGCTGTCACATCAGACGGAGTTAGGATGTCGGACGAAGTTTTCGATTACCAATAAAAAACAAATTACAGATTTTGTGAATACTCCATGAGACAAATTAATTAAATATAATTAATCCGTCATTAGCACATGTTTACTGTAGCACCACATTGTCAAATCATAGACTAATTAGGCTTAAAAAATTTGTCTCGCAAAATAGTCACAATCTGTGTAGTTAGTTATTTTTTTGTTTATATTTAATACTTCATGCATGTAAAATTCTTTTCGATGTGATAGGTGCTAAACTTTAGCAGCGGGATCCAAATGGGGCCTTAGTTCAGTTCATCAAACCACTTTATTCCATACAATTTGAATTTGAAGGAGAATAAAAATACACACATAAAAAACATCATGTTCTTATTTTCTGTGTGCTGAGGTGTCCTCAACTATATATAGTTCCTACATCCAAAATTGAAATACAAAATTTTATCGAAAAAGGCAAAATTCTATATGTACTGTCCCCTCAGGCAAAAAAATATAATAATAAAGAACAGTATTTTGCCCATTGCCCCCTAATTAGCAAAGGAAGTGACTAATATTTTTCTAATTCTTTACTATCACAACAATGATGAAGGTAAGCGATGCACGTAACAGTAACACCACACACACTCAACACAAAAATTACATTATAGACATATACTTTGTTAGAATCTAACACTTTAGTTTTTCTGAAAAAAAGTAGCTTTGTAATATGATAGTTTATCGGGGTGTAAGGTAATATAGAATTAAACTAGTTCGAAACAATTGGTTAGACAAGTCAAAGGAATAGATACCTGATATGATTTTTATTTAGAGAAAAGGAATAGATACCTCATACCACTAGGAAATAAACGATTTTTGTTGGCGTCCCACTCCACCAGCACAAATGCCTAGGGGGCCACCAGCTTTAATTAGGACGATCACTAGCTAGTGCAAGCTACGGCCAGCAAAAATGGGCACCATATACATATGCATAGGCCTGACCTTCTTCTTCCTATTTCAACCAGCATATTTAAGATTTTAACAGTTTTACAAAAAAATGCTTCTAAAAAAGCACCTGCGATACTTGAAAATACGTTTTATCTTGTAAGAAAATAATGTGAAAAAAATTCTAATAATAGAGCTCTCTTACAATGCTTGTAAAATATCCACATGTACTTAAAATTAACTTTTGTTCTGAAAAATAATACAATAAATAATTTTGATAATGGTAAGGCCGTTTCTGAGTTACAAAAAAACTAAATTAAATTTATTTCATTAAAATCAATAAATTATTATTATTTATTATCACAAAAATTCTTGGTTTTATTCTTTTATTATCGTTGGAAGTTGAAGATAAAGGGGAATGGATGTATAATATACTGAAATCCTCTGAATATTACAATAATGATGGAGTTATGCAGGTAATACCATACACACTCAACACGAATCTAACATCATAGTTTGATTTTTAATACAAGAATCATATGTGCACGTTAACTTGTCTGAAAAAAGTGGCTTTGTAATACTATAGTTTAGCTAGGTGCCATAGAGGTAACAGAAAATAAAGCTAGTGGACAAATAAGTAAGATAGAACCTCGTATGGTTTTTCTTTAGAAAACGGAACATATATATATACCTCATATGTTAGGGATAGCTTTTGTATCCCTACCCGCCTTATATAGATGGGGGTAGGGTTACAAGTCAGTTCCTATACCGCTATTCTAGTCGGGTTATAAGAATTTTTTTTTCGACGAACGGGTTATAAGGAAATCATCATATCGGAGTCTTGCCCCGCCCCACACCGACTTGCTCCACACATTGCCGGGGCTCATCTGGGGCCAGGCCACACCACATTTTGGTGGGCGGCTAGGCCTGTCTTGATAGTACTCGAGGGCAATATCCCCCACACAATTGAAAATTCAAAGTTTAAAATATTTGACCAGTAAAAATAAATAAATAATATCACTTTGCTTCTGTTTAAAAGTACTTTCATGCATGTGCAAGACGCAGCAGGAAAATTCAGATCTCAAGTTGTTGGATTCAGCCATTCACTATATATGAATATATGATTGGTTTTCAAGTTACAGCAGCTACTTACTTCTCTATCCCGACCTCTGTCTAAGAGAGTAGTCATGGATCTACCTGCATAAGATGAAGCTAAGGCTAGCTTGCCTTTGAAATTGAGCCGTGGGTTTACACGCGAGAACCTGAATGGAGAAATAAGCCAGAACCATGTCACAAAATCAAACTAGTGTGAGTTGCTTGTAATAAAAGAACTGTTGCTAGCTTCCGTTCTGTGGATGGCTCGCGGAGCCGGTGCTGTAGTCTTGCCGACGAAACTGTCGCAGCTTACCATCGCCCAGTCCGAGTGATGAGCGACGGAAGCGTCACGAGCGACGAAGGTGTCGTCAGAGAGATAAAATTGTCACGGCCTTCCATTGCCATGGCCGGAGCTCAGTATAGATGGTGTTGTATAAATGTATAGTTGTATACGCGGCATCAGAGCGCATCTGAGTTGGTATACATTGCAGCTTCACTTGTGAAAGAACTTCCGGTTTGCTTGATAGAAGATCAGGACGACGCCTTCGCTCCATAGAAAATCATAGGATGGCACCTTATTAACAGATCGACCAGACTTAATTAGAGCTTATTAAAAACAAGCAACGTGTAGCACGAATACAATGTGGCACGACTGTGATTTTTTTGGATGTAAAGGACTATAGGTTGCATGATCGAGGATCCTCATTGGACAAAAGTTTGCAAGATTTTACTGAGTTAACAATATTGGCTGTGTTCCTATCAACTGGATTAGACATACTATTTGGTTGACCTCAATTGATGTAGTCATACAAAGTTGATGCAGTGACGAGTTGTTGCAATGTAATCTCTCGAACGACAGCCTTAAGAAAGTAGAAGGATGTAGTCGTTCGGTAGCGGACGACCTTCTGAAAGTAGTCTTATAGCGCAGCGAATGGCTACGAGGAAGTAGACGAGGTAGTCGTTCGGGGAGCGAGGAGTCGCGTAAAGATGCTTCTCAAAAACCTGATTGTCCGCTATCCCGTGTAGGACCTTCAGCGTGCAATGGTTCCGGAGGCATGCTCCTCGCCAATACTGTGTGTGCAGTGCTAGTGATGGGAATGTAAAACACAGCAGAAAACAGAAGGAAAGGAGAGATGTCTCCTAAACAAGAGTACCTAAGGAGGAGGGGAGGCGCCTCTTATATAGGCGTGTAGAGGAAGAGAAGAGGATGAACCTAGATGTCATTAGGTGGAGCATTGACCATTAACGCACGAACGCAATCAAATAGCCATGAACGAACCGACCAATCTCCTCTTTCCAACTTGATATAGAGTGTACAAACAATCCACTCTTTTGAGTTGGTTGAGATCCTCCTAAATTTAGCATGTGGGATTAACCACTTCATAACTCCTTAGCATTTATTAGTGAACTTTATATCTTTAATTTAATTGAATTTAAATAAATGGGACAAGCCCATATATTCTAACAATCCCCACCAAAGCCACACTAGAAATGCTCTAAGATCCAATGTAATCTTTGATATATCAGTATTTGACGGAGACTCTTAAGTTGAATATCTAGAACTAAGGTTATACTTATTTACAACTGTACAATGGACTATGCCTTGAATTAACAATCTTTTGCAAACAAGTTTGACCAGAAATCTACACTGATACTAGGCTGTGAAAGCATCCCGCGGTTTCATGAGTGATCACCCACTTCTTATAGACTATGAATAGTAGTCAGACTCATATAGATGTATTCCTCAAAAGATTTTCATGAGTTTCTAGGGATCACCCACTTCTCATAGACTATTACCGGTAGTCAGGCTCATATAGGTGTATTGCTCAAAAGATGTTCGGACAATATCTTTGTTTCAAAGAAATAACTCCCTTGTTTCAAAGAAGCCACTTGGAACACATTAAGATATAAACCAACATGCCATATGGACTTGAAGAGAAATGCACCTTTCAATGGAATGGGCTTATTCAAAGGTTCTCTTATCTCGGTCAGACTATAGTTTGTTTCACCATCCTACTAATTAAACGGGATCTCCGATCACGTAGAACAAGTTACCACTATAGAATTCTAAAGATCCAATTTGTGGCGAATACATATCCACTTGTGGCTTTCATCTTGTCAGCATTAAAGATCCAATTTGAATCATTAGATGCCTCTAGTATCCTTGGGTACCCGGTATATTGAATTTCATAGTTCATTGTGTCTACTAGATCGATAGCGCATTAGTTTTTCAAGTGCACACCATTGAATATTTCCCAGGTTTGAAACAAACGGGTTGAATTTTCTTAGAGCAAATGAGATGTCAGACCTCGTAGCGATAGCTAAGTACATTAGTGAACCAGTGATCTGACAATATCTCAGCCATAGATGAATAGAAGGAAGAAGAATAGAATGAGAGAGGCGAAAGAAGAAAGGAAAAATCAGGTCCCCTCACACCATATCTCGCATCCGACCCTACCAGAACAGGCATGGTGACCGCACCAAGCAATCAGCATGCAGGAAATCAAGGCCACACAACCAATCAAACACGAACATCCTCTTTGTTAAACCTCCCAAGCAGCCCAACCAAATAACGTGTAAAATAGAGCCGCTGCACCCTTCTATATTATGTCTACGGCGGGGACCTCAGCTCCCACGCCAGTCTGAACATTACCCACGTAACCAATCACATGGCTTAAAATTGTAAGGGTTAATTGGTCCGTTCCATTGTATTGGGCCACTTTGCATAAACCGAAGATGAATAACCATGACCTTTAGCATCTAGCAGCCATTGAAATGAGAATTTCAGAGACTTATTTGGAAACTTAAAATATATATTTTTTCATTCAAACTGCACATACATTTTAATATTTTTTTTGAGAATTACTTAGAATAACGCAGACGCTCACAACACGCACGCACACTCACCCCTATGAACACACGTATACAAACTCTATCCCTATGAGCACCTTCGAAGAACTGTGCACCCGGCAGATCTAGAGATTTCCGAAGTCATCATTGGCACCTCAATGTCGACGAGAACGCCGCTTACGTTTTAATATGTACTTTTGATGCTTCAACCATGGTGTTATGTTAAACATGTTCTTTCAAATGTTTGACTGTGGAACCAATTCATTTTAATTTTTTGAATACGATGCTTGTACTTTACATCAACCTATAGAAACTAGAAGAAAATTAAAAATCCTGTGTGCCGGCGGCTGCGTCCACCCTTGACGCAAAAATCTTGATTTTGTGCTGCCGTACGCCGTCGGTCCCTAGCTGGAATTGAACAAATGAAACGGAACTCTCTCTTCTCTTGAGTCTGACCTGGTGGCCGGCGCCCCTGGTTTCTTGAGAATCGAAGTTCAGTCGTGCGCCCAGCACAGAGCAGCCACAAAGCAATTACTAGGTGTTTATCAACAAAACACCTGATGAGGAGCTCGATCACCTAAGAAGTTGGAGGCTGAAAGGTGGATGAGAGAGCATCAAATGGAGAAGTAGGGGTTTAAATTTGAGAGATCGGTTGCAGATGCTCTTAGCATAACCGCAGAACAAAATTTTAGCAGGATCAGGCCCCGGCCCCTGATCTTGTGGGGGGAACATCTAAGGGCTATATATATATATATCTAAGGGCTATATATATATATATAGACACACACACCAGACCATCGGAACCAAGCCAGCAGCCATCCAAACCAGAGCAAGCTCTCCATCTACATGATTTCATATTCAAAATCATCATAATATCAGAAACTATAGCAAGGTCATTCTCAACTTCAACAGGATCTAGTTGAGCACTTGTGAGCATATGTCGCACCAGGACGCAGACATTATTGATCATGCATTGATTTCTTATCAACGTGCCATGCATTTTTTAATCATGTATGTACTTTACTTGTGTGGACTTTGTACAAATGTAGAATATCATGTTCATTTTTGTTTGTACGCCTGCTGTTAGTTACAAACTAAGAATAAAAAATAGAGGTGGGTCGGAGGTAGGTTGACATATGAGAGATTGGTTGGAGTGTGCAAAGAAGTAGAAGGCTGAACAGTGGATATGATGATGATATATTCTCGCATGGATCCGGAACAATTTCGTGTAAAAACCTTTCATAAGTGCCCTTTCACGTTCTGGAAACATTCTGGCGCTGAAAACAGAACAGGAACATGGCTGCTAAGCCCTGGTCTTGTGGGGCCACTTGCTTAGAGGAACCTCAAGGGCTATATATACCAGTACCAGAGGGATTTGGGAGTCAGAGCAAGCTTCATCTTCCTTCTCCTCCTCACCCTGCCTGCCCTTGCTCGAATACTGATATTGGCCAAGGCATGCATCCATCTAAACTCCTTCTGATCATGGTGGCCGCCGGCACCGCTGCAGTGCACGGTGACCCTGCCGCTACCACTCCGGCTGCACGGTTCTGGGAGCAAGCCCTCCCCGGAACGCTGATGCCAGAGGCAATCGCAGACCTTGTCCAGAAAGGTATATTATATAGTGCTAGCTAGCTTGTTAATAGCTGTGTTGTCATGCATGTCTTCGTTAAAATGTAGATGAAAAATTAAGTTTTCCCTAATTATGGATTTCTGTGTCATGTAGGCATTGATCACTCCCCGCTCGTGGAGCACTACCCTGCATTTCCCGATCTCAGCGTGTGCGGTGCTTGGAGCAATACCTGCACCAGGAGCATGGCGTTGGGGACGGGCATATTCTTCCACAAGGCGCAGCTCCATCAGGGCAGCGCCATGGAAATCTCCTTCCCAGCAGCAGCAGAGACAGCCATCCTCCCCCACAGCGTCGCCGCGGACGAGAAGAAAGCCCCCTTCGCGAACCTAACGGAGGTCCTCGCCACGTTCGCCATCGCGCCGGGCTCCGCCGAAGCCGAGCACGTCCGGGACACCCTCAAGTGGTGCCACGCGCCGCCGCAGATCGCCGGTGAGCTCATGTACCTGCGCCACATCGCTAGAGACCACCGTGGAGAGCGCCACGCGCATGCTGCTCGGAACCAACACCTCCGGCGAAGTGTGGGCAGCCGCATCGGCGCTCCCTTCCGGCGGCGGCCTGCCGCGGGGGCGGTACGTGGTGGAGGCGGCGGCGCCGCTGGATGGGGACCACTTCGTGGCCTGCCACAAGGTACCGTTCCCGTACGCCGTGTACCAGTGCCACATGACGACAAGGATGACGGATAGGGCTTACGTGGTGTCGCTTCGATCGGGAGCCTTGACGGCTCACATGGTAGCGTTCTGCCACCTGGACACCTCCAATTGGAACCAATCTCACCCGGCTTTCGAGATATTGCATACCAAGCTAGGCATGCCGGTGTGCCACTTCGTACCGTATGGCAACCCAGTGTTCGGTAAGAAGGTGACCAAAGCCTAGCTTAATTCATTACTATGTGTGTGTACTCCATGGCATGGACATATATATGCATGCCATCTTAAAATCTTTCATTCGGATAGCAACGACGACCTGGTCTTTGTTTGTTGTTCATGGTGTCTAATTTGTTAGTAAGTTTGGAGACAATAAGCATGTTGTCATGGTGATGCATCATCACATGCATCTAGGTCTGGTTGGCTTTTAATGAATGGGCTGAGGCGGCTTTGGGGAGCTCCTTTCTAAAATGGAAAAGTTATCATTTCTAGGATTTCATTTTGGAAAACTTTCCTTTTTCAATCCTCTACCCACTCTTCTTCTTCCTCCGCCCTATCCTGACACCGCCCAACCGCCGTCGAGCCCTGCCTGGCTAGCGGCACTCCCGCGCCGCCGTGCCCTCCGCCGCCGGCCGCACCACCACCTCTGTCGGGCCGGCCTCCGCCCCCACCCCCCCCCCCCCCCCCCCCCCCCCCCCAAGTCCAAGTTTTTTTTCCCGTCGGTTGAGTTTGTGGATTTGCAATAGTGCCGTCGGTTCCTAATAAACAGCTTCAATATAATAATATACCCTCGGTTCGTTGATTCCGTCGGGGAAAAAACTATTTAATCGTCTGTACAAACGCCAAATGGAGTAGTGTTGGTTATTTCCTGTGTGCTGTTATAGAGGGGTGTCGTCCATCCCAATAGATTTCTACCATAAGCATTCCCCCACCAGACCCAACGACCTTCGATTATTCCGTTTCTCCGTTTTTATTTCCAACCATATCTCATCAGATAAATTAAGCTGCTAGCTAGGTCAACTGCATAGTCTGATTCAAACTTTTCGAAGCAAAGCAGGCCGCCGGCGGCTCACGCTCAAGGTGCTCCTCATCTGGCGCATGCGCTGCTCGTGAAGTCATATGTTCCGGCCATCCACGATGTCAGCAGATACTCAGATTTCTTCAAGATGATATTATATAAGTAGAAGGAGCAGCTCCCGGCCAAGCCCAATTCAATCAACACGGCCCGGTTAGTAGGAGCATACGCAATCAGTTGTGCTTAGCTGCACATACACCTACCATTAGCTCACACTAGGAGAATCGGTCGTCTTGGTTGCTGATTCAGACTAACGTAGCTTCTTGCTTGCTGCTATGAGTTCAGCAAGAACGGATTTTCATATAAAAGATCTCGTGATGTCCTCAGCTGTTCCTATGCGAGAAACTTATCTGTATCGATCTGAACTTCCGAAGACTATCGTACATTCGTACTATGCTGGTTATAAAGGCCCAATAGTAACACCAGCTGACCAGCATAGTTCAAATAGTGTTATTATTGCGAGGGGCGCCTTTATAATCGCTTCCATAAGCGCCTTTATAACCTTGCATAAGGGCCTCAATGAGCCGGTTTACTATTGGGCCGGCTCATTAAAGTAAACGCGCCGACCCAAACAAAAAACCGGTTAGAATGAGCGCCCATTGCAACCGGTGTGGAATATGTCGGTTAGAATATTCTTTTGTTGAATCGGTGCGGAAATAAACTGCTTTGCCTAGAAATTTGAACCGTCGTCAATCGGAAGTTGCAGCGTGTGCGTAGAATCTGTGTGCGTGCAGTTATGATGGTTTGACGATACCCCCTTCGGCAGCCTGGCTCCTTCGATGGCTGCTTGCGATACAGGTTGGTTGTCGATCATCGCCATATATACTCCGAGCCTTCTAGATCTCGATCGATCGATCTCTCGCATTCCATATCCCTCTCCCACTTTCTCACACAAAACTCGTATATACCGTTGTGCATTTGCTGGCACAATCTATCTAGAGGCCTTTTATATTACCCACACACGCGCACCATCGTTAAGCTTATTTCTGCCAAAGCTTTATTTAGATAAACATCACTATGCATGGAAGACGGGCAGCCATTATATTGTAGTAAATATGTGGCGGCTTGCATTGTAGAGGCTTGAGCATAGCAAGCTGTTCTCCATTTGCCTTCGTTCTCAAATACCCGATAAGCCGGACTCCGGCCGGAAGTCAAGATGACAGTACGCCATCCCGTCTTTTTTTCCTGGTCCTTTTGGTGAAAAAAAGTTCACAAATAGACTTTTGGCGGAAAGATCTGTAAAAATGGACCCTGACCTCGGCGTCAAAGATCACGGCGCCGCGGTAACATGTCTCGGCGCCATGATCTTTGACGCCGAGGTCCATCCCCATGACGTCAGGTTTGGCAGACGTGGCGTTGACATGGCGTCTGGACCTCGGCGCCAAAGGCTACGGCGCCGAGCTCGGCGCCTTATCCTTTGGCGCTGAGCTCAGTGGCCTTTGCAACCAAGACAGATGGATGCGAAATTTTTTTTATCAAAAAACATATATAATTTGCCTCATATTGCGCCCAGCCTGACTTCATCTTCTGCACTATATGTTTTTTTATCAGAAAAAAATTCGCATCCATCCGTCTTGGTTTCAAAGGCCACGGAGCTCGGCGCCAAAGGCTACGGCGCCGAGCTCGGCGCCGTAGCGTTTGGCGCCGAGGTTCAGACGCCATGTCATCGCCACGTCTGCCAAACCTGACGTCATGGGAATGGACCTCGGCGCCAAAGGTCATGGCGCCAAGACATGTTACCTCGGCGCCGTGATCTCTTGGCGCCATGAGCTTTGGCGCCGAGATCAAGGTCCACTTTTGTAAATCTTTTCGCGAAAGGTCTATTTGTGAACTTCTTTCACCAGAAAGGCCAGAAAAAAAAAGACGGGTACGCCATCCATGTCCTCCACCGTACTATTTTGCGCATAGAATGATTTCTCTTGACACAGAACGCCCTCTATTGCTTCCTATCCGAATAGTTTTTTTCCCCCTCATACATACGCCAACAACGAAAGGGGCAGTTTTTTGGAATTTAGAGGAGGGGAAAATTAAGGCGTTTGGGTGGTGGCGTGTTATAACACAGTTCCCATGCATGCAGTGGGCCATGAGCCCATTACCATGACTAGCTAAATGCCTAAATATGATACCAGGTCTCAATTTTTTTATATAACCCTTGCAAGAAAAAAGGCTGATTATTATGCAAGATAGGATGTCACACATATAAATCATACTCTACATTATATTTTTTGCTTAATTTTGCTGTCCGTGAGACGCTCCATGGTTTTGGATGTTAGTGATAACAACACAGCGAGTTGGCCTATATTTTGTTGTTGCCACTTATTGTTTTGCATAGATAGCTAGCTCAAGACAAAATAGATGAGTAATTTTTTGGGAAGCATATTCGCGCTGTTTTTATTTTCACCAATTGGTACGGTGTCTAGTACCTTGTTCAACATCTCCATGTATAATAATCCCCAACTTGACTGGCATTGCAGTAAAATAACCAAGTCTAGATTGGATCATATCAACATTAGGTCAAAACATATGATAAATTCATCTCACTAGCTCCCAGTCGATCGAGGTACACCAGTGATGGTTTGAAATATGTTAGCCATTTTAAAAATTACATCGATCATGCATGTCGATGATTGCTTTTTAAATTTGTCCGAGTACAAAAACTGCCATCGTGGCTTGCATTCCAGTTGTTGTGCTTAGTATATAATAACTTTTTCCAAGGATCACTACCCGCTGCTATCTACCTAACAGAAATTGGAACAATATAATGATGGAATCCCATGAAGAATCGTTGCTTTTTTTTTCCAGTCATCCTACGAACACACGCACGCAACCTACCCCGATGAGCACCTCTGAAAGACTGAGCCGGCAAATCCTCAAGATTGACGAAGTCACCAGTGGCGCCTCGCTGTCGACTGGGCACGTCGCCTACCACTGAAAGAATAGCGCCGGTTAAATCCTAGAATAAATCCAGGAAAATGCGAGCACCGATGCCAAGTCAAAGATTTGAACCCTGGTCGGTTGGTTCCACCACATAGACCCTTAGCTTAGAGCATCTCCAGCAATAGCCCCTACTTAGAGCCCCTACTTTATTGAGTAGGGGCCGACCCCAATGTTTTGGGGCTCTAATTTTATGTTCAACTCCAGCAATAGCCCCAACTTTACAACCCCTACTCTTACCTTACAGATGGGACCTACTTGTCATTGGCTTACACATTTTATCTCTTCTCTCTCACATCTTCCTCCCAACATTCTTCTCTCCCCCATGCTCCACCTACCTGCGCGGCATGAGATCCACGTGATCTCCGCCCGGGCGGAGCAACGCTCGCGGCCCGGGGCGGCGGGGCGGCGCCAGCAGGCTGGACGGCGAGGCGGCGCGCGCGGCCGCAGGAGCGCTGGTCAGGCCAGGAGGCGGGGCGGCTCGCGAGGCCGTGGGCGGCGCCGGCCAGGCCGGGAGGCGGGGAGGCCCGCGAGGCCGTGGGCGGCGCCAGCCAGGCCGGACGGCGGGATAGCCCAGCGCGGCTGGTGGCCCTGCGCCGCGGCACGGAGTAGGGAGAGCGTCGCGGCCAGCCCTGCGCGGAGGAGCGGGAGTGCCGCGGCTGGCCCTGCGCTGCGGCGCGGAGGAGCAGCACGACCGGAGGTTCGCTCCCTCACGCTAGACGGTGGACGACGCGAGCAAGCAGCAGCAAACTCTTGGAGAAATTCAACGCGTGAGAGAAGAAACCGGCCAACAGAAAAGTAAGGGCTTCTCTCTCCACCCGTCGGAGATGGGGCTGAGAGGGGAGATTCGGGTGCCTCCCTAGAGTAGGGACCCGAGTAGGGGCCCTGCTGGATATAGGTTTTTTGCCTCTCAGCTCCAACTTTTTGAGTAGGGGCTTTGCTGGAGTTGCTCTTACTAGCTGAGCTATGCTCAGTTCGCATGAAGAATCGTTACTTATCACTTGTTTTCAAAATGAGTTTCGTAATCTATTTTCATTCATTTCTATTGGGCTCCTTTTATTTGTTTACAACTTCATTATATTGACCTATGCATATAGTGTTTCAACCTACTGGAGCTTGAATCTCTTATATATATATATACCATCTCTACCTGAGAAGCTGTGGCCGGTGCAGGAATACAAAAGTGATGGTCGAGGTGTGTGCTTACCCAGTGACGACCAGCCGGCCCAGCAGGTTCGATGGTCCAGGAGGGGCGGCCCATGCAGCTGCTGTTTCTGGAGATTAGGATGACTTGGCTTGCAAACTAAGTAGATCAAGGTTTCTTAGGAGTCAAGTCGTGTCCTCTGTATATAATAGAGGCCCCATGTATTAGCTTAATCAAATAAAAAGTAATGGTTTAACCCTAAAACTCTCCATCTCTCAAGCTTCGGCCCCCCTCTTCCCCTTCTTGCGCCATCCCTGCCCCCTACGCCGTCTCCATGGCCGCCGGCCAACCCCCTCTCCCTCCCCTCAACTAAAATCCCTAACAATGTTGTAAAGGCATCTGTTCAGAACATGTATTTGTTGCATGTGGGCATTATTGAGCTTTGTTACCATAATTGTGAAGTAACAGCTGATTCTTCCATGTACTTTTCAAAATTTTATGACCGTTGGTCTAAGAAGATAACTAACAATCAAATTAAATTAGTACTAGTCCCACATTTTTTACTACTTGATCTCACACATTTGATACTTCTTGGTACTTTTCTCTAGGTACTTCACCGTACTATTCATCTAGATGGACGACTCTCATATTTTTCCATCATTGTAAAATTTCTCTTATTATTTGATACACAGAATACCTGTAAGCTTTGTGATATACAAGATGAAGGTGGTTATTATTTAGTAACTGACTCAACCATCAATACCTAGTCTCCAATCTCCATCCCTGACTTGAAAAAAAAAAGAATAAACCACGCAAAGCAATAAAATAAAAGGCAAATTTTGCTACTGGACATCGAACTTTCGTCGAATTGGCTGCAACACACCGCTAACCACGAAATTGGCTCAGTACCATTACAAAATTGCGGTCGTTTGCTCCAACACACCGTAGAGATTATAATACTAATTTCTACGATTTGAAGAGAGAGAAGAGCTCCGAAATGTCTATTTTGCCCTCCACTATGGTGGGGTCCACGTGTCAGCTCTATCTTCTTCCTCACGACAAGCAGGGCCTCGCCGCTGCTTCCTGCAGTGGCACCTCCATCGCGCTCCGCCGTGCTGGGGCTAGTTGTGCGAAGGATGTCGCTGCCGCCTCAGCCCCCGCCCGCGCCTGGGGCCGCCACGCCCGCCGCATCCCACGTCGGAACCAGGCGTTGCCCATCTGCCGCTGCACCTGCCGCATCCCGCGCAAGAGCTAGGCGTCGCCCATCTGGCACCCCCCCCCTCTCGTCGTCGCGCCGAGGCTGCCACGCCGGCCTGTCGCGCTTGCCACATCCCACATCAGAGCCAGCGCCGACCATCTGTCGCGGGCCCGCCGACCTCGCCATCGCGTGCCCACCAGCTGCGCACGCCCTCGCCGAGCTCAAGACGCGTCGCCACGCCTACACCGCGTCAGGCCCTGCTGTTTGCGCCGCAGTTGACCCTGGTCGACCGTGCGGCCTCACCTACTGCCGGATTCCTTGATGAGAGAGAGAGAGGGAGTTGATCTCTGGCTGGTTGAGGGCAGGGGTGTTGAGGAGCCAAAGGGGTAAGACTGAGTGCCACGGGTGAGAGGAAGAAGACAAGAGCAAAGATGACATTTCCTCCACCCTCTCTCTCCCAAAATTACAGATATTCATATTATAATCGCTGCGGTGTGTTGGAGCAAACGACCACGATTTTGTAATGGTATTCGGCCAATTTCGTGGTTGGCGGTGTGTTGCAGCCAATTCGACGAAAGTTTGATGTCCAGGAGCAAAATTTGCCAAAATAAAATGAACAAAAAGGTCATTTTTTATGTTGATCGACGATGTTCAATTTTCCACATGCATGATGTGCGGAATTAATAACAGCATATATAAAAAACATGAACTATCATAAAATCTGAAATCAACGGTTTCCAAATGCATGTCGCAATAGGTTGACTAAGAATGAACTAACGTCGTCTGTTCATTCTGCCACCACAATACACATATAGTTTTGTTGGATCGGAGCATGCATGCATACACTTGCATGCTTCAGATCAGATCAAACCAAACCTAGCTAGAAAAGAGGCCCTTTATGGGGCCCACGCACACACCTTCCCTACAAGCTTAGTGCTGCCAAAGCTAGTAGTTCTTATTAATTAACAGACATCACAGAGAGGCCCTTGATATGGATATTGCGTGTGGCAAGCTACGCTCCATCCTTCGTCGTCTTCACGAACACCAGGTTGGCGTACGGCATGAAGTGGCACACCGGCGTTCCTCCAGGGTGCGTGTTCAGCACCTCGAACGCCGGGTGAGCCGGGTTCCAGTCGGAAGTGTCGAGGTGGCAGTACGCCAGCATGGCAGCCTCTTGTCCGCCATGGAGGCCGCTAAGCGAGACGACATGAGCCACATACCCAAGCCTGGTCATGTGGCACTGGAAGACGGCGTACGGGAAGGGCACCTTGTGGCATGACACGTAGCGGCCGCCTTCGACCTTGGTGACCCCTTTCACCACGTATGGCTGACGTGGCAGGCCGCCACGGGGGATCTCTGATGTGGCGGCCCATACGGCCCGGTTGGTGCCCAGCATGTCGACGGCGCTCGACACGGTGGCCTCCAGCGACGTCGTGCAGGTCTTGACCTCGCCGGCGAGCGGTGGCGCCTGGCACCGGTCCATGGTGTCCCTCACCTGGATGCCTCCGCGAGTCCGCCGGGATGTCAAGGCAGCGAGGACTTCGTGGAGGTTTGCGAAGGGGACCTTGTCGGCGACGTCGCGGGGGAGGATCGCCGGCTCTGATTGTGCTGGGAAAGAGACCGTCATGACGCTGCCAGGATGAAGCTGCGACTGGTGGAAGAAGAGGCCTGTCTCGGCCACCGTGCGTGCATCGCAGATGGTGTTGGTGAGTATGCACGCACTGATGCTGGGCAGGGCAGAGTAGTGCTCAACATGTGGTGAGTGATCAATGCCTGAAAGACCGGCACACGGATGAACAGTTAGGGGGACTTTTTAAATTTCATGTAATTAACTAATTATATGTGTGTATGTCAGTGTCAACATATGCGCCAAGCATATATTATTAGTACCTTCCTGGACAAGATCTGCAATTGCCTGTGGCATCGGCGTGCCCGGGAGGGCCTGCTCCCAGAACTGCACCGCCGGAGTGTTTGAGGCCGGGTCGCCGCCGTGAACCACGGCGGCACCGGCGGCCACCATGATCAGAAGGAACGCGAATGGATGCATGCTTCAGTAATGCTATGTACTGAGTATTCGAGCTGGAGTGAGTGAGAAGGAAGGAGCCTTTGCTCTGATTGCATGGTTGTTGGCTTCCGACCTTTGGTATATATAGACGACTCTGCTGCGCCTCTGAGCTTGTGGCCCCAAAATATAGACCAAGACAGGGACATGCAATCCTCTCTGCTATATGCCTATATGCTTATATCCAACCTACATATTATTAGCTGAAAAATGGTTCTTCTGTTTATTCTTATAAGATTTCAAGAAAAGATATTGTTCAAAAAAAGATTTCAAGAAAGATATAGCTATAACACATCAAGAAAAGATATAGCAATATAGCATCTACCTCATTTATAGGTTATGTCAAAATTAGCTGTTCTCCTTTGTCCAGTGATCAATATGGGTTGGGAAACAAGTTACTTTAGTGGGCACAAAATTAGTACAGGGATAAAACAAATTGTGCATTTTCAGAAAATAAAAACAAATTGTCATATCTCCTTTGATAATCCTGTAGCTCATAATAAGTATTATTGGCAGCTTTCTTGGAGATATATCAGATACGGTGGAAACAACTAACAATAGCCATATGCAAATTTTGGCACTGAACAAAAGTCAGACTTGGATATATTTCTTTTTTGGAATTAAAGATAATATAGATGCAGATACTCATATTCATACAGGCATACACGCTCACACCTATGAACGTGCACGAACAGCATATTTGTTTGAGCAGCATTAGGAGTTTAGGTGGCAGATCCCACGCGAAGAGATCGAGTTTGTCTACAAAACAACAATTTCATAAATTAAGCTAAAATTTAGCTCGACGAATTCAAATAGGGTATACACCGCTGAAGCACATGTCGTATGTGATTGAAGCACTTTCTTTTCTAGTACAAATGAAAGACAAGTGGGTTTTAGAAATGTTATACCAAATTAATAACATGTTATTATTGGTACTAGACAGACGGGACAGGATATATTTTTTTTTACAACTAAGACAAGACAGAAGAAATGGGCAAATGCTGGCGGGTTTGTTTTATCTAACTTGAACAATTGCTCCCGGGATTGCAGAGGTTGATATGTCACTTTTGGCTGTGATTGTATTCATCCGTTTGTTTGGACTAAGTAATAGTTTGATTTGGTTTGCTTTTGAACCATACAAAATTGCACATATTTTCCATTTACAGTTCTTTTATGTATCATGTACTATAGTGTCCTGGAATTATTCCTTGGTAAAAAATATCAGTGTGCAACGGTGTGTACACACGCGATAAATATTGATGCCACCTTGTTAATTACTACAACAACTTAAATATAAAAAAATGGATTTTAAAGAGCACAATGAGACACCATCCGCTCAGCCAAGCACATCTATTCGGCCAACTTGTTCTTTTCTTTTACCATGACAAGGATGACGCAGGGGGGCACACGTCATCGCCATACTCCCAAACGCATACCCGTGACAATGCTCCTAATAACAAGTGACTTAGGATTTGGACTGTACCCTCTGTAACGTGGAATCTTTCATAACATTTTGCAGGAAAACAATCGTAAGTCTAACATCATGTTTTCTCGAATTCATGTGTTTTTTGCTTGTACCATTCTATCGCTTTACTCCAGAAGAAAGCGATTTGGGGATGCATATTCCCATGTATTTGAGGAGAATATAGAGGAATTAATTATTGGTGAACCAATAAATATTGGGAAAAGAAGAAATTGTTAGGGGTCTGCTGGAGTAGCTAAATCCCCCAATACTGACAGTTTTGGGGTGAAAGGAGTGTATTGGGAGTTGCTGGAGATGTGTTCTAAATCTTCTAGTATTGATGTATTAAGGTACTTCAAGTCTACAATATTTCAGTTTTTTTGCTATATATACTTCCGCATAGCACAGTTTGGATCCCTTTGCTCTGATTGAGAATAAAGGAGCCTTTGCTCTGATTGCAGGGTTGTTGGCTCCCAACCTCTGGTATATACAGTACAGCCTCTGCTGTGCCTCTGAGCTAGTGGCCCCAACATACCAAGAGGTGCACATGCAATCTTCCTCTGCTATATGTCTATATATCTAACCTGCTCTCTCCGTCTCTAAATAACTGTCTTTCTCACTTTCCAAAAAATTATTTTGTTTATTTTTATATTAAAAATATTTATATTTATGATACATAATTAGTATCATTGGAAAGATGTTTTAGTCTAGTTTTTTAACAAATTTATTTGGAGATACAAATATTGTACGTATTTTCTACGAATGGAGTCAAACTTGTGGCACACACATCAATGACGACACGTAATAAGGGACGGAGGGAGTACGTATTAGCCAAAATGGTTCTTTTTGTTTATACTTATAAGATTTCAAGAAAAGATATAACCATAACACCTATCATTATAAGATTTCAAGAAAATATATATAACTATATAGCATTTACGTAATTTAGGTTTTGTCAAGCTTTTACATAGAAATAGCAACCTATCCCTGCAGTATGTGTCCTATGTTCAGTGATTAATATGGGTTGGGGAGCAATAGATAATTTAGTGGTTACAAAATTAGTACAGGGATAGAACAAAATGTGAATGTTCTTAAGGCATGTGCAAATATATAAGGGGAAGAAATATTAATTAAGCTCTCCTAAACATGTACTCATAATTAAGCTAAATTTTAGTTCAACGAATTTAAACAGCATGCATGTACGCCGCTGGAACATATGCCGTCACTGCTCCACATACTAAAGACAAGTGGGTTTTAGAAAGACCGTACCAAAATAACATGTTGTGGGGAGAATAGTTTAGTTGTCTCGGAGACTAGACATGACAGGGAAAATGATGAGTAATATATCCCTCCGGCCGGTTTGTTTTCTGATTGGAACATGTCTGCCAGGGATGGGATAGGTTGGCATATAACGTCACTTTTGGTTGTGATGTAATCAGAATGTTTCATTTGTTTGGACTATGTTGATTTTGTTGCTTATTGCTTTGAACAACTATTAAAAATTCGTACACATTGCCCATTTACTATTGTGTCTTTTGGAAGCAAGCGCCCTATGAGACCTCATGTACTATTCTCTTTTTTATATACTGGACTTCTCTGTTTTTCCATGTAGCATTCAATTATTTCCCGTGTAACGATCCTGCCTTTTAAATTTATGTTCCATTCTTCGCACGAACAAATAAATTAAACCAACCAAAAGTCTAACATCAAAATTCATGTTCTGAAGGACATATATCATCAGGCCGTAGACGGTGTCCTCTGCAATATAGACTCTTCCATCAAAATCTTGAAGGGAAAAAAAGAATGATTTATAAATTTATTTGTTCGCACTAAGAATTCATTTGTTTTTCATTTATACCATTCTGTCAATTCTCTGGATTCTAAATCTCAAAGTATTAACGTACTTCAAGTCTGTTCTTTTAGCTGTTGTTATATATTTGTTTGAGCACCTTGTGCTCGGTGGAATGCAATAACACACACTCAATGACAACAGTACATGCGAAGCCCAACCATCAGTGGCGTTGCAGAACATACATTGGTTGCTACAGATATATGCTATCACCTATCATCCAAAACTGAAATTTCAAAGGACAATGATGCAACACTGACCGCTCAACAGCTTAGTGGGTTGGGTTGATGATTGTTTTTTTCTTTTGGGAACAGAAGTAAATGATGATCATATATGCAAATTATGAATCGTGTTGTAACGTCGAGAAATTTTAGAATGTTTGGGAATAATGAGAGCCGTCCATTTCGAGAAATCGGACGGTGGAAACAAAGAGAGTACTAGAGATGTCAAGAAGTACCAAATTTGTGGGACTAAAGTACCAAAAATAGTAGGACAAACCATTAATTTAATTTAATTTTTCTAAATCAAAAAGGGCATAAGGGTGGGTACCCCTACAGGCATTGTAAAACAGCTCAATGAACAAAGGAAGCAAAATTTTGCCTTAGGTAAAGTAGATACTTTAAAAATGCTAGGATACTTGATAACTAAATAAATTTGATACATATGTGTAGATATGCACTCTCTTCTTGAGGAGCAGAAGCGAGAGGGTCCCTAACCCTAAATTTTTTTCATTTCAGTTTATTTTCATTCTATTCTTCTAAACTATGTAAATTATAATGTAACTGCTAATATAATCCCTATGCTTTAGTTTATATCATTCTAGGTTTTTTTATATGCAAAATGACTTGCTGATTCAAAATTAGTAGAAAAAAAGTTAATTCAACATTTAATTAGAGCAGGGACACATCTGTGTACAAAATGCTGGGAATTGCGCAAATTGTCGAATTTCTAAAAAAACAAATTAGTTCTTATTTTGTTGCAACGCTTGACAATGATACTGTGGTTCAAATCAAATATATATATTTTGAGGAGCCACGTGGTTCAAATGCATTGAGCCTATCAGGTAGGCCCGTACTTCACACTGCAGAAGGACACAGTGGGCGGACCCAGGGCCCGGCGACGGGCTCCTCGGCTCCTAAAACTATAATTCCTCGCCCAGCTAATTAAATTGTCTAGGCTCCTAAAAACGCTTGGGTCCGCCACTGGAAGTACACCTACGGCCCAATCCTTTAATTATTCTATTAATTCAGCCCGGTGTTGCTATTCTAATTAGGCCCAGAGGCATTGGCTTCAAAATTTATGAAACTTTGGGCCTTTTGGAGTGTCCTTTAGTAACCCATCTTAATTCCATCATGCCTTCATTTCCTCAGAAAGAAAAAAAAACATCATGATTTCTCTCTCAGAGACCAAGTTGTTGAATTCAGGGGACCATTACTCGATCTGCATCACTGTACGTATACAGTTGGTTATACAACTAATAACCCTTTAGCTTCTCACTCCCTATGAAATCAGCAAGCACGCGTACAGAACCGCACTATAATTAACCTTGCCAACTAAGGTATAGCTTGCCATATTTGTGGACAGTCACTATGACTTCCAGCATGTCTTCTTTTAAAAAGAAAGCATATATAGTCATAGTGGAGAACTGGAGATCTTGATCTTGATCTTCACTACTTTTTCAGGCAGCATCGTGATCAAACCTAACATAAATTATTCATGCATGTAGTGGGAGTTGTTATGATAATATGATTTCTTTCTTAAAATAAAGTATAGTGCTCAATGTGTCCATGCACCAAGGGAAACATCTCAATTTCAAACCGCAGCTTTATCAATATCACTGTCTTCATTACTCTTTATTTGTCATCATGTGTTTTGTGTTATAAGAATGCAATTTCAGTGAATCCAACTAGATAAAAAACTGAGAGGATTTTATGAAAGCTTCAAAAGTTCAGTGAGCCAACAAATAAATACAATGTGTCCATGCACTAAGGGAAACATCTGCAAACGTTGTAAGATCTTCACTACTTTTAAATGTTTACAATCCATGAAACGATCCATTGCTCCATAGAATAGAGATAAAAGCATTACCATAGGCTCCATTCATGGAAAAATCATAGAGACAGGAAAATAAAAAAGAATTTTGATCAAATCAATAGAATGAAAGATCCCTTAACTGATTTGACTTCCATGGTCCTCCTTCAAATAGGATATGCTCTAAGCCCCTATACTTCCCTATAATGACTGCAACGATTTTCTCCATTTTGCGAATTCATATCTTGTTTGAAGTATATTACTATATATACATTATCTAAATTGATCCGCTTTAAATAAAATCAAAATCAAAATAAGAAAAAGAAAGATGGATGAAACTGCATTAGTAGTATTGATTTGTGGGCGATTTGATTCATTGTTAAAAGTGAACCAAGGCTACCAAATTGTAACTAGATGGTATATAGCTCAAATATGCTCAACCAAAATAGTGATCCAAAGTCTGTTAACTTATTTGTCGGTCATGTGCTCATGCGAATCGGGGAGAAGGCTCATAGTAAAATGATAAGAGATATTATTGCCACACAGAGTAGAGTGCATGCACAATTACCACTAAACAACAATCGTCATCAAACAAACAATGTCTTCGAAAGCCTCAACACATGCATCATAGCATTTTATTCCAACAAACATAATGTGCTACACAAAGTTGCTGGCGGCTGGAGCTACAGGGCCGGCGCATGCAGCACTAACACAATATTCAAAGTTTCAAGATAGAGGTACATACACCAACGACATACGGAGTACGTGGTGTAAGTGTTCAACACATACTAAGTAATGAGAACGGTTGTACTAGTATACTATTAGTAGCATATGAAGGCTGCTAGAAGCTTTCCATGGCGCCGGTTGCCTTGACTCCGAACAGCAAGTTGGCGTAGGGCATGAAGTGGCACACCGACGACTCGCCGGGCTTAGTACCCATCATCTCGAAAGCCGGGTACGCCGGGTTCCAGCCGGAGGTGTCGAGGTGACAGATCACTGCCATGGCCACCTTCGGGCCTCCATGAAGGCCGCGAAGGGAAATCAGATATGCTCTGGTCATGGACAGCCCAATCTTGTGGCACCGGAACACGGCGTACGGGTACGGTTCGTCGTGGCACGCCACGTGGCGGTCGCCAGTCTAGCGGCGTGACTTTGTCAACGGCGTACGGCTGCAACGGCAGGCCGCCGCGGGGGGTCTCCGACGCCGCCACCCACACCCCGCCGCCGGCGGCCGTGCCGAGCGTGCGGAGGGCGGCGCGCACGATGTCCTCGAGGGACGTGGCGCAGGCGTGCCGCTCGCTGGCGGCGGCGTGGGGAATGCGGCGGCGCCGCCGGCTGGCACGCGCGGAGCGTGTCCCCGACCTGGGTGATCATCGTGGAGCCCGGCGGGATGTGGAACATGGCGGCGACGTCGCCGGCGGTGAGGTTGCCGAAGGGGACCTTCGCGGCGGCGGCGTATGGGAGGATGGCCGGCACCGCTGCCGGCGAGAAGGAGACGGTCATGGTGGTGCCCAGTGCCCACGGCCCCACGCGCACCTGCTCCTCGTGGAAGAAGAGGCCCGTGCCGGCCTTCTTCACCCTCTCCACGCTGCAAACGGACACGTAGACGTGACCTAGGCACATCCCGATCGAGAGGTAGGGGCCAGTGAAGTTCTCCACAAGCGGCGAGTGATCAATGCCTGCAGGATACAATCAGGAAAAATGATTTTTAAAAAAAGCTTGCAAAAGGGAAGAAGTTTAGGTTATGATTTCATAAAAAACAAGGCTGTTTCATAAATAAAAAAAAACAAGGCTAACGTCTTTGGTATAAAATTAATCTGGAGAAAAGCATAGGATTGAGCAATAACAAATGAAGAGAAATGATCCGGAAAGGCTAACATAACACCTTTCTGAACAAGTTCAGCGAGGGCCTCCGGCATCGGCGTGCCCGGGAGCACCTCCTCCCAGAATCGTGCTGCCGGAGTGCCATTGGCGGCGTGGCCGTGCGCCGCGGCGGCGCTGATGGCCACAATGATCAGGAAGAGCGCAGGATGGATGCAGCATAACGCTTCGATGTGTAGCTATACTATACGTGCTGTTAGTGCTGATGAGTGGGATCGAACCGGTCGGATGACTTGCTCTGACTCTGAGTCGGAGCATATTGGCTCCTGATGGTACGGTATATATTGCTCCTTGCTGTCCCACTGAGAAAGTGGCCCCGGACGAAAAGGATTGAAAAAATAGACGACATGGTGAAATGGAGTTTTCATCATTCAATATGCTACTACGAAACCCTCTCGCTGAATCCACAACTCAAGGCAAGCAGATACATACATGAATTCTTTTAGCCTTTGTAATTTGATTATTTGAACGATAGAATTTTCACTACAGTTATCTTCTATCCTCGTAAGTCCTAGTCCCCATGAGACTGTCTCCAACAAGTGACCCAAAAGGAGACCCAAACCCAAAATGGGTCTTTCATGGCACTATTTCAGCCTCCAACAGAGTACCCATACCCAAACCCAAAATGGGTTTTTAGAAGAGAGAGAACCTAAAAATGGGTATCCTCTCTCCTGGTAACCCATTCGCAGAAATGATTCTCTTTTGGGTCTTCTGTTGGAGAAGAAAGTTTATGGGTCGCAGACTTTTTTACTGTAGGCAACCTAAAGTAGTAAATGGGTCTCCGATTTAGGTCTCCATTGTTGGAGATAGTCTGAACATAGGTACTTGTTGCCAATGCCACTGTTCATCAGCAAGCATGAGTAATAAGGCCAGTCTCAGTGGAGGTTTCATCGACACACTTACCTGTAGTGACACATCATCTAAGAGAAGTTTGAAACTATGATGAAACACTGCACCCTCCCTCAATGCAAAGTTTCATCTCGTGTTGTTCCCAAGACAACATGCAAGACACAAGCAGTTTAGAGTACCGTGTAGAGAGAGTTTCATGAGGATGAAACTCATTTCACATCTCTCTTCATTAATACACTGCCACACCATCAAAAATGTTGACATGGCAGTCTATTTAATGGTGATGAAACTCCCACTGAGACTGGCCTTAGGCAGCTAAGGCAACTGCGGTTCCGTTCCTTTTTCAGGTAAGCAGCAGGTTCGGTTCATGCCGGTAAGCAGCAGCAAGGCAATATTTTCCCAGACCCTTGCCGCGCCACTGCATGTGGCGCGGCAAGCTAGGGCAGCCCACGTCATCCTCTCGCGCCACGCTGGATCGCTTGCCGCGCCCGCGCATGCGGTGCGACAGCGTTATCTTGCCGCGCCAAGTAAACCGGCGCGGCCAAAAGGGTCGTGAGATGGAAATATTGTTCTCGTGGAGTTAATAATAAAATAAAATTTTAAAAAAGGTTAAAAATAAAGAAAAATTCGCCGCGGGCGAGTTTGCGGGTTTTGGAGCAGCGATCTTGGACGTAGTAGTAGGACACGAGGACCGGCACGAGCGGCCGTACAGCGCCGCGGTTAGAGCAACTCAGCCCAACCTTTAAATGGGCCCTTATACCTATTTTAGTCTCCCAAATGTAAAAAAACTAGTTTCAGCCGGGCCCTTATATGGGCCTCTATTTTGTGGAGGCCTCCAAATGTTGGTCCAAAGCCCCTAGATTTGGAGGCCCTCCATTTCCACCGACCCGTGGGCCTCACCACCGTTATTTTCAACCCTGCTTCCCGTCGCACGCCGCCGCATCCAAGATCCGCTGCTCAAGCGGCCATGGCGCGCCGCCGGAGCCGTCCGCGCTCTCGCCGCCGGGGCCCCAGCTCGACGCAGGAGCGCCGCCACCGTCCCCCGCGCCGCCGCGCCATCCTTGTTTCTTCCTGAGTTGCTTCCCCGTCTTCTCCCGCCACGGCGTCCGCCGCCGCCGCCTCCACCAGCCGTCGTCCTCCCACGCCGCCGCGCCATCCTTGTTTCTTCCCGAGCTGCTTCCCCGCCTTCCCCCGCCACGGCGTCCGCCGCCGCCGCCGCCTCCACCAGCCGCGCCGTCTTGTGCACGTGGATGTACTCCAGCGCCGCCAGTCCCACGGACCCGCCACCGGCGCAGGAGCGCTTGCTCTCCATGCCGGCGCGGGGCACGGCAGGGCACGGCGTGGGGCATGGCGCGGCGCGCGAGCACGGTGCGGCGCGGGGGCACGACGGGGGAGGGGCGCGGGCGCGAAGGGAGAGAGGGGGAGGTGAGTGTGGCTGACAGGTAGGGCCCACTAGTTAGAGGCCTTCATTTTGTCGGGCTGGCTGGAGTAGGAAGAGAATTTTAAGCCCCTAGACTTTTACAGGCCCACTAAAAAAGTAAAATATTGGTCTATATTTAAGAGGCGGGCTGAAGTTGCTCTTAAAGAACCCGCAACCGAGACGATGTCGTTGGGGTCCGGGGCGAGACCTGCAGCCAGAGACGAATTTGTGTGCACCGGGCCGGACGCCGGGGCGGTGCGCGGTGGTGGTCTGGCCGAGGCCGGCCGGGACCGTGACGGAGGAGGGGGGGGCGTGGTGGCGGCCTGCCCGAGGGAGGGAAGGGACGACGCGTGTGACCTTGTGGTCGTGGGTGGCCGTGGAGACCGAGGCAACGCCCGTCTTTGAGATCGGGGCCGGAGCCGGACGAGGACGGGGCCCGGAGCCGACGCCCGGCTCCTCCCGCCTCCTCTCCTCGTCCCAAGAGATGCCAGCGGCCTCGCTCGTCCATACGCGTTGGGCGCACAGCCGGTGTGGTGCGCGTGGCTTGACGGGGTTCGCAGCTACGTTCACCGGGAACGTAACACGCGACGGCGTATGTCACGACTGGTGGACCTGGCCGGGGATCAGTCGTCAAGTGAAGACGCAGACTAGACTTTACGTTTTCATGGTTATAAAGAGTTGTATCAGCTCCTGTAGTGGGCTTTTCTGTATTTGGGCCTCAGCCTGTGAGACACAATGCAAACCAAACCATAGCAAGGCTCCCTTCGAGCTTATTTCTTCTAAATCCCCGGGCCGGCTCGATATATGGTCAAGCGATTTCGAGACATGCATCCATCCGCAGTCCTTCTGATCATGGCGGTGACCGATTAAATACACACGGCAAAGACCCAAACACACAGCAAAGGCCGGATTTTTCCAGTAGTGTGTCCGTCAGGTTAAAATTAATGGCTGTGACATAGGAGGTATCTAAAAAAGATACCAAGAGGTACCAAAATAAGAAAGGTACCTCCCGGTACCATTCAAGCATTGTAAAACAGCTCATATTTTACTTTGTTGAGATTTAATACGGCCCAATCCCTTCAATCCTCTTAAACCAAACAAGGCCTTAGTGACTTTTTTATCTCGACGACAGGGTTCCAATTCCTAATATCAAGTTGAGTCTTGGTTTTGGACCTTATAGCTAGCTATGATGTAAACAGATGGTAATGTAAATATACCTCAAATAAGAGAAGACAAAAACTGTAATATTTTTTTTACTAAGAGTTGGTATAGAGTTCTTGATTATTTTATTTTCCATGCCAATCAAGCTGGGAATCAATTCGATTATGATTAAATGTTTGTTGTTGAATAAGGCGCTGAGCATGAACAACCATTAGGAACAACACAAGTACAGGTTCATGCCGTCCCTGCTAATGTCATCACAGAGAGTTATATTTTGCACCGCAGTGTTAGTGTATTAGGTATGCAGAAAGAGCCAATATGATCTTTGTTAATTAACAAACTACTGTGGTAATGTCATCATTGTTAGTAACATCTCAACCGCCTACAATTTGATTCGACCATGCTGACATAGAGAACCAACAGGCATGATCCGGCGGGAAGTATTTTTATCCTGTGTCCTCAGTCATTGTTGGTCGGAGATTGCTAAGAGCAAAGCTAATGGTTTCGTCAGCACAGCGGGCGTCTCGGCCTCCATCTCAGCAGCTGCAGGTGATGGGCCCGTGATGTTTTAATGCTGAGAGCAGCTTTGCATGCACAGGCAGCCAATAAAGGACGCAAAAGGAGGGAGGCAGGCCTATACGCCCGCTCAATGCTGCCGTCTCGCGAAAAGCTAACTCTCCTCTCTCTCCTAATCTCTCTCCACATCAGCAATTCGGCCGCTACTCGGTAGCCATAATACTTGCTCTAATCAGGGACCACACCCTCCACTCTTGGAAATTGTTCCAGTATATTATACTAATAAAATACCGTCGGCAATAAAGCAGAAAATAATAAACATAGTCTTGATGAAATCTCTCTCAGCAATACTCACGAATCTTGCCCGTGTTTAGTTCCCGAAAAGATTTCGGTGAAATCATTTCGGGTTTAGATTTTACCAATTTAGGAGTAGTAAATGTAGACGAAAATGGTGGAAAGTTATATGAATAGGTTGGAAATCTCGAGACGAATCTAACGATGGTAATTAGAGGGTAATTAATCCATAATTAGCGGATGGTTACTGTAGCATCACTGTTGCAAATCATGGATTAAGTAGGCTCATTAGATTCGTCTCGCGATTTACAGCCTATCCATATAACTTTTCACCTTTTTCGTATATGTTTAATACTCCATGCATCTAAGATTCTCCTTTGATGTGATGGGTGAAAAGATTTCGGGTGGGAACTAACAAGGGCCTTGTATGAATCTCGGTCAAGTCTTGCTTCTGTTGTTCAACAGTAAATCTCTGAGTATTGTTGTCTTTTATCTACATATCTACTCCCTCCGTTTCAAAATATAAGTCATTTCAACTTTGTTAGAGAGTCAAACTTTCTCAACTTTAACTAAATTTTTACAATAAAGTACTAACATTCATGATATCAAATAAGTACCATTAGATTCTTTATTAGATATATTTTCATAGTATAGCTATTCAATAATGTTCTGTGATTGATGTTTAATAGCGTTCGGGTAGAAAAGTCGGTTGATTTTGACTTATTCAATAATGTTCTGTGAGTGAGAATAAGCCAGAATGAACAAGTGGGACGAAAAACAAAAACTCATCTATCTATAAATAAAACAGAGAAATACTTTCAAATACTACGTAGTACACACGTTTAACTTCATTTTGGACGAAACAACGAATGGCAATCAATTAGCGTGACACGGTGGCTTGCTTGATTTTTTGTCCCCTCCCTCCCTGCAGGCATTGATCACTCGCCGCTTGTAGAGCACTACACTGCGTCGCCCAGTGCCAACAACGTGTGCATAATCTACGACGTGGTCTGCGACCTCCGGAGCATGTCGTCCTCCGGAGCAGGCCACCTCTTCTTCCACGAGGCGCAGCTGCGTCGAGGCAGCACCATGACCGCCTCCTTCCCGGCAGAGCCGGAGTCCGCCATCCTCCCGCACGACGTCGCCGACAAGGTCCCCTTCACAAACCTCCTCGACGTCCTCGCCGCCTTCAACATCCCGGCGGGCTCCGGCGAGGCGGCGGAGGTGAGCGACACCCTGCGCAGGTGCCAGGCGGCGAGCCCAAGGCGTGCGCCACGTCGCTGGAGGCCACCGTGCGGAGCGCCATGGACATGCTCGGCGCCACCAACGGCGGCGGCGTCGGCGCTCCCCCGCTCCGGCCTGCCACTGCAGCAGTACGAGGTGGAGGAGGTGACCCCGCTCGCCGCTACCGGAGACCAGTACGTGGCATGCCACAAGATGCCGTTCCCGTACGCCGTGTACCTTTGCCACATGACGGGGGTGTCGACGAAGGCCTACAAGGTCTCGCTCCGCAGCCGCGCCGCCGCCGCCATGGTAGTAGTAGCGGTGTGCCACCATGACACCTCGCGCTGGAACCCGGCTCACCCGGCATTCGAGGTGCTGCACACTCGCCCCGGCGGCGCGCCGGTGTGCCACCTGATGCCGTATGCCAATCTGGTCTTTGGGAAGAAGGCCGAGGGCACAGCCATCTTCTAGTACCAATGTGCGATAATTGGCGTAGTGTTCTTCTTTCTTTGGCGCTTTATTTGGACACAGCAACGATGGCGTTTATCTACGACTTATTAAACAGTGGCGCGCTATATATATTTGCAGGAAATAAGCACGCGTGCCGCCGATGGTGTTTGGTTCGTATATGTAAAGGGGATTACGCGCGCGCTGCCAGTGTCCGGTACATGTGTACTTCGATTACTGCGGTTTTAATTTGAGTCTTGTAATAGTGTTTGGCCTAGCACCAAGCAGCATGTCGTACCATGCATGCTTATCTTTGTGAACGCTTGGATGAACTGTTTACTGCTACATATTCTGCATGTACAACACTTGCTCCCGTACATGATACACGTGATACTACCTCCAAATCGAATTATCTATCACCGTAGATTTTTTTATCGCAACCTTTGACCATTTGTCTTATTCAAAAAATTATATAAGTATCATTTACTTTGTTTCTAGCTTACTTTATCATGAAAGTTATTTTAATAACTTATCTTTCCGTATATTTTCAATGATTTTTTTTAATATGGCGAGTGGTCAAATGTTGTTAGACATTAAACAAAATAAATCCATCTTGCAGAGAAGAAACATGCCTTTGCATTTGGCGTAGGATTCGCTGTGCGGATGATGGTTTTGGGGGCTTCTATATGTCTAGTGGAAGATGGTTAAAGGATTCAACTATAAAGCCCATCAAAGCCCATATCAAACCTAATATGATGGCATATTCAACATTTTAACTGAAAAAATGTTGGATGAAAAAAGTTCACCAATATTTCTTATAAAAAAAAGTTGTCCTGACAAAATTATTAGACAAAAATTTTATGAGAAATGTTGACCAACATTTATAGAAAAAAGTTGGTATGATCAAAATGTTAGCCAACATTTTTGTGGAAAAATGTTGGATAAAAATGTTAACCAACATTTAAAAAAAAAATTGGTCTGACAAAAATGTTAGCCAACATTTTCATGAAAAAAATGTTGGATCAAAAATGGTGACCAATATTTTTTAAAATTCGATGGACGTCATTTATTGCACGGATCTCAAACACTGCGGAACATATATAGGATATTCTGAGATTTCTGCAGGCCCATATAGGTTTCATGGAAGTGTACTCCAGCCCAAACCGTTACGTTAATTCTTCTTTTCAGCCCGGTGTTGTCAATGCAAATAAGCCAAGAGGCCTAGACAAACGGCCTCCCATTTTGCGCTCAACTCTCTAAGCTTCACTATTGTTTGATAGTTTGAGGATATTGATCAGATTTTCTCTAGTTTTCCAATTCACTTTAACATTAAATTTCCGTTTGTATGGTTGAAATCCCCTGACAGCGTGCAAACAACCGTCGGCTTGTGGCATGCATGCTGCAAGATGCAAGACACTCAGACATCAAGTTGTTGGATTCAGCCAGGCCAGGCCGAACGTGGTGACGCAGCTTGTAGCCTCAAGCTGCCAGCTAGGTTCGAACGCCATTGTGGTGGAGTTAAAAGTAGTGTCTCGCAGGGTGTCAGAGGAGCTTCTGTAGGTCATCGCGAGTATAAGCATGGAGATGGATGTCTGTATATCCGAAACATCCGTATTTGTATTCGATAAAAACGTAAATATGGATATTCGTATTCGATTTTAATATGGATGTCAAATGAATGTATCCGAATTCGATTTTCAAAAATTTTCTCTAACCGATTCCACATTCGTATTCGAGAAAAATCCGAAACATCCGACATTATTCGACATGTGCAAAGAATAAAGCAACTTATCCTTTTTACTAACTACTAATGATAAATGATGTACACTATTTAATCAATTTAGAAATTATCTACATGACAAATGACTAATTATATTAATTATAATATTACTAATAATATATAAAATAAATTTTAGTTAACTTTAACATGGACAATCATATCAATTTTTTACTTACTTTAATTTATTTATCTAATAAATAAATTATATTATATGTATTAATGTATTAATTTTCTCATTAAATATTTTATATAGTTATAACAAATATTTACAGTTATACTTGTATATTTAATTATTCAAATATATATAACATATATGTTTTTTATTTAAATATATTTATTAAATATGTTTTTTCTAATACATGAGATATACACCCATAATTTACTCACAAAATTGTCCATAAAGTGAAAACTAATACACCTTATGTTATTTTCTGTCAAATCAACTAAACATCCGAATGCGAATTCGAACTATTCATTTTGTATTCGTATTCGATAAGATTCGTATTCGTATTCGAATTTGAATTAAAATGTGATAAATAGTGCTATCCGAATTCGAATCCATTCGTATCCGATTCGAATCCATCCTTACGCGAGTGCTTCAAACAGAGATGCTGAGGGAAAGTGACAGGTGAGAGTAGGAGAAAGGAAAAGAAAGCATATGGTGGGTCAGGAAAGTAAAAAGGCTAGCGGTAAGTCTCCTTTGTGGGTCTGGTGGTCTTAAAGTTCTGAATCTACGTGGAATAGCCACACCATGCCTGTATACCTGCGTTAGACCTGCCCTGTGAGTATACTCTGCATGTAATCAGCAAGTTACAGGCTTACAGCTACTTTTAGCTTATTTTGCATGACTCTGCTTCACTATATACGGTTGGTTTCATGTTACAGCTACTTCTCTGCTCTGTTTTGTCTTGCTCCCTGCTACCAATTCAGAAAGCGCAGATTTGCTAATAAGCTATTGTGATGTGTGCAGCTGTTGTGTGGATATGACAAATTGATGCTGCACTTTTTGGAGCATGCTTGGGGATAATATTTTCTTCTATGCTTCCAATGAAAGTGAGGAGGAATGGACGATGGTCAAGCAGATTGGCTAGTTTACTTAAAAATATATAAAGGAGAGGACACCATGTCTTCGATTGTTCTATGAGACTATGACTGTCTGTGTATTCCTTTCTCCACGACACTGCCGTGCTTGATAAGCACAAATCCCAGTTGATACGGCCATGATTTTGTTTTTGTCCTTTTTAGATATGCTTGTACGTACAGTAGCTACTTGTTGTCCACAATCCTTTCTATCACACACCTTAGGCCTTGTTCGGTTACATGGGATTCAATCCGGGCCGGGAATGACAAGTATAGCAAGAAATTCATGATAGGTATAACATGATACCGGGATTTATTTTGGGTTGGCAACCAATTTACTCATGATAGGTACAACAAAAGACCCAAATTGTTTCCCCACCTTTTAACTAGTGGATTGATTTCCGGTCTCTTGTTGTACCTATTATGAGTAAATTGGTTCCTGGCCCGGAATAAATCCCGGTCTCTTGTTGTACCTATCATGAATTTCTTACTATATGTATCATTCCCGGCCAGGAATGAATCCCGTGTAACCGAACAAGGCCTTAGTGGAGTGCCCTCTGTAAACTTATCTGTACTGTACATGAAGCCTGAAGGTCATGGTATTGTGCTGGTGAAACGGGGAAGCATTACCTGCACTTCGGGATGAAGATCAACTGATCAGAAGATACACAATATTTGCGTTGATTCAGATCAGTGCCCACTTATTTCCTTCGGTCTATGTGTACAACCCGTCATTACTAAGTCTAGGTTAAAATTCCCATAGTTTCTCAAACATACACACACAAAAAAATGGTTAGTGACAACTGCCGCTTGCAGTGCGCGGGATTTGTGCTCTGGAGTCTGCAAACATTGTTTTATGTAGCTGGATAGCATTTTGCAACCACAACTGACCCAAACAATTAACTTCATAATTTCTTCATATTGTACATGGAATTATTCTGACTAGTACACTAAGACCGCAGTTGTACTAGCAGACACTCATAAAGTCATACTGTTGTGGAAGCAGCTTGATCAATAAAAATCACTGTAGTAATTTTCGAAAAGAAAAATAGAAAGAATGTTAGTAGGAGTAATAGATATAGATGGTCAACAATGAGGTTGATGTTTAATGCCTTTAGCTGTATGTGAGATAATTTGATCAAACCTATCTAACATATATTTAATGGGGACTTGTTATGATAATCTCTTCTCAAAATAAAAGTCGAGCTCAGTTTGTCCTTCCACTGATGAAGACATCTAATTTATGTTAGGTTGATCTCTTCACCTATGGACCCAATGCCCCATTGGGCCCTTGATCCGCGCCCTGATCGGGGGCGCCCAACCCACAATGGTTGGCGGGCTCCAGTCACACTGCGCTATATAAAAGAGGTGGGGGCCAGGGCACGCAGACCAAGGTTCACCGCGCCGATCTAGAGAGGGGCGCATCTAGTGACGGGATGCTCCGCCACCGCTGCACCCGACGCCATTGCCCCGACCGTCGCTGCCCAAGCGCAGAGTTCCACCAACGAGCGGCCATGTCCACCTCGACGAGCTCCTCTGCTGGGGAAGGTATGACACCCTCATCTCTCTCCCCGTTCTATGTTCTTCACGATTCACAAATAAAGAGCCCGCTAGATGCTACTGCTAGTGATTCTAAATCTAACATTGGTATCAGTCGCCTACTAACAGTGGATCTAGCCTCGGGAAATTAGGATTCAACCTCGAATCAAAAGAACAAGAAGAGAAAAGTTAACCCTAACCCTAGATCTAGTATCAGGGTAGAAGAAAGAAGAAAGAAAGGATTCAATCTCGAATCGAAACAGAAATCAAAGAAAGAAACAGAGAAAGAAACCCTAACCCTAGCATAGAGAAAGAAGAAGGGACGGAGAGGACGAGGGGCTCACCGGGGTCTCTCAACGCCGTCACCACCAATGGTGATGCCTTGCCGTCGTCGGGGAAGACGACCCGAGCCGCAGGCGACATTCCGGTCGTCGTGCGCGCAGGCTCAGGACGCCGACGTAAGGCCGCTCGATGGCGGTGCACTCACCCTTGGGCGAGCGCGCTCGCCGGCAAGGGGGCTTGCGGTTGCGGCGCTACTCCTCTTCGGCTACCGCGGGCGGGAGCCGCGCCATCGCCTCTATGCGCACTGAGGGAAAGATGGAGGAAGGAGAAGGAATGGGCTAGGGTTTTGGGGGAGGTCGGCGTTGCCAGATTTTGTTAGCGCGAGATCGGCTGTCGGATGCGATCAACGGCTGAGATCGGCGTGGAAGGGGGTGCGGCGCAGGCGCTTGGCTGAATTGGCAGCCCGCCCGTTGGTTTTTGGGCTCAAGGCCCAGGAGAGCGTTGCGTGGGCTGCATGTGCGTGCGAGTGGGCCGCAACGCAGGCCGCACTGAGTGCGTTGAGCCAAGTTTTTCGGCTGCGTTATGGACAGTATCTTTTCGGAATTAAGTTTATCCTTTATCAGAAGCATGTTTTGATGAATTTTTCATAGTTTTGATCTCCATTCAAATTTGATTCAACAGAATAATTTGTTTAGAAAATAATAAAGTTTACAGAGATATTGCTTCTGAATAAAGTTATTATTACATGTTTTCGCTGCGAATTGTTTTAAATTGTTGCTTCTTTAATTTAATTCAAACCAACGGGAAAATTAAATTCTAAGAGCATGATTAAAAGATTATTTTGAGATGATTATGATGCTGTTATTTTCTTACCAACGTTGTTAATAACAGAATCATGATGTAATGGTTATTTGCATTTATTTCTATTTCTGCCCAACGGTGCAGTTGCATGTTTTAATTTTGACCAACGTTGGAACTAAGACATGCAATTGTTGTTATGATCTCACCTTAATTGTGGTTTTCAGGAGGGTACTACTTGATGGGGTGTATCAAAGACATCCTAACCCTCAGAGGTGACAACTACAATGAATGAAGGAAAAAGATTGACCTGGCCTTCACCTGTGGTGAGGTTGACTGGGTAGTCACTACACCGCAGCCCACTGCGCCACCGGCGCCAGTGAGAGAGACAGCTGATGATGAAGCTACATGGCAAAGAAAGGAGAGGGATTATGCTCCCGTGAGGTCATTATATGACCTTGACAACAAAAAGTGGACCACTGCCAACAAGAAGTGTATGGCTGTGATAAAAAACACGATTGAGCCTGCCATCTTGAGCTCGATCGCAAAGTGTGATTCCGTCACAGAGTACCTTGAAAAGATAAAGAATCAGATCACTGGTTCTTCAAAGACATATGCTACCCAGCTAATAAAACAGCTGGTGACAGAGAGGTACAACGGAGGTGAAAATGTCATAAGAGAGCACATCCTCAGGATTTACAACATAGCATCTAAGCTGAAGCCACTGGATCTGGAGCTCAAACCTAGGCACATTGTTCATCTAGTTTTCGCTTCCCTGCCAAAAGAATTTGATACATTTGTTGTCAACTACAATATGAACCCAGAGCAGTGGGACATGGAAAAGATGATAGCCATGTGTGTCCAAGAAGAGGACAGGATCATATCTTCAATTGGTGGTTCTGTACACTATGTGAAAGATAATAAGAAGAAGAACTTCCATCCTAGCTCTTCTTCAAAGGCAACTAGAAAGGCTCCCATGCAATATCAGCATCAGCAAAAGACCTTCACAGTGGACAAAGATCAGTGCCTCCACTGCAAGAAGAATAGGCATTACAAGAAAGATTGTCCCGATTGGCTAAAGTCAATCATGGCAAATAAAGGTGAGAACATTATCTCATTTGTAAATGAATCCTTGTATATACAGTATTCGAAATCTACTTGGTGGATTGACTCAGTTCATGTTGCAAACTCTTTATAGGGATTCCATTTGACAAGGACTACCCAAAGAAGCAAAAGATGTGTTGAAGTAGCAAATGGAGTCCAAGCAGATGTTGAATCTGTTGGCGATGTCTCTTTAGAGCTAGTTGATGGCTTCACGCTTGTACTTAGAGATGTTTTTTATATTCCTTCATTACATAGAAACTTGATTAGTATTTTATGTATGGACAAAGATGGTTATGATTGTCATTTTGGAACTGGCAAATGTGAGATTTGGTTTAATAGTGCATGTGTTGGTGTTGCTTTCCTTCACAGTGAGCTTTATTTATTATTCCTGTGTGAAAAAGTGAATTCTGTGTATGATGTGAATGTAAATGTATCCTCATTAGAGAATGAGAACAAGAAGAGAAAGAGAACTCATGACGCATCATCAAAATTATGGCACTGTCGTTTAGGCCATATTTTGAGGGGGAGAATAGAAAGATAAGTTAAAAATGAAATTCTTCCTCCATTAGAGTTCTCAGACTTGGAACAATGCGTAGATTGCATTAATGGAAAGTACGTACAACAAATTAAAAAGGGTGCCAAACAAAGCACATGAATTTTAGAAATAATCCACACTGTGAAAAGTATGGATGGCTATGACTCGTTCATAACATTTACAGATGATTACTCCCGTTTTGGCTACATTTATCTAATTAAAGAAAGATCGGAAATATTGGATAAATTTAAGATATTTAAAGCTAAAGATGAAAATCAGCATGATAAAAGAATTAAAATAGTTAGATCCGACCGTGGGGGGGGGGGGGGATACTACGGCCGGCATACCCTATATGGCCAAGTTCCTGGACCTTTTATGAGGTTTTTGCAGGAGAATGGCATAGTAGCCCAGTATTCAACACTGGGCGAGCCTCAGCAGACCGGAGTAGTTGAAAGGCGTAACCGTACACTAATGGATAGTTGCTCCACCTTGCCATTGGGATTGTGGATGGAGGCGCTAAAAACTGCCATTCATATTCTCAATAGAGTACCAAGCAAGTCGGTGCCAAAAACACAATATGAATTATGGACAGGAAGAGTACCCTCACTAAACCACTTGCATGTGTGGGGGAGCCCAGCTGAGGCTAAAATGTTTAACCCAAACATTGGGAAGCTAGATCCCAAAATAGCCAGCTGCCATTTCATTGGTTATCCTAAAAGATCAAAAGGTTATCGTTTCTACTGCCCAGACAGATGTACAAAGTTTGTAAAAATGAGACATGTTGTTTTCTTATAGGATGAAATGATGAGGTGGAGCATGGTGGTTAGAGAAATTGATCTTGAGAAGAAGCGGGTGTATGTGCCCACTCCGATGATTCAAGAGCCATTTTTCTCACTACCTGTTGTTGCTGCACCGACAAACCCTGAAGTTGTGGTGCCAGCACCTATTGTGATTCCACCCATGGCAACAATGAGTGAAGCTCTGGAACTTGTCCTTCAGGAGCCGATAGAACCCGTTGTTGTACACGAGGAGGAGCTACAACAGCCACATATAGAAAATGTGCCAGAAGTTGAGGCACAGAATGTGCCAGAGGTTGAAGGCCCTAGAAGGTCTCAAAGAGTCAGAAGATCAGCTATTTCTTTTGATTATAAAGTTTATAATACATAAGAGGTTCATATGGAGGGTGAACCCACTTCATATGAAGAAGCCATGAGAAGCGTTCACTCATCGAAGTGGCTTGAGGCCATGGAAGATGAGATGAAATCGATGAATTCCAACGGTGTTTGTGCAACGTTTAAGAATGGGAAATACATTTTCCTGATCCTATATGTGGATGATATCTTGCTTGCAAGCAATGTTGCCAGTCTGCTACTGGAAACAAAGAAGTTTTTGTCCTCAAACTTTGATATGAAAGATCTTGGTGAAGCATCATATGTTTTAGTCATAGAAATTCACCGAGATAGAAAAAATGGGGTATTGGAATTATCGCAGAAAGCATACTTAGATAAGGTTTTACAGAAATTTAGTATGCATGCAAGTAAGCCTACACTTGCTCCTATAGTCAAGGGCGATAAGTATGGGGATTTTCAACGTCCCAGGAACTAGTATGAGATCAATCAAATGAAAGCGGTTCCATATGCTTCAGTTGTCGAAAGCTTACAGTATGCTCAAGTGTGTACGCGCCCTGATTTAGCTTTTGTTACTGGGGTACTTGGCAGATATCAGAGTAATCTAGGCATAGAGCACTAGAGAATGGCAAATAAAGCTTTGCGTTATGTGCAAGACACAAAAGGCCTCATGCTAACATACAGAAGATCTGATTCTTTAGAGATAAAAGGGTATTCAGATTCAGATTTTGCGGGAGATGTGGATGATAGAAAGTCCACGACAGGTTACATCTTCACTCTCGCAGAAGAAGCAATATTGTGGAAAAGCTCAAAGCAAACCATCACTACATCGTCTATGATGTATGCTGAATTTATAGCATGTTATGAGGCCACGGGGCGAGCAGAATGGTTAAAGAAATTTGTACCCGGATTGAGAGTGGTAGATTGCATTCAAAGGTCACTCAAAATGTACTACGACAATGAGCCAGCAGTATTCTATGCTCATAACAATAAGTCAAGTAATGTTTCCAAACCGATTGAAATCAAGTTTTATGTTGTGAAAGAGAAAATCCAGGATCGTACTATAACTCTTGAGCATATAAGAACAAATAATATGCTTGCAGATCCGCTTACAAAAGGCTTACCATCCAACGTGTTCAGTGAACATGTAGCCGGCATGGGTTTAAGAGAAAGCCTATGATTCTTGGACAATAAAGGGCCCAAAAAGAAAAAGAATTTGTTTCAAAACAGAGAGGTATGTTGTAGCTATTAAGTCTATCTGCGATTGACCGTGACGATGAAACATGCTCTACGCACTAATATGTGATGGAACGAGTAAAATGAAAAGAGTTACATCATAGTATAAAGTTAAAAAGTTAATGGAGAGATCAAGGGGGAGAATGTTAGATTGATCTCTTCACCAATGGACCCAACGGCCCATTGGACCCTTGATCTGCGCCCTGATCGGGAGCGCCCAACCCACAATGGTTGGCGGCCCCCGTCACACTGCGCTCTATAAAGGAGGTTAGGGCCAGTGGCGGAACTGGAAGAAGTTTTTAAGGGGGCCATGAGAACATATGCATTAAAAATTATATTGTTTTTGTCATCAATAGTATAGTCCTAAATTAGGCCATGTAAACCACATCAAACTTTAATTTGTCTCCTACTTATGATGATCTTAGAGCTTCATCTTCTTATATAATCTCGTTATATGTGAATGCACCTTCGATCTTCTTGTAAAAAGAATGAAGAGTCCGTATCTTTCTTTTTTATTTAACAACAATTAGTTTTGGATACACGATTGTACTACATATATTTGCATTGATAAAGAGAATAGATAACGGGGGGCTTAATTACTTCATGCATGTGGGCTACCTACGTGGATTGATGGACTTGTGCCTGTACTGTGGAAAGCTGTGCGCTTACCAGACTTTCGTCTCTTGGGCTTTGGATATTTGGTGTAAACTATTGAGCATTGAAAGTGCTAATGATGAGAGGGTGTTCAATTTTTTTTTCTGGCGATAGGGGGGTCATGGCCCCTGTTGCTGCCCCCCCCCCCCCCTCCCCAGTTCCGGTCTGGTTGGGGCTGGGGCACGCAGACCAAGGTTCATCGTGCCGCCAGCCACCCTACCAACACAAAACCTAAGCCGATCTAGAGAGGGGCGCACCACCGCACCCGACGCCACTGCCCCGACCGTCGCTGCCCTAGCGCAGAGCTCCACCAACGAGCGGCCATGTCCACCTCGACGAGCTCCTCTGCTGGGGAAGGTATGACACCCTCATCTCTCTCTCGTGGAGCGGCCATGTCCACCTCGACGAGCTCCTCTGCTGGGAAGGTATGACACCCTCATCTCTCTCTCCGTTCTCTGTTCTTCACGATTCACAAATAAAGAGCCCACTAGATGTACTGCTAGTGATTCTAAATCTAACAATTTAGATATCTACTCACTACGTCCCAAAAAACAAGTCATTCTGTTATTTAAAATTTATTTCACAAAACAAGTCATTATACCCAATTTGACATGTTTGCATGTGCATGCTGGCACGTAACAGTCAGTTAGCACCAAATATGGCTAAAAAGTAAGAACAATCAAAGTCATTTTACATTATTGTTAATCTATCCTAAAATCTCTAGAATGATTTTTTTTTTGGGACAGAGAGAGTAACTTTCCAAAAAGAAATTGTAGACACACCATTTTGGTCATTGCTCTCTTTGAAACGATAACAGCCGTCTTGATTTACACGAACTGAAGTACTGAACCAAACGCGTTACTGCTGTATAGATTTCGAACTTGCGTTCAGGATTTGAGTTCATCTAAAATAAAAAATAAAAAACCGGGAGAACATGCATTCACACTATGTAAGATGTCTTCTAAGGAGACGCGGGTTAAGAGCCATAGGAGACGCGGATTTTCCGCGTCTCCAAATTTACGTCTCCTTTTATAAGTTCTAGGAGACGCAAAAAATCCGCGTCTCCTATAACCAAGGTCATAGGAGACGCGTTTTTGCCAACCTGCGTCTCCTATGACCCCTTTATAGGAGACGCGGATTAGCAAAAACGCGTCTCCTCTAAGTGTTACAGGAGACGTGTTTGCCCAATCCGCGTCTCCTATAAGGGTGCTCATAGGTGACGCGGGTTGGCAACCCGCGTCTCCTTTGACAGATTAAAAAAAGAAAAAAAAGGGGACCAAATTATACCCTTATATACATCAGAAATACACATGTTTATCCATACAACAGCAACACCTTTCATCAAAGTTTCATGAAAAATAACACCAGTAAACTAGTTCTGCATAGTTACATCTCCATATGTATCCTCTAAAAATGCAACCCTCTCACTTCACACCATTTTTCTTCTCCAAACTACTGGTTGTCCATTTACCTTAGGAACTGCAGGAATCTCTTTCTTTCAAGCACAAGCACAATGCGCCAAGGTAGGCATCTCCCCTGTCTAGTTCTTCCTTCAATTACTGACATGAATCCAAAGCTATTGCTTCCAGTTTTAACAAAATGTCTAGTTCTTTCTTTCAAGATTTTAACAAAATGTCAGACATGAATCCAAAACTATTGCTTCCAGTTTTAACAACACATTACTGACAGTTTTAACATCAAGATAGAATAAGTATTACTGACAGTACTGCTAGTTGCCAGCTACTACTGTTAGCACTGATTGTTCCAAAGCTAACATTTATTGATATAGGCTCTGAATTCTACTTAAAAAATAACAGAGAAAGAATGGCTATAGCATAAGCATTTTCTGTGATTGATGTTAAAGAATAGGTGGTCACTAGTTCTTACACTTTAACATAAAGCTGTTAATGACAGCTCCATGTGACCAATCAGAGGAAGTTGTTATCCCTCCAAGCTCATCCACAACAATCAAGCTCCTGTAAGTTCATGACCATGAAAAACAAAAGTTGATAAGTCACACTGAATCTTAACACATTTGCTATCTATGAGGACATACAAACATTTAGCTTGATGGCATAAAACAACATAGATTTTCAAAAGAAAACAACTAGTCATACATGGCATGAATGAAAATGGCCCATTAGAGCACAACACCAACCATGGGTACAAACAAAATTATATCAACAGCCCAGGAATAATAAAGAAAAGAATGTATGCTAGCAAAACATAAAGAATTTGCTATGCAAGAAAGAAGAGGTGGAAGCATGGAGGCATTACTCACATCTCCACAAGTGTCTTCACAAGTGCAGAATTTTGTGGCCTTCCTGCACAGAAGAACAATATAAGTAGTTAACTGTCATTCACTGTCAGAATTACTGGGCAGGAGACACTTCTAGTAAACTATACTTATGCTTAATCTAAAATATTACAGCTAGTCCCGTCATGGTTATAATTCATTATTAACAATGGGAATAGCTTTTATTTACCATCAGAAGTGGCCTCCTTCCAGCCTTGTCCATCAGAAGTACAGCTACTCCCATCACCGGAGCCTGCAGATGCAAAACTCTAATCATACACCTAAATTCAGTAAGACGCACATCAGGGGACTAGAAGGTCAGTTTCAAGAAACCTGGACAGCAACCATGGCGAGCATTCCCCTGTTACCTGACGAGAAACCTGATTTGTACAATTTGTACTTGTATTAGTTACTAGTAGTTAGTAGTATAGAACCCCTGAATGATTGGTGGTAATTTTTTTCCTAATGGCAAGAACTAGTTAAGTGAATGAAGGTAATACATTCTTGTTACTTCTTACCAGCTGAAGCAAATATTTGATTGGCATAGAAGAAAATAGCCCAGCTCCAACCTGTTGAAGGACCATTAGCCCAGCTCCAACCTGAAAATGGTCCATAGAACTGATTTTCTATAGAACAGCAGAAGTTTTTTTAGGTAGAAAGGCAGTATTTAAGATACACACTAATATACATCGAAGTGATTTTCCTGTGATTTAACAAGATACTCACTAAAATGGTCCTTTCCCCAGTGATTTTCCTGTTCCAGTAACAGAAAGAGCTTACTAAATGCACTGAAAATGGCAAGTTGTTGGCCTTTTCATGAGGATGAAATGACTTAACAAGATCCAAACCTTAGCTAAGAATGACAAACCAACTAGTGCGCAACCCAAACATGTTCCAGTTGCAGAAACCTGGAATGTTATCGCAGCATACATATTAGTATATTACGATATGTAGGCTACTGAAATTAGTAAGCATTGCTGAAATTGTCAGTTCACGTTGTCTGCAAAACATACATTATTACAGAGAAAAATATTGAATCAAATGGATCATTGAAGTGAATAAGTGATTTAAAAATGCAGCTAAGAAGCAGAAAAGCACACTGTTTGGTGATAATTCAAACTCAACACAGAATGGCTTCGAAACATAAGCATAATTTCAGATTTTCCCCCCACTAACACTTTCAACGTTGCTGACAGATTTAAACTGATAAGAAATTAATGGTATGAATTAACTTGGAAAGCAAAAGTGAGGCTTGGTGAACCTTGAAACGATCGCAGCAGGTAGGAGGGGGGACGAGGTGCGGCACCAAGAGCTTCCACATGGACTGCTAGCATGCGTGACCACGCCAGAGGGTGCCGCCACCACCCATCGCGACCTGACACTTGCGGATCTGGAAAGGGGAACCATGGATGGAGATGATTCAGATCTGGGTGAAGAGGGGAGGGAGCATGCGCGTGGGGGGAGGAGGTACCTGTGGAGGATGCGGGCTCCTAGCTCCCTGCCGTTGCTGCGGGCTGCTCCACCCGGCGGCGAACGGCGGCGTGCTCCGTCCGCTGGCCCCGTGCGGCGAGCTCGGTGATGATCTCCCCGGCTGCGAGTCGGGACTTGAGGGTGGCCGCGGGGGCTGCGAGTCGGGATTTGAGGGAGGTCGCGGGGGAGGGAAGGTCGAACGACCGTGCGGAGATCGAGAAGTGGAGGAACGCAGCGGCGGGCATGGATCTAGATCTCGCCTTGCCCTTGCGCCCTCCACCTTGGTTGATGGTAGGACGGTTGGGGAGGAGCACAGCGGACAAGGGAGCCGTGATGGGAGGTTGGGAGGGCAGCGGCGGGGCGGCGGCGAGGTGACGCTGCGGCGGGGTGAGACGGCGGCGAGGTGGGGCGTCGGGTGGAGAGAGAGAGAGTGGAGAGGGAGGAGACTTGAGAGAGAGAGCGCGCGGACGGGGGCAGGCGGACGCGAATGCTGATAGCGAACGCGAGTTAATAAATTTTTCGGGTCCCAGATACAACAGTGGGTGACGCGTTTTTTCTCATGCGTCTCCTGCCTGTTACGGGAGACGCAGATTCTTAACCCGTATCTCCTTTTACATGATATATAAGAGACGCGGGTTAACAATCCGCGTCTCCTATAACATGGGTATGCTACGGGAGACGCGGATTGTTAATCCGCGTCTCCTTTATAGGTACACGGGAGACGCGGGTTGTCTACTTAAAAATAGGGGAGACGCGGCAAAACAATCCGCGTCTCCTTTATAAGAAAGGAGACGCGGGTTAAAACCGTGTCTCCTATACATGTGTCTCCTTTGAACCGTTTTTACATAGTGTCAGTTTGGCCCATATAGGTTACAGCCCAGCCCGTAAATTCTTGTTCCCAGCAAGTCAATGTCATTTTGCACTCCTCCCTCTTCAGAACATTGATCAGATTCTCTTGTTTTCCTGTTCACTCAAATCTAAAGTTTCTATCGGTCCGGCTCCGGTTGAAATCACCTGACAGCGCGCAAAGAACCGCCAAAATATGCATGTTGTGGCATGCTGCAGGATGCAGGGAACTCAGAGCTCATGTTGCTGGATTTGGGGGAGCATACTCTGCATCTAATCAGCAAGTTGCAGCTATTTTTAGCTTACTCTGCTTCACTATATGGTTTGGTTTTAAGTTACAGCTACTTCCTTATTATGTCCTCTGTCTTCCTTGCTGATTCGGAGTAACCTTTAGCTTCCTGTAATCCTGCTTGCTGCTACAAATTCAGCAAGAACAGATTTGCCAATAGAAGATATCATGATGCGCGCAGCTGTTCCTATGCGGATATGACAAGTTGATCCTGCACTTTTTGGAGCATCTGGGGATAACAGTTTTCTACCACGCCTTTGACGAAAAAGAGGAGGAATGAAGCATGGTCGCCAGGTCAAGAAGATAGGCTAGTTTAATTGATGAGATATAAAGGAGAGGACACCTGTCTTGGATTGTTGTGGGACTGTCCGTATTCCTTTCTCCACGGCACTGCAATGCTTGATAAGTCTAAATCCCAGTTGATACGGCCATGATTTTTTTTGTCCTTTTAGGATATGATCGCGTAAATGTTGCGGTAAGTCACTATCGATGTCCCCTCCCTCTTTCCAGCCGTTCGTTTGTTGCTTTAAGATTCATGCTGACGTCAGCACGTGATGTTAGGGTTCGTGGGGGAGGGGTGCGGCGGCGGCGGTTGGAGGGTGGCGCGGTCGGCGGCGCGCCGCCGCCAGCCGGGGGCAGGAGGCGGCGGCGGGAGGCGGCGGCCTTAGGGTTTCGGGTTGCAGGGGTGAATCCCCGATTGGTTGTAGAGGGGGTGGTGGCCGGCGGCGGCAGAGGTCCGGCGTGCGACGGTTTGAGGGCGGCGCGGGCGGCGGCGTGGGCGCCGCCGGCCGGGGGCGGCGGCAGGAGGCGGCGGGCTTCGGGTTCGGGGCTCCGGGGAGCCGGCGACGGGGGCGAACGGCGCCGGTGGAGGTAGGCGGCGGCGCGTCTGGAGACCGGCTGGAGGTTGAAGACGGTGACGTGGCGCTGACGTCAGCATGACGTCAGCGCCACGTCATCCCGGTAATAGGGGGGACGTCGACCATGACTTACAACATCCGCTACTATCCACAATCCTTTCTACGACACAACCTTAGTGGTGGACCACCAAATCCTTTCACCAATGCTGCAGCATTTGATCAGGTAACTACATACGCTGCAGAAACGTGATATTTTTCAGACAAGGAATGAATATTCGTGAAGACAAACAGCAGTCAGAAGAGAAGAAGATTGAGATCCAGTCATCCAGATAGAATACTACCATCTAACACATACCAAGCTAAGTCAATTGCTGGTTTCCCTTTCACCACTTTACAGATCACTGGGGTTGGAACTCAGTTCAGAGAAAGAGCAAAATGCACTGGTACCTTGAACCAATTGGGAGATGAGCTAAATTTGTGGGATACCTGCTTCGTCAGTAATGGCTTGTTCATTTCCTGATGTCCATCCAGGTCAGAGCACGTAGTTTCGTTACTGAAAGTAACAGCTCTTGCAAAACTAGAAATTCAGTGAGTGGCCTTCATGGTGTACAATTATCTCAACTGACAGGTCAGTTACTTGCCTACACCCCTGAAACCAACGGTTGCAACGAACACAGGTCTCCCTCTCACTTTGTTTAGATACCGTATCTTTCAGGCTGGAGACGCTGGGCCCCCTCGACAACTAGATTGCTTGGCGTAGTAGTTGCATCTGACCACTAACAAGCTGCAAAATGCAGGAAATTCTTACAGATCTGTTGAATTCAGAGGAGCATTGCTCTGCATCATTGCATGATCCTTTTACGATTTTTTCTCTCTCTCTCCTGCAGAGTAATCTTCAGCTTCTTATGTTGCTGGTCAGCAAGCTCAGAATCTTCGATAAGGTATCGTGATGTAAGCAAATGTTGTATGAATATGACACGTTGTTCTTGCACTTTTTGGAGCATCTGAGGGATAACTTATTCTTCTACAGTTCCAATGAGAAATGAGGAGCATGTTCAGTCAGATGGGCTAGTTTAGGTGAAGCGATAAAGGAGAGGACACCATATTTTGGATTATTCTGTTAGCACTAATCATGTAGAACTTGTTCTTGCAATTTGTGCACATTGTTCCTATCTTTGTTATATGTGCGTCCTGTTTTTCTCTTCTCATGGCCTAACCGGCTTACAGATTTATGTGTTAGAACCTACAAAGAACAAACTCAGACTTCTGAGACTTAGTTCAGAGAACATGCATCGGTGTCTTCAACCAATTTGGTGAGCTGAATTTGTAAGCTACCTTACTTGTCAGTACCGGTTTGTTCATTCTATGATTGCCAGGTCAAGACACATAGTTTTGCAGCTGAGAGCAACTGCTCCTTCAAGGTCCACAAATTCAGTGAGTGGCAAAACTCAATCAGTTGAGTTTAGGGGAGCATTGTCTCCATTATGAGACTATTTCCCTTCTTCAGTGATTACTGAGTGTTAGTGACATCAACTGACACTGGCTTTGAGATTGTCACCCTTTGAAAGGTTTGTGTGCTGAAGGTCTTTTTGAAGTGGACCTGTAATTTTCAATGCATTTCCACATCTAAGCTTCACGGTTGTAATTAAGCAACTCTTGTTGGCAATTATTAGCTGAAAATTAGTCCCTTATTGCATATTTGCATTACAGCATGCACGAGTTTCTTTTGTGGTTGTAATATTCGCTGCGTCAGTTGTTTGAGAATCAATTGTGTCCAAACGACTGTGAGAACTTGAAGAATATTTAGCTGTAATGTTTGCTGACATCTATGGTCACCTTCATGGAGTGCTATGATGTCAAATAGCTTTTAATTACCCTCTGAAACGAACGGCTGCCATGAACACAAGCCTCCCTCTGAGACTAGCATTCAACTGAAAGGCTAATGGGCTGGAAGAAAGATGCCTTCAGCCATGGAAAGGGACACTTTGGGTTTTCTTCAGTTTTTTTTCTTTAATACTCATCAAGGAATAATGCCAGAACACGGGTACACATGTTACTCTAGAAAAGGAAGTAAAAATTTTGTCACATAATTCATAGGCATTTTCTGTTCTCTGTTAAAATCTGAACCAGACATGGGCTCTGAATAGGTTGATCTGAACGTGAAGTCTGAACGTCCCCTTTTTTTTCTTTGAAACGAACCGGCAGGAGAGCTGCCTGTTATATTAAAATAAAGAAAAGGAAGAAAGAACCGATGGCCGTAAGTACAACACGGCCAGATGGCCTCAAACAGACCCCACACAGAATTAAACTCTGTATAACAAACGTGCTAGATGCTTTGCCCCAGCCAGAACCTTTTTTGTGCAACATGTTGCAAGACTGCAATCAACCACAAGTGAGCCAACACAGGTCACTGTTAGTGTGCTCATGTGGATGGAACTCTTCTGATTGGTTGATGAGGATGGCAGTTGTATATTGTATATTACCAACAGATATTCGCATTACTTGACTGTGACTGCAGCGCTTGTCTGCTTGCTGAAAAGAAAGGTGTGTAGTAAACTTTATCTTGATCTCTGCTTTTTCAAGTATATGGGAGCCAGCTTGATCGAAGCTATATAAAAATTGTTTAATTGGGACTTTTTCAGGAAGAAAGTAGTTGCACCTTTTCCAAGTGCCCCTTGTAATTAAATTGTATTGATAGATGTTCATGTAATGATCCGTTGTAACTTCAAATTCAAGCTGAGAGGTGACAGTATGATAAAGTTAAAGAACTAGTTTTATTATCCTTTGTATACCAAAGGAGACTAATGGTCCAATTCATGCCAATTTTTATTTTTATCTGTCATTTGTGTGTCGTTGAAAATACAATTTCAGCCAATGGGCAGAAATTGCAGTCAACAAAACATGAATGAGGACTGCATAAAAGTAGGTGTTTCGATTTGCGAAATGCATGAGCAGAGGGGGGGGGGGGGGGGGGGGTGAATAGTAGCATGACAATCACTTCATACATGACCTTGTGGTAGTCCTATATAATGAGAGTGATATAGCCCCAATTAGGGTATCAGCCTCGATGAGAATTAGAAGCTATGTTTGACCATAATTCCATTTCCATGTCTCTGTATTAGTAGTGAATCCTTATGAAACCAGTAGAGTGCAATTTATAGAATACATATTGAGAAATTAGAGGAAAACAAATCATACGAGATTGCAAAATGTGTGGATAATTAGCCAAGAAGCTTATGTTTGGACAGCACATTGGTAGGGGAACATATAGAAACTAATTATTATACATCCATACAAGGTGAAGTAGATGATTTCCATACCAATCTCTATAGATCACCATTGTTCACCTGGAGCCTACAAGACAAGACAAGCTCTCCAATGGTTGAAAGTGACGCCTACCTCTCACAACGTATGTACGATTGTACTCTGAAAATAAAACTAGTTCTGAGTATGCCTTCAGGAACTTGAAGTCTGAACATTGTTTTATGTAGAGGAATAGCATTCTGCAATCACAAGTGATCCGAAGACATTTAACTTCATAATTTCCTCATATTGTGCATGGAACTCTTCGTATTGTACAGTTGTACTAGCAAATACTCATACAGTCATACTGTTGTGGAAGAAGCTGCAGCTTGCCTTCTTGATCAACTGAAATCACTGTAGTAATTTTCAAAAAGAAAAACCTAAAGAATGGTAGTAAATCAACAATTAGAGATAGTTTGATCAAACCTATCAAACATATATTTAATGGGAGTTGTCATTAAAAATAAAGTTGAACTCAGTTTGTTCTTCCACTGATGAAGACATCCAAATTGGAAATCCTAACTGTACACCATTGTGCAAATAACTTTGTAGTGGTGCTCATGTAATCATCATTGTGACTTCTAATCCAAGCTTACCGAGAAAAAGCTTAATTAGAAAGAGAGTGCTTTTTGTGCTCAATGCATAAACGGACTAATTTGATCTCATTTAATTTATTTTGGATGTTAAGAAATGTAATTTAAGTGATCTGTGAATGAAAACCACCAGCAACAGAACGATGAAGTGCAGGAAAGGCTGTTTGCTGCGCTATCGGAGACTGGAAATTCGTGAAGGATCAAATAGAATGCATGAGAAGGGGAAAAATATGGCATGCCCATCATACGCCATACATGAGTTTGGAATGGAATCCTATATAAAGAGTAATTTTGGTCCAGACCAAGTAGAAGACGCAAATCCATAATTGATGTAATTCCTATATATCAACGTGGTACTGAATACTTATGCCATCTTTGGAGTAGAAGTAGATAGACCATACAGTGTCACGGTGAGGAACTGGAGAAAAAACAAAGTAAATGAGATTGCAAGGTGTGAGGATATTTAACCCATCAGCTTGCTTTCGGAATTCAAAGTGCGGAAGGAACATTGCCACGATATGAAGTTCGTGCTCTATTTTCCCTACTAGAACAAACCATAGTCGATGTTTTTCTAGGAAGCTGGCGATACAGTTTACTTTTTCTAAAATGTAGACATCAGCATTTAATTTCCTTTGTTCATTGATTTGTGCTTAGATTTCTGATTTTTCATTCATTACAGAACATCTTTAAAGGTGTGCCATAATTTCCAAATATTTATCTCTCCACTACAAATATAACATCTTGCTCATATAATCACCACATACATAAGAACAAATACTATTTCTACAGCACCATCCATAATTCTAGGCAAATATTAACTAGCTAATCACACTAAAATATTACACATACACACCTCCAGGCAGCAAAAAAAGAACAAAAAATAATTTCATCTGATTTACAAAGCAGCCCGCCCCCTGCTGTCTCGTCAGAAATCTTGGCAGCTATGCCAAGCCCTAACTACATCTCCTAGCTCCTGCCTCAGCTCCTCCCATCCGAACGGCTGTTTGACCTCGCCGTCGTCTTCGTCGCCGTCGGCCACCTCGATCCGCAGCTCGACGAGCATCAGCGGCGGCACCACCTCCGACATCTCAACCGTCATCATCGCGGCCATGCCCGATCCTGACAACCCCCCCAGCGGCAGGCACTCGATCCCCTTCTTATTCCCCACCACGACGTACCCGAGCTTCCCGCCGGCGCGCCCGATCAGCTCCATCGTCTTCTCCGGCGACTCCGTGGTCATGAACCTCTTCTCCCGGTCCCTCTTCCCGAACAGCCCCGACAGGTCGAGCCCCGGCGACATGGAGATGATGTCGAAGGCGTTCACCGCCAGCGCCGCCGGCCCCCGGAACTCGAGCGCGCGCCCCGGCGCGCCGTCGAGCATCCCGGCGAGCTGCGAGTCGACGCTGAGCGAGCGCTTGAACCAGGGGTGCGCCGCGACGAGCTCCGCCACGGCGAGCCTCGTCGCCGGGTTCGGGTCGAGCAGGCGGTTGATCAAGCGGCGCGCCGCCGGCGACACCCACTCCGGGAACGCGTACTCCCGGCGTTGCGCCTTCCGGCACATGTCGGCGACGTTCGCGTCGTCGAAGGGGAGCCTCCCGGCGAGGAGCACGAAGAGGATCACGCCGCAGGACCACGCGTCGGCCTTGGCTCCGTCGTAGGATTTCCGGCGGAGCACCTCCGGCGCCGCGTACGCCGGCGTCCCGCACGCCGTGTGGAGCCTCCCGTCGTCCCGGAGCGTGTCCGGGAGCGCCGAGAGCCCGAAATCGGAGACCTTTATGACACCGCCTCCGGCGGCGGCGCCGCCGGCGCCGGCGTCGAGGAGGAGGACGTTCTGGGGCTTGACGTCGCGGTGTGCGACGCCGCGTGCGTGGCAGTAGGCGAGAGCGGCGGCGAGCTGGGCGAACACGCGGCGGGCGGCGTGCTCGGGGAGGCGGCGGCGAGGGAGGGAGGTGAGGCGGGAGAGGAGGTCGCCGCCGGGGGCGAGCTCCATGACGAGGTAGATCTTGGCGCGGGTGGCGAGGACCTCGTGGAGGCGGAGCACGTTCGGGTGGCGGAGGCGGCGCATGGCGGTGACCTCCCGGAGAACGCGCGGCGCCATGCCCTCCGTGGCCATGACCTCGGCCTTGTCCAGCACCTTCACGGCCACGGGCTCGCCGCCGGCGACCGGGCGCGCGAGGTAGACCTTGGCGAAGGTGCCGCGCCCAAGGAGGCGCCCCAGCTCGTACTTTCCGAGCAGGCTCTTGCTCTGCTTCTTGCTCTTGCTGTCCATGGCGTCCATGGGCGGCAGCAACAGCGACGCAAGAGCGCAGCAAGGTTGGAGCACCTTGAAGTGCTACGGCGATGAGTACGGCGATGGCATTAGGTGAAGCTGTTAGGTTGGTGCCTTTTTAGTTTTTATATGGGTGAGTTGCGTGTGCAACTTGCCCCTTTTTTTTTGCTAAATCAATAACCTGGGTAACCACGGGTAATTAGTATATTCGGGTTGAGATGGGTAGAGGTCCCAGGCAAGTAACCAATTGGGCAGGATTGATTATTGTTGAACTGAATATACCAAACAATTTACCCACAACCTCGCTCATATTTTAACACTTAGCTCACTTGTGAGTTGTGAGCACGCTCAGCACTAAGATCTGGAGTTTTCTTATTAGAATTATGCTAGCCAAGAATCAAAATTCGAGCCATCTTGGCTTTTATATCATGGTGAGCTATATGCCCCCAAAACATTTTATCCAAAAGCCTAAACGAATGAGAAGATATGATGGCAGACTCATATATGTTAAACAACTACTCCCTCTGTCCCTTATTAAGTGTCGTTGTGGTATGCGTGCCATAAGTTTGACTCGATTTGTAGAAAATTCGGACAACATTTGTATCTTCAAATATTTTTTTAAAAAACTAGATTCAAAGATCTTTCCAATGATACTAATTATGTACTATAAATATTAATTTTTTAATACAAAGTTAATCAAATTTATTTTTTGGAAAGCGAGAAAGACAGTTAATTAGGGACGAAGGGAGTACGTGTGAAGTACTATGCTTTTCCAAAATAGCCTTTTTAGTTTTAACGTCTTTCGTGACTTCGTCAATCTCAAGATATGTTGATATAGCCTTTCGGAGATGCTCATAAAGATAGGATTTGCATACGCATATTTATATGGGTGAATCTTCGTGCATATAGGTATGTGAGCGTTTACTTTGGTATTGTGTTTCGTATAAAAAAGAAGACATATTTGTATCTATACTTGATTAGAAGCCTCTAGATTTCATCTTGAATCTGTAGCTTTGGTGATGGGGCACTGAGCTCTCATCGTGGTGTCGGCATATACTGGCCCCTGATATTCTCGGGGGCCATGCTACCTAGTACTGGCGCGGCCCTTCAAAAGGCAAACATTTTTCCAAAGCTGGTATGCTGAGAGGAAGGCATCTCTGCCACTATATGCAACCACCTTTGCCTAAAACTAAAGAGAGCAAAGATATCAGCGGATTACATGATTACATCGCCCTTGTCTCTCTTTAAAAAAAACTATTATACAACATAAATGCTCCCTTGAATCACATTTTGGACATTGGCATGGTCTCCAATACATTATTTAAGTAGTAAGTTTTATTACAAAATATTATACAACACAGTAAGAGTATACTTACATAAAACTACATTTCAAATATTATTTCCAAATATCCAAACTACTTTTCTAAGTACAAGAAACATAACAAGCTTTTAAAGAACGTGCACTTCAATGAAGATTGCTTAGGTAGTACAGCCTTCTTTCAAGATCCAAGGGATCACAATACAGTCAATTTTAATTCTCTTATTCTTTTAGCATGGAGCCTCCAAATTTTCTGGAGCCTCTAAATTTTCTTATATAAAAAAAGTCAATACAGTCAATACATGATTGTACCGCCCATATATGTGCACAAAAGTTTTCCTAACTTTACTGGTTTGATTTTTCTCTGGGTTGTCGACCGTATACAACTATATTATAGGTTCGAGGTATTGCTAAGGAATGCATTGCTTAGTGCTTTTTTAGCACTACTCAATGACAATAGATTAAATCGACCAAATGATAACACTAACTTGGTTATCCATTAACTTGGTTATAAATTATAACTTACAATACAACCAAATGATAACACCTTTGCTTGCACTGGTGTAGAAGGCCACGCATGAGTATGATAATTTAATAAGAAAAAGATATCTAAATTGGTAAGAATGCATATACCCATGTCATGAATTAAATCGATAGATTAAAAAGCTTGCAAGTCGATCACTTGTTGACTAAAACTTGGATTTATTTTTTAAGCCATCTCAAGTTCATAAACTTGACCATACTAAGAAAAATTTTCTCAATAAACATTCCTAGTAATTGAAAAAAATAATCTCAGGTTTTCATGAGGTTGCAATTTTTGGTGCCATACATCTTGAAGGTCGTTGGTTAGAACATCTCCAAAGATTTGTGGGGCATGTCAAGTTGGTCATGTCTTAAGTTTGTTATCATATATAGCTCTAGTTTATCAACCTAGTATTGTATCATTTTGTTTTCTTAAAAAATTGATCTACGAAATACTGGTTGTCCTCTCATTGGCAGCATCCATTTTGGATAGCTTATTTGGGGCACTTGCTTTCTCTTTCATCATGGAGAGTGTGTTAACAATACTGACAAATGCTCATGGAGAAGAGAAATTATATATCTATTGAATAAGAATGCTAGAGATTGGCACATCTGCACCTTTGATTAATCTAATACAAACCAAAAGTTCATAGTTAACCTAGCTAAAGCACTATATCTCCTCTCTTTAAACTTTGAGCAAATTCCTTGTATGCCACAGAAATTTAGCCCATTCCCTTGTATGCCACAAAATTTTTCACTTTACACATGCCCAAATTTTACGAGTTCTTATACCATTCAACTAGATAAGATCGCCACTAGTATTCTCATATCTCAACTAATGGCAGATATTTTGTCCTTGATCACTACCACTAAACTCTTACCTAGCTAGACCTTCAAGCTACAGATCTTAAGGATAAGATCACAGTACAAAGCTGAGATTATAATAGTGCACTTATTATTTTCCAATTCGCACATGCCCATAGTAAACAACATCAATAATAGCTTACAGAAAAGTCACTACTAGAGAGACCCTCATACAAATTTGTATGGGCTCATTCGCACCGGCCATAAATGAGCTGCTTCGAATAAGTCATTCGTATTGAGTATATATTAGAGCCAGCACGAATGACACATCATACACGCCGGCCCTAATTGAGCCACTACAAATAGAATAGTCATTAACACCGGCCTGAAATTGAGCCGCTTCGAATAACTCATCATTCGCACCAGCCTGAAATTGAGCCGCCACGAATAGCTCCAAAGATTATTCGTGCCGGCTCATGTACGGACTCGAAAATATAAAAAATTATAACTTTTACATATGAACTCGGATGGAAACAAACTTTATATGAAAATTTTACGTTTCGACGAGATCTAAAACTTTGTAGATGAAAATTTTGTAATTTAAAATCATTTAGATGTTAAAAACTATAATGTTAGCATGTTTTTTGTCCTTATTATTTGAAGTTCGAGTTCTATTTAAAAATTCATAACCATTTGATATGGAATCACTTAAAGATAAATTTTACATGAAAGTTGTAAGTTATGACCTCACCTTCGACTTTATAGTTGTAAGTTTTTCAATATCAAGTCATTCACCATTCAGCTCTATTTCCCGCTCTTGTAAATTTGAATTTTAGGTTGTATTCTGAATTTCAGTAAATTTTGCATACGGTCTCAGATGGAGATAAACTTTATACGTACAAAATTTATACATTTTGATGAGATCTACAATTTTATAGATGAAAGTTTTCTGATTTGAAGTCATTTAGATGCCCAAATAATAGATCTAAATTTTAGGCACAAAGGGTCAAAAGGAATAGAACTCCCTCATGTGTGCAGGAACAATGTCTTGGTGGGATGGTAAGCAAAGGTCACGCGAGGCAAGAGGTCGCGAGTTCGAAGGCTGGGTACTGCACGCGCGCGTATTTCGTGTGAAATAGGCGTGACCCTAGTAAACAAAGGCTTTCGCCTAGGCCACGATCCACTGGGCATGCCGCCAACATGCCGGTGCCGACGAGCGGCAACCGTGGACGCCCATGACGACGCTGTTGCTGGCTGCCCCAACCCATGAGCTGGGGCAAGCGCAGCACGCCGCCGATGCCGGGTGGCCTGAAGCCGAGCACGAGGGAGCGACCCCCACAACCGCGCGCGCCGCGGCATGGCCGAGCTCCAAGGGCCGAACCGGATCGGATCTGAATTTGACCATAGAGACTGCTGGAGAGAAGGTGGAGCTCCGCACGCCGACGCCCATCACCGCTGCAACATGGCAGGGGCAGCACCGCGCGAAAGAGAGCTCCAACAAGAGCTGGACCAAATTCGGGGTCAGATCCGGCCATGAATACCGCTGTAGAGGAGGAGAAGCCCAAGTGCGGCGGCGGATGGACCGTTGCTTGTAGCTGGAGGAGAGGATCGAGGGAATCAAAGGAGAGGGGCAAAAGGAGAAAGAGGGGAAGCTGCAGGAAGGCGCTGGCTTCGACGCTACCAGTGGTCGATGCCGCCGCGCAGGGAGGGCCGCCGGCGGGGGAGTTTTGGTGGCTGCGTGGGTTCGCCCCTCCAGTCGCCCTGGGATGCGACGCGGAGGGTACGTTTCTTTCCAATCTCTTTCAAATTCAAGGTCTTTGACAGTGACTTGCGGGATGGAATCGTTAACTAATGATGACAATTAGTAATGAACTAAACTTTTGATAGTGACTTTTGCTAACAGTAATGGCTCCTCCTGCACCCTGAACTAGCACTTCATAGGCTACACACACTGATTGTCAACTCTTACTCACAGCAAGATTAACATACAGCTAGTGAGCACGCTTACGTGAAACGACATCTGCAAGGATTACATGCGACGGATGCTAACACGCTCAACTTGGTTTACGGGTACTAGCTGTGTGTCCGGGGGCATATACACAGCAGCAGCGGCAGGCATCGCATTCCGATTGCCGTCGTCCGGGGGCAGTTCTTCCCAGCTGAAGAAGCTGAAGCAGAATAAACCAACGGACGGCAATACTCATATCAGTTAGGTAAATGGTTTTTTTTTTTTGAAAGGAATTAGGTAAATGGTATACATGCTGTGTCCGTCAACTTGGCGACGCAGCGATATCACAGTGTTTCTGTGACCTGGCCCGCCCCCGATCGGCCGCCCGTGAACGGAAGATCTAGGATTAGATCTCAGTTTTCTGTCGATGGTTTTATTTCCATTAATCATGGGTCTCTGTTCAGAGGGATGCTGGCGACGGCGATGGCGACGACAACGATATTATTTGCTAGCGACTAGCGTGTGCATCGATTTTTCTTTGACACAGGTACAAGAGCAACTCCAACCTCAACAGAAAACTGTTGAGTAACGGTAGCAAGTGATTGAGTTCAGTAGTTCCTCATAGAAAATTATTGACTCTAGAGATATGGTAATATGGAGAAGACAAAAAGACGTCTGTAAAAAATTAAACTACTTTCAAGAGAAATAAACGATTCAATGATCAAATAATAATACTAGTCCGTTACGCAGGAGGTAACAGGATCCACCCAAACACTAGAGTGGAAGTGTGTTGAATCAAGAGTAGATAGTAAGCGTCTTTATTATGGTCGTTTCATTCTGTCCCCGCTTAGAAAAGGTCAAGCAAATGCTGTCGGATGGTACCCAAATAAGGATAGGATAGATATGTCAAAAGCAGGTCTGGTTACACCTATTCCTAATCCTAAATAGAATGTAAGGATGTATTCCTTTTTCCTTTCTAAGTTTGGAGAGGGAAATTTCCTTTCACGTTTTCAGCATTTAGGCAAGAGGTGGTAAAGTCAGTTCCCCTTTTCTCTTTCCCCTTTCTATTCCCCTGACACGCGAGGCCCACCTGTCAATGAGTCAAAGGACCTTTCTTCTTCCTCACATCTCCTCCGTTCTCTCTCACCTCAAGCGGCGCCAAGGCTGGGCAGCCCAAGCGTGCGCGAGGCCGGGGTAGGGTGAGACCGCCTGGGCATAGGCGGCGGGGCGGATGGCCGCCGTGCCATGGCCGGGGCAGGGGCGGCGCGCGGCGGCGAGCCAGAGGCACGGACAGCATCGGGCGGTCCACATCGGCCGGGGCAGGGTAGATCGTGTGGTACAGGAGAAAGGGAAGGAAAGGGAGAAGAAAGGGAGGAGGAGCCAGATTAGAAAAAGAAAGGGGAGAGGAGGAGAAAGATGATCTAGTGGAGTTACTCTAACGAACTGATCATTAAGGCTGTTGATTTAACTTATTGTCTGGTTTAGTTAAATGGTGATTGGCGGCAGAAATATCAGTGCAGGTAGCAGACAAGCTAAGCTGCAAACTAAAGTCAAGCTGAAACTGTTACCTCTACCTCTGGCTCCTTTACAGGTATATATAATACGTATTCCTAAGGCAAATCTAGCTGCTACTGGTATGCAAAAACATATGCGTGCCGGTCAGTGGCTGTCGCTATTAGCTGTTCGCGTTGATTCTAGTGGTGGCGAATGCTAAGACAAACGGCGGTGGAAATCGCTGGATAAGATACTATTTTAATTAATGAACAGTGCGAAACTACCAACGTAGTACTCCGCTTCTAAGGCCCTTTTCACAAAAAGTTATCCACTTAGAGAATCGTGTCAGTTCATTTCTATCTCTATACACGCTTCCATAAAAACAGTATTTTTCTATATTTTTTATCTTTTTCACAGGTCTAGACCCAGCCTAACGCTCTCCGATGCCTCCCCTCTGACGCACATTTTCTGAGCGCATGCTGGGCCTGTGCCGGACTTCTCTCCCCGCACAGTTTTGTTGGAGGGAAAGGCGGCCTAAATTGATTGCCATTCAGGTTATTGTGAGCCAGACAGACTGCCGGTGTCTGGCCGTGTTTAGATGCCATGCGAAAATTTTTCCAAAAGATAATCTTTTATTCATGAAGTACTAAATGTAGACAAAAAAATAATCAATTACATGGATGGAGTGAATGTCGCGAGACGAATCTAACGAGCCTACTTAATCCACGATTTGTAACAGTAATGCTACAGTAACCATCCGTTATTTGTTAATTAATTACCCACTAATTACCCGTTATTAGATTTGTCTCACGATTTGCTGGCTAGATCTGTAATTAGTTGTACCAATAGTTTACATTTACTACTCCAAAATGGTAAATTTTTTTTGACGTGACATCCAAAAACTTTTCACAGACCATCTAAACACGGCCATGTTTGTGATCGCTGCGTGGCCTATTGGAAACGTACATCCGGCCGTCGGCAGCGTGCGGCCTGCACGGTGCAGCTAGCGCCTAGCGCGTGCTAGACGACGAGGGCTAGGGCACTAGGCCATAATTAGGGTAAGACGATGCTACAGTCAAGGTATGGACTATGGACAGGATGTAGAGGCCGTGGCGGACGGAGAGGCGTACTCGTCACCGCGGCGCGACAGGAGACTCCACGTCACGCGACGCGACACCATTAGAGCAAATCTTATGGTTTCACCGGCAGCCGTCGTCTCGCGTGTCCACGTCAGGTGACCTGCCAAGGTGAATAGTGGTGGGACCCGTGAGCATTAATACTCCTCACGTGATTCCATACGGCTTGAGCGAATGGGAGCTGAGAAAGCCGTGCAATTAATTAATGCATGCGCCCGGCGTTCGCTAGCGGCTGGGGAGTCGTTCTTTCCTTTTCTCTCTCCTTGTTTCTCTTTCCGCCAGCTACTCCTATGCTTTTACCTGACGTGTCCAACGAAACGCTGCTGACGTAGGTTTATAATACTTGCTCTTAATCGCCGTACTTTGTCTGATTCACTGTACTGACAGCTGAAGCGTTGCTGTCGATCACCGTACCTCTGCATGCTGTCGGGTTCCAAGCGGCCGATGGCCGGGGGGGACAGGACACAGGAAGCAGGGGTGGAGGCGTGGAGCCACGCGGCCCCTGTGTCACAGTTGGCCAATATCAGCCCAACAGCCCATAGCCAATTCGTTTCAGAGTCTGGGCGTGTTTGGCTGCTGGCCACATCCACCACGGCAGTGTTTATGGGAGTTTTTTTAGTACGTTCCATGGCATATTAAATGTGGTTAAAAAATAACTCATTATATAGATGGAGTGTACGTGGCGAGACAAATCTAATGAGCCTAATTAGGTCGTGATTAGACAATAAATTGCTACAGTAAACATGTGCTAATGACGGATTAATTATCCTCATTAGATTTGTCTTGCGATTTATGGACCGAATCTGTAATTAGTTTTATAATTAGTCTATATTTAATACTTCAAATGTATGTTCGACATGCTCAAAAAAATTTCCAACTTCCATCTAAACACGGCCCACGCCTCAATTCTGTGGCGCCGATACGCTGTAGCGTGGCGCGCTATGCCTACCAACTAACGCCATGTTCGCTTGGGATTATTCTTCCAACCCAATAAATTATTCTTCTCATAAAATACTATTAAACCTGCCTAACGAATTATTCTCCTCCCAGATTTTCAGCTCAGCCCAGCGAAGGCGTAAGCACGCCCTCTGATCCACTGTACTGACAGCTGAATCATTGCTAGTCGATCGTACTGACAGGAAGCAGGGGTGGAGGCATGCAGCCACGCGGCGTGTGTGTGTCTACGCCACCACCCCCCGCCCGCGTGCTGTTCAGCAACCATGAGCAATGATCGCCGAGATGGTTCTTTATCTATGGTTTTCTGCTTCTTATTAATTTGCAACAAATTAAAACGCTGCTGGTGTTTTCGTGTTTCGTTGAGCCTGTTCGCTTCGCTGCAGCTGATTCTGGCTGCCGCTGAAGTCTATTAATTTTCACTGATTCTGGCTGAATGCAATAGTGTTTTGATTCTGGCTGAATGCAATAGTGTTTATGAGGAAGAAAAGCCAGCTGGTTCTGGCTGATAAGCCAAGCGAGCACACGCCCATTGTATGACACTGGCCCGTCAACTCGTGTATAGTATCTGCACTGCTAGAAATTTTTGTTTTCATTATTTCTTCTTTTGCGAAAGGAGTTGTATTAAAAACACAGCACAGTACATCTCCAAATAACAGAAAGGATCCTAATAAAAAGCAAAATTACAACAAAGTCAACGCAGGTCTTTTTCTGCCATCGTCTTTAGCTCCGGAGCTTGCCGCCGGAGCCCACCAGAACTGTCTTGACACGGAGACGATGACCTCGCCGGCAAGGAGCCCCACATCATGGAAACGCTGCAAGATCCAGCGCCACGGATTCCATTCCATGACGCATCTAACATCCCTAGAGACTATCAACATCAGCATCCTTATCGAGGGAGATGGAAACTCGCCAAGAACACAATCCTCCTCTGAACTCCATGACCAGCGATCCGAGAAGAAGAAGACCTAAAGGGGATCTCAGGAACTCCCATCCTTTCGCAAAAGATAGGGAGGACAACTAACCTCCATAGCACATCACCGATGGCGCCGCCTCTGACTCCGCAGCCGACACAACCTCCGGCGAAGACACCATGGAGGGACATCGAACTGTTGCCGGCGAACACTGACAGCAAGAGGCACTAATTGCCGCCGGCATACTACAAGAAATCCTTTAATTCATGTACGGCGACGTTTGCGGAAATCATCATAAACAGACAGGATCTATAACGATTTAAGAATTTTCGTCACAGATTTGCAAATAGCCCATATGGGCTCTCATTTGGGCCTAGTTTCTGTGACATACCTCTAAAAATATCATTGAATGAAAATATAAACCGTCATGAATTTAATATCATGCTCAAACCAGAATGATGATAAAGAAAAAAATATGTTATAGTTAACAGGGGGCCACCCATTAGCATAAGATAGCGAGTTCACATATGCATCTAAGTTGCTACATAATATTTTGTTTGCACAAGAATATTCTTATACGAAATCTTCTCAGTTTTTTCTTTTTTTTAAAAAAAAATTTATTGCATGAGAAAATATGTTCGGCCCGCTCAACATTCTCATGGGGTTAGCCTGCTGCCTCCACGCCGCAACATATGGGTGTGATTTAATATAAAACGGCGATCAAAAAACAAAGCAACGATAAAAAAAAGAGTTAAATACGCCAGCGGTCCTTAAACTTGTCTCGGTGTGTCATCTAGGTCCACGATCTCTCAAAATGCATTTTTAGCTCCCTCAACTTGTTAAGTGATGCACCAGAGGTCCATATCCGTCCACGTGGGCATTGGCGCTGATGTGGCAATGCTGACCGGGCTCAGCAAGGTAGCTTCCGGTTGAGACATTTCATCGAGCAGGTCGTGAACGAGGTCGAGCCCACACGTCGTCTTCCCCAAATCCGGCAGCCGGACCAAGCTTTGGTGACCTCGACGTCCAGGCCACAACAGCCTATATGCCTCTGTGTATGCGGCAGCTGTGATAACGCCGGCACGGGCGATGGTATTGCCGCCCACAGGTGTGAAGGCTTCCCACCAGAACAGGCGGCAGCGAGCTCGACATTTCCTCTTCTGAACCTGCAATACCACGTCGATTAACCAGCGAGCTGCTCCCCCCGCCCTCTCAGTCGCCCCTCCTTCCTCAAGCGATACCAGAACCATCACTCCATCTCTTCAATCCAAAGCTCGAGCTCTCCTGAAGACACGAACATGAATTGAATATTAATCCACCCACCACTAGCAGCTCTCCTGAATCTGAGAAAACCATACAACGGGGCGTGCAGGTGGTGGAAGGAGAGAAGCACGCCGGGCTCTCGGTGAATGCACGGTGGAGGCGCTTGATGCTGCCGTGAACCTTGACAGCACCGAGGCACAAGGAGGATAGCGAAGCACCGAGCTTTGTCCGTGGCAGTGTCCGCCTCCGCCAAGCGAGCTGCTGCACTGTGGCACGGTCATCTGCCATGTCCACGCGAGCTCTCACTTGAGGTTGAGTGGTCGACGAGGACGGCTTCGCGGTGGGCCGGCTCGATGAGCGGTCGTCGGCACCCGCCTCTAGGCGTGGAGGTGATCCTGCGGGGGCCGGAGCGCTCGCGCAGAACGTGCTTGACAAAATGCGCCAAACAGAGAGGAAGATTGGAGAGATGACGTGTTGAAGCCTAGTCAGCATGCCACGTCAGCGCCAGTGTCCATGTGGATGGCTATGGACCTCCGGTGCACCGCTTAACAAGTTTAGGGTGCTAGAAATGCATTTTGAAAGTTTATGGACCTATATGACACATCGAGAGAAGTTTAAGGACGAAGAGGACGCCCCCAGCTTTCTCAACTTGGCCCCCCTGTTAAAAAAAACTCGGCCCACACTGGGTGTATTTATTGCTGTCGGAAAAATTAAAAAAAACATAGGGCGGGAATCAAACGCACGACACTCAAGAAGAACAGCATCAACCACTGAACTAACTTCTGTTAACCTTTGGCGTTTAATTTTTTGTGTATTTATGATGGACTCAAAGCCGTCAGAAAAAAAGTAAAAAATAGCGCACAGGGGCAGAATCGAAATAGGCACATGCTCGACCACTAGGCTATTGCTATCGCTGAAATAACTGTTGGTGTCAAAATATTTTATTTTGGCATTCACTCGGCAGAGCTAAAATGGGATAAACACATGAGCTATACGCTTAGAACCAGCGACGTAGCGAAGTAAGCATCCCCGCTCGGCTCGGCCCGTCTTTTTCCTCTCTTCTTTTTTATTCTGCTGTAGGCCCGTTTGTTCCACGTTGCCGACGCAGCAGCCCACGCAGCAGCCCACCAGCTGCTGCTCACCTGACCTTTCTCGACTCGGCCCAAACCAATCTACTGTTACACAGAGCAGCGAAAAGAAGCAAAAAAACATGCACCACTTTGGAGTCGAACTCGTGACTTTGGGCAACAAGAATCGGTAATCACTAGAAACTGGGGCGGCGCGCCAGGTTGGGTTCGTCCAGTGCATACCCCTGAGTACTGTTAGTACAGGACATATCTATATCTAGAGGTGGACATGACGTAGAGGTAGGGATTAAATGGATCGAGAAAGCGATAATGAAAACATGAAGACCTTAATTGTAGGTCTGCGAATTTTGTTAATAGAACTTAGGTTGTAACTGTAGAGAGTACAAGAGGTAGGAGATCTTAGTCGTAGGTTTGCGAATTTTATAAATGGAATTTAGATTATAAGTTGTAGCTTGTACAAGTGTTTTATCAATGTTGCAAGAATTCTGCATGCTATCGAGAATCTTACGGAAATTTCTCTACTTCTTGTATGTATCATCTACAGCTAGAACTTATAATTGAAATCTCATTTTTAAAATTTGCAAACCTACATCCCTGTTGACGTTTTGGATCCTGAATTCTATCTTTTGGTTTATTAGTAGCAGAGATAGAAAATCACTTATCATTTACTGGATGTTGGCAGCTACTGCACATTTTATTTTTAGAACGAACTAAGGTAAATAAATTATACTTTAATTTAAATAAGGAAGCTAGTGCAATTGCCAGTTTTTTGTGGGCAATCTGAATTTTTTTTCTAACATTTGACCTTAGGCCTGTGTAAAAATGCTTGGAATTTAAAAGTTTGTTCTGTAGAAATATTTTAGTTTTTTGAATTTTGAAGAAATTTCGTACCGGACAACTTTTGATTTGGACGTGTTTTGGTCTTCGAATTGTGGATCGAAAGAATAAATAACCCGTTTGATGGGCTGCGTGGCAGATATGTGCGAAAGCACTTGGAATTTAACGTTTTGGTTTATAGAAATGTTGTAGATTTCTAAATTTTGAAGAACTTTCATATTGAATACATTTTTATTTGAATGCGTTTTGGTCTTTGAATCGTATGTAGAAAGAATACAAGTAACCCGTGTAATGGGCTGCGTGGCGGTGGATTAAATTTCGTAAAAGTCTGTGGGGTATTCTAAAAATTTTCTTGAGAGGAGGGAGGGACGGCAGGCGCAATTCCGTCAAAACTTGAGGGCTTTTTTGAAAACCGACGATCTAAGAGGATAAAGGGACGGCGGGCGGGATTTTAACAAAGTCCGAGGACTTTTTTTCCAAAAATGTTGGGGCCTCTCTGGCTCCATCTCGGCCATCCAAGTGCAATCCGACGGTCGAGAATCGTTTTAGACTCCGACCAATCACAGCGCGAGGAGCATCCTCGCGTTTTGTCTTATAGAGATGCCACCACAACAAAGACAAGATCCGTTGCACTTACAACCTTTACATTTCTTTAAATATTGTAAAGCAGCCACGCCAACCACAGACCGAGGAGGGGAGGATCTGTAGCATGCACGAGCGCCAATAGTAACACGCCACATGGCGATGCATGCTTGTTGCCGCCTTATTCATGTTCATATTTTTCTTTCCTAAGAGCTCTAAATTTGATAGTTCTTTTTTTTGAATTTTTCTAAAATCAAGATCTTTTATTCAATGACATTTTCTGGTATGTTAATTGCTTTTTTATGAATCTTTTTTATATAGTTTATTTTTTTACACCTAAGTAGAGAATAGAAAAACTTGTTTTTGCAAAGAAACTGCTAATGCAAGTTAATATTTTATAATAATATGGTTAGTACAAGGTTGTGTTCAAAATTGAGGTGCACATGAGTTCAAATATATTATGAGGTATTGAAATCTCAAAATTTGACTTAGAGTTGTGTTGGCGCAAAAAATCGGGCGACGACTTTAGCGACGCAACACAGGATAGGCCTCGGAGATCTGCTTCACCTCCAATGCAGAGCTTGTATCTTCTAGGTTCGCGGCGTGCTAGTTAATTTTACCTGTAATTGACAAGGGATGAATGCACGTTAGATAGATTGACCGATCGACTGAATAGCACAAATAGTCTTATGATATCGTATTGGCTAAGGAGCGCGACACGGCAAAATCGGTAGAATGTAGGTTCAGGTCCCAAAATCGGCCACAAAACCACCTTGTAAGAGTAGTTTTATTGATACGGAATATGGCCGATGAGATCAAATCTAGATCGGATAGATAATGATAAAGCTAAAATAACAAGATTAAGATCTGTAGTTTGTGATCGTATCTAGAAACAGAGCAAGAGAGCCTAAAACGACTAACTTGAACAGAGACTAAGCACGATCGGTAAATTGGTGTAAAAACTAGAAACCAGATGAAAACCTAGAAACTAGTAGATACGGTAAATTGTATAAAAACAAGAACAAGATAAGCAGCGATGCGCCAGCAGTCTATATTCTAGCAATACGATAACTGTTAGGTGACGTAAACTTAAACGATAGCGATACGCCCGAAAGTTTAAGCTCAGGTACAACCAGGTAAACTCGGAACTTACAAGCAAGCCGGAGATCGTAGCGATGCAGCCTTGCTCGACGTGAAAGAACTCGTTGAAAGCTAAAAACTATGGTTTGAATACAAAAACTCACCGAAAGGTAGATGCAATGTATGAAAAGATTGTTTGTTTGTGTGTACGTTGTTATTTACAAAAGCCACAGGGTCTACTTTTATAGCCCGAATTACAAAAATCCTAGTCGATTATGACTTCTCTTAAAACTTGACTCAAAAGAAAATAACTCATGGCTTCCTTAATTTAAAACTACTCAACTAAGACTCGGACTCCAGCATGCTAACATCACGAATCAGCTCTAGTTCCGCTCCCAGCTACGACGCCCGTCGAATAACTTCTCTGGCACGGACTCCCAGATAGGCATCGGCTTGACTCGATCAACATCGGCTGGACTCCATCAGCATCGGCTAGTCTCCAAAACATCGGCTGCTTCACATCGCTAGCGTTCCTGTTCAGCATCGGCCCAGCCTTCTACACCATCAGTCACCCTGCATCGGCTGCTCCGCATCAGGCCAAAAAACAGTGTCAACACATGCCCCCAGTTTTAGAATAAAATAAGATTTTGTTCCAAAGTTTATTCTGAAATCCGTTGGGATAGCCTTCCTTCTCTTTGAAGCACGTGCGCCAATAACGCAACCTCCCCTCATACTCTACGTAGGCGGCCACCTGGAAATGACATCTTTGCCCTCAAGGCCCAAACCTATAAAACTCAATCGGCCTTCATTCGTCATCTTCCTCCTTTGCTTGCTTACGAACCCACCTTCTTCTCTTTCCTCAAGAACAGATCTTCGAAAAATCCAGGAGTAAGATCAAGCTTCCGCCATAGCAAGACCTGTCGAATCCTCCCCAAGCAATGGCAACATCATCCTACATCCCAGAGGTAAGTATCCTACTCCTCTTCTTCCCTTCATCCTCTGCTGCAGTTCTTTGAATATAGTACTTTTCTTTCTTTTTCCTCTATAGAATTTGAGGAATAACATCAAAATTGCTCTAGAAGACTAGCCGGGATTGATTTGTTTAGGCCCAATGGGAGATCCAGACCCACAGAGTTAATCAACCTTGAAACCAATAGGACCCCCTTCAGACAATCCTCTTTTGACTCTTCCATCTGGGAATCAGCTTTTAGATCTTGGCCTACTCAAACAAAAGGTTGGAGAGATTGGTATCTCCGTGTAGCCCATGCTAAGCATTCCAAGTGGGAAACTAGCGAAATCTCCTAGTGCCTCAATCTCTCCTTGGCTAACATGCATAGGAACGATTCCCTCCTGATTGCCGCTTCCCACTTCTGGTCTGACACCTTGAATACTTTCATGTTTGGCCATGGACCAATGGCCCCCACTTTAGCTGATGTCATCATGCTCACAGGTATGAAAATCACAGTTCCAGACACTCCATACGACTTTATGAGTAAAGGCACCCATCGGCTTGACACGAAAATCAGCTGGAAAGATTATGTCATTAATCACAAGAAAGAAGGATCTATAGATGCCAGGGAACACATGGCCTTCCTGACTATGTGGCTTGAGAAATTTGTGTTCTATGGAAAAACGGCTAGTCCAACTGCCAATCATCAGCCGATGGCCGAATCCCTATCAAGAGGAAGCAAGATCCCTCTAGGAAAATATCTTCTAGGCTCTGTATACGCTCTCCTTCATAGAGTGTCAACCAGAATATCAGCCGATCAGCCGATTACTACGGGTGGCCCTTGGTGGTTCATCCAATTATGGCTCAATTTGCATACTCGCAAGGCCATGAACATAAACCTTGAGAATCTGTCCTTCCCAACATATTATGCTGAGAATGAAACTCCTCAAACCCGCCGATGCACATCATTTGGAGAAGTAGCAGCATCATTTCCTCGCAGAAACAAGAACCAAGAGGATACAACTACTTGTTTCAACAGCTTCTACCATGGCTTTGATGAGGGGTCCATCATCTGGTTTGCTTATGAGGATGATCTGCATTCTTTCGAGCTTCCCTACCACTTCAAGTTCGATGATATCAGGACCGATGATACAAGTCCCGGGCATCCTTCCTGTGGATTTCGTAGCAGTGATCACCCCTGGCATCCTTCCTGTGAATTTCATCATAGATCCAAAGCAAGTACGAGCCACTTATGAATTTTATCATCCATCAGTCGCTGCTTGTCAAATAGGCTTTGGCCAACTGCCAGCCGATCCTTTCTTGGCCTATCGGGTTCAACACAGAAACTTCATCGAGGGCATCCTGCAGTATGGCCATCTCAGGGTTCTGACTCCAAATGCTGAAACAATTGATCCAGACAATTGGCTGTTTGTTTCTCCTTATGCCACCGAACTTTACAACTCATGGTGGTCAGAATGGAAGCTCCACCTCTTTTCTGAATCATCCAAGACCTACTGCAAGACGATTCATCCTGAGTTCATCGACATTGATGAGGTATCTTTCTTTATTTTTCTGTTATTTCTTCTTTTCATGAATATTGCTGTAATGTTTTTCTTCTATTTCAGGCTGAAAGGAATCCTCCTGCATTGAGCAACAGTGGTCGGGAGATCAACTGCATCCCTCCCGGTAAACAGCCTTACATAGGTTTCAATGCTCCCACCGTAAAAGAAGTGGCTTAAGTTTTTACAGCTTCAAGATTCATTGGCTGATCTTCAGGAGCAATCTTCATCTGGAAACCAGCTAGTGGCCGATGAACTTCGGGTAATCCCTTTTCTTAGAATAGGCTTAATATAATTTCTGGTGCCCCTCCTCAAAACTCATTGCTTTTCTCTACAACCTCAGCCTCAGCCGATGTCGCTCCAACAGATGACCTCTGGTCGATATCGGCACCCTTACCCCAGCAATCATCCGCTGAAGACGTACGGACACTTGTCAATCTAGAGATAATAATTCTATTAAGCCAATCAATTTGACTCAGCTTTCATCATAACTCTCCTTAACTTTCTTTTTCAGCTCCAGCCATCAACCGATATCGGTACATCAAACATCCTAGCAAAAGATGTCCAGTCATCGTCAGTATCCTCACCCCCACAAAAATCGGCGGAGGTAAAAAGGACGGTAATCAATCCTAAGGTAATAACTTCTTAAACCGATCTATTTGATTTAACTTTCATCATAACCTTCCTGATCCCTTCTCCAGCCAATCAATATCGATGATGATGATGATGAACATACTGATGGAGCTTCTCAAGAAAATCAAGGCACCATTCAGCCCCCTCATGAGGAAGAAAACCGAGGAGAAATTCCCATGACTGAAATTGCTTCATCGTCTGGTGCTCAAGCTCATGACACCCAAGCAGGTAAATGCCCTAACATCATTCTTTCATCAATTTGTGCAACTCAATTCTTCTTACTTGTAAATTTCCAGGCGCAGGATTCTCCAGACTCCAGTTTGTTCTCCTATTCAGTTAGAGAATTCTTGAACGAGGGGAAGGAGACCTCATCGGCTGATACATCAGCTGCCCCACTAATAGATGAAGTGAAGAGCAAGCTTGGAGAGATCCTTCCTTTGTTTGGTCAACACCTCGGCACACTGGTTCAAGATGCTGAGCCAATACAGTTGCTGTACCGTCAGATTAAAGGCCAGCTGCCTACCGATGTTGAAACCACGCTCGTTCCTACTGCCTTCATTGAGGGCCACCATCCTCATGTCCTTGAAGCCAAGAAACACCTAGCAGATTGAGTTGCATAGGAATCATTGATCAAGGAGAAGGACTCTGACAAGTCTCGAGCTGACGAACTGAAGTCAAAAATTCAATCCTTAGAAGCTTCTCGACCAGCCATTGAGAAAAACATCAATCAGCTCAAGGCAAAGAAGGCAGCTCTTGAGAAAGAGCTAGCGGTAGTATTGGCTACCATCTCTGCTGAAGAAGCCAAGTTGGCCAGACTCCCTGAAGCTATCAGCAAGACCAAGGAGGAGATGGGAGTTCACGTGCGCAAGGTAGTGCGGCTCCACAAGAGTATCCAGTTGATCCCAGGATCAGCCGATGATGACCAACAGATAATCAATGCTGCTGAGCCGATGTAAACAAACTTAATTGTTTTGAATCTAGGTCTGCCGATGTGGCAATACTTGGTCGTGTCAGAACTTGAAACTGTAATTAGGCCAAACTTTGTTCGTCCTTATCTTTATATTGCATGCATTGGATCCCTTTCCTTGTGTAACTATGCATGAATGACATGTCTCCATCAATTACGCTCATCAAGGCCATAACTCACGGAAAAACTGTTCAGCATATTCTCTACCGAACTGTTTCCGTTTCCCTTGTGATCTCTTTCCTTTCTTTGGCTATAAATAGAGCCAAAGTAATCTCACCTTCTCCACAACACTCAGCCATGGCACAAAGAATAGATTCAGTAGGCCGAAAGCTTCTCCTCTTTGCTCAGCCTCTTTCTATGAAGCCAGGAGGTTGTTGACGGTCGTTCTGTCCCGATCTAGACCGTCAATAACCATCGAGGGACCAACCAAATAGTAGTTATTATCTAATCTATTCCACTAGTTTTGGTGCTTATGTGATTCTTAGGGACAGGTGCGATTTATACGCAAATACGCAGCTGAACGACACAAAGACTACACGCTACGCTGCACCGAAGATCCTAGGACCCACCTGTCAGGCCCAAATCGACGCCAAACCGACTCTACACAAGCCAAGCACTAGAAGACAAGGCCCAGGCTGTTGGCGCTTTTAATTGACACACTTTTAGTGCCATCTAGGTTATGATTTTGGGCTAATTCATTTACTAACCCGCCACTTGGCACTGAAATAACCCCATTTCCACATGTGTACATACTTTTGGATGACTTTGTGTATGCAGTTTATTTGGTTATTTTGGAGTGAATATGGGTTGAATTTGAGAACTAGCAACAACACGGCAAGATGAAGGCCAAAAGCCCTAATGAAGCCCAAAGAGACCGAAGCTTGCTTACGCTCTGCTCCAACGGGCCACCTCCAACAAGGTTTAATTGAAGATAAGGCCAGAGTACTTCGAGATCAAGGCAAATCCAGCGCAGACTCAGAGGACACATCAAGACCCATCCATATCTCGGAGCAAACAATGTCCAAAGCCCACAAGGAGCGAAACACAAACTCATGAGCATTAGAGAAGCTCGCACGCGAAAGATGGCCTCAAGGCGAGCCAAAAAGGTCTTAGGCCGGCCGGCCATAGGGCCCCTAGGCGGCGCCGCATGAGGCATTTTTGCGCCTCCTCGGCCTCCCCTTTGAGCTAGGGTTTCCTCGGTGCATAAATAGCCAATCTTCCAGAGGGAAGGCGTATCCATCCACAGAAAGTCGGTGAAACCTAGAAGTGACCATCGGAGGGAGACGACGGCCGCCGCAAGTCCTCGAAGTTGTCTAGGGAATGGCCTAGGCCGACCCTAACCACCATGGTATCCCTGCGCGGTTGTGCCATGGTGGAGTTCTGGAGCTAGGAGTCAGAAGTAGGTATGGCCATGGTTGATATCTTGTGATGAACAATCATTCATGGTACAGTAATAGATGTGTTCCAATTCAATAGCGATCCATATGCCTCCTTCTATGATTTCATACTTTCTTGATTGTGCTTGTTTCAATCTATGGCATGCATAGATTACATATGGTGTTCTTGTAGTCGCGGTGACTAGAATTGCATACCGGAACTATCGAGTAGTATGATACGAGATTATGCTCGTGCCCTTGTAATTAACCATGCCGATAGGGAGCATCGTGACAGGGTGTGGCCTGTGTAGGATGGCGTTCTCGGGAGTTAGACCCAAGGGTAGAGGTTTAAAGATGCTTTGAATGAGAACCTTGTTTTGCTTGCCAGTCTAGCTAGAACTACAACTAGAAGGCGATAGGCTTGAGTTACCCCTTTGGTTATGCTATCCCCTTAGCCTAAGTTTGCGGATGAGATCAAACCTTTACTTAACTTATATCTATAGGTTTATCCCCTCATATGCAATCAATGCTTCATGTTAGGTTTAACCCATTAGATTAGATGGAAAACCCTAGGTAGTTCGTTGTCGATCCACGGATTGAAGAATACTCTAAGGGAAAGGCTACGATGATCCGTGCGCTTGCGGTGAATCTTGGTGTGTGTTTGCGCTGCCAACAAGCTTTTCTGGCGCCGTTGCCGGGGATCGGCGACATGAACCCTAGGTCAATCTATCTAGTTTTCTGGACTAACCCTAATTTTTATTATTGCATATATTCTTGTTTTCTTGTTTGTGTCCTTGAAAGCAGGTAAAAAGACTAGACACTAAACTTGGAATTCCACAAGCCCGATCGCGCTCCAAATAGATGACAAAGTTGATGACTATACAAAGATCCGCTCTTTGGTGGTAGGTGCTTACTTTGTTAGTGGCCCAGCATCTGCCATTAGGCCCACACTCAAAGCAAGCGATGATAAATGAGGTACGCCGTTGTGTCAATAATTTTTGAGACTAATGTTTTTTTTTGGAGATTTGTTCGTCCAAGCAATAGGAGTTGAAAGCAACTACATCAAGCAAGAATCCCATTAATTTGGCTCAACCAAAAACTCTGGAGAAGATACACCAAAGCCACCATGCTACCCACTGGTGCAGCAATGGTGGTGACCATAAAGCTAAGAGATGCATGACATAATGCCCGGAAGACCACAAGATCGAGTTCATCGCATCTCCGGATCAATTCGCAAGAAGATAGAGATGTCATCAAGATTCTGCATGTACTCAGAAGAATACAACAGAATATTTTTGTATAACCGGAGCTCCCATGAAGTCCACATTCCAACGGATCAAGCGGCAAGGCAATCGGATGTTCCTACGAGCGGCTATGGCCAAATCATCGAACGTCGCGCGTTCTGAAATTTTTCTGGACAGCACGTAGCGCTGAAATAAAACAAGCCATCTCATTCATTCGGACTCCGTTTAATATGATCAAGCACTCGTTGGAAAGATAATTTCATAAAGTTTTCAATAGAAATATATTTCAGTATACATTCTGTTCCAGATGCAAGGGTAAATCCACGAAGAAGAAGGCAGCAGCAAGACGATGACAACAAGATAGAGGAGATGGAGATGACGACTATGAAGAGAAGCTTGTGGCAATGCTTTCACGGAGCATACATGAGAAAATTCAGAGGCTAAGAACGTGAACAAAGACTTTCGAAGCATTGGCACATGAAGACACAAGTAGGCAACATTCAACTCACGGAGACATAAGAAGCAAGCCACGATGAATTATGAAGAGGACATCAACACAACATCTCACACAAAGGCACACGACTCCATGAGAGGATGAAGAAAGAGCTTCAAGGCTAAGTACAAAGGATGCCACGCGAGAAGATTTTTGCTACTCCTACCTAACGCTACATGCAAAAATAAAGGAGGGAGCAGCCATGCGCATAATGCATGACCGGAGGAAAGACAAAGCTAAGAAGCAAAGGAGAAAATAATGTGCAAGTTGACAATGGAGTGGTTCAGAAGCAAGGGGCAGTGCATACCTCTGAAGCACAAGGACATGGACTCATAATGGAGCTAGCAACATGTGGGAGAAAGGGGACAAGGATGAGACACGGCAAGGTAGTGCACCGGCTGGCCTTGAGTTCATACACTTTTAGCACCAGAAACACTCCGCACAAAAGAAAAAAAATCATGCACAAATATTTTCTTTAAAATTCACTAAAAGTTTACAACAAAACCTAGTTTAGCTTCCCCTTCGATATTTTGCTCTTCCACCGGCAAGAAACCTCTGGAGGTGTAGTAGTTCTATTTGTGCAGCAAGGGCACCAAAAGGAAGACTTTCTCTAACTTTCATCGAAGAATGAGAAGGACACGATCATCGACGTTGCCCGTTCCACTTCAACATACAATGCAACCAACTACATCACTATCGTATGAGCCAAAATAATGGGGTCATGATCATGTCAAAGGAAGAAGAAGAACGGTTTGCAATCCCAAAAGACACGAGAAGCAAATGAGTAGGAGGAAGGTCGTGCCCAAAGAACTACAAGCAAAATCACCAACATCTCCACGCCTCAGATGTACGCCGCTGTCTTTGTCCATTTTAAGCACATGTTCAGAGATGTACAAGAGAAAAAATTGGATATTCAGAAGCTCCATCAAATTTCCATTCCAACGCATCTAAGATCGATCGATTTGAAGACCTGTGCAAGGAGATATGGCAAAAACATCAGGTGCTGCGCGTGCTGAAATCAGCTCGGAGCAGATTGTAGTGCCAGAGTAAAACGGGCATAACTCCCTCGATCGGAATCCTTTTTGGGCGAATGAAGACTCGTTGGAAAGAGAATTTCATACAAGACATTGTGGAGTAAAGTTTGGGTACATTCTCTGTTCTGTACAGAGAAGAAAAATTCATGAAAAGGAGGCAGCAACAAAGGGCAATGGAGAAGGAGGTGATAATGATGCGAAAGGTAATAGGGCAAGTCTTCCATTGAGTGTGAATGATCATGAACAGCATGGGGAGTGAATGAAAGCTGCATGAGCACCTTCAAATATTGCATGAAGGACCATGGTGTTGCAATAACAAAAAGGTATGTGAGAAAGTCGAGCTCTATGACTTTAAATGAAGCGCTTTTCGGGAGGCAACCCGTTCGTTTTTATTTTCTTTTTAGAGAGAAATAAGCATGGTACAACCCTTTGATTCTAAACTTGTGGCTGGTTAACTTAGACTAACTTTTATTTTATTTTAGACCACAATCACATCATATCATTTTTCACCTTGCATTCCTTTGTATGTTTTATTTTCTTTTATGACTTTTTGTGAAAACCCCTTTTCACCTAAGCCTTCCTATGAACCTAACCAAAAACCTAAGCCAATAGAGGTAGGGGTGGCTTGTGTTGATTAGACGTTGTCACCATTGACATTAACCAAGTATATCCCTATCCTCTATTCTAACTGAAATTTTTTGACTAGCCACCTTGCACAACCCCAACAATTAGGAAAAATATCTCAAACCTTTAGCAATCCTAAAACTGTAGTTTTTCATCCAAAATCTAACATTTGTTTTCTTTTTGTTTTCAATCTCCTTAGATACAGTTTCTATATACCCAATTTCTCTCTTCAAAATTCTAATTTTTAGCCAAAAATATAGGATACCCTTGAACCTATCCCTAAAACCTGTTAGCTTGGTTGTTTGGCTCTTTTCGATGAACGATTTTCTTGTTGGCACTGCTTGCTTCTTATGAAGTTTGGCCTCAAGCTTTGTCTTTCTTAGCAATTACTTTTTGAATCTAGCGATTGCGGAACAACATCGAAAGTCTTTTTAATCCTTGCTAACCCTTATTTTTGCTAACTCTTTGCATTTGCATTTTGCATCCACTTCATTATCTACATCCTCATTATGTTAGCTTGGTTCTTTTTCCTAGAGCTTTATGGTGAATGCTTTCATATCTATGGTAACGCTTGGTACGGCATTCTCCCTTTACGATCTTGTGTAGACATGGTGTTTAGACACGATTGAAGACCATCATCATTCGGTTCAATAAATTTTGGAAGCTAATCATTTTGTTGATGCTTTGGTTGGTTTATAAACATTGCAATGCGCTTTATTTTTCTTGCGCTATAAAGAATCATTGATCTTGAGATAGACATGGTGTTTTGACCTTGATTAATAATACTTTTTGGCTATGGGGAAATACAATAACCTTGTTGTAAGCATGGTGTTTAGAACTTGGTGTAAACTGTTCGACGAATATTTTTGCTAAAAAATATATATTATGACCAAGGAGCTGAACAATTTATATTGTTAGCACATTCTATTTTGGAAATTATGGGCATGTACTTATGAAATCTGTCATGGTCAATCCTCTGACGGGTGAGCCCTACTTTTCTATTACTTTAGAGGATTTGGGTTAAATTATCACTCGAGCCCATTTGGTGAAGAGCTTGTTTTAAATCATTGATTAAACACGCGTGCGCACGCGTTGCTTGGCCGAGGGTCAAAGGACCTGACCTCCCTGCCTATATAAACCCCCGAGACTCCTTGGGCCAGGGGGGGCTCTCATACGCTAGGACGCCCGTACGCATACGCCGCCGAAGCTCTGCGCCACGCCGAGCTGCACGCACACGCATACGCCGCACGTCGCCGGAGCCCTGCTGCATGCCGAGCCGCACGTACGACGCGTGCGCCTTGCACGCTCGGAAGGCCGACGCTCTCGCCGCCGGCACCGAAGTCTCCGTTGCCGTCGCTGCTCGACGATACAACACTAGAAGAGAATGAGGCATCCGCGGACGACATAAACAACGGCCATTTTTGGCCCCGGTGCTAATGGAGTATTAGCACCGGGTCCAACGGCTAGCAGCCGCGCGCAGGCGCGCGCGGCGCGCGTTGGTGGGGGGGGACCTTTAGCACCGGTTGCATCCAGCAACCGGTGCTAAATCCACCCCTTTAGCACCGGTTGCTGCCTGCAACCGGTGCTAATTCTGGAGCAACATTTAGCACCGGTTCTAGCTATGAACCGGTGCTAAATCCCCGATGTTAGCACCGGTTGCAGCCAGCAACCGTTGCTGATTATCTACCTATATATTCCCTCCTTCCTCCCCACGCCCGAGCCAGCATGAACACTCCGAGCTGTGTTCATGGTGTGCTCGGGTTGAGGGGAGATTTTGCCAATTTTTTTCAAAAATTGTGAAGCTTTCCTTCTTTTGAAGCATTCTACGAGGTACACAATTTCATCCTCTCATGTTCTTGTTTAGTTTCTATTGTTATTATACTTTATAAATATGAAATTTGTAAAGGAAAAAAGAGAAGAGAGAGAAAGGGTTATATATGTGTGTTCATAGTGTTTTAAATTTAATGTTAGGTATGTATTGGAGAAATTTTGTTAGAAATCTTTTTTGAGTATGCTTTTTAGTATTTTATTTATAAATGAAATATAATGATTTTTAAAAATGTGTTATGTAATTTTTTATATTAATTGGAGATATGTGAAATTGGTTAGTTTATTTTGACAGAAGTTCGTATGTTGTAATGAGTATTTTTTCAATAACATTTATTGTTTTTTGAGAAATAAAAGCCTTGTGGATATATCGATATGGCTACTGCTGGAGGAAGTGGGACCGGTGATAGTGATCGTGGTTCGTCTCGCGGGAAGGGCAAAACTACAGTACCACCTCATGATAAGTCGAAAAAACCAGGACCTTGGGTGAAAGCACAACTTAAATTTTTGATTAAAACACATGAAGAATGTGTTGCAAGGGGTGAGGAACCTGGTTTTGATCTTCAAGATCTGTTGCGGCGCTACGGTCCAGCTCCACCATCTTCTGCACCAGGAAAAAATATATCAGAGCATCCTACTTTCCCACCGAAGGATGGTTAAAGATATAGGTCATGTTGCATGTTGGATGTGGAGAAATTTATGTACGACATCTTGAATAAGTTATGAACATTGGTCGTGTTTCATTATGACTTTGAGAAATACAATTTTATTTTCAATTAGATCACTTTGTAATGTATGAATAAGTTATGAACATTGGTCGTGTTTCATTATGACTTTGAGAAATACAATTTTATTTTCAATTAGATCACTTTGTAATGTATGAATAAATTATGAACCTTGGTCACTTTGAAATGTGTATGAATTAATTAGATCACTTTGCTAAATGTAGATGAATAGGCAATGGATGCACTTGGCGGACCGACGCAGTCAGGAGTGGGTTGATGGCATGCATGCTTTTCTCGATGTGGCGGAGGACAACAAGTCGCCGTCAGGTGACATGTTTTGTCCGTGTGGGCAATGTAAAAATCAGAAATCGTACAAATCAAGAGGGGTTCTTCACTTCCATCTGATGACCCATGGTTTCATGCAAAACTATGCGGTTTGGTCCAAACACGGTGAAAGAGGAGTCATAATGGATGACAATGAAGAAGAGGAGGATGATAACGACATTCAATATGGTGCCTTTGCGGATGTTGCAATGGATTATGCAGATCAGGATGGTGCTGACCAGGAAGATGTTGCTCCACAGAATGACCCTAATGATGCACTTGGTCAAATGTTACGTGATGCCGAGCAAGGCTGCGACAATGACAAGGAAAGGAAAAAGATAGATCGTATGTTACAGGACCACAGAACTGATTTGTACCCAAATTGCAAAGAGGGGCTGAAAAGGTTGGGTATCACGCTTGATTTTTTGCAGTGGAAGGCATGTAATGGTGTTACTGACAAGGGTTTTGAGGAATTATTGAAACTCGTGAAGAAGATTCTTCCCGAGGGTGACGAATTGCCATCAACAACGTGGGAAGCAAAACGTGTTGTTTGCCCTCTTGGTTTAGAGGTGCAGAAGATACATGCGTGTCCTAATGACTGTATCCTATATCGTGGTGCTGAATACGAAAATTTGGATTGTTGTCCGGTTTGCAAATGCACACGCTACAAGATCAGGCGAGATGACCCTGGTGAGGTTGATGGGGAGACTATTAAGAACAAGATTCCTGCGAAGCTGGTGTGGTATTTTCCTTTAATACCACGTCTGAAGCGTTTGTTCAGGAACAAAGAGCATGCCAAGTTGATGCGATGGCACAAGGAAGAACGTAAAAACGATGGTATGTTGAGGCACCCCGCCGATGGATCCCAGTGGAGAAACATTGACCGAGCATGCCCAACGTTCGATGCTGATGCAAGAAATTTAAGGCTTGGTTTAAGTACTGATGGCATGAATCCATTTGGTGAAATGAGCAGTAGTCATAGCACTTGGCCTGTGACTGTATGTATCTATAACTTACCTCCTTGGCTATGCATGAAGCGGAAGTTCATTATGATGCCGGTGCTTATCCAAGGTCCAAAGCAACCTGGCAACGACATCGATGTTTATCTAAGACCATTGCTTGACGAACTTAAACAACTGTGGAAGGAAGAAGGTGTTACTATGTGGGATGAGTACAAACAGGAAAGTTTTAACCTTAGGGCACTACTTTTCATCAACATCAATGATTGGCCTGCACTAAGTAACCTGTCCGGACAAACAAACAAAGGATATAAAGCATGCACACATTGCTTAGATGATACTGAAAGCATCTATTTGAAGCATTGTAGAAAGGTTGTTTACATGGGTCATCGTCGATTTCTTCCTTCGAAGCACGAACTACGAAAGAAATGTCCACACTTTGGCGGGGATGCGGAGCACCGTACAAAGCCGATACACCGCAATGGACAAGATGTATTTGATATGGTGAAAAATGTAGAAGTAATATTTGGAAAGGGAGATGGAAGCCAACCTGTCAAGGCAGGTGAGGATGGGCGTGCCGCGATGTGGAAGAAAAAGTCTCTCTTTTGGGAGCTTCCTTATTGGAAATTGTTAGAGGTCCGCAACGCAATTGATGTGATGCATCTGACGAAGAATCTTTGTGTGAACTTGATCAGCTTCCTTGGTACTTATGGGAAGCCAAGAGATACACTGGAAGCACGACAGGAACTTAAACGTTTGAATCTACGGAATGATCTACATCCAGAAAACAGAGACAAAGGACGCAAGTACCTGCGTCCCGCTAGCTTCACTCTCAGCAAAGAGGAGAAGGCAAGTATGTTTGAATGCTTGAACAGTATCAAGGTCCCGTCAGGCTATTCCTCCAATATTAAAGGAATAATTAACATGAAAGATAAAAAGTTCTTAAACCTCAAGTCTCACGACTGTCATGTGTTGATGACCCAACTGCTTCCCGTCATACTGAGGGGTGTGCTACCAGTTAATGTGCGGAAAGCGATTGTGAAGCTATGTGCATTCCTTAATGCGATTTCTCAGAAGGTGATCAATCCTGAAGATTTGGATAGGCTACAGAACGACGTGGTCCAATGTCTTGTCAGCTTTGAGATGATATTTCCACCATCATTCTTCAATATTATGACACATCTATTGGTTCACGTCGTCAAAGAGATTCGTATACTGGGCCCGGTATTTCTTCATAACATGTTCCCTTTTGAGAGATACTTTGCTGTTCTGAAGAAGTATGTACGTAGTCGTGCTCGTCCAGAAGGATGCATTGCTAAGGGATACGAAACAGAGGAGGTGATTGAATTCTGTGTTGACTTTATCGAAGACCTCAAGCCGATTGGGTTGCCTGAATCACATCATGAGGGGAGACTTGGTGGAAAGGGCACACTAGGAAGAAAGACGATGGTAATCAGAGACATGCTGACATTTCGTAAAGCACATCTCACAATTCTGCAGCAGTCAGCCTTAGTTGCTCCATACATCGAGAAGCACATGAAGATTCTGTATGAAGAAAATCCAGGAAAGACTGCGACATTTATTCAACGTCAACACAATAGTAGTTTCGCAGATTGGTTGCGAGAACATCTGATGGCTGTTGTGGGTATTGATGCGCAACTAGCCTTTCTAGCTAGGGGTCCATCGACCACGATCTTAAAATTTCAAGGCTACGACATAAATGGGTATACATTTTATACAAGAGCCCAAGACAAGAAGAGCACCAACCAAAATAGTGGTGTCCGGATCGATGCGACCGACAGCAATGGCAATAAGAACTCATACTATGGTGTCATAGAGGAGATATGGGAACTGGAATATGGTCCTTTAAAGATCCCACTGTTTAAGTGTCAATGGGTGAAACTGACTGCAGGAGGAGTTACAACTGATGAGTATGGGATGACTATAGTGGACCTAAACAAGATTGGGTTTCTAGACGAACCGTTCGTCCTAGCCAAAGATGTGACACAAGTTTTTTATATAAAAGACATGGCTAGCAAGCCAAAGAAAGGGACGAGCAAGCAATCGGACCCATCAAAAGACGAGCCAAAGCGTCATATAGTTCTTCCTGGAAAAAGAAAAATCGTAGGAGTTGAGGATAAGACAGATGAAGATTATGATATGCTCGACGGTCGACCTCCATTCTCGGTGGCTGCTGACCCAACCGTCCTGTTAGCAGCAGAGGAGACACCCTATCTACGTCGCGATCACAATCAAGGGACATTTGTTAGGAGAAAGTTTGTTAGCGTTCAAGTAAACAATGATGCTGTATAAGTTAATTGCACTATGATGAAAACTGTAATATTTTAACTTTTTTTTCTCTTTCATTTCATATATAACAAATATATTAATTTTTTATATATTAATTGCACTATGACGTGGCTAATAATATTTTAGTTATAATCTAAATAAATAAGACTAACTACAATCTAAATAAATAAGACCAAGTATAACCTAAATATATAAGACTAAGTATAAATTAAATAAATAAGACTAAACATTTAGATGTAATATTATTTTAACTTTTTTTCTCTTTCATTTCATATATAACAAATATATTAATTTTTTATATATTAATTGCACTATGACGTGGCTAATAATGTTTTAGTTATAATCTAAATAAATAAGACTAACTACAATCTAAATAAATAAGACCAAGTATAACCTAAATATATAAGACTAAGTTTAAATTAAATAAATAAGACTAAACATTTAGATGTAATATTATTTTAACTTTTTTTCTCTTTCATTTCATATATAACAAATATATTAAATAACACTAACTACAACCTAAATAAATAAGACCAAGTATAAATTAAATAAATAAGAATAAACATTTACATGTAATATTATTTAGCACCGGGTATTTGCAAAACCCGGTGCTAAATATAAAATTGCGCCAAAAAACTGGCGCCAAACGGAACTGGGGCACCTTTAGCACCGGGCGGATCTAAGACCCGGTGCTAAAGGTCCCCAATTTCGTTTGGCGCCCCGGCGGCTGACCTTTAGCACCGGGCCTTGGCTGCGCCCGGTGCTAATCTTAAACCTTTAGCACCGGGTCTTGGCTGCGCCCGGTGCTAAAGGACCTTTAGCACCGGGCGCAGCCAAGACCCGGTGCTAAAGGTCCGCCCTATATATAGAACACTTAGAAATTTTCGCGTCTTCGTCTTCTCCACTCCCCAGTTCGTCTCCCCGCCGCCGTCGTCCCCAACCGCCACCGCGCCGCCGCCGTCGTCTCCAAGCGCCGCCGCGCCGTCGTCCCCAAGCGCCACCGCGCCGCCGCCGCGCCGCCGTCGTCCCCCATCGTCGCCGCGTCTCCCCAACCGCCGCGCGCCGTCGTCGCGCCCATCGCCGCCGCCTCTCCCCAACCGCCGCCGCCGTCTCCACCCCCGGCGCCGCCCCTCCACCGTTGCCGCCGCCGTCTCCAACCCCGGCGCCGCCCCTCCACCGACGCCCGCGGTCCTCGACCCCGACGACACGCGCGCCCCCGCTCGCGCGCCGCCGCCGGACGCGCCGCCGCCCCCGACGCGCCGCCGGGCCGCCGCCCGCGCGCCGTTTGGCCGCCCCGGACGCGCCTCCATCAGCAGCCGCCGCCGCCGTCCCGCGGCCTCCCGTCGCCCCGCCGTCGCTGGCCGCGCCGCCCCGGCCCGCCCCGCGCCGTACGTCGTCGCTGGCCGCCCACCGTCGCTGGCCGCCCCGCCCCGCCGTCTTGCCGCTCGGACGCCCCCACCGTCGCGCCGCCAGCGCGCCGTTGCCGCCTAGCTCGACGCCCGTCGCCCTCCACGCGCGTACCGGCCGACGAACGCGAGCTCGTCTCAAGCGATCCGCGAGCTCGATCGGCTAAAGCGATCCGCGTCCGAGAGCGGCTGTTCGTCTGAAGCCGGCCGAGTGCGACCCTACGACTGCCGAGAACCGCCGCCGACCGCCGCGCGAACACGAGCTCGTTTGAAGCCGGCCACACGTAAGCCCTTTCCGACGTGCATGGAGAACCCGACAGCTGCATGTGTATTAATTTTATAGTTAGTGTAAATGATTAGGGTTAACGTTAAATTTAGTAGAATTTATTTATTTGACTTAGAATTATTTCTTTAACGTACAGTGATTATTTATTTGGCGTAGAATATTTATTTAACGTACACTAATTATTTGACATAGAATACTTATTTAACATACAATAATTATTTATTTTACGTAGAATATTTATTTAACATACAATAATTATTTATTTGACGTAGAATATTTATTTAACATACAATAATTATTTATTTGACGTAGAATATTTCTTTTGCGTACAATACTTATTTATTTGACGTAAATATTTATTTAACATACCATAATTATTTATTTGATGTAGAATATTTCTTTTGCGTACAATACTTATTTATTTGACGTAAATATTTATTTAACATACAATAATTATTTATTTGACGTAGAATATTTCTTTTGCATACAATACTTATTTATTTGACGTAAATATTTATTTAACATACAATAATTATTTATTTGACGTAGAAAATTTATTTAACATACAATAATTATTTATTTGACGTAGAATATTTCTTTTGCGTACAATACTTATTTATTTGACGTAAATATTTATTTAACATACAATAATTATTTATTTGACGTAGAATATTTATTTAACATACAATAATTATTTATTTGACGTAAATATATTTCTATAGCGTACAATACTTATAAGTATTTATTTGACTAGAATATTTTCTTTAACGTTCAATAATTATTTATTTACCGTAGAATATTTATTTTTGAAGATGACGATCCACGAGGAGGATAATGATGAATTCTTAGCAGCTCAGTTTCATTTGGGTGGAAACACTGATCGGCCACCGAGCATGGAAGAAATAATGCAAGGTATTTCTGGTGGCGATAATTTGGACCAGGTGCAACCTAATGTGGGTCAACGTAATAGCGATGAGCCCACGTCTAGTCAGGTGCTAATATTTCTCATAAACATTATATACATTATCTTAACCTAATGTTGTGACTAATTTATACGTCTAATTATTCTAGCCATCTACGGCGACAACTGCCGCTACGAAACGCCCTGGAAAAAGAAGTACAACTAAGAGGCTGAAGGAGGTCAAATTGCACATCACCAAAGTGGAGGATGATGGCGAGCCAACTGAGCCCAAAGAAATTGCCAGAAAATATGTCTCTCAATGTGGGGTTATTGTTCGTGAACGCGTTCCCATTAGCATCAGGAAATGGAGATCTACGGACCCCAATGAACCGTATGTTCTGGCTAATACGGAGAAAGAAATGATATGGACTGATGTGAAAGAAATATTCGGATTTCCTTCAGATCTTGAAGAGAAATTGAAGGATTGGACGCTGAAAAAGATGGCAACTCAATTTCAAAACTATAAGACAAAATTGTGGAAGAAATATCTCAAAACAGAAGAAATTCCGGATTTTGACAATCACCCTACCATAAGACCTCATCATTGGGACGCGTTCGTGGAGTACAAACAGTCCACAGAAGGATCTGAGATATCCGCAAGGAACATCGGCAATGCGGAAAAAAAGAAGTACACCCATCGAATGGGTTCAGGCGGTTATAAAGGCAGCGTCGACAAATGGGACAAGATGGAAGAAGATCTCTATGCTAAAGGCATTCGTCCAGCGACACATGACTGGCCCTTACGATCCAAGCATTGGTATTATGGTCATGGAGGCACTCTCAGTCCAATAGACGGATCTTTGATTTTTGGCGAGGACTTGCGAGACCTAGCTCACCGCCTCCTTGAAATCATAAGGAAAGCTGAGGCCGGAGAATTCATCCCTGACAGAGAAAGAGATGAGCTAACCTATGCCTTAGGAAACAAGGAGCATCCTGGAAGAACGCGCGGAGTAGGAACTTCTGTTTCTTGGAAGTATGCTTTCAAGGAGGACAGCTCCTCCTACAGGAGCCGTAAGCGGAAGAAGACCGAAACAGAGAACAGGATGAGGGAGCTAGAGGAAATCGTAGCCGCCCAGGGCGCACGGATACAGGATATGGAGGGAGAGATGGAACAGCGAATGAAGCTAGCACTTATTCAGATGACACAATCTAGAGGAACAGAAGATCCTGCTGCTTTGGCTACCCCTCCACAACAACGTAGCAGTCACGCTTCCACAGAGCTTCCGCCAGCTCAATCAGAACCGGCCCGTTACCCTGTGGATGAAATATCTCAGCGCACCGCTTGCGAGCTTCATTCAACATTGAAGAACATATCAGTGGTGGTACGTATAGTAACAATGACTTAAAGTTAGTTTACATATGTTGAACATATTATTGTGTTATTAACTTTTTACCTAATATATTAGGTTGCATACGGCACGGCTAGACCATTGGAAGAAGGACAAACAGTACACTCCAAGGAGATTCCATATGGCTACGCACCAGTCGAGGTGGAACAAAGTTGTCTCAGACTACAACGGCTTGCAGCTTGACATCCCCGGAGGTGATGGGGAAACACTTCTTGGACAGTGTTGTCACGGCATCATTCTATGGAGCAAGCGTGACATCATCATACCTGGTGTGGAAGCAACAACCCCGACCGGTCCGCCAGGTCCACCGTCTCCGCATGACGATGATCCTCCGGCAGATGATCCTCCGGCAGATGATCCTCCGGCTGATGATCCTCCGGCAGAAGAAGATTGGTCTCCACCGGCGAGGCCAAAAAGGAATCCGCCCAGAAAGAAAACTGCGCCAACAAGTCCTCCACCACCAAAGCGGCCAACTAAGCAAAAGAAAGTGCCGGCAAAGAAGAAATTAGCTTACGAGCTGACGGAAGAGGAACTTGACGAGGTAGTCGCCGCAGAAGTACACGCGCATTTTCACAAGAAGAAAGAGCCTGAGAAAGAGTTCGTGGTTGACCCGGTCAAGGCGGCGAGGTTCTTACAAAATTTGACCAGGGCAGAACAGAAAAAAGCCGAAATATCTGACTACGACCGCTCATTAATAAAATCTTTTCAGAAAAGGAAGAGAGCTGAGCAGGCTGAGCGGTTGGCATCGCCTAAGTCAAAAGTGAAGCCGGCATCGCCTAAGTCTAAAGTGAAGCCGGCATCGCCTAAGTCTAAAGTGAAGCCCGTAACGCATAAGTCGAAACGTTCTACTATTCCTCAGCTCGGCGAACAACCTCAGCAAGGATTGACTCAGTTGCCAGATGCGCACGAACTGATGATCCAACGTCAAATGGAAGAGACAGGTCTCAGTAGAGCGGTCCTCACTGGCCAAGAATCCCCGCCCAAAGCTAAAGTGACTAAGTGGCATTTTGAGCTTGGCAAGTCGTTCGTCCCGCCAGAAGATGTGAAAAAGCTACAAACAAAGATGTATTTATTGCATGGATGGTACATGGTTCAAGCGTCGAAAGGACGAGACATGTTCGGGTGTCGCGTGAAGGATGAGGATTTTTTCAATGGAGAAGATACGATTTGGTTGGAGTTCAAAGATATCTACGAAATCTACCAACGAGACGCCCTGGACATGTCTTTGATTCAAACCTGGGTTCTGTAAGTGATTTCTTATAACAATTTCTTTATTGTCATTTAAAAAACTCTATGAGTGACGGCGCTACTTTATTGCTTATTATGTAGAATGGAGATTCAAAGATGTCGGAGGGAGCGTATTTTTGACGTTGGTTTCATGGACCCATCAAAGGTAAACCAAGAAATGATTTATAAAGATCCAGAGGCGACATATCAGAACTTATTCAAGTATGTGGATAAGCAAAATTTTATGGACTCCATACTATTGCCATACCACTTCGGGTGAGTGCTAACACTTATATTATCTCATTTTATTTACTTAATTTCTTAATTTCTTTAAATTATCTCATTATGCTAAAACACTTATACATATGTATGTAGTTACCACTGGGTGCTCATAGTACTGAATCCTGATAGAGGTGTGGTTAACGTCTTCGATTCGTTGAGGAAACCACAGGAACAGTATCAGGAAATCATTGACATGTTTACAAGGTCGTATATATAAGTAAATTTCAACAATTCAAATTTTTCTATATACTTACATTATTGACTTATTTTATTTGAACTCAAATTTGAGACTAACAACATGATTATGTAATTGTAGGATGTGGAACGAGATTCGTGAAAAGCACCCCGGTATTGGATATGAAAAGCTCGTATGGAATACTGAATTCCCGGTACGCATGCAATTTGTACATATACGTCTTTGCTAATCAACTTAAAAAATTATCTTTAACTTTGTTTTCGCCAACAGTGTCATCAACAGGGGCCAGGCAATAATTTATGCGGATACTACGTTTGCGAGTACATGCATAGCTGGATTAAAAAAATATATACTAACCATGATATTATGGTACGCAATATCTATTTACAAGTTTCTAATTCAACTTCACCATTATTATACTTTAATTTTAATTGTTTGCAATTCGTAGATGATGTCCATCTCTAGTAAAAGCCTAGAGCAGCATAAGATCGACGCAGTTGCAGAACAACTCGTTGGATTTATTTGGGACGAGATTATCAATGTGAATGGAGAATTTCATTATGATGATGCATGGGACAATACGGACACCTCAAGTCTTCGTTCCTCCGTCGCTGGTCCTAGATCCTCTGCTCGTCCTAGTTCATCATCAGCTCGTTGAAGTGCAGGATTGTAATTTATGGATACTTAGAAAACTTAACTCTTTTAGCACTATGAGATGATGTAACTCTTTTGGCACTAAGATATGTAATATATGTCTTTTTTATGTTTATACGAGCCTTATACAAATACTAGTGCAGTGTAGTACGACATCCGTATTAGAACAAATACGTAGACGAAATACGTTGGCGAAATACGTATACAAACAAATAAATATGAAGGCTGTAAAAAGGAAAATTATATGGTTCCCCTTTAGCACCGGTTCTAGCCACAAACCAGTGCTAAAGGGGCTCGCGCAGGGGCCATGTGCGCGGCCCCTTTTAGCACCGGTTGGTTTCGGGACCCGGTGCTAAAGGGGGCCTTTAGCACCGGGTAAATGACCCGGTGCTAAAGGTGTACCCCTTTAGCACCGAAAGATCCGCACCGGTTGGGAAACCGCTGCTGAAGGGGGTTTTCCAACCGGTGCGGATGCCTCATTCTCTTCTAAGCGGCTGCGCCGGCGATCCAGAAGCTTGTCCTCCGCCTACGACGACGATGGTCAGCTCGGCCGTCACCATGCCCTATGGTAAGCAGTCGTAAGGTTAAATAAAACTTCTCTCACGGATAGATTGATCCGTTATTCATCGGCGACGTGAATGCTGCGAGCCGTGGCGCACGATCTTGTTCTTGCTGCGTTGAGATGATTTGCATCTAATGAGCATCGTCCAAGCATTTATCAATGCCATGATCCTTGGGTTAAATGCAAAGCTGGAAAAAGCTAACGACTATGTGGCCCTGTATCAATTCCATGAACCTTGGTTGTTTATTGCCGTCAATGACGAGCAAAACTGGAAAAAGCAAACGACCATTTCGTCGTATATCAATGCCATGAACCTTTGCTGTTTATTGCCGTCAATGACGAGCAAAGCTGGAAAAAGCAAACGAGCATGTCGCCGTATATCAATGCCATAAACCTTGGCTGTTTATTGCCGTCAATGACAAGCAAAGTTGGAAAAGCAAACAATCATCAACTTTGCCCTGTGAGCTGCTGGAGCGAGATTGACGAGCATCGTCCATATACAAATGTTGCGAACCGCAGTTCCTTGTTGATAACAAGCGGCGGCGGAAGGCTGTTCCTTGCCCCGTTCACACGGGAGCGAGAGTAAAAAATCATCATCTTGCAAACATCGTCCAAGTGTTATTATCAATACCGCGAGCCGCGGTGCGCACTTTAAACCACTCGTCTAGTACCGACGAGGCTAGACAAATTCTTTTGGCTAAGTGCCGACGAGGCGAGGCCACGATTCCACCAACACGTCCCAAATAATGGGATTGGACTTTATTTTGCCGGGCACTGAGGCGAAGGCAACACACTTAGGTCCATGTTTGCTGAATTTGGGCTATATGACTGGGCACCGACGAGGCGAAAGTCACCCCTTCATCAACATATTTTTTCTGTTTACTACGACATGGCGATGGCGCTATCGTGTATGGGTCTTGGCGAAACAAAGCCACCCGCATTATATGTGATCCACCCACAACAATTTTTACACTCCATGTCCATATGGACGATGATCAAATAAATATTCGATGACTACCATAAAAACGTAGCTTAATCGGAGGTTTTTGTAGACTTGTTCTACTGATGTAATTAACCGGTTGCGCCCATTAGTCCCCGAGAATTGGCGAACTACGCAATCTCTATGAGTTAGACCTCTCCTTAAGCATCGACACAGAAGGCAGATGAAGACAAGCTGTCGAGACATGTATTTTGTAATTTTGTAGAAGATCAAGATTAATGAAATATGTGTTCTCGCAAATGTGTGCATGTGTCCCGTGTGTAACGTTTATTTTTATTTTTGTCCTCATTTTGTTTTCAGGAACATAAACATTGTCTTTGTTTGTATCCCTTCCTATCATTTGCATGCACACTTGCATACACCTACACTCATTAGGCATTTGTTTTTCTTTTACTAGGTTAGCTATGCCACAAGTTAAAAATCTTAGGGATGTTGTTGGTTTGTTGGCAGTCGTTTCTACTCCCGACCGTCACCCCGGGGGGTAGTTTGTGCTTAATTGATTCGCAGGCATGACAAAAGAGGAGAGGAGTAGAGAAGAAATTGAAGGATGAAGGTGACAAGAGTGAAAGAACATAAAGACGATCTCCTGAACGTGTGGCAATAGGACTTGAAGAATAACAAGATGGTGCATCTTTTTCTTCCATGCCTAGCAAAATGCTAAGCATTGGGGAGGAATTGTTGGATGAAAGACAACGCCACATGGAGTACAAGGACCACGATCGCCACAAGATGCTTATTTCTTCTTTCATGCTAAGCACAATGCTTAAGCATGGGGGAGGCTGCGCTACACTCAATTACAAGCATCAAAAGGATGGTAAATTTGTCTTGCACCTTCTCTTTTCCTTCTCTATTTATATGCTTGTGTATATATATATGCCATCGACCATAGGTTAGAAACCTTTGCATTTCTCTTGTGAATAACATGGCTACTAGGAGGACAACCTAGGTTTGTTTTTATTTCGAATAAATATTCATCACCATCATATTGTGCTCACCCTGATGATATCTTATATGCTTTGCTTATGGAAAAGTGATGAAATTTGCGGCTTTGTTTTACCTACGCTATGTTGTATATAATTTGACTAATTGCTCTCTATTAAATGAACTTAAATCAGCATAAATACCGGCTCTTTTATTTGTGGAGGTTAATGACTAAATTCTAGACCCATAAACTTTTTGTTGCTCTTTGATTTAAGTTTACCGATGACCTCATACCTTGTATGTTTTATTTAAAAATTTGATCCTTATGCTATCTACATTCATGAATCTCTTGCAAAGTTCTACCTATCAAAGCCTATATATATGCATGCTCTTTCATGATGAAACCTTTAGATTGCAAACTTATATTTTGATGAGTTGGATTAGGATTGATTTTTTTGGTACGAGGCTAAGAAGCTGGCCATTCCGTTTTGCGTAACTTCTTTTTGCTAGCCTTTTCTATCCATGCATTGCTAGTTTCCACACCGGGAATTTTACAAACCTCGCTGGATATCCACCCTAAACCCAAAATTATCTTTTTGTGATTACCTCCTTGTCTACAACCCATATTTGAGTATGGAAAATTATTCGACAGAGTTTCAGAAAGAACAGAGGTACCACACGAAAAATATAATTTTGAGAGGCATCTACAAGTATTCTGGAGAAAAATCAGAAGAAACAGAGGCAAGAATGGTGTGTGCCGCGCGGCCAGAATACCTCTGGGCCGCGCGGACAACACTGTTCCCTCCTCTGATGGCTTTAAATTTTTTTGTAGATCATTTTCCTGAAGATTCAAGTCATTCTTTGCAAGATAAGAAGAAATTATACTCTACTCAGCGGTCATTTAATTTCCCCACTCCTTTGCTCGAGGACGAGCAATCGTTCAAACATGAGGGAGAATCATCGCATCATCTCTGTCCACCGCTGATTAAGTATCATGTTACAAGAAGGTTCTAAGGAGCATGAAACAAAAATAAAAGAACAAATAAAAAATAAAGAAAAAATAAATAAAAAAAGAAGAAAGAAAGAAAGAAAAAATATATAATAAAAATAGAAATGCTCCTTAGTTCTCTTTGTTTCATTAAATTCTTGGTGCCTAAAAGATATACTCCATACACATTTATTCCAACCATATGCAATCCAATAACGAGAACTTCATTTGTGTCTCGGGATCACCCTTTTGCCACTTGCACATGTCCACCTATCTAAAAGTGTGTGTTCCATCTCTCTCCCTTTTCCAACTTTTAATTTCTCATGACCTTTTTGACGAGTCTCGTATAAATCCAGTAGATTTCTCTCTTAGTTTGACAATATTTCGGATATAATGTTTGGCTAGGATTGTTTTCTACCTACCAAGCTCCACATAAGCTTTCCACTTTCATATATGAGTAGAATAGGTTGAATATAATCTAGTATAGGCTTCAGCGACTTGATGAGATGAGTGTTTCCATGAACTTATGCAAGAGAACCTCACTTATGTCTGACGTGTATGATTTAAAAAAAAACTCTTCACGATGGAATGTGATAAAGGTTCGAAGTTCGCTTAAATTCGAGAGCATTGTATTTATTTTAATTGTGGCTTGTTCTTTATTGATAGTCTATATTCCATAATAAAAGTAGCAGGTCACAACTTGAATTTTAAATGCCAAGTACTTGAGAGACCAATGTGTCTTGTTATGTATGACTAAGTGTAGGGATGACAATGAAGAGCAATGCTGATTTCCTGGTAGGTAAAGATCCTGGACTTACTCGAGGACGAGCAAGGTTTAAGCATGGGGATTGTTGGCGCTCTTAATTGACACACTTTTAGTGCCATCTACGTTATGATTTTGGGCTAATTCATTTACTAACCCGCCACTTGGCACTAAAATAACTCCATTTCCACATGTGCATATATTTTTGGTGGACTTTGGTATAGGCAGGTTATTTTGGAGCGAATATGGGCCGAATTTGAGAACTTGCAACAACATGGCAAGATGAAGGCCAAAAGCCCTAATGAAGCACAAAGAGATAGAAGCTCATTTACGCTCTACTCCAACGAGCCACCTCCAACAAGGTTTAATTGAAGATAAGGCCGGAGTACTTCGAGATCAAGGCAAATCCAGTGCAGACTCAGAGGACACATCAAGACTCATTCATATCTCGGAGCAACCGATGTCCAAAGCCCACAAGAAGCGGAACATGAACTCATGAACATCAGAGAAGCTCGCATGCGAAAGATAGGCCCGAGGTGAGCCAAAAAGGCCTTAGGACGGCCGGCCATAGGGCCCCTAGGCGGCGCCGCCTCGGCCTCCCCATTGAGCTAGGATTTCTGTTGGCATTTCTTAGCATCGCTACTAGAATGATGATTCTAATAACGACACTAGGAAATGGTCCATGGTAATCTATTCAAATGCCAAGGGATCCACAAGTGCACGGATATACCATTATAGCACTTCACCCAAGAGTATTCCCAAGAGTATCGTATTTCCCAAGAGAAGGCTAATGGTGGTTGTGAATATTATTGCATTCATGAATATAGAAATAGCATAGATAGAATCAAATACAGAGGACAGGGGTAAGATAATATAAAGTGGGGTAGTGTGACACACGTGAGATCATCTCAGGATAAACTAGGCTAGGGAGAAGGACTAAGAGTTAGCTTCTAAGTTGTAAAGTACTTCCTATACATTGCACAGATCAACTTAGAGAAGCATTACATATACATGAATGGAGTAAGCCTATGCACCCAGATACACAGGGAGACAACCCCCCTCGTCACTTGAGCATGACGAGGTTGTTACTCATTTACGAACTCCTACAGTGATACCCGAACATGGGGGATTTCAAATGGTCCAACAGGGCTGTCATCTCCTGTGGCCTACCCTGGCCAAATTGTGGGGCACACTCATAATCAATTGTTGATTCTAACCCAAGCACCATATTTGCATTGTTCACAATACATTGACCAATCCGGATAGCAGAGACTATGATCAACGTGACCGTAAGAACGGCCGATGAACCCATACCGTGGCATAGATCATGGAAACCATTCAGCACATGAAACCTTATTCTAATTGAACTAGAGCAAAGTCTAACAAGCATGAGGGCACTCAATTCAATACAATCAATGCAAGGGTATATGATTGAATCAAGAGCATATAAGTCTAGCATATGTTGAAAGCAAGAACTTGAACACAGCTCATTCAAGTCATGACTAAGACAAACATTGCATAATGAAGATATATCATTGAAGTAGATAAAAGTTATCGTAGAACTAAGAGATACAAGAGCCATACCCTAGCTCCAAGATCACCTGGAATCTGAATAGAGCTACTCTAGCCTACTCCACTAAGCCTAGAGACTAAAGGAAGAGAATGATTCCCAAGTTGTGTGTGTCTCATTTGGAGCCCCTCCACTCATATTTATAGGCACCAAAGGGCAGCCCTCCGAGCGAATATTCTAGGTATCCACGGACAACCGACCTTCAGGACAGCATGAGAGAGCACCATATGGAAGGCCAGGATGAGCCGGTCTTATGGCAGGTTCGGCCGATCCTAGGGTTCGGCCGAACCCCAGGTAGGCCCACCTGTGTTGTGCTTCTTCTAAGTGACTGGTGTGTGGGTCCTGATGTCTACTGCCACATGCACACGCTGGATTAAGGCAGTTTGGGTTTGTTGTGGGCCCTTCAATCCATAGGATTCTTGTTGTGGGTCCTGTTGTGGCGGCTTCTGATTCGTCGGAGTCTTGTTACTTGGATCCATGAGTGTGAAGTCCTCTTTATTTCTGCAGCAATTCACCTACAACTAAATATTCTCCAAGGACATGTGGAACTACATTATTCGAAGGGAAATATGCGTGTTAGAAATGTTAATCCTTCACTTTTGTAGAGAAAGTTAGCGGTCATTTTAGTACATAACAGCTGCCAGCAACTCCCACAAGCTAACCTCTTGCTCGTCTCGAGAAAGCACTTGGACTTAGGTTTATGACTGATCAGGAGTTGCTACGATGTTGTATTCTTAACGTATGCCCAGTCTACAACAAAGTACTTTACCAAGAATTGAATAAGTTGGCATTGATCTCACCTTCACTTTATTTCTGTGGGGCATGTAGCTTCACCTGCCTTTAATTTGGCGGTTGCAAGGTGGAACGGTTATATAGAACACCAATCACTCATTCATGGTCAACTATCAATCCGGAGGTTTTGTAAAGTTTTTGAAAAGAAAATAAAGTTCCTCAAATAATTTTCTCAGATCGCTCAAATGTGTATGATTTCTCACAAAGGCATAGGATTGCCTTTCTTTTTCACAACCTACTCCTAATAAGCTTTACGTGGAGCTATAGGTAGGGAAAAATGAAAGCATACCTATCTCTCATATGTTGCTGAGTCAAAGACCGGATCCTCTGGAGAAGTAAGTCATACACCTTGATCAAGAATGTGCAAGTGTGTGGATGGTGGATATGTGGATGGTGTATGGATATGATGGATATTTGTGAACTCCTTTTTGAATGATTCTTCTCTCTCCTTGTTTCTCTCTTTTTGGAGACTTGGGCTATCTCTTTTTCTTTCTTTTTTTTGACATGCCTTTTGAGCATGTGGCTTACCTTCTATGGGTATGCATCTTTTATTTTTTTATTTTTTTATAGCCCAAGCTGTGGGATATGGGTACCCCTGGGCCCCTCACTGACCAGGATGTCAGTCAGCCTAGGCCCACGTCTGACAGAGATGTGGGCCGATCCACAGGAAGCCCCGAACTTGTTGGTCAAGGCTACGAAGACTTAGCCCGTAAGGCGGGCAGCGCGATACTCGGATTCTGCGGGATACGCGCAAACTACTGGCGGATTGCACTCGAATATTTAGGAGAATATCTTGTAACCAACTCGGATTGCTTTCCAAACAAAAGGCCGGTAGGATTAGATCTTAACCGACTTATAACCCTAGGCCGTCAGCCTATATAAGGTGGCCTAGGTCGTCCCCCTGAGGACAATTCAATCCACTCTCACCCATTCAATCCCCTCGCCATTGTAACCTCCCACAGCAATACAAACTACACAGAGCATAGGACGTAGGGTTTATGCCTTCAGGTCTCCTGAACCTGTATATACCCTTGCGTCTCCTGTGTTACCTCGAGCTCCCTAGCTTTGCGATCCCCTTTCCTACAAATCTACTGCTTGGGTACCCTTACAGATTGCCGGTCCCTAGGTCCGACAGTTAGCACGCCAGGTAGGGAAGATCGCGGAGCATCTACAGGTAGCTCGATGGCAGTCTTCGTCAACCTAATCTGCACGTCGTCCGCGGCGGCCGGCGGCTGCGTCAGCACACGCCGGCGACTACCCACCCGTCCCACCCGATGGCGATGGCAGACAACGTCAACATCAGGTCGGCGCAAAGCACGCGTCCGAAGGTCCCGGTGGCCGCTGAAACGTGCCACGTGCGGCAGCGGTGCATGCACATGCAGATCGCAACTCATCATGTATGCATGCGGCTCTAATCACAGTACGCATGATGTATGGATCGAAGCAAAAATCGGCGACAGCAACTGTCGCAGGCACCGCCAACACGCCTGCCGTGTTCAATCCATGCTCATCGGCGTTGTTCCTACGGGCGCCGTATAGTCATCTCTACAGCAAACGGCCGCCGCCCATGACTCCGGTTTCCATCGACGCCGACTTGATCGCATCTGCATACGGCCGACAAAAATCCGTCTACAAGCAACGTCCGTGCAACAAGGAAGCACGATCAGGGAAGATTATTCTATTTGCTCTCTTTTCCAATTTTGATCTTGATTCTTTTCTCTATTCCAGTCGTCCAATACTATTTTTATTATTATTTTCATTGATTGATTCGGGATCTTGATTTACTAATCACGAATCTCTAGTTTCTGATCTGTGTACGCGTGAGTTCTGTCCTCTTAGTCGAGCATCTCCCGGCCGGTGTTGATGGATGCGCACGCTCCATGATCAAGGACCCGGCTACTACATGCGCATGCGCAAGACCAACGCACGACCCCCATGACGGCCGTAACGACTCGGCGTCAACATCATGACTCGGCAGCGACGTCGCACGACCACAACGACTACTCTCACTCGGACACGAATCAAGCTAAGTCATGCTTTTAATTATCAATATGTGATGCTTTCTATCTATGTCCCTGTGACATCCGCTGATCACATTACATGTGCTAGCGCTCTCTTTTTTGCACAGTTCCGACTGCTTTGCAGTCTAGTTTATCTCTTGTACGTTTTCCCTTCATGGTTATTAAAAGTACTCGGGTAGCACCTACATCTAAGCCTCCATGCCGAGCAATGTAGGCTATGGTAAGCCGTCCTCTCCATGAGCAATGGTTAGCAGGGTCAGGTGTTTAAACATAACAGGCTAACTACCCCGGGAAATTGTATAACCTGACAAGGGCGAGACGTACAAGGGTTCGCCTTCACTGCCGAATAAAATTTCGAGTTATTTTATTATTAAATATTTTGCATTGTCTACATAATTTTGGCTATATCCTTTTACAGTTTGATCAAATCTTCGATGACCACTCCGTCTGTCTCACCCAACCAACCTAGCTAGCTCCCAAGCTTGGGGACTGGCCGCCGGCACACTTACCGAGCTGCTGTGTTCAATTTACGGCTACCGTGCAAAGAAAAATCCATCTACATGCTCCATATGTGTTCAGGGAAGATTATTCTATTTATTAATTTTCCTTTTAATATCTGATGTAATCTGCTCTTGCTATTTGGTCGGCAAGATTTATTTTAATAATCTTTCATCCGTGTGTTACATGCACGCACGGATTTGAGTTCCGTCTCCTTGCAGATCGAGGCGCTAGCATGCACAACGATTGCATCCAGCTGCCAAAAATTGCTGGCAGGCCCAAGGAGTTGGCGTGCTGGTTATGCGCATGCGCGGCCGGCGCTGCATGCGTCCGGCAGCCCACCAGCGACAACATCGCCGACTTGCAGCGCGACATTCCGGCAAAGGCCGCAACGATCAGGCAGCACCCACTGTCGCAACTCCAACAGCTGCCCGACATGCAGCACGATCTCCGGCAGGGGCCGCAACGACTCAGCGTCGATCGACTTGACCACTTGGCATCAACGTTGCATGACTCGGCATGAATCAATTCAATATCACAACGACCACTCCTCGTGCCTCATCTAACTCGGCCGGCTCCAAAGCTCGGATGCTAGCGCCTGCCGACCTCGACGACTACTCCGACTCGGGTCTCCCGATTACATTATACAGCTATGTATCTTGACCTCTTACTTTCCAACCTCTTGGTCATTGTGATCCTACCATTCATGATCTCCCCAACGCCCTCGCTAATGCTCGGGGATTGGACCTGTCGCTTTGCTTTGTTTAATTTTTCTCCAACACGGCATGCCGCCTCAGTGCTTGGGAGAGTCCCTGCTGACTCTGGCTTCCGAGCACATGCCCGACCCTATGTCCCTATAAGTAAATCCTGAGTTAACTCGTGCGGTTCAAGTCCTCAATCGTGAAACCTTAATCATGTACTCGCCCCGCGTGCCGCCTACACCTAAGCCTCCATGCAGTGTAGTCTATGGTAAGCCGTCCTCTCCGTGAGCAGCGGTTAGCGGTGCTTAACGACATAAGGCAAGGGCTGCACGGTGTCCTACTTAGCGTTTTACTCGAGGGAAGGGGTTTCATACACATGCATTCACAGACATGTTTCTGATATGGCTTTACGGCAAATTGTTCATCATACGGATTATTTAATATTTTACATTATACTACATAATGTTTGTGATGTCTTTTTACAGCTCATAGCCTTCTGGACGTGTGTACTTCGACTCGGTTGGCTCCTAGGCTCGGGGGCTAGCGCGAGCCGACCTCCCAGTGTACTTTCTTTGACTCAGCCAGCTCCTAGGCTCGGGGACTGGTGCGGGCCGACCACGCGGTGTACCTCCTACGACTCGGCCAGCTCCCAGGCTCAGGGACTGCCGCGGGCCGACCACTCGGCGTACCTTCTGCAACTCGGTCAGCTCCCAGGACCGGGGACTGCCGCGGGCCGACCATTCGGCATGCCTTCGTGGCTCCACCAGCTCAATGCTTTACGACGCGACCACTCGGAAAGCTATATGTCCTCCAGGATATACTATTTAAGCTCGCTGCACTGTACGGCATGTGACTCTTGCGTCCCAACGACCCGCGCTTCGATGCACCCGACCACCTTTACCAGGCCTTGGCAGCCTCTGTCATCGCGCATGCACGCATACAGCATCACGAATTTACTATATATGTCTTGGCCTGCCAGACTTGACGCGGCGATCTTATCCTTTGGTGGCCCTGCGCTCCCGAAGCTTGGATACTCATTTTTTATTTACCATTGGCCGGATTATGCTAATCGCCCCATTGCTCGGGGATTACTCCATATGGAGAGCTCCTTGCGTCGCTCTCCATATGCCCCGACAGGTCGTGTCTCTTCATGAAGTGACTCGGCACCGTTAGGCGTCCAACTCGGCCGCCACTCGGCACCCAGCCACACGGGCATGATCAAGATCATCCCCGAAGTTTCTTTTTTATAGCACCGCACACCCTTGTATTGGTCTGATGATCCAGATGCTTCAACCAGTAACGATGGCCTCGCCTCTTCATCAAGAAGTTCTCCACGCGCCTGCACGTTGCTCAGGGACTTGTGGGATATGGGTACCCCTGGACCCCTCACCGACCAGGATGTCAGTCGGCCTAGGCCCACATCTGACAGAGATGTGGGCCGACCCACAGGAAGCCCCAAACTTGTTGGTCAAGACTATGAAGACTTAGCCCGTAAGGTGCGCAGCGCGATACTCGGATTCTGCAGGATACACGCAAACTACTAGCGGATTGCACTCGGATATTTAGGAGAATATCTTGTAACCAACTCGGATTGCTTTCCAAACAGAAGGCCGGTAGGATTAGATCTCAACCGACTTGTAACCCTAGGCCGTCAGCCTATATAAGGCGGCCTAGGTCGTCCCCCTGAGGACAATTCAATCCACTCTCGCCCATTCATTCCCCTTGCCATTGTAACCTCCCACAGCAATACAAACTACACAGAGCACAGCGAGGTTTACAAAATTCCTGGTGTGGAAACTAGCAATGCATGGATAGAAAAGAGCTAGCAAAAAGAACTTACGCAAAACGGAATGGCCAGCTTCTTAGTCTCGTACCAAAGAAATTAATCCTAATCCAACTCATCAAAATATAAGCTTGCAAACTAAAGGTTTTATCATGAAAGAACATTTATGCGTAGGCTTTGGTAGGTAGAACTTTGCAAGAGACTCACAAATGTAGATAGCATAAGATCGGGTTTTAAATAAAACATACAAGGTATGAGGTCATCGGTAAACTTAAATCAAAGAGCAACATGGAGTTTGTGGGTCTAGAATTTAGTCATTTAACCTCCACAAATTGAAGAACCAGTAATTAAGTCGATTTGAGATCATTTAATAGAGAGCAATTAGTCAAATTATATACAACATAGCGTAGGTAAAACAAAGCGGCAACTTTCATTACTTTTCCATAAGCAAAGCATAAAAGAAATTATCATGGTGAGCACAACGTGATGGTGATGAATATTTATTCAAAATAAAAACACACCTAGGTTGTTCTCCTAGTAGTCATGTTATTAACTAGAGAGGTAAACAAAGGTTTCTAACCTATGGTCAATGGCACATATATATACAAGCATTGAAAAAGAAAAGAGAAGTTGCAAGAAAGATTTAGCGTCCTTTTGATGCCCGTAATTTGAGTGTAGCACAGCCTCCCCCATGCTTAAGCATTGTGTTTAGCATGGTAGAAGAAATAAGCATCTTGTGGCGATCGTGGTCCTTGTTCTCCATGTGGCGTTTGTCTTTCATCCAACAATTCCTCCCCCATGCTTAGCATATTGCTAGGCATGGAAGAAGAAGATGCACCGTCTTGTGATTTTCAAGTCCTATTGCCACATGTTCGGACATTGTCTTTATGTTCTTTCACTCTTTTTGCCTTCATCCTTCAATTTCTTCTCTACTCCTCTTCTCTTGTCATGCCTGCAACAAATTTAAGCACAAACTACCCCCGAGGTGACGGTCGGGAGTAGAAACAATTTCCAACAAACCAACATCTCTAAGATTTTCAACTTGTGGCATAGCTAACCTAGTAAAACAAAAATAAAAGCCTAATGTGTGTACGTGTGTGCAAGTGTGCATGCAAATGATAGGAAGGGATACAAACAAGACATTGTTTACACCAAGTTCTAAACACCATGCTTACAACAAGGTTGCTGAATTTTCCATAGCCAAAAAGTATTATTGACCAAGGTCAAAACACCACGTCTATCTCAAGATCAATAACTCTTTATAGCGCAAGAAACATAAAGCGCAAAGAAAAGCTCATAACCCGACCAAAGCATCAACAAAATGATTAGCTCCCAAATATCAAAGAACCGAATGATGATGTCTGCAATCAGGCCTAAACACCGCGTTTACACAAATTTGCAAGGATAAAATGCCTCATGAAATATTAACGTATAAATAAAAGCATTCATCATTAGGTTTAAGAAAGAACCGAGCTTAATCATAATGAAGATGAGGACAATGGAATGGATGCAATATGCAAATGCAAAGAGTTAGCAAAAACAAGGGTTAGCAAGGATTAAAAGGACTTTCGATGTTGTTCTGCAATATTCGTTGTTCTAGGTAAGCAGAGTGCACGTGCAAACCATAAAGAAACTGAAAAGAATTGCTTGGAATGACAAAGCTTGTAGCTAACAAGCAGTGCCAACAAGAAAATCGTTCATCGAAAAGAGCCAAACAACCAAGCTAACAAGGTTTAGGGATAGGTTCAAGGGTATCCTATATTTTTGGCTGAAAACTAGAATTTTGAAGAGAGAAATCAAGTGTAGAAATTCTAACTAAGGTGGTTTGAAAAAAAGAACAAGTGTTAAGTTTTTTTGGATAAAAAACAAAACCTATGGTTTTAGGATTTGCTAAAGGTAAAAGAGTTTCTCCTAAAGGTCTGGAGGGCTAGTCAAAGTTTTCAGTTAGAATAGAGGATAGGAATAAACTTGGCTAATGTCAACGGTGATAGTGTCTAATCAACACAATTCACTCCTACCTCTATTGGCTTTGGTTCTTGGTTAGGTTCATAGGAAGGCTTATGTGAAAAGGGGTTTTCACAAAAAGGGTTAAAAACAAAACAAAACATGCAATGGAATGCAAGGTGGAAAATGACATGATGGTGGTCTAAAACAAAACAAAAGTTAGCCTAAGTTAACTAGCCACAAGTTTTGAATCAAAGTGATGTACTAAGCCTCCTTATTTTCTCTAAAACAAAAATAAAAGAAAATGAACGGGTTGCCTCCCGAAAAGCGCTTTATTTAAAGTCATAGGGCTCGACTTTCTCACATACCTTCTTGTTGTCGCAATGCCATGGTCCTTCATGCAAGATTTGAAGGTATCCATGCAGCTTTCATTCACTCCCCACGCTGTACATGATCATTCACGCTCGATGGAAGACTTGCCCAATCATCTCTTACATTGTTATCACCTCTTTCTCCATCGCCCTTTTGTTGCTGCCTCATCTTCATAGATTTTCCTCTCTGTCCAGAACAGAAAATGTACCTAACCATTGCTCCATTGCATCGTGTATTAAATTCTCTTTCAAACGAGTCTTCGTTTACCCAAAACGGATTCCGATTGAGCAAGCTATGCCCGTTTTACTCCGGCACTATAATCTGTCCCGAGCTGATTTCAGCACGCGCAGCGCCCGATGTTTCTGCCATATCTTCTTGCACGGGTCTTCAAATTCATCGATCTTGGATGTGTTGGAACGGGAACTTGATGAAGCTTCTGAATATCCAATTTTCTTCTCTTTTACATCTCTAAACATGTGCTCAAAACTGGCAAAAACAACGACTATCATCCGAGGCATGGAGGTGTTCGGTGATCTTTGCTTGTTGTTCTTCGGGTGTGCCCTTCTCGTAGCCATTTGCTTCTCACGTACTTTGGGATTGCAAACCATTCTTCTCTTCCTTCAACATGATCATGACCCCAAAATTTTGATTCATTGATGGTGGTGTAGTTGATTTCATTGTATCTTGAAGTGGAACGGGCGACGTCGATGATCGTGTCCTTCTCTTTCTTCCATGAAAGTTAGAGAAAGTCTTCCTCTAGGTGCCCTTGCTGCACTAATAGAACTCCTACACCTCTGGGTGTTTCTTGCCGACAGAAGAGCAAAATATCGAAGGGGAAGCTAAACTAGGTTTTGTTGTAGACTTTTGTGAATTTATGAGCAAATATTTGTGCATGATTTGTTTTCTTTTGTGCGGAGTGTTTCTAGTGCTAAAAGTGGATGAACTCAAGAACATAAACTTAGGAACTTTATAAACTACGTACATGTGAAAGGAGAACCCGAGATGAGCTTTAAGAAGGCTAGGTCGGCCAATCTAGGGGGCACAGGGCTGGCCGACACACTACCTTGTCGTGGTCTCCTTCTTGTCCCTTTTCTCCCATATGTTGCTAGCTCCATTATGGGTCCATGTCCTTGTGCTTCAGATGTACGCACTGCCCCTTGCTTGTGAACCACTCCATCATCAACTTGCACATTATTTTCTCCCTTGCGTCTTAGCTTTGTCTTCCCTCGATTATGCATTAGGTGCATGGTTGCTTCCTCGTTTGTTCTTGCGTGTAGCGGTAGGTAGGAGTAGCAAAAATCTTCTCGTGTGACATCCTTTGTACTGCATGGTTAATGAAATTCGGGGTTTCACCCGACATGTGCTCTTTTTAAGGTCATGAGCTTAGCCTTGGAGCTCTTCATCTTCATCCTCTAATGGAGTCGTATGCCTTTGCGCAAGATGTTGTGTTGATGTCCTCTTTGTAATTCATCGTGGCTTACATCTAACGTCTCCATGAATGTTCTCCACTTGTATCTTCATATGCCAATGCTCTGAGAAGTCTTTGTTAATGTCCTTAGCTTCTGAATTTGATCATGTACGCTCCATGAAAGCATTGCCCAAGCTTCTCTTCATGGTCGTCATCTCCATCTCCTCTATTTTGTTGTCATCGTCTTGCTGCTTCCTCTTCTTCATGGATTTGCTCCTGTATCCAGAACAGAACATATACCAAAATACATTTTTATTGAAAAATTTATGAAACTACCTTTCAAACGAGTGCTTGATCATCTTAAACGGAGTCCGGATGAGTGAGATATGTCCATTTTATTTCAGCGCTACGTGCTGTCCAGAAAAATTTCAGAACGCGCGACGTTCGATAATTTGACCATAGCCTATCATAGGGACCTCCGATTGCCATGCCGCTTGATTCATTGGAACATGGACTTCATGTGTGTTCCGAATATCCAAAAATATTCTGTTGTTCTCTTTAGAGGGCATGCACAATCTTGATGATAACAGTAGCTTTGATCCGGAGACGTTGACATGATTGCTTCCAACCTATTGCTTTGAACAAACGAATCTCCACAAAGCATTAATCTTAAAATTAATTGACACAATGGTGTACCTCTTTTATCTTCATTTGCTTTGAGTGCAGGCTCGATGGTGGATGCTGGGCCACTAACAAAGTTAGCACCTACCACCAAAGAGCAAATCTTTATGTTGTCGTCGTCTCGTCGGAGCGTGATTGGGCTTGCCAAAGCCCGAGTCTAGTGTCTTATTTTTAACTTGCCTTCAAGGACACAAACAAAAAGACAAGGGTATATGCAATAATAAATTTAGGGTTAATCCGAAAAATTAGATAGATCGCCCTAGGGTTCGTGTTGCCGATCCCCGACAACGGCGCCAAAAAAGCTTGTTGGCGCGCCGAACGCACACCAAGATTCACCGCAAGCGCACGGATCATCGTAGCTTTTCCCTTAGAGTATTTATCCAAGGTTATCAATCCACGGATCGGCAAGAAACTTACTAGGGTTTTCCATCTAATCTAATAGATTAATCCTAACATTAAGTGTTGGTTGCATATATGAGGTAAACCTAAAGGATATGAATGATAGAGTAAATGTTTGATCACATCCGATCCATGAACATAGACAAAGGGGATAGCAAAACCAAAGGAATAACTCGAGCCTATCGCCTTCTAGTTGTAGTTCTAGCTAGATTGGCAAGCAAAACAAGGTTCTCATTCAAAGCATCTTTAAACCTTCACCCTCCAGTCCAACTCCCGAGAATGCCACCTTATAGGCCACGCCCTGTCACGACGCTCCCTTCGGCATGGTTAGTTACAAGGGCACGAGCATAAACTCGTGTCATACTACTCGATAGATCCGGTATGCACATCTAGTCACCGCGACTATAAGAACACCCCAAGCAATCTATACCAGTCATAGATTGAAACAAGCACAATCGAGAGAGTATGAAATCATAAAAGGAGGCAAATGGATCGCTATTGAATCGGAACACATCTATTACTTCACCATGAATGATTATTCATCACAAAATTCAACCGTGGCCATACCTACTTGTGACTCCTAGCTCCTGAACTCCACCATGGAACAACCACGCAGGGAAGCCATGGCGGCTAGGGATGTCCTAGGCCATCTCCCAGACAACTTCGAGGACTTGCAGCGGCCGTCGTCTCCCTCCGGTGCTCACTTCTAGGTTTCGCCGAGTTCTGATGGATGGATCATGCCCTCCTCTGGATGACGGGCTGTTTATATAGCAAGGAAACCCTAGCTTGAAGGGGAGGCCGAGGCGGCGCAAAAACGCCTCAGGCGGCGCGACCTAGGCCCTTTTTGGCCGGCCTCGTTCTCATCTTTTAATTTGCGTGTAATCTCCTTTGATGTTTGGTAGTTGATGTTCCAGTCCTTGTGGGCTTTGGACGTCGGTTGCTCCGAGATATAGATGGGTCTTGATGGGTCCTCCGAGTCTGCGCTGGATTTGCTTTAATCTCAATGTACTCCGGCCTTATCTTCAATTAAGCCTTGGTAGAGGTGGCCCGTTGGAGTGGAGCGTAAACGGGCTTTGGTTTCTTTGGGCTTCATTAGGGCTTTCGGCCTTCATCTTTCGCCGTGTTGTTGCTAGTCTCGAATTCGGCCCATATCCGCTCCAAAATAACTAAATAACCTGCGTAAACCAAAATGCTCCAAAAATATGTGCACATGCAGAAATGGGGTTATTTCAATGCCAAGTGGCGAGTTAGTAAATGAATTAGCCCGAAATCATAACCTATATGGCACTAAAAGTGTGTCATTTAAGAGCGCCAACACACTTGAAAAGTCACTAACTCACTGATAACTTATGAGATATTAGAGAAGGTTGATTTGGCATGGAAGATTGGATACACCATGATTCTATAATGGATGGAAAAGAGAGAACCAAGATTAATAGCCACTAGTAACATTAGAGAAATTCACCTTAGATAGAAACTCGAAGATGGGTTAGGATATTGAGAATGAGGGCACTAGAATTATCCAAGAACAAGATAGTGCATCGGTGGATTTTTATAGCATGTCACACCTACGTGCCCGAGCACCAGCGCACACCTAACAGCACAACCATATGACTGCAGTACACATGGGGCCCTAGGTTCCATCACGACACTATGGATCACATGGCACGACGCTACTACATCAAGCCACCAATAACAACCAAATGGCACAAGTTACTGAAGAATGAAACTTCTAAGATTGTTGGACTGCAAGAAATGAGTCTCCTTAGCAAGTGGAATACTTGTTTGTGAAAGAGATAGCAACTTGGTGATAGCATGATAAAGTTAGAGTAGCTCATATGAAGGAACTGAACATCAAGAGTAGAGAATTTCCATAGATTTGGAGATAGCAATGCAACAAACATAAGACATGCATGCTCATGAAATTACAACTGTCACAGATATGGATGCATGCAACATGAGGATGCTTAAATTACCACAATCCTAACTATATGTTGTTCTCACATCCATCATTTGCCTACGTTTAGTTATTTTATTTTCCTAAAACCTTAGGAAGCACAAGGAGAGATTAGCTCTAGAAAATGCAAGCAACTTAGCAACCTAAGTAAGCTATCTAGAGTTCTCTTCATGACCGGCTCTGATACCAATCTGTGAGGAGCCGCCCAAGCGATTTTGGCTAGACCGAGCTATCAACCATTGGTCAAGACCATTAACCATTGACTGACCCGGTTTAGGCAAAGTAACCCCGGTATTCCCTGGTATGCATATTGAGCACCACCAAGGATCCACCTGCATACCATTTTCACATCATGGTGACCATCGCAAGATACATGGAAGAGCCAATTTTAACCCCTTGAGCAACTTCCACCACCCATCCACTTTGCCGGCTTCGACAGGATAGATGTGGTTATCACTCCTAAGAACGCGACCTGTAAAACAACTTAACGACAACACTATTAGTACATTTCGTACTAGCAGGGCTTATCCAATAATAATATATTTGGTTGCTGCAAAAGGCTAGTCAAGTTTTAACATTTCAATGAAAAGCGAGCATTTATCAAGTGAATAAGCAAAATACTACACCTACTTCTAAATCAAATATCAATACAATTGCATAAGTAAAACTGACCATGTATCATGAGCTCAATCTTCCATGAACTCCAATCGGTAGCTCTACATCTAGTGCAAACCTCATTGAGCGTGCTCCTTAACCATGGAGCCCGGCTATTGCAATAGATGAAACCCTAGAGGGGTGTACAACTTTTCCTGCACGAGGCGCAAGCCCAATGCCCATACCCTTGACCTAGGATAAGGGTTGAATCATGCCCTCAACCTTTTGCATACCCACACTCGACTATGAACGAACTGTCGGAATGGTTAGATGCACCGCACGCTGGCCGATCACACTTCAACCAACCCTGCACCGAATCCGGTCAATGAAAAGTGTGACTTATGGTACTTGGCTTGTCATTTCCATAATTTGGTATGTGGTTTGTACGCATAAGTGCTCAAGAGACCGGAGACCGGAGAGACGGGCCTTAACCAATTCAAGCAAGTCTAAACCATACACACTTGCTCAAGTCTTGCATCATCATTCAAAGTTGCTCATATTTTAACATTCTCCTCTAATCTAGTATAATTAAGCAAACATTCTAAATCACACAAGTGATGGTGACCATGTCATAGAGTGAGATACATAGGTGCCTGCCTGAAATCAATGCCCCACAACCGCAGTACTCTGGAATGTCGCTCTCTAGAAAAGATATGAATGCATGAATTATAAAAGATGCTCATGAATGAACATGCTTATGAGATGCATTGATTCATGAGAGGAAAAGGAATAGGCTTGGTTGAAGATCATGAAAGAAGTGGAACAAGATTGGGATCATGAGACACATGCATAACATGGAGAAAAGATGCCAAATTAATTATACACATATTTAATTAATCTGAAAATAAATATAATTATGTTGGGGTTGAACACAATTTTAATTGATTTTTGACATTATGATGAAGCTAACAAAATTTGATTCACATTAATCGGAGTTATATACAATTTTATATGAATTAAACAAGATAAGACATGCATATGCATCAAAACAGTGTTGGCGGCTGTTAAGTACCAAAATGACCGCCAACTTTCTCTACTAAAGTGAAGGATTAGCAATGCTAACACGTATATTTCCCTTTGAATAATGTAGTTCCACATATCCTTGGAGAATATTTGGTTGTAGGTGAATTGCTGCAGAAATAAAGAGGACTTCACACTTATGGATCCAAGTGACAACTTCCCGACGAATCAGAGGACGCCACATGTGCCTCACATGGATTGAAGGGCCCATAAACTACCAAACCGCTTTAATCCAGCGTGTGAACGCGGCAATGTACCTCAAGACCCACATCTCAGCCACCCTCAAGAAGCACACCACGAGAGGGGCCAGGCCAGGGTCGGCCGAACCGACCTTGAGCCGCCTCATCGTAGCCTTCCACGTGGTGCTCTCTCGTGCTGTCCTGAAGGTTGGTTTGCTATGGATACCTCGAAGATTCGCTCGGAGGACTACCCCTTGGTGCCCATATATATAAGTGGAGGGGCTGCAAATGAGACATACACATCTTTGGGCAATCACTCTCTTCCTTTAGGCTCTAGACTTAGTGGAGTAGGCTAGAGTAGCTCTATTCAGGTTCCAGGTGATATTGGAGCTAGGGTATGGCTCTTGTATCTCTTATTTCTAGGATGACTTTGATCTTCTTCAATGATATATTTTCTTTATGCAATGTTTGTCTTAGTCATGACTTGGATGAGCTGTGTTCAAGTTCTTACCTTCAATATATGCTAGGCTTATATGCTCTTGATCCAATCATATACCCTTGCATTGATTGTATTGAATTGAGTGCCTTCATGCTTGTTAGACTTTGCTCTAATTCAATTACAATAAGGTTTCATGTGCTGAATGGTTTCCATGATCTATGCCACGGTATGGGTTCATCGGCCATTCTTACGGTCACGTTGATCAGTCTTTGCTATCTGGGTTGGTCAACATGTTGTGAACATGTCACACCCGATTCTGAAAACAAAACCAGATGTACATTGCATATGTGTGTTGGCGCACCGAACGCGCACCAAGATCCATCACAAGCGCACGGATCATGTGTAGCTCTTCCCTCAGAGTATTCCCCCAAGGTTTATCAATCCGTGGATTGACAGCGAACTACCTATGGTTTTCCATCTAATCTAAATGGATCTATCCTAGTGTGAAGCATAGATTGCATATGAAAGGGTAAACCAATAGATATGAGTGAAGTATATGGTTGATGTCATCCACAAGATTAGGCAAAGGTAAAGCTCAACCAAAGGGTAACTAGGCCTATCGCCTTCTAGTTGTAGTTCTAGCCAACGAGCAAACAAATCATGCATCTCATCCAAAGCATCTTTAAACACTTACCTCCAGTCAACCTCCCGAGAACGCCACCTTACAGGCCACGCCCTGTCACGACGCTCCCTTCGGCATGGTTAGTTACAAGGGCACGCCCACAAGGAACGTGTCTAGAAATCATGAAGGAACCACTTACTAGGTCTAATCACCATGATCACACAAAGCAAGCTAAGTAGTCTAACCTAGCATTAGACTAAGGGATAAGCACATTCATGATAGGTAGAAAGCATAAATGGAGACATTGAGTCGCTAATAGATCGGATGACAAGATTATCATTACTCAGACCAATATGTTCATTACACCATCACCTCCGAGTACATACCATAGACGATGAATGATTGGCTCCTGAACTCCGCCATAGCACAACCACGCAAGGCAGCCATGGCAGCTAGGGATGGCCTAGGCCATCTCCCAGACAACTTCGAGGACTTGCGGTGGTCGTCGTCTCCCTCCGGTGGTCACTTCTAGGTTTCGCCGACTTCTAGTGAATGGATGATGCCCTCGTCTGGAAGACGGGCTGTTTATATTGCGAGGAAACCCTATCTCGAAGGGGAGGCCAAGAGGGCTCAAAAACCCCTCAGGCTGCGCGGCCAAGGGGGCCTTAGGCCGTGCAGCCTAGGCCCTTTTTGGCTCGCCTCGGCCTCATCTTTTGCGTGCAAGCTCCTTTGATGTTTAGTAGTTGATGTTCTAATCCTTGTGGGCTTTGGATGTTGGTTGCTCTGAGGTATGGATGGGTCTTGATGGGTCCTCTGAGTCTGCGCTGGATTTGCTTTGATCTCAATGTACTCTGGCCTTATCTTCAATTAAGCTTTGGTAGAGGTGGCCCGTTGGAGTGGAGCGTAAACAGGCTTTGGTTCCTTTGGGCTTCATTAGGGCTTTCGGCCTTCATCTTGCGCCGTGTTGTTGCTAGTCTCGAATTCAGCCCATATCTGCTCCAAAATAACTAAATAACCTGCGTAAACCAAAATGCTCCAAAAATATGTGCACATACGGAAACGAGGTTATTTCAGTGCCAAGTGGTGGGTTAGTAAATGAATTAGCCCAAAATCATAACCTAGATGGCACTAAAAGTGTGTCAATTAAGAGCGCCAACAATCCTCCATGCTTAAACCTTGCTCGTCCTCGAGTAAGTCCAGGATCTTTGCTTAGCGAGGAAATCAGTGTTGCCCTTCAATGTCATCCCTGCACTTAGTCATACATAACAAGATACATTGCTCTCTCAAGTATTTAGTATTTAAAGTTCAAGTTGTGACCGACTGCTTTTCATTATGGAGGATAGACTATCAATAAAGAACAAGCCACAATTAAAATAAATATAATGCTTTTGAATTTAAGCGAACTTCAAACCTTTACCTTGTTCCATCGTGAAGAGTTTTTCAAAAACATGCACATCAAACATAAGTGAGGTTCTCTTGCAAAAGTTCATGGAAACACTCATCTCATCAAGTCGCTCAAGCCTATACTAGATTATATTCAACCTATTCTACTCATGTATGAAAGTGGAAGGCTTATATGGAGCTTGGTAGGTTAAAACAATCCTAGCAAAACATTATATCTGAAATATTGTCAAACTAAGGGAGAGATCTATTGGATTTACCGAGACTCGTCAAAAAGGCTATGAGAAAATAAATGTTGGAGAGGGATAGAGATGGAACACACACTTTTAGATAGTGGACATGTGCAAATGGCAAAGGGTGACACCGAGGCACAAATGAAGTCCTCTTTATCGGATTGCACATGGTTGGAATAAATGAGTATAGAATAAATCTTTTAGGCACCAAGAATTTAACGAAACAAAAAGAACTAAGGAGCATTATTATTTTTATTTTATTTTTCTTCCTTTCTTTCTTCATTTTTTTCTTTATTTTTCTTTCTTTTGTTTTCCTTCTTTATTTTTCTTTCATGCTCCTTAGAACCTTTTGTAATATGATACTTACTCAGCAGTGGTCAGAGATGATGCGATGACTCTCCCCCCATGCTTGAACGATTGCTCGTCCTCGAGCAAATGAGTGGGAAATTAAATTATCGCTGAGTACAGTATAAATTCTTCTAATCTTGCAGAGAATGACTTGAATCTTCAGGGAGATGATCTACAAAAAATTTCGAAGCCATCAGAGGAGGGAACATGGCTGGCCGCGGCACATGCCATTCTTGCCTCTGTTTCTTCTGATTTTTCTCCAGAATACATGTAGATGCCTTCCAAAACTATGTTCTTCATGTGGTGCCTCCGTTCTTTCTGAATCTCTGTCGAATAATTTTTCCATACTCAAATCTTTGGGTTGTGGTCAAGGAGGTAATCACAAAGAGATAATTTTGGGTTTAGGTGGATATCCAGCGAAGTTTGCAAAATTTCCGATGTTGAAATGAGCAATGCATGGATAGAAAAGGCTAGCAATAAGAAGTTACGCAAAATGGAATGGCCAGTTTCTTAGTCTCGTACCAAAGAAATCAATCCTAACCCAACTCATCAAATATAAGTTTGCACTCTATAGGTTTCATCATGTAAAAGCATGCAAAAATATATAGGCTTTGGTAGGTAGAACTTTGCAAGAGATTCACGAATGAAGACAGCATAAGGATCAAATTTTAAATAAAACATACAAGGTATGAGGTCATTGGTAAACTTAAATCAAAGAGCAACAAAGAGTTTGTGGATCTAGAATTTAGTCATTTAACCTCCACAAATAAAAGAGCCAGTAGTTATTCAATTTATTTTCATTTAAATGAGAGCAATTAGTCAAGTCATATACAATATAGTGTAGGTAAAACAAAGCGGCAACTATCATCACTTTTCCATAAGCAAAGCACATAGAGGATATCATCGTGGTGAGCACAAAGTGATGGTGATGAAAAATAAAAACAAAACTAGGTTGTCGTCCTAGTAGCCATGTTATTAACAAGAGAGAACTGCAAAGGTTTTTCTAGACTAAGGTCGATGGCATGTAAATGTACAAACATTTAGAAGAAAAAGAGAAGGTGCAAGACATATTTACTGTCCTTTTGATGCTTGTAATGGTGTGTAGCGCAGCCTCCCCCATGCTTAAGCATTGTGCTTAGCATGGAAGAAGAAAGAAGCATCTTGTGGCGATCATTGTCCTTGTTCTCCATGTGGCGATGTCTTTCATCCAATGAGTCCTCCCCCATGCTTAGCATTTTGCTAGGCATGGAAAAAGAAGATGCACCGTCTCTTTATTCTTGAAGTCCTCCCGCCATGCATATGGAGATTGTCTTTACGCTTCTTCTCTCATGTCGCTTTCAATCATCCTTTATTTCCTCTCTACTCTTCTCCTTTGTCATGCCTGCAACATATTTAAGCACAAACTACCCCCGAGGTGACGGTCGGGAGTAGAAACGATTGCCAACAAACCAACAACATCTCTAAGATTTTCAACTTGTGGCATAGCTAACCTAGTAAAACAAAAATAAAAGCCTAATGTGTGTGCGTGTGTGCAAGTGTGCATGCAAATGATAGGAAGGGATACAAACAAAGACATTGTTTACACCAAGTTCTAAACAGCATGCTTACAACAAGGTTGCTGAATTTTTTCATAGCCAAAAAGTATTATTAATCAAGATCAAAACACCACGTCTATCTTAAGATCAATAATTCTTAATAGTGTAAGAAAAATAAAGTGCAATGCAAAGCTCATAACCCAACCAAAGCATCAACAAAATGCTTACTCTCAAATATTAAAGAACCAAATGATGATTTCTGCAATCAAGCCTAAACACCACGTTTACACATGTTTGCAAGGATAAAATGCCTCATGAAAGCATTTAACATAAATATATAAGCATTCATCATAAGGTTTTAAAAAAAAAGAACCGAGTGTAATCATAATGAAGATGCGGACAATGGAATGGATGCAAAATGCAAATGCAAAAAGCTAGCAAAAACAAGGGTTAGCAAGGATTAAAAGGACTTTCGATGTAGTTCCACAACTGATAGATAAATCAATTGCTTAGAATGACAAAGTTTGAGCCCAGACCCTCATATGAGGGCAAACATTGTCAACAAGAAAATCGTTCATCGAAAAGAACCAATCAACCAAGCTAACAAGGTCTAGGGGTAGGTTCTTGGCTGTCCTATATTTTGGCTAAAAACAAGAATTTTGAAGAGATAAACCAAGTGTAGAAATTCTAAAGGTGGTTTGAAAACAAAAAGAAAATAAATGTTTGGTTTTTTGGTTGGAAAACAAAACTTATGGCTTTCGGATTGCTAAGGGTGAGAGAGATTTTTCCTATAGGTTTGGAGGGCTAGTCAAAGTTTTTAGTTAGAATAGAGGACAGGAATAGACTTGGCTAACGTCAACGGTGACAACATGTAATCAACACAAGTCACCCCTACCTCTATTGGCTTTGGTTTTTGGTTAGGTTCATAGGAAGGCTTAGGTAGAAAAGGGTTTTCAAAAGAGTCATAAAACAAAACATGCAATGGAATGCAAGGTGAAAAATGATATGATTGTGGTCTAAAACAAAATAAAAGTTAGCCTAAGTTAACTAGCTACATTTTTTGAATCAAAATGATGTACTATGCCTCCTAATTCTCTCTAAAAATAAAATAAAAGAAAAGGAATGGGTTGCCTCCTGCAAAGCGCTTCATTTAAAGTCACAGAGCTCGACTTTCTCACATACCTTCTTGTTGTTGCAATGCCATGGTTCTTCATGCAAGATTTGAATAAGTCCATGCAGCTTTTATTCACTTCTCACGCTGTACATGATCATCACGCTCAATGGAAGATTTGCCCAATTATCCTTCGCATCATTGTCGCTTCCTTCTCCGTTGTCCTTCGTTGCTGCCTTCTTTTCACGAAATTTTCTCCTCTTTCCAGATTAGAGAATGTCCCTAAACTTTGCTCCAGAGCGTCATACATGAAATTCTCTTTCCAACAAGTCTTCGTTCACCCAAAAAGGATTCCGATCGAGGGAGTTACGCCCGTTTTACTCCGGCACTACAATCTGTCCCTAGCTGATTTCAGCACGCGCAGCGCCTGATGTTTTTGCCATATCTCCTTGCACGGGTCTTCAAATTGATCGATCTTGGATGCATTCGAATGGTAATTTGATGGAGCTTATGAATATCCAATTTACTTCTCTTGTACTTCTCTGAACATGTGCTCAAAATTGATGAAAACAGAGACGATCGTCCTGAGGCTTGGAGGTGTTCGGTGATCTTGCTTGCAGTTCTTCGGGCGTGCCTTCCCTTCCTACCATTCGCTTCTCGTGTCCTTTTCTTTGGGATTGCAAGTTTTTCTTCCTCTTCCTTCAACATGATCATGACCCCAAAATTTTGGCTCATTGATGGTGGTGTAGTTGATCGCGTTGTATGTCCAAGTGGAACGGGCGACGTCGACGATCGTGTCCTTCTCCTTCCTCCAAGAAAGTTGGAGAAAGTCTTCCTCTCGTTGCACTTGCTGCTCAAATAGAACTACTACACCTCCGGGGGTTTTCTCGATGGCGGAAGAGCAAAATATCGAAGGGGAAGCTAAACTAGGTTTTGTTGTATACTTTTGTTGAATTTTGGAGCAAATATTTGTGCATGATTTTTCTTTTCTTTTGTGCGGAGTGTGGTGCTAAAAGTAGATGAACTCAAGAATATTAACTAAGAACTTTATGAACTATGTACTTGTGAAAGGAGAGCCCGAGTGGAGCTTCAAGAAGGCTAGGTTGGCCGGTCTAGGGGGCATAGGGCTGGTCGGCACACTGTCTTGCCATGTCTACTCCTTGTCCCCTTTCTCCCTCATGTTTCTAGCTCCATTTAGTCCATGTCCTTGTTCTTCAGGTGTGTGCACCACCCCTTGCTTGCGAATCACTCCATTGTCAACTTGCACATCATTTTCTCCTTCGCGTCATAGCCTTGTCTCCCCTCCGGTAATGCATTATGCGCATGGCTGCTCCCTCTTTTGTTTATTTTTTTGCATGTAGCGATAGGTAGGAGTAGCAAAAATCTCTTCGCGTGGCATCCATTGCAGTTAGCCTTGGAGCTCATCATCTTCATCCTCTCATGGAGTCGTGTGCCTTTGTGCAAGATGTTGTGTTGATGTCCTCTATATAATCCGTCGTGGTTTGCTTCTACCGTCTCCATGAATGTTCCCACTTGTGTCTTCATGTGCCAATGCTTTGAGAAGTCTTTATTCATGTCCTTAGCTTCTGAATTTGATCATGTACACTCCATGAAAGCATTGCCCAAGCTTCTCTTCATGGTTTTCATCTCCATCTCCTCTATCTCGTTGTCATCGTCCTGCTGCTGCCTCTTCTTCATGGATTTTACCCTGCATTCATAACAGAATATATACCAAAATATATTTTTATTGAAAATTTTACGAAATTATCTTTCCAACGAGTGCTTGATCATCTTAAACGGAGTCCGGATGAGTGAGATATGCCCGTTTTATTTTAGCGCTGCGTGCTGTCCAGAAAAATTTCAGGGCGCGCGACGTTCGATGATTTGGCCATAGCCGCTCGTAGGAACCTCTGATTGCCTTGCCGCTTGATCCATTGGAACATGGACTTCATGAGCGTTCCGAATATCTAAAAATATCCTGTTGTTATCTTCAGAGGACGTGCACAATCTTCATGACAACAGCAGCTTCTTGCGAATTGATCCGGAGATGCGATGAACTCGATCTTGTGGTCTTCAGGGCCTCATGTCATGCATCGCTTGGCTTCATCATCACCACCATTGCTGCACCAGTGGGTAGCATGGCGGCCATGGTGTCTCTTCTCTTTAGCCAACCTTACTTGACATGGTTTCTTCCAACCTATCGCTTGAACAAACAAATCTCCACAAAACATTAGTCTTAAAATTTATTGACACAATGGCATACCTTGTTTATCTTCATTTGCTTTGAGTGTGGGCTCAATGGCGGATGCTGGGCCACTAACAAAGTTAGCATCTACCACCAAAGAGCAAATCCATATGTAGTCGGCATCTTTGTCATCTAGTTGGAGCGCGATCGGGCTTGTGGAAGCCCAAGTTTGGTGTCTAGTCTTTTTACCTGCTTTCAAGGACACAAACAAGAAAACAAGAATATATGCAATAATAAAATTAGGGTTAGACCAAAAAATTAGATAAATCACCCTAGGGTTCGTGTTGTCGATCCCCGGCAATGGCGCCAGAAAAGCTTGTTGGCGCGCTGAACGCGCACCAAGATCCACCGCAAGCGCACGGATCGTGTGTAGCTCTTCCCTCAGAGTATTCCCCCAAGATTTATCAATCCGTGGATTGACAGCGAACTACCTAGGGTTTTCCATCTAATCTAAACAGATATATCCTAATGTGAAGCATAGATTGCATATGAAAGGGTAAACCAATAGATATGAGTGAAGTATATGGTTGATCTCATCCACAAGATTAGGCAAAGGTAAAGCTCAACCAAAGGGTAACTAGGCCTATCGCCTTCTAGTTGTAGTTCTAGCCAACGAGCAAACAAATCATGCATCTCATCCAAAGCATCTTTAAACACTTACCACCGGTCAACCTCCCGAGAATGCCACCTTACAGGCCACGCCCTGTCACGACGCTCCCTTCGGCATGGTTAGTTACAAGGGCACGCCCACAAGGAACGTGTCTAGAAATCATGAAGAATCCACTTACTAGGTCTAATCACCATGATCACACAAAGCAAGCAAAGTAGTCTAACCTAGCATTAGACTAAGGGATAAGCACATTCATGATAGGTAGAAAGTATAAAAGGAGACATTGAGTCGCTAATAGATCGGATGACCAGATTATCATTACTCAGACCAATATGTTCATTACACCATCACCTCCGAGTACATACTGTAGACGATGAATGATTGGCTCCTGAACTCCGCCATAGCACAACCACGCAGGGCGGCCATGGTGGCTAGTGATAGCCTAGGCCATCTCCCAGACAACTTCGAGGACTTGCGGCGGCCGTCGTCTCCCTCCGGTGGTCACTTCTAGGTTACGTCGACTTCTGGTGAATGGATGATGCCCTCCTCTGGAAGACGGGCTGTTTATATAGCGAGGAAACCCTAGCTCGAAGCGGAGGCCGAGAGGGATCAAAAACCCCTCAGGCGGCGCGGCCAAGGGGGCCCTAGGCCGCATGGCCTAGGCCCTTTTTGGCCCACCTCGGTCTCATCTTTTACGTGCAAGCTCCTTTGATGTGTAGTAGTTGATGTTCCAATCCTTGTGGGCTTTGGACGTCGGTTGCTCCGAGGTATGGATGGGTCTTGATGGGTCCTCCGAGTCTGCGCTGGATTTGCTTTGATCTCGAGGTACTCCGGCCTTATCTTCGATTAAGCTTTGGTAGAGGTGGCCCGTTGGAGTGGAGCGTAAACGGGATTTGGTTCCTTTGGGCTTCATTAGGGCTTTCGGCGTTCATCTTCCGCCATGTTGTTGCTAGTCTCGAATTCGGCCCATATCCGCTCCAAAATAACCAAATAACCTACATAAATTAAAATGCTCCAAAAATATGTGCACAGTGCGGAAATGGGGTTATTTCAGTGCCAAGTGGCAGGTTAGTAAATGAATTAGCCCAAAATCATAACCTAGATGGCACTAAAAGTGTGTCAATTAAGAGCGCCAACAATGTGCCAGGATCAAGTTTCACATATACAGTAAACAAAAATGAATAATCAGCAACAGTATCGCGAATAAACAGAATTAAATAACTAAAAGGACTATCAGAGTATTACAGCTAATCCTGAAAACGGAGGCTCCAACTCCACAAGCAGTCGACCGGGGATTGCGTACGCCTAGCTTCATCTTCAGAAACTGGACACTTCTTCTTCTGATCCAAATTTTAACAAGGGTGAGTACACTTATGGTTGGTACTCAGCAAGGCCACAAGAATTAACCAGAAAAGATTTAATATTAACTTCAAATAAATTACTCATGTGAGGGTCCAGGCCGCTCTTGACCGTGAGCACGGCTGTTATAACAGTTTTAACCTTGCAAGGGTGTACAGCTTTACCAGCTTTACCCAGAAGAAGTGTCACCCTTATGGCCTGAGGTAACTAGCCTCATTAGACACTTCCTTTGGTGAATAGCCAGGGATCCACTACGAGACCGTTACAAAGATTCCTCAACAAGATTTGACTCGCATGGTTCCGGTGTCTGGCGCTCATAAACCTCCCTAGGGGCACGTACCTTAGCCAAGGCGACTTCCCAAGAGGACCGGGTTATACCGCGACTCAGTCCCCTCTTGCCCTTATCAGGTAAAGTCATCTCAAGTTAAGTTCTCTAATTAATAGGTCAAGGCCAGAGGCCATTAGCACTGCGGTTGTACGGTAAATCCTGGGTGGTCGCTCCATGTTCCGATTAAACACAGTATTCTTGTAAACAAAGCATAGATAGAAGGATGGTTAGGGTCACTTGCCTTTCTCCAAAGAAAAGCTACTCTTACTGCTCTTCTGCTCTTGCTCTCTTGAACTCTTATTCTTCAAGCTTCCGAACAGCAACACTTCTACTCGAAGCAGACATCGGTACAAGCATACTAGCAAATAAATAAAAGCAATTAAGAATAATACACCATTCAAAAGAAAAGCTTTTAAAAGAACGTTCTGAACGATAGGACTTGCTTCTACAGCGACGTGAGTGTAAGAATCGCTGATATTGGATTTAAAACGAGAAAGATATGAGTAGTATAAGGCTGCCAAGACTAGTGCAACGATCAATATATGAAAAGTAGACATTTCGGAAATAGAGAATAAATGGTAACAAGGAATTATTGCACAAGAGCAATGTCAGCTTGATAACCAGGAAATGAAAAATATGTAAATGGTGGGGTTAGGATGTCGATCATCGAGGATTGTATTAGCTGAACAAAGGATCCTAAATACCACAAGGTTTCAGATCATGGTTGAATATATTGGAGAGAGGAGTGTACGGGTAAACGTTGTAATTACCTTGCTAATTATTGGAAGGAACCTAGTTAACGCATAGTCATGATGTCACCATGATGTCATCACTTGGACATGATAGAGGTCTTGCTTGCTTCTTGATCTGTACGTACGTAGCTTTCTTTGCAACAATACCTCCTTGCTCTGAACACTATGTCCGAGATTTTCCTCCTGGACGCCTGATGACGGCATGGATGACGTAGCCCGGCATAGTAACGCAGCAGCAAACCGATGGCCATGGCACCACGCCGGTCACCTCCTCCTGCAGCAGACCCGGTCAAGACGACGAAGACGACGACCGCAGAAACAGCTTCGGAATCACCTCGACGCTCCCTCGGCGTGCGGCAGACATGCACGGTGGATCCACGGCGACAATGTCCCACAGATGGGCCGGCTCCCAAGCACCGCGACGTGATGCTCTGGAGGGCAAAAGCTCTTGCGACCGACTCATGGTGCAGCGGATCGGAGCGCTCGGTCGGTAGTGGCGCAGCGCTAATCTTTGGATGAAGTCGACGGCGGCGGCGCAGGGCATGAACTAGGGCACAAATAATGACGCGAAAACAAAATGGATGAGGGCAGCGGCCACAAATTTATACGTCAGGCGACCTTGCGCGTGCGTGTCTATCGAGATCGACGAGGAGTCCGACCCAGACCAGCCCTTCTTCTATTGGGTCACGGCATAGCATTCTACGCACGTACACGCATGCCACGCTTAGTCCAACCTTTGTTTATTCAGCCAACACGATAACCTTGTCCAACGTACACAGACTCGAGGCTCGTTGAAGCTCCTGATCACGAAGAAAACACAGAAAGGGAGATGGGCCATGGCTTCACGTTGCCCCAAAATAGATGATGATGAGGGAAAACTGTTGGGCAAGATATATGTTGGATAGACCTCAGCGACGAGAAGAATTGGACTTGGACCAGCTTGTAGCTGTTGATTTAATTGCTCCGGACGAAAATAAAATAGAGGGCAAAAATCGAGGAAGATCATTGTATTTAATTGTACTATTTATTCACATCCCAAAATAAGAAAAAGTTGGGATATAACAAAAGGGGAACTTGTGATTTTTCTCACCAACGAGAAAGATGGATGGCAGCGGCCAGAATCGGCCAGTTAATGGTAGAGACAACGATGGTCTCCCTTGTTGCGCGACAGTACTCCTTCGGCGACGGTACGAGGACGGCGAGCAGCTGGGTGGCTTCGGCTAGGGAAACTAGCGGCATGGCTCATCTCCGGCCAGCTTGTGCCACAATCTTCTTGACGACCATGGTGCCCTAGGGATCGATGAGCGACAAGAAGGGACTTTTCCTGTGCGGCTCGGCATGGGAACGCTCGTGAAAAAGAATTCAGAGTTTTCTAATAAATAGTTTTATCTCTAGGAAAAATGAGAATAAATTCTAGAAAAGTCTAGAAAATTCTCGAATGAACCTAAACGTTGGATAAACGCATTTTCAAAACCTTTGCACTCATGAAACACGAAGATGCATCGGCATGAATGCAACACACACAGAACAACTTATTTAATTTTAGAAAACGAACAATTGTTTTTTTTCTACGCTAAATTCTCTGTAAAATAAATAAATGTTGATTTTTTTAAAAAAATATGTGAAAATCGTTGTATTAGTTTTCCTTATATTCACATCCTGAAATTGGGGAATTTCATGGTGTGACAGAACAATGCAAGCATGGTGCTTGGGTTGGAATCAACAATTGATTATTAGTGTGCCCCACGGTTTGGCTAGGGTAGGCCGCAGAAGGTGACAGCCCTGTTCGACCCTTTGAAATCCCCCATGTTCGAGTGTTGCTGTAGGATTTTGTAAATGAGTAACAACCTCATTATGCTCAAGTGACGAGGGGGGTTATCTCCCCGTGTATCTGGGTGCATAGGCTTACTCCATTCATGTATATGTAATGCTTCTCTAAGTTGATCTGTGCAATGTGTAGGAAGTACTTTAGAACCTAGAAGCTAACTCTTAGTCCTTCTCCCTAGCCGAATTTATCCTGAGATGATCCCATGTGTGTCACATTACCCAATTTTATATTATCTTACCACTGTGCTTTGTATTAGATTTTGTCCATGCTATTGCTATATTCATGAATGCAACAATATTACAACCACCATTAGCCTTCTCTTGGAAATACAATACCCTTGGGAATACTCTTGGGTGAAGTGCTACAATGGTATATCCGTGCGCTTGCGGATCGCTTCGCATTTGAATAGATTACCATGGACTATTTCCTAGTGCCGTTATTAGAATCTTTATTCTAGTAGCGACGATAAGAAATGCAAACAAGCATTTCTAGTGTCGTTGCCGGGGAAGACAATTGTTGATGAATAATGTTGCACATGTCTATGTGCATAGATGGTAGATCTTTACTCAGGCAGGCTTATGTTCGTGTGTCTTCTCTATCTTTGATATTGAAGACAGGTAGTGTATGACTGGTTTCGACTTGCCAGAAAATTTCATTGAAGATCCAGAGTCTCTTGTGAAAAGAGCCTGAGCTCGTTGCTCTACTCTCCCGGCAGACGAACCAGCTTCCTTTGTACCATCCATATCAACTGCTATGGCTCAGAAGACGCTCCGTGAGTTCTCCACTCCCTCTACCGCTCAGGTGCCTAGGGGCCCCACTGTGGATACAAGCAACGGAAACTTCGAGATCAAGACGGGTCTCATTACGATGGTACAGGCTATCCCATTCTGTGGCAAGGCCAACGAGGACGCAAGCGCCCATTTGTAGCAGTTTCAAGAGCTATGCAGCACATTCACCATTATAGGAGTGGGAGAAGATGCTATCCATCTTCGGTTGTTCATATTCTCTCTTCTTGGGAGAGCGAAATAATGGTGCTATGCAAACCGTACGAAGGTCAATACCTGGGAGAAATGCTCAGCTGCGTTCCTCGAGAAGTTTTTCCCATTAGGTAAAACCAACGCCCTTCGTAGAAGAATTTCAAGTTTCCAGCAAGCAACATCGGAATCTCTTCCCGAGGCGTGGGAGAGACTCCAGGAATACATCCTGGCCTGTCCTCACCATGGGATGGATGAATGGCTTATTCTTCAAAGTTTCTATAATGGGTTGACTCCGACATCCTGGAGCCACATTGATGCCGCTGCTGGAGGTTCCTTCTTCTCATTGACAATCAAAGCTGCTAATACTCTGATTGAGAAGATGGTGACCAATCAAGGATGGAACGATGATAGGCTCCAATCTAGGTAAAGGTGTACGCATACCGTATAGGAAGCGAACATGCTTACTGCCAAGATGGACCTTCTAATGAAAAGGTTGGACGATCATGTTAACGAGAAAGCTACCATGTCCAATGCTATCTTACTCATGGACTCTCACATGACATGTGAGGTTTGTGGCAATTCTGGGCACTCGGGCAATTATTGCCCTGAGACCCAGGAGGATGTGTTGTACATGAACGACAACAATAATGGATATCGTCCACAAGAAGGTCGAGGGTGGAATTAGCCACGCCCATATCAAGGAGGCAATTATGGTAATTCTTTCAATTCAAGTCAGCCATCCTTTAAGGATCTTGTTCTGGGGCAAGCCAAAATTAATGAGGGATTCAATAAGAAGTTGGCTGCCAACGAGAAGTCCTTAGAAACTCTTCACATCAAGCTTGATAGTCTTTCTTCATCCTTGAAGAGTCAGCTGAGTTTCAACAAAATGCTAGAAACTCAAATAGCTCAGCTGGTCGCTGCTAGTTCCGACCACTAAAAACGGGAAGATCCCGGGGCAACCCGAGGCTTCCCATGAAAATGTGTGTGCAGTGTCCGCACTCTGGGCGAATACATATCCTCCTAAGATTGCAGGCAAGCCCATACATCAGACTGTGGTACGAACCGGTGATTGGACATGGGGGAGACCCAGGCTACCCAGTGATCAAGTGCTAAATTTATGATTGCTACTTTGAGCAGGCTTTATGTGACCTTGGGGCAAGTATCAACATTATGCCCAAGGAAGTATTTGAGAGATTGAATTATCCTGCTCTATCTCCTACCCTGATAAGACTTCAGCTGGCCGATTCAATGATCCGATAACTGGAAGGAATTGTAAAGAATCTCCTAGTGAAAATCAGAAATTGTTACGTCTTTGCGGATTTCGTGGTCCTTGATATGGAAAGTGATAGGGAGATGCCGCTCATTCTCGGTGACCCTTCCTCTATGATGCCAAGGTACGGATCGATGTATGGGCCGGAGAAATCTGATTCCACAACGGGAGGAAGAACATGATGTTCAAGTTCCAGCCTCAAGAGGAGCAATGTTACAGTGATCAATCTGGATGATGAATGGACAGGGGAGTGGGCGGAGTCACAACCCCTACCATCGAGACTACCCGTCACACCAATAAAGAAAAAGAAAAATAAGAAGGCGTGGCGGAAGAAAAAATCAAGCAACCCAATTCATTCTCCTGAGTGGGGTGCTGAGTGGAATTAAGCGCCGGAGAAGAGTCCCGCTTGTCGGAGTTAAAAGGGTAAGCCCTTTGCCGGAAGGTAAATTCGGTATTTATCTCATGTTTCCCTTTCCAAATTTGATTTTTCCAATCCATATTTGAATTTTTCAAATCACCATTTGCATGCCAGAATTATTTTGGCCATTTTCCCTTTTTTCTGAATTTCTAAAAATAATTTTTGGATTTGAATTTCTTTGAAAAATCTTTTGAGCAAATTTCTGGAGCAACTTTATCCCTACACCATGGCATGACATCGTGTAGCCATTGGTGGGGTAGTGGGCGAAAGGTGGGACCAGCGGGCCCGCCCAGGGGGTCGGCTGAACCAATCGGTTCAGCCAAACCCGACCGTTGGTTGGTGGGCCCCAGCCGGCGCCCAATGGCTACTAGCCGTTGAGCCACTGTTCCACCTCGGTACGCCGGCCCTTTGCTCTATAAAAAGAGCCCGAGAGGGGGTGAACTTCATCCATTCAACACATTTCACTCTCACACCCCCTCTCCACTCTTTGCTCTCGGGTTTTCATTGGATTTTTTATCAAGATCAAGTGCAAGAAATCCTTTCTCTCTATCCCCTTGCTGCAAGGAAGTTGTTTTTGTATTTATTGGTGGCAAGCATGAGTAGTTTTGGCTGAAAGGCTGCCGAGTTGTTGAGGAAGGTGACGAGGTCGGGCTCATCCCATTCACGGGGTAGCTCTTCTCGCTCAACCGAACCAACCCACGAGCCAGCGGCCATGGGCCAAGAAGAAGAGCAAGAAGGGGAGCAAGAAGAGCAAGCCGAAGGAATGGATAAGGATGAGTCCATCTTCATCGACATAAGGGATGATCGCGAGAAGTAAGCCTACGCCCTCATCAAGGACTGAGAGTTTGCCCACACCAAGGACTTCGACTCGGACCTTCTCGAGAGCATAGGTATGGATTCTGAGTTCATCTCTATTTGGCGTGCTATTGGATGGAGTGAGTTTGCACCCAGTTTCTGAGTTTGACTCTAGGCCTCTCACCATCCAGTTTCTTTGCACTCTTCGTGAGGATGCCCATAGTATTACATTCCGATTCCTTGGGACGACATACCGTCTCTCATGGAAAGATTTGAGCGGGCTCCTTGGTTTTAACTCTCATTGCGTGATTGATTTAGATTGAGCTTGTCGTGATTTTTCTCATCGTGGTTTTTGGGAGGAGATCCCTAGTTTGGCCGCCATTGGCAAACTCACACCTCGGTGTAATGACATTCAGAACCTGACTCTTCACTTGATGCACAAATGGGTCACCCTTACTCTCTTTCCAAGAGAGGATGTCTGACCCGTGCGCAAGGATGTGTTGGTGATCCTATATGCCATGGTGACCAAAATCAAGATCGCCCCCGTCCAGGCTATGATTAGACAGTGGTTGGAGAATTTTCGAATGACAGGTCCTATTGAGTGTACTTCTTTGATCACCCGTTTAGTCCTGAGGTGCATGGGTCCAGGGGCAATTAACATTCCCTACATTGAGACCCCACGCACCCTCATCGATGAAACATTTTTGATTCATGGTCACACACTTAAGAAGGGTCCGGATGGTTCATTAGTTTTCTTTCACCCAGACTATACGAATGATATCCCGTTACCCGAGGTTCCATTTGTATACCTGCCCATTTTTAACCATGCCTCTTGAGCCACAAGAGGAAGCTCGCAGGACTAATGTCTCTGGCAGGAGTACTAGGAGCTCGGCACGGAGAGCAGCCGCACAGTAGATGCCACCATCTCAGTCTCAGCCTTATCCTCAGCCGTCGACACCACCTGCTATGTACCCCAGTGCAGGAGGGCTTTGTGACACCAGGATTCATCCCTGCGTGGAGCCAGCCCTCTCATCAGCATGAGGTAGGTAGTTTGACTTGGCAGGATGCTCCAGCAGAGGCATGGAGATGATCAAGGCGCTAGGGAGCAGGTCCACCAGTTCCAGATCTGGTGCACCACCGGTAGCAGGCACATGACGGCAACCATCTACGGCCCGAGGCTACGATGCTCTCACTCAGCAGGTGAGTGAGCTCGTTATCTACACTGGCGATCTAGAGGAGGCCGTACACCAGAACGCTGCAGTCTACCAATGACTGGCAGTGTATGACCAGTGAGAGACTCCATGCCATGCAGTAGCAGCAGCAGCTTCACCATGAGCAGATGATAGCCTACTTACGCTCTCAGGGGTACAACCCTGATCAGCAGCAGTAGCCAGATTCTAGCTTGGGGGAGAACATCGACATGAGAGGTAACTTGTATCTTTATCGCTTTCAGAATCTTGCATGATAAAAAAAATGATGACAAAACTAAAAAGATCAAAAATATTTACTGATTTTCTATGCGTGGTTAGAATGTTTAATCCTTCATGGCTGAAATGATGAATACTTGCTCTGTTTATTCTTCTCATATGCCTTTATACAACTTAGTGTCCTACCTAAGTCTCGAGTGTGCTCATGTTGTAGACTGAGCATATGTTAAGAATACAACATCGTAGCAACTCCTGATCAGTCATAAACCTAAGTCCAAGTGCTTGCTCGGGACGAGCAAGAGACTAGCTTGGGGGAGTTGTTGGCGGCTGTTAAGTACCAAAATGACCGCCAACTTTCTCTACTATAGTGAAGGATTAGCAATGCTAACACACATATTTCCCTTCGAATAATGTAGTTCCACATGTCCTTGGAGAATATTTGGTTGTAGGTGAATTGCTGCAGAAATAAAGAGGACTTCACATTCATGGATCCAAGTGATAACTTTTCGACGAATCAGAGGACGCCACATGTGCCTCACATGGATTGAAGGACCCACAAACTACCAAACCGCCTTAATCCAGTGTGTGCATGTGGCAACATACCTCAAGACCCACATGTCAGCCACCCTGAAGAAGCACACCAAGAGAGGGGCCAGACCAGGGTCTGTCGAATCGTCGGTTCGGCCGAACCGACCTTGAGCCGCCTCATCGTGGCCTTGCACGTGGTGCTCTCTCGTGCTGTCCTGAAGGTCAGGTTTGCTATGGATACCTCGAAGATTCACTCGGAGGACTGCCCCTTGGTGCTTATATATATGAGTGGAGGGGCTCCAAATGAGACACACACATGTTTGGGAAATCACTCTCTTCCTTTAGGCTCTAGGCTTAGTGGAGTAGGCTAGAGTAGCCCTATTCGGGTTCTAGGTGATCTTGGAGCTAGGGTATGGTTCTTGTATCTCTTAGTTCTAGGATGACTTTGATCTACTTCAATGATATATCTTCTTTATGCAATGTTTGTCTTAGTCATGACTTGGATGAGCTGTGTTCAAGTTCTTACCTTCAATATATGCTAGGCTTATATGCTCTTGATCCAATCATATACCCTTGCATTGATTGTATTGAATTGAGTGCCCTCATGCTTTTTAGACTTTGGTCTAGTTCAATTAGAATAAGGTTTCATGTGCTGAATGGTTTCCATGATCTATACCACGATATGGGTTCATCGGCCATTCTTACGGTCACGTTGTTCATAGTGTTTGCTATCCAGATTGGTCAACGTGTTGTGAACAATGCAAGCATGGTGCTTGGGTTGGAATCAACGATTGATTATGAGTGTGCCCCATGGTTGTGCCGAGGTAGGCCGCAGGAGGTGATAGCCCTGTTGGACCCTTTGAAATCCCCCACGTTAGGATATCACTATAGGAGTTCATAAATGAGTAACAACCTCGTCATGCTCAAGTGACGAGGGAAGTTATCTCCCCAGTGTATCTGGGTGCATAGGCTTACTCCATTCATGTATATGTAATGCTTCTCTAAGTTGATCTGTGCAATGTGTAGGAAGTACTTTAGAACCTAGAAGCTAACTCTTAGTCCTTCTCCCTAGCCTAATTTATCCTGAGATGATCCCATGTGTTTGGTGGATTCAGGGTCCAAAATCGGACCGTCTGACCTAGGGAACGGACTGTCTGATCCCCGACGGGGTTCACTGGCGCGAGGATCGTCACCGGCGACTCCGGCCACTGGTTTTGGATGGAGTTTGATCCTATAGGCTTCTGGGAGTGTCTAGAGTCCATTCCAAGCGAGGGATTTGGCATGCATAGAGGATTTAGGGCTCGAGGCTATCAATGGTAGGAAAGGACATGGATGAGCTAGGAAGCTCGATTGAGGGTGGGAGAGAGATGGTGAGGGGCGAGCCAAGCTCACCGGCTATGAGTAGAGCACAAGCAAGGGCTGCTTGTTAGTGTAGGGTGGCATCGGAGTAGATCGAGCCGAGTTCATGCTTGAGGTGCTTGGGGAAGAAGAGGTAGAAGCTTGGGGATGGCCTTCCCCATGATCCCCGGCGAGGAAGAGGTGGTCAAGATGGTGGAGAAGCTCGCTGGCGTCGTCCTCTGGCGACCCTCCGGCCAACTCCGGTGAGATGGTGGTGGATTTGGTGGAGAGGAGGAGTTCCTCCATGGCTTGGGTGGGAGAGAGAGAAGGAGTGAGCTGTGGGAGCGAATGGATAAGGAACAGAGAGAGAGAGAGGGGCTCGGTTTGGGTTAAAAGGGGCTTCCACCGACGCCAAGGGATGGACAATCTGTCCGTGAGCGAAAAATGGGCTGTTACACTCCGGCCATCTGTCTGCGCTGCCACCGCCGCCTGTGCTCGGACTACCAAAACTTTTTGGCGCCACGGCCGCTGCAGGTGTCGACAAACTGGGACTTCCTGGACTCGTTCGAAGCGCTCGAGAGCTACTAACAAGAGCACCCGGCGGACCATGCGGCGCCTGCACCTAGCTAGAGCTCGTATGACGCCAGGGAGGAGGACGACTACAACATCCCCGAAATGGAGGACGAGGATTCGGGAGTGATCAGTCAGAGATGCTCACGCCGGGGATACTGTGCCTGCCCATGGCACTACACCCCACCGGGAAGGGCACCAAAGGAGCAGGCCTACAACAGTACAACGTAAGACCACTAGCTTCCTTTGCGTATTTTTTTTTTGTTCTTTTGTTGGATGCTTTGTGTCTTCCTTCTTGGTGCCCATCATCGATGCTCTGTTGTTTAGTGTTTTGGAATGCCATGGGCAGCCAGAGGTGATGACGGCTCCCATGGCCTGTCTGTCCCGGATGCTCTTCTCCATCTAGCTAGGGGAGCGCCTGTGACGGCTCTGGCCGGCATTCTGCATGCTTAGGCCTACCCCACTTGTTTGATAGAATGCCCTAAAGAACTAACCTTGGTGGACATTTCGAAGCCAGTGCTCTAATTAACAACCAATTGATTGGTACTAACTTGGATTTAATCGAATCTGATTTTTATCGGTTCTGAATTTGTTCATGAATTCATGTTTCAAGAGGATTTGAAATCATGTGCTGTGGATGCAGCCTGTCTTTGAAGCTATCCCAATTCATATATTAGCCGTTTCTGTATGTGTGTAGCTCCATATGTGGGTAGATTATTAATTGAAGGGTGAAGCATGGAGAGATGATTGGATTTTCTTTGTTAATTAATTTCTTTCATGGACCATTGACCTTTGATGTTTTGTTTATTGACACTGGTGAGATACATGCATGGCCTAGGTTGCGGCGGAGACAGTTAGCATCCTATCGAGGACTCTATTGTTGTGTGAAATCAGAGCACTGGAATGACCAAAACCACTGCCCTCTTCTCTTTTCAGACTCCTAGTTCATTTATGTTCCCCCTTTCATCTTTTTGTAACACCCTGCTCCAAAATCTGCTTACGGCCCAGCTCCTCACGTGGAACGGAACTGCATACACATAGCACATCTCTTACACTTTCGTCCTCACTTCGTGTAAAAGGGTTAACCCGAAGGTGCTATGTTTGGAACAACGATGATTATAAGCTGACTCTCACCTCTCTATACTTCCAAGGTGGTACTAAACCCACCAACTACAACTACATGGGCCACATGGGCCAACAATTACTAGGGGATATTGGGCTGGGGTATTACACTTTTTTATTCTGCCTTCCAGATCCTCTTATCCATGCCACAAGAACTAAATGGTGAAAGCTGAATGGTTTTGGATGGCCATGCAACACATCATTATTTATTGGCTCATGGTTTCAACAGCCACTTGGATGCAAATGATGGCGGATTGCAGGTGATGGAATCTCATGTGTATTTTAGGTCCTATTACTCTTCATCTATCTCTTGACTATTAATATTTGCCGTTCTATATTGTACCGAAACAGGCAAAACACTTTGGCCTGACATCTGTATCCAGAACTGCAGATGGCTCCTCTCTTAATGGTTTATGTGGTATTTCTCAAATTTCAGACAGATTTTCGTGATCCTTGCTGTACGTCAAAGAGGAACATGCATTTTTTCATTGCTTTATCACAAGTTAATTACTCACAGCATGGTGTCATGTCAGTGTTTAAAACACACAGCTCTACACTAAAGCAGCTCATGAATATTTGATTGCAATGGCATCTCTGCATCAGCACACAACTGAAGGGGGATAACGTGCGTAAATGTTACAGTGTTTAATATGAAGAACTTTCCACTATTTTGCCTCCTGATTTTGTTATTTTAATATAACTCTATTAATAGCAAAACTTGATTACTCTATTTGTTATGATCTGAAGAAAGATTTTTGAATCGACCCGCAGGCGCCTTTAGCATGAAATAGGATTAGCGCCCAACGATGCTACCAAGGCTACAAGTATTCATGATTTCTGAATACTAATTTATTATTTCACATATTGTACCTTTTCAAGGAAGAGGAGCATATTATGCTTTCTGTGAGGTGAATTTGCTCGCAGTATTTTTTCCTAAAGCATGGGGTATCTTTTGAGATATGCATCTGTGGTATAGGCAATGTCTTCGTTTGTCCCCGTGTCAAATATGCATAGAGGGGTTGCATTCTGCTGGCCATAATATTTTTTTCTTCAAATTTTTGGTTTCGATGCAGTGAAGTGAATTTTTGAACTGTTGAATGGGATGCGTCGATACATAGTGGAAAACCTGATCTCAACCCAGTGTGTAATATGTGATTGTTTAAACTTAAAAGGGATTGGGTGTACTTATAAGATTGTACATTGACAAGCTATTAATGGTAGTATTTTTGATGTGCAAAATTCACTTAAGTTGCCTCTATGTGCCCTTTCGAAGTCATTTTTAACCTCCACATGTTTGTCTTCAGATAGGTTTCATTATACTTTTCAGATCATGGGCGCATATGGTGTTGATAATTTAATCTTACAAAGTTTTTTTTTTGCCCTTCATTGTATAGGGACCAAAGTCTTTTGATATATGAATATAAATATTCATGTTTACAAGTTTTTATAATGTATCGTTTTATGTTGGAGACCAATTTTCATGTCATGATTATTGCCCTACCTGTCTATGGGCCCCAGACTTACCTTTTGGAGTTGCACAAAAAAAAAAATGAAATGTGACCGTTTATCCCTTCAGACTCGGTATTACCTTTGGTGTGTGGAATAAGGAAGAAGTAAAAAAGAAGAATCATTATGAGCAAATAAATTAAGAAGTAAAGTAAAATCTAAAACAAATGTTTACCATATTTTTTACAAATATAAAATTCTTATTTTCTTGCTAGATTCTTTAAAAACATGTGCCTGCAGCATGTCCGCTTGTGCATAATTTTGAAAACATGTTCTTTTTTTATAGTACGTGCTTGTGGCATGTGCCCTTCCACTAGTCCGAGACTAAAGGCTCACCAACATAACCCAGCTGATGGCACCCACAAACTCATCTATTCCAAGTTATCATTGTTTTATATTGCAACGACTAAATATTGTTGTAATAGCACCTTCTGTCTAGCAACGATTCTATTGTTCGTTGCAACGATTCATATTAGCGTTGCACTATCTAAGACTTGTTTGCAATATTATCGATTTTTGTTCCTATAACCTAGATTTCTTTTGTAACAATTCCGTTTTCGTTGCTATATCTAAGACTCTTTTGCAACGCACGATAGTACTTATCACAATGTGAGTCCACCGCCTAGGCTGTCATGATGAGCGCACGAAGCGATCATCATCCACTCAGCAGCCCCTTTGGAGTCTGTGCGTATTATCCTTGGTAACGAAGGCCACTTCGGAGGCCAGAGCTGACCCCGCTCGATAAAGCACTGTGATGATGTGTAATTTTCATAATACATCTGAATATTACTAGGATCCGACTGTTGCATCGGTCCGGTTTTGTAATTATACTTGAAGGCGGTTCGCCTCCCCTATAAATAGAGGGGTTCTTGTAACTAATGGGATGGTGGATAATTATTAAATGCAACATTCACTTTCGGAGTAGCAAGTTGTAGTAGTAGATTCTTAGTGCCAAAGGGACGACGCAACATCGGCCTCCCTTCGGATCGTATTCGAGGCTGTTGGTGACGGAGTCCATCTTAGAGCCATCATTCACCCAACAAATTACTCATGTGAGGGTCCAGGCCTCTCGTGACCTTGAGCACGGCTGATATATCAGTTTTATACTCTGCAGAGGTTGTACACTTTCACCACAAGTCGCGTAAAAGTTCAAGACAACTTTAGACCCAACCATGCTATACCACACAGGCTCTTATCACACTTCCGAGGTGTGACTGCATAAGGACGCTACGAGGACATTACAAAGATTCCCTAACAGGCAATAGCTCTCATGGTTTCGGTATCTGGCGTGCATAAACCTCTCTAATTGGCATGTATTTTAGCAAAGATTACTTTCCAAGAGGGCCGGGTTATACAACGAATCAGACCCCTTGCCGCTTTCAGGTAAAGCTACCACAAGTCAAGATTTCTAATTACTTAGCCAAGACCAGAGCCCACATAGTCTCATGGTTGTACTGTAAGTCCTGAGTGGTCGCTCCATGTTCTGATTAATGCATGATATTCTGGTAAAAGCATAGATAGAAGGATGGTTAGACAGAGTCTTCAACTCTTTAAGTCTCGAACCGCGTTCCTTCTACTTGTAGCAAACAACAGACATAAGCATACAAGCAAAGAAAGAAACACAACTAAAAACAATACACTAATCAAAAGAAAATCTTTAAAAGAACATACTAAAGATTAGGGCTCGTGGCTATGAATGCAAAGACACAAGAAACACTAAAAACGAGGCTACAGTTGAGAAGAACAGTTATCGAAGGACTTTGATTATAAAACAAAAGACAAGAACTAAGTGCTTCATTTATTTTAATTATGAAACCATATGCGAAGGATATTCTAGAAATTACCCTATGTTAAGATTAACCAAAATTATATTTATATTAGAAAGACGTTATAAGACCTAGTCATATTTTATTTATAAATATTCAAGTATATATTATACCAATTAAACAGTTAACTTTAGAAAAGAAATGTATATGAAACATCTAATTGAATAACTTTATTATTCATGTTCAACTAATCATATTATTATAAAAAATAAATTATAATAGTATTAATTATATTACTTATTCATAAAAATTGAAGTATAAGCCTAATTTGCTTTTAATTAGAAAAGCTAGTCAAAATAAGACTTAATCAAGTTAACATTTAATTATGCAAAATTGATGTAAAAGCCTAATCAAGTTTTACTTAGAAATATTAGATTTAGATCTCAAAAATAAGAATAAATTCTAGGAAAGCCTAGAAAATTCTCTGAAGAACCTAGTCATACAATAAACGGGTTTTGAAAACCTTTGCACTCATGAAACAACAAGATGCATCGACATGAATGCAATAAACACAAACAACCTTATTTAATTTTAGAAAACAATCAATCGTTTTTCCTATACTAAATTTCCTGTCATCACATCCTAAAATCCAACAATTTCAGGGTGTGACAGTAGGTAAGATGACATCAGCGTAGTATTATCCACTTGCTAGCCTTGTTCTACTAAACACTCGCATGAATTGCTCCATAGCGACAAAACACTCGCATGCATGTGATTTGGTATAGGTAGTAGGTCGCGCAATTCTCTTTGTGCACAACTGGTCGCGCATTAACATTGTGCATTAACATGGTCCAACTTTCTTCTCGATAGTCCATTTTCAAATCTATTTGCACCATTGTATTCTTCACGATAAGATCTATAAAACTTCCATAATGTATATGTTTTGGAATATTTTTTATAAACTGACAACTTATATTGAAATACAGTAGCTACTTATGTGTTAACTGTGCAGCAACTTATGTGCAAACTGATCAGTAGATTATGTAGATAAATTGCTACAAAAATAATTTTATCCTTCCTCATGTTGATTACCTCTATGAAGTATCTATATAAGTTACCTTATTGTCTCTATATAAGTTGCCACCAGGTATACTACATAAGTTTGTTCCTTAAAAGTTGTCTATTAACATGTACATAAATTTTATGCATAAGTTGTTACACATTTTATGAATAAGTTACTACTTACAATCAATATAACTTGACTGACGCATAAAACAGCTTCAAGATATATCAAATATGAATCTTATTTCGTAGATTTTATTCCAAAGAGAACAATGGTACAAACGGATTTAAAAATAGATACTAGATGAGAGAGTAATGATCGTCCAAAGCAATTATAACCAATTGTTATTGTTGTTGCCACTAGTGAAAGCGACATCCTCTGTGCATGTGCTGCTGCTTGCGTTAATAAGGGCACATGCAAGCAAATGATTGGCTAGCAGCTAGCAGAGAACGCTCGCGCTCTAGTAGACCAGGAGTTTTCCCTCCATCCCTTAGGCTAATCCCAGTGCAAAATTTCATCGCGCGATTACCAAGAGTGACACAGCACCAAATGGGTTTTGAAACTCTAAATGAAACAAGATCTTCTAATGCATAGTTTCATTTCACGGTTTCATAGATATGCTTTTGCATTTAATTACAATGAACACGATTGGTCGAAAAGAGATGAAATGAAACTCTCTAGCCCCCGATGCTAGTTGCAACGAGTTTCATAGTGTTGGAAACAGTGCACCCCCAATTTCATCAGGATGAAACTCATTCCTTCTCTTTCTTCATAAATTCCTTGCCATGTCACCATGTATGCTGATGTGTCACCCTAATTAATGTGCATGAAACACCTATAAAACTTGCACTGGGACTGGCCTTAGTGTCATTGTTGATGTACGTGCCACGAGTTTGACTCAATTAATAGAAAATACGTACAATATTTATAGCTCCAAATAAATTTGTTAAAAAACTATATTCAAAGATCTTTCCAATGATACTAATCATGTACTATAAATATTAACATTTTTTAATATAAAATTAATCAAAATCATTTCTCAGGAAGCGAGAAAGATAGTCTTTTAGAGACGGAGGGGGCACTTGTTTAGTGCGACCAGTCGCGCATTAACTTGGTCCCTCAGGTCTCACATTTCTCATTGTACGGTTGAAATCACCTCACAGCGTTCTAGGTAAACTTTATCTTCTTGCTTGCTGCTACTAATCCAGCAAGCACACATTCGCCAATAAAAGATATCGCGATGTGCCGCAGATGTTCCTATGAGGATATGACAAGTTGGAGCATCCTGGGGGTGATGGTTTTGCTTCTATGATTCGATGAAAAGGGAGAATGGAGGATGGTCAAGCAGATAGGTTAGTTTAGTTGAAGTGATATAAAGTAGGGGACACCGTGTTTTGGATTGTTCAAGCCTCTAGGACTGTCTGTGTCCCTTTCTTCGCAATACTCAATGCTCGATAAGCACAAATCCTAGTTGATACGGCTATGATTTTTTTTGGTCCTTCATTTGTGGATATGCTTGTAGCTACTGATCCATAATCCTTTCTAGTAGAATTTCACAACCTTAGTGTAGTGTTTCTATTTGCCATGTAACTTATCTCTAGCTGAAGGCCACTTGGTGACAGTGAAACTTGGAAGCCTTTGCTGCATCTCCGAATCAACTGATGCTCATATCATGTGGATTATTCTCTAACCACAAGATACATCATGTTTGATTCAGATCAGTGCCTGAGATTTCCATCCGCTATCCGAGACCTCTGCAACCACATGAGACAAAAGCAGGAGAATAGGAGATGGCAGCGGCGGCCATGGAGCTCTCAGGCGCCACTGCAAACAGTAGTAGCATCTAGGATTATAATCAAGGTTTTAAATTTCCCGTTATAGCTGCTGCAATAGTCCGCTATAGCCATTTGAGACAAGATACCGCTATTTGTTGTCATGTACAATTTAGCCGCTATAGCCTCATTTAGTCCGAACTTTGGACATTGGAAGGCCCAAGCATGAACGTTGAACTGCAGGCCTGCAGGCGGAGCTGAACTTGCAGGGGCCATATCTTCATCATCCCAACTCCGATTGAGGTAAATTTGGTGAGAAAATTACATGGTTCGAAAAGATCTACAACTTTTATATGAAGTGCTCGGGCATTTGAGGCCTACAGAGGGCAGATCGATCGCCCCATAGGCCTAGGCCTAGGCTGATCGGCCATACCCTTTTTTGGGTTGGTTCAATGTCCCCTTCGCCCTACGACACCTCTGGACTATAAATACCCTAATTTTCCATCGGCATATGCATCCATCCACCAAAAGTCAGCGAAACGGTAACACCCTAAATTTCAACTTTTACAAGTTATAAAATTTTCTAGAATTTCTTTGAGTTAATTAAGGTATTAAGGATTTTCTAGAGTTTATTCAAGGGTTGCAAATGTTTTTCTTAAATAAATAATGAACTTAGGATTTCATTGTTGCATTCATGCTGTTGCATTCTTTAGTACTGTTTGAATTCAAATTTGTTTTTGAATTCACTTGTTTCAATCCTTTAGAAATAGAAAACCATTTCTTTTAACCTTTTACCCCTTTTGGCCTATAGCTTATGGCGGCCCAGTCCAGCAGTCGTGCGCGCAGCAGCCTCGCGGACCAGTCGGCCCATCAGCCCACTGCCCGTTCCGCCTCCGCTGCTGAGCCGCTGACGCTCGGGTCCCGCATGACATCCCTTCCTCGCGTCGTCTCCGCGTCAGACTCGAACCCGAGTTTGAGCTCCTCCCGCGCTCCGCCTCTGCCATGTGGCCCGCATGGCAAGGCCGACCTCGGCCTATTTAAACAGCACCCCTGCTTTCACCACCCCCCTCTGAAACCCTAACCATCGAGCCTCGCGCTCTGCATCGCCACTGTTGCTCCGCATACCCTAGCCGAGCCCACTGTCATCGTTCTCCACCTACGCCGCCTCGCCGTCGACGAGGAGGTGTCCCGGAGCTTCGCTGGGAGGAGGAGGAGCCACCCGTGTCATCCCCAAACCCGGCCTCGCTCTACGCTGCCGTACGAGCTCGCCGGAGTTGGACGCCGCTGCCCGTGCCGCTTCTCACCGCCGCTGCTCATCACTGTCGCTTCAATCATTGGTGAGAACCTCATAGATTAGTTCGTCATCTTCTTAGATTTCCATAGGGCCAAACCGCTCTCATTTTGGTGGACGGCCAAAATGAGAGCGGTAACTTAGAAAGGTAACAACTTTATCATGGCAAATCGGCCATGAAGGGTAACTTAGAAAGGTAACAACTTTATTCCCTACAAAAGGTTAGTGGACAACAAATAATCGAGGGATGCTCAAAGAAGAAAGGATTTCATTTTTGTCTCGAGATTAGTTGTTCACATCCATGCTTCACGGAAAAACACATATTCAAACAATTCAAAGAGCATGGATCCCAACATGTTTGCCAACTTTTATTTCAACAAGAGAAACACTTTTATTTTTGAAAGGAATTTTATTTTTCACCAAATCTTTTCCCCAAAACCCAAACAAGGCCAAGATAAAAATTGCATGAATATAACATGAGAGGGCATTTGGCAAAATGTGCAAGTGCGCCATGAAAGGTGATATGTGCCTCCCTTGCATGTTATATAAATTTTATTAGAGTGCAACTCGGCCTTTGTTTTATCTCCAAAACAAATTTGAACTTGAGAACTCACCAAAAAACTTTTGAAACTTTTTCTTACAGGGGTTTGTCCATAAAGAGATAAATCTAGAGCTTATGAAAGCATTAAGTCAATGGTTCATTAATCAAAACTCAACACTATGTTTCATTTTGATTAAAGAAGACAAATTTAACCTAAGCACCATGCTTAAATTTAAAGAGCCTATGGATGCATATGTAGAAACATCCAAACTAGAGTTTACGAAAATAAACAAAGGAAGCATGAATTTGCATGATCAAGCTCTTTTTCAAAAGGAGATAAATATGAATATAGGCGTGGTGAATCATACTTGAGCATTCTTACCTGTAGCATATGAGGATGGACAATCCGAAACTGCTACTGCGGTGGCGTGTTCACATGTGGTTGTTGATAATTCCTCCGTGTTGATGAGGACTGCAGCAGAAGAGGGCATGTTGACCATGCTGACTCAAGAGAACAATAAGGCTAGGTCGTACACACTCTTGGTGTGTAGGAATCATGGGCCTTAGTGGCTTGATCAGCTAGCACAATGATGTGGGATTGGAGGTGCAAGGTACGTCTCCTATCGCTTATGTGGGCAAGTGCCAAGCAGAGCGGAGTAGCAAGTTCCTGAGGAGGACAAGGAGCAATCTTCTAGCCTGCATGTGCGCATGAGCCGCTAGAGTGAAGCTGTGCGGAGCCATGCTCGGATGAAGGCTAAGCCAATGCTCATATGTGTGTGCTGGAGCAAGGCTAGGTGGAAGCTATGCATGGTTGTGGCTAGAAGAAGTATGAGCCAAGGCTTGCATGCATGAGCGAGAGCAAGGATGGATGAGGCTGAGTGGTTGAGCAGCGTCTAGCAAGCTGCAATTCTATAGTTTTGAAAGAATGCTCACAGCACGACATCTAACCCATGTGGAGCTCGTGGCTCTCTTTTACTCTCTTCTTCCTTCTCCTATCTCTTCCTCCCTTTTTCTCTTTTTTTTCTTCTCATAATTTTTTCTTTTCTTCTTCACATTTTTTTCACCTCCTTGTTTTCTCTTTTTTTTTAGCAAGGCAAAGCTAACACCATCCATGGTGTGAGTGGAACTTGCAGTGAAACGCTCACCAACTTCCCCCCACACTTGGACTTTTGTCCCTCACAAAAGTGAAAGGCAAGTGTGTGATGTCATTGTCTCTATTAGAGTGTGTTCCATCATCATAGAGTACCAAATGTACAGTTGAGGCAGCCCCCATATTCTCAGGCATTGCATGTCCCTCGTTGTTTTTTAATTTCAACCTGAAATGGTTAGCGAGCAAGAATACCACTTACTTTTATTGAAAAAGAAAGCTTTATTATTATTTATCTCACTTTATTTATAAAATATTTTTTATGATAATCCAGGTTATCTTCCGATAGTGCTTTGTACAAGCTCAACCAAGGGAACTTTTTCTTGCAGCTATGTGGTGATGTTGTCCCCAAACTCATCTCTAATTGATGAAATAAAAAAGAGGATTTAGCTGCAAGGCTAGTGCCACAACGCAACCACAAAATCTGCAATGCTTATGGTAAACATAAGCATCCACAACCAACCTTCCAAACATTTTAGAAACAAGGATCGAGAGGTGGTTGTGATCCGTGGTGCCAGGCAAGATGGACTCTAGAGGTCCCATGTACGAGCATGAATCATGAGGACGTTCAAAAGAGAAGCTTTCATGCTCGTTTGTGGAATGTTTTCTCTCGGGCTCCAGAGTTGGTGCCTCATAAACTTCCGTGGCCCATGAACTCTCTATCTCAAGAGAGTCATCGTGAAAGATCAAGGTCAACTCTCGATTATGGTCGAGAGCAACATAATAAGGGCCAGTGGGAAGAGGCTCAAACTTGATCGAGGGTGATGATGGTCGTTCATCTTTACAAAGGTGAAGGTCTTTCAAGTCATCCTCTTTGAGGGTAGAAGGTTCTGCACTCTCAATAAGAATCGACTCAAATGGCATGAAAGGAGACACTCGCATCACCATCTCGAGTGGGTTTTGCTTAGGAAGAGGCTTTGCCATGAGATTTTTTGAGCAAGAGCTAGCGGTGGACAGAAGCGATTGTCCTAAGGATTTCATCTAGGCTCCCTTGAGATGTATGAAGAAATTCTTCCAACGGATAGCCTAGGAGAAGATCAAAATTATTGATGGGGATGATATGGAAGTCTATACACACCTCAATTTTGTCTAAGATGATCAGCACGACCCTTGTGATCCTTCGACATTCAAAGATAAGTCCTGAGGAACTTGTGAAGAGTTTGTCGGTCGGGGCTAGAGGTGTGTTTTCCATGAGGGTTTCAGCTAAGGACTCAGACATGACGCTAGCCTTGACAGTTGGATCGTGAAGGACTTCTGTGACAGTTCTCCCTATAGAGCAAGGTATGGTCGTGGAAGGTGAAAGAATCTGAATTTCTTTGGAAGAGTGTTTCACTTCCATTAACCATTTCTTTGGTGGTTCCGTTCTTGGGGAATACCTTCTCAGAAAGATTGGAAGGATGAGATAGAGAAGATGTCATAGGCTTCTTGTGCCAAAAGAGATTCGAGTAATTCTCATAATCCTCAAATTTGATAATGAAATCTGAAAGATAAAGTATAACTCCTTCCTCTGGTGTTCGTCATTCGAACGGAGGTACAACCATCACCTCCTTGAACGGGTTTTGCTTGGAACAAGGCTTCACCATTGGAATTTGTATGAGAGGTTTAGGGGCGGCGGAAGCAATTTTATCAAGTTCTCCTTTGAGGTTCCTTCAAGATTTACTCCCTCGAGGAAGTTCCTCTAAGGGTTGCCCAATCAAGTGATCGAAGTCGTGGACTTCAAAAACATAAAAATCAAGGGCGGTTTCAAAGTTCCCGTGCCGAAAAGACACATTCTGCAAAATCCCAATTCTTTCTAAGATTGAACCCGAGGGGCTCTTGAAGGTTTTGGTGGCTGGAGCTAGGGGTTCGTCACCCAAATGGGTGAGTGCAAAGGATATGGACATGATGTTAAATCCAAGCTCAGGATTGTATAACACATCCACCATGGTTCCTCGAATTTCGCAATTAATGGTTGAGTAGGAAGAGCCAATCTGAATTACTTCAGAAGAAAGTTCTAACTCCCTTGACCACTCATTGCTCAGCATGGTGCTCAACTCCCTCTCAGTTTCATTCAAGAAGTGATCTTCGAGTGGATCAAGAAGGGTGTTGGGAACTGGTGGGTTCTATTAGCAATTCGAGGCATTTCTGAGGTGTAGAGAAGGATCATCCTCAAATTAGGGAGAGAACTCCAAAAGTTGAATTTCTTCTTCCTTTGGTGGTTTGGGTGAGAGCTCTAGGGTTGAATCTAGGAGGGTATGAAGAGGCATCCTCATGGCTTGACTTGGTTTCGACTAGGAGGGCTTGGGTAAAGGAGGAGTTTTCTAGAATGCGATCTAGAAGCACCTTTCCTTCAGAATTGGTATTGCACAAGAATGATCCTCCAGCAGTGGTGTCAAGCTATAGGGCAGACTCCTCGCTAAGCCCGGACCAGAAGTGTTGTAGCAACATATGGTTGGGTATAGACAAGTCAGGGCCGGCAAGGGTTAACTTGAAAAACCTAGACCAGGCTGCACCTATGGTTTCCTTCTCATTCTGCCAAAAGTCAAGAATTTCTTTCCTCAGGGAAGTGATACAAGATATATGGAAAAGGCAAGACAAAATTTGTCTCTAAGCTTATCCCAATCTCCATTAACTTTTTCTACGATATGGGTGTACCATTGCTTTGTTCACCTGTGAGGGAGAAGAGAAACAATTTCCAATTCAATGTTTCTTGTGTCATGCTTGAGATGCTCAGGCACAAACACAAATATTCAAACTCTCACAGATGGTGGTAAGGATTTTCACTATTGCACTCGGAGAAGTATTGTTCACAAACCATGGCTAAAAAACCAGGATGGAGTTCATAGCCAGAAGTTGTGATGGGCTTTGAGGATGGTGGTAGCTCTAAGAACTCGTCCTTAGGAGCATAAAGTTTTCTGATAGAAGTTGGCTCCATTGGAAAAAGGATGGGTTGAAAGGAAAGGTGTGAACAAGGATAAAAGTCTGTTTCTGGGTAGAGGGGGTAAAGGTAGATGTAAAGAAAACAAAAGATACGAGGCGAACTAGGTTCGAAGTTAGATACAACAACCATTCCCTAGTATCAGCGCCAGAAATGCTTATTGGTATTCTTAACGATCACGAATAAATCCGCAAGCGCACGAAGATACTGCTATAGCACTTCACCTAGAGAGTATTCAGGGTATCGTATATTTCTCAATGGACGGAGGTACACTAGTCTTCTAGGTTGTTCGACCAAGGACACTACGAGTTTAGCAGATGAGGGTAGAAAGGATTCCTATAGTTTAGGGTACAAGGATAGGTAAACTCGGCCTTGACTTGCTTACTTCGGGCACTAGTCTGAATCTAGTCTGCCAATGACCTCCAGCTATTAGCACTACTCCTTACCCGAACGTGGGGGACTCAGAAGGCTAAATAGGTGTTGTCACCACCTACTGCCTATACCCTACGAATTCATGGGGCACGTAGCAAACACAGGAAACCTCTAGCCTAAACACCACATCTATGTTATCGATCACTACTCTAGCATGCTAGCAGGGTATGCTAGAGCATTCGTCACAAGGACAAACGATGAACCCGTAAGTAGATAAAGGACAAAGTTTATTTAACCAAAAGACTTACCACCGTAGGATATCACGGACACTTACTGAACTCAGGCAACATCCATCGAGGTACAAGCGTGGGGAAGAGTGCCGACAGGCCGGCACTTCCCCGATCCACTCCTTTCTATGCACCAGCTAGGTGTCGGTGATATGATCTCCAGCAGTCTTCCACGGGGTAGCCCACGGAAGTGATTTGTATGTAGGGAAGATCACAAAGATCGGAAGCTAGATGGTTAGGGTGGACAGACACAAGGATTTAGATAGGTTCGGGCCATCAACTCGACGTAATACCCTATGTCCTGTTTTGGGGTGTTGTATTGCGTGGATTTCGCGATGAGTTGTTGTTGTTTTTGGAGGGGGTCCCTGCCCGCCTTATATATCGGGGAGGCAGGGTTACAAGTCGGTTTGTAGCCGATCCTATCTCTAAGGATCCTTTCCTTCTTTACAAAACTCCTATTCTAATTAGAACTTCTCCTTCCGGGTCCTTCCTACATGCGCCGGCTTGTCCCGCATGTCATCATGTCCAGAACGGTGGGCCGGGCCGCCCCCTATTGGAGGGCTGCCAGGCCTGCTCGTGAGGTACCCGGGGACTATATCCCCCACAGTAGCCCCCGAGCACTTCTTGGCCGATCGTTGGCTGTAATTGATCTGTCTTTTTCTTGCATGATCCGAGTGCTCCACAACTTTGCCAGGATGTTTGATCAAATTTCCGAGTAGTCTAAGACTTCATCCGAGTGGTTTCAAGGAAGATCTGAGTGCATGCTCAAACGTTCCTGAAAACGATTCTTCAATTGTAGCCGTAGTGAGGGGAAGAAGTGCTCTTTTTCACGACGCGAAAGTGAAGTGTATACACTTAGCCCCCGAGCATTGGGTAATTTTAGTATAAAATTGGCCAAGGGTCTTCAATTTTTCTCCATCAAAATCATAATCTTCAATGGCGTGCACCTCCTGGTGCACCCATTGGGTGTAGCCCCCGAGCCTTGAGCAGAGTAGAATAGTCTGGACGAGGGTCAAAAATTAGAATGTTACAAACCTCTTTTTGGACTTAATCGATCAATGGCGTGCACCTCCAGGTGCACCCATTGGGTGTAGCCCCCGAGTCTTGATTTGACTCGGCACGATCGTGTCAAGACTCTAGAAGCTGTGATTCCTGGGTGAATCTTTTAGCCCCCATGCCTCTGGCATGGATTTCGAATAATTTCCTCCTTTTAAGATATTTTTATTAATTTCCCCATTTAGGGAAACTTTTCTCGAGTTCTTTGAACTCGGTGTAACTCCCGAGTCATGTCCCACGACCCAGCTTGACCATATGGTAAATCACCTTCTCACAAGATTTATACTTATCAGCACTTGACCCGGGTTTCCGAGTCAATTTAGTGATAGTATCGCATGCCTTAAGTAAAAATCAATTGCAAGGTTGCAATATTAATTGCAAAAATAAGCCTAGCCGTCGACTAATTTTAGCCTCACGACCGAGTGGTTTCTGCCCTTGAGCATTTGCTCAGGAGCCCACGTAATTGTTAACTAACAGAACCAAAAGGTCGTGTCATTATTTTAGCCTATCAAAGGCTTAGACAGCCCATTTAGGCCCATCAATCCATTAAGCCCATTGTTTCCTAGGGAAACTAACGGTTGCCTTATGAAGCCAGAATATCGCGAGATATCGCGACTCCAAATCGCATCTTTGAGTTTAAAGCAACGCGACGTGCTAGCGTCGGTTGAGTTCCCGAGACTAGCATCGCGCCACGCGCAGGAGGAATGGTTCATTCCATTATAAGCCATCCCCGCCGCAATCTTCTTTCTTTCCTCGCCATTTGCCTTCACCGCATCCAAGTTCTCCTTTCTCGCTCAGGCGTAAACCCTAGATCCACTTTCATAAGTTCACATCTTCAATCCCCAATCTCTGCTTGCTGCGGCTATGGCGCCGAAGCGGAAGGAGACGTCACCGGGGAAGAAGCGGTCGGTCAGGGCCAAGACCGCCATCGATGCCTCCGTGGATCGTGCCTCCGAGTGGAGGAAGTCCTCTACCACCACCAGGCGTCTCGAGCAGCATATCATCGACGGCATTCTCCCGGACCAGCAAACCGCCGAATGGCGCGCGGCCTTTGGTGAGTCCTTCCCCACCCCTAATTCCACAGATTTAGTGGTGTTCGAGTCCTTTCTTTTACGCGGATTTGGTGTTCCTGCACACTCTTTTCTCCGCGGCTTGCTCCATTTCTACGGAATCAGTCTCTGCGCACTGAACTCGAATTCCATTTTTCACATTTCTATCTTCATCAACCTCTGTGAGGCCTATCTTGGGATAGAGCCTCACTTCAATCTTTTTCTCTATCTTTTCTTGCTGAAGCCTCACCCTAGCACCGAGCGCCCGCATGTAGTCGGAGGCGCCGGGTTCCAGCTCCGTGAGGGTCGAACCCAAGAGTATTTTGAAATTCCTTTTCCTTCCACCAATAAGGGGTGGCAATCCGAGTGGTTTTACATAGGGAACCACTCGCCTGCCATTTCTTCTGAAATAGATTCCCGTCCTGTCCCCTCCAAGTCCTGGAGCTCTCTCCCCAAAGACAACGAGATGGACGAGGTTCGGGAGCTGCTGAGCCTCATTGCCGAGCTGAAGAGCAGAGGGTTGACTGCCGTAGGAGTGGCAGCCAACTTCGTGCTGCGCCGGATCCAGCCCCTCAAGCAGCGGGCTCATCCAGCATATGAATATTACGCCGAGGGGGACAACACACGTGAAGCCCCCGAGCGTGTTGATAAAAGCCAAGCCGCAGCCCGGATTGCCAAATTTTTTGCAACGGGGACTCCCCTGAAGACTTCTGATGGCCCTCCAGCATACAACTTGTCTAATCCTCGCCCTGAGGTAATGAATCGATTTGTTGCCGTTTATATGTTCAATTCCACCCATTGGGTGTAATCTCGATGAAGAACTGAACCCAACTTTGAAATGCAGGGTCGAGCTGCTTATGTTTCAATCCCCCTCCTGCCTGAGATGCCAAAGGGTGTGGACCAGCTGGTGACACGCAGGGCCGGTACTGCTGAAGAAGCACTCGAAGGGGCCGAGGATGACTTGAACGACTCGGATATAAGTCTGTCATCCTCACCTTCTCCGGATGTGTTGTCGCCGAGTGGTGGCAAAGCTGCCATCGTCCCGAAGAAGCGAAAGAGCTCTGCTTCAACGGGGGTCGTAATTGGGAATGCGCCGAGCCGTCGCCAACTCATCATCACCGAGTCATCAGACTCGGATGATGACGAAGGTGGTGATGCCGGGTCATCAATCCCGCCCTCACTTATTAGCTCGGAACATTCTCCCCTTGCCGTCGTACCCTTGCGTACCGCAAGTCCAAGGGACCTTCCTTCCCCAACTCGGAAAGGAAAGCGCCTGAAAGTGCGCGTATCTACTCGGTAAGAGTTGTTGCCAACATTTTATTGACTTTTATTTTTTCCTCTGATTGCCCCTTATGTGCTTTGTTGTGCAGCACGCCGTCTGATGTTCCTTTTGCGGACTCTGCGCCGCAATCAGTCGACGAGACAGAGATCCCAGAGATTCAGGCGCCAGAAGAAACTTCCCACTTGGCTGATCCTCCTAGCGATAAGCCTGTGGAGCTGCCACAAGAATCACCGCGCGCACCAACCCTGGCGCCGCCAAGTCCTGCTCAGGCGTCGCCGACCGTACTGCCTACTCCTCCCCTGAGCAGCCCCCAGCCTGCTCCTATGATTGAGCAGACTACGACAACGGAGGCGCACCAAATTGCAGAGGTCGAAGTCACTCCTGCGGCCGACGTGACTCCGGGTGATGGTGCCGCTATGACGCCTTTGGCGGAGTTTAAGTCTCTCCTTCGTCGCCTGGGACTGATGGCCGAGGTATTCCTGAGCCACCTTTCCTGTTTAAGTAGAGTACCGAGTGGTACAATTGTTTGCTGTGTCTTTTGACAATCGTTTACAGGAAATAACTGCCGATGCCGAGGCCAAAACCTTGGAGATTCAAAAGCTTGTTCCTGCAGCAGTTAAGGCCGACTTCCTGGTGACTCGAGTGGCTGAGCTCGAAGCCGAGCTGGCTCAAGCGACGCAGGGTATGAGTCAGACTTAGCGTATTATTTTGCACTATTGTTTCACTGAACATACATAATATGAGTATGTTATGTCAGCTCGTGAAGCCGCTGTGTCCGAACACAAGGCCGAGTTGAAGGAAGCCCAGCGCACCGTCCGCAATCTTCGCGGAGAAGTGGAACAGGCTAAGCTCAACGAAGCCAAGGCCGCACAGGAGCTTAGAGGTATATTATTCTTTTTATGTCAAACGTGAACATCCTGTCCAGATCTGACTTTCTACAGATTACCGGGTCCGGACTTTGGCCCAATTTGCAGATCTTACTGCTAAAGTGACTCGTCTGGAAGGCGAGGCAGAGGCGCTGCACACCGAGAAGTGCACGTTGGAAGGTGCTGTTCGAGTGGTGGCGGAGGAAATCGAGCCGGAGGCAGCATCGCCTTCAGCTTCTATCCTCGACTGCACTCAGGCGCTTCCACGTCTCTTTCGGCGCCAGCTTCGCTCCATCAGCCAAGCCAGTTGTGGTCATGTCTTGGCGATCCTGAAGTCGCTGTTTCCCTCGTCTGATCTAGAACCACTCGGAGGGGGGTATGCTGCTGGCACCTCCGAGGAGGATGTGAGCAGGCTACATGCTTGAAGTGGAGCCAATCGCCAATGTTCTGTTCAAGGACGTTGTCGATGAAACTGATGATGCTGGCCCTTGCTGGTGGTGGCGATCCTGCAAATTAACTTTTGTAGATTATCTGTAGGATTGGTATTAGAAGTACTTTGAACAGTGTTTAGTCTTCTGTGCTTGTATATAAGTTTCTGGAGGTACTACTCCCTTCCTTTCTACGTTGGCCGTAATTTCTAAGTGGTTGACTTGTTACGGAGTAGATTAGCCTCGTTGGTCTTAGTATCATGCCGCAGAGTATTATCGTGCATGTAGAGCTTGGACTTGGCGAGTACTTTCCCCCATGATTTAAAGTTTGTTGCACTCGTACTTTATGTGCGTCACGTGAAAGAAGAAATTCGAGTAGTAGACATAATGTAGATAGAAGATGAAATCAGCTTTATTGATAACTCGTATGACATTTATAAATCTGCCGAGTCGAAACTGGGGATGATTATCCACAAAAACCGCTCGTCGAAGATTATTAAAAAATATCTTAAAGAAATAAGAAATTAATACTTAACTTAATCAAGGGTAAAAACGCTGTAGATGCCCGATATTCCATGGATTTGAGATTTCCACCCCGTCTTCCGTCATGAGGCGATATGAGCCTAGGCGACTCACTTTCTTCACGATGTATGGTCCCTCCCAGGGGACGCAAGCTTGTGCACGCCCTTGGTGTCTTGCTTCCTTCTCAGAACCGAGTGGTTGCTGACCCGCGTTTACGCTCTGGAATGACTCGGCGACGCGACTCTCAAGAGCCGGATTGGAACTGAGTGGTTGCTGACCCGCGTTTACGCTCTGGGATGACTCGGCGACGCGACTCTCAAGAGCCGGATCGGAACCGAGTGGTTGCTGACCCGCTCCCGATTGGTTGGTCCCCGCGTTTTGCGATGGACTCAGCGGGGCAGATTTGGCGCGATCAGATGCGATCGGACCGGATTGGGCCGTGACAGCCGAAGTCGGCGCCAGAGAGGAATCCTCCGTGGCGGTTGTAGCTTCTGCCGCTTGGCGATCCGAGGCGGCGGTGGTGCTCCCGAACTGGATCTCGACTCCGTCGACGTCCGGGAGGTTGCAGCTGTCCAGGATCTTGACGTGGTCCATCGGGCTTACCAAATTGATCTCGGCGATATCTCCTACCTGGCGCACCACTGTCGGTGATATGATCTCCGGCAGTCTTCCACGGGGTAGCCCACGGAAGTGATTTGTATGTAGGGAAGATCGCAAAGATCGGAAGCTAGATGGTTAGGGTGGACAGACACAAGGATTTAGACAGGTTCGGGCCGTCAACTCGACGTAATACCCTACGTCCTGGTTTGGGGTGTTGTATTGCGTGGATTTCGCGATGAGTTGTTGTTGTTTTTGGAGGGGGTCCCTGCCCGCCTTATATATCGGGGAGGCAGGGTTACAAGTAGGTTTGTAGCCGATCCTATCTCTAAGGATCCTTTCCTTCTTTACAAAACTCCTATTCTAATTAGAACTTCTCCTTCCGGGTCCTTACTACATGCACCGGCTTGTCCCGCACGTCATCATGTCCAGAACGGTGGGCCGGGCCGCCCCCTATTGGAGGTCTGCCAGGCCTGCTCGTGAGGTACCCGGGGACTATATCCCCCACACTAGGCCTAAGCCTTGGAATAGTCAAACTCTTCGTCTTGTGGTGTGTGTGCTGAATGGAGGATTGGGGGTCCTTATATAGTAGAGGAGGTGCCTTGGGGACTAGAGATGCTGGAGAATATTATCCTTTAATCCCTCCTCTTATGAAGATTCTGCGTCCAGGTTCATCCCCTTCGTACCAAGCACCTGAAACCGACTTCAGCAAGGCGGTAAGTGGCTCCACAAGAAGGCTGGACTGGGCCAAGCTCACTAAGGGTTTGGCTGACCCCATGGGTTGGCCGACCCATGGGTGGCCCGTCTCGCCACCGCCTTTGGCCGGTGGGCTCCCTAGTAGGTCTGGGTTGTAACCTTGTGTGATTCACGTGTGTTTGGCCTGTTTTGCCCTAGCGTGTGGGCCATTGATCTTATGTGCATTGCAATGTGTGGTCCTTTGCGCGTTTCGTGCACATTTCTCCCTGTTTCTGGACTTTTATCTCTGAAATCAATAATTCACCAAAGCTAGTGGAATTGGTTAGAATTAAACTTCTATCTCTAATTTGGTGCTTGTTTCAGGCCAGAGTTGTTGGTCGGATCTGATACTTAAGGACTGTCAACAATGTCCATAAACCACCCCATATTATAAATGTTAGGCCAATCGAGTCATGCCCCAATAAGGGGGATAAAACGCCTACTGGATCCGCTATGGAGAGGATCTAACAAAATATCATTATTTTTATAAAGTAAAAGCTTAGGAAGGATTTTTCTCCTTGGAAATGAGTGAGTTAAAAGATGTATTAAGAGTAATGACAACCCTAAGGGGAGTGTTTTGGACTTGGGAGTAAGGGGACGGCCTTAGTGGAGGATACTTCATCCCAAAGCTTACCCGGTCACATAAGGACCGATTCATTGAGAGAGTTTTTCTTGTGATACATGTAGCCATACGCAAAAAGGTACAACCTTCGAGAGTGACTACTTATGTGAGACCTTGATTCAAACCCCTCCAGCTGAACCTAGATATCCATCCCAAGGGGCCGAGGTGGGCAATGGGTATACTGGAGAGCAGGACCTTCACAGAGTTCCAGGTCCGGTCGGCACAGGTCGACTGTTAAAAGGGTCGGCCCTGATAATTTGCTTATGCATGCATTTCCCAGGATTGTAATTTTTAAGGTGGATGTCAGTGGCCCTTGTTTTGACCCCAGTATATTCGTGGATGGACCTAGAGAATATTTTCCAGCCATGAACACGGATGGATATGGATCTCGTAGGCCAGTACCGTCTAAGTATGGGCTGGCCGGACATATGTGAAAAGTGTACACCTCTGCACAGAGTATAATTTGTTCGAATAGCCGAGACTCACGATCATGAGCCCACTAAGTAAAAGACCCAATGATTAGTCTTTGGGTGGTATTAGTATTTGAAAATACTAGAGGAAGGTCGATGGATTGGAGTGCATGATAAAACTTGGGGACTAATAGGGGAGGGAGCTTCCCCCTCCAGGATCACAACTTTCATCTATTAAGTAATAATAACCTTCTTAGAGAGTCTTTACAAAACTCACCTTTCTAAATTCACCTTGCATATAACAGATATTTTAGACTTAGGATTATACTCATTAACCTCTTTCTTGTCCACATTCTAAAATGCATAGTAAATGTTGAAACTCGCAGAATACCAACTATAAGTATACGTAGCCTTGCTTTTATCTTGCAGGTATACTTCTCCGGGTGTTTCAACCATCTTGATAGAGATGGGCATCTGCGCTTCTCGTCACTGTGTTAAGGTAAAAATTAAAAAATTATACGTCTTTTATTGATTATAATACTAAACCATAATAATAGTCGTATTAGCCTACTATTTCAGGAACTAATATAGGTAATCAGCAGTCCCCACAATGATAGAATTATGCGTGCATCATAGTGTAACAGACCAGCCCACAGGCTAGATGGGCCAGGCCGAATCCTAGGTTACTGTAGCATCACGCTACTGCAGCGCCGAGAAAATGCTGTGCGCTGTGCTCGCTCGCTTAATTCCCAAACCGGAAATGGGGAGGGAGTCGAACCAGCTTAAATAGCTGGCCTGGCTGTTAACTCCGAGTTGGCCCATTTGCGCGAAGCGAGGACGAAACTACAAAAGAGCTAATTAGCTGGTGTGGTCCATTCAATATGTAGGGTGGATCCCAATACATAGGGGTCAGTGTGTGTATTGGTTCCACTAGCGAGCAGCTATATATCTTATCTTTATTGTATTTGGAAAAAAAAGCACGGGTAATTGTATTGGTTCCACTAGCGAGCAGCTATAGATCAGTAAGACAGCATGAGCCTATAAAGTAGGGTGCAAGACCACACTAGCGCAATATCAGCTTCTTGCCCTGTATCTTGCTGATAGTACGATGCACCTCTGCTCTCCGGCGGACTGCTCCGGTTCAACCATGGAGAAGATGCTCCACTCAGCCCCGATCCACACCAACCTCCCGGACTGCTTCGTCTTCCCAGCCGACAAGCGCCCACAGGCGACCGCTGCCGTTGTCTCCCTGCCCATCATCGACCTGTCCCGCAGCCGCGACGAGGTCCGCCGTGCTATCCTCGACGCCGGCAAGGAGATTGGCTTCTTCCAGGCTCGTCCATCAAACTGACCGTCCTTTGCCTCATATTAAGATAGGCCGGTGCCAACCCAGATTTCATCTCGGAGATTAAGCATGTCGTGGAAACTGCTTGCTGTAGGTGGTCAACCACGGCGTTTCTGAGCAGGTGATGCAGGACATGGAGTACGTATGCCAGGAGTTCTTCCAGCTGCCCGCGGCGGCGAAGGTGGGACTCTTCTCGGAAGACACCCAGAAGACCACCCGGATCTACTCCAGCACCATGTTCGACACCGGCGGCGAGAGGTACTGGCGAGACTGCCTCCGCCTTGCTTGCTCTTTCCCCGTCGGCGACAGCGCCATGGCCTGGCCCGACAAGCCCCAGAGGCTCCGGTAAGAAATTAAATTTCTCCTACACAAATTGACTACTTGTATAGACTACAGAGTATAGTCTATAGAGTACTCCCATGATTCTCAAATGGGGACCAAAAGGGTATTGAGCTTTTTGGCTCCTGCACTGCATAGGGAGGTTGTGGAGAAGTTCACTGTGCAGACGAGGGGCATGGGGAAGGAGATACTGAGGCTGCTGTGTGAGGGCTTGGGGTTCCCTCACGACTACTTGGAGGGGGACATCAGCGGCGGCGACGTGGTTCTCCACGTCAACCACTACCCGCCTTGCCCGGACCCGAGCACGACGCTTGGCCTGCCGCCGCACTGCGACAGGAATCTCCTCACCTTGCTCCTCCCAAGCATGGTCCCCGGCCTCGAGGTCGCCTATAAGGGCGACTGGATCAAGGTCCGGCCAGTGCCCAACGCCTTCGTCGTCAACTTCGGCTGCCAACTTGAGGTGATCCATCATCATCACTTCTAGTCTCTTTCAAGTTCTTACAATTATTCAGTCGTTTGGGTGTCGACACTATATGCTAATAACGAAGACTATTGGGTCTTGGTTCCAAACTTTCAATGCAGGTTGTGACCAATGGACTTTTGAAGAGTATAGAGCACCGTGTGGTGACCAACTTGGGGGTGGCGCGGACGACCGTGGCGACGTTCATCATGCCGACCGCAGACTGCCTCATCGGCCCCGCGGTGGAGTTTCTTAGTGAGGACAACCCGCCGTGCTACCGCACCCTGACGTTCAGCGAGTTCAACCGCATCTATAGTGTTGTCAAACTCGGATCGTCGCTCAATCTCACCACAAACCTCAAGAAAGTTCAGAAGGAGACATGAAGAAAGATCACAAGTAATTCAGGATGCCGTCGATCTTTATCCGTTCCCAATTCCCATGTCTCTGCAGAGGACATGGATCTCAGTTACATGCATGTTGCTGCTGGGATGGACCTGCACCTGTCCAGTTTATGCAATAAAAATGACAAATAAGTGACTACATATATGACAGGGAAATATACATATGGGTATGGCTTGTTCTTGAAAAAAAATCAAATCACAACAAACTTGGTAGCAAAGCAGAATTGTTGGCACCATCTCCTCGATGGCAACAAGCTAAGAAGAGTAATTTCAGAAAAGACTGGAAGAGAAAGGATATCCTCCGTGATGGCAACCAGCCAAAACTAACCTCAAATTAAAGCAGCCATGCTCAGGTCCTTGTCATCTTGTGCTATCATTCTCTGCACCAACAAAAACGTGCAGCTGTAAACTGTCCTCGTACCATGAATGTCCTCAGCGACGGATTGTCCTTCTCCCATCTGATCTCACGGCTCACGCTATCAACTATCCTACATAAAACGGTTGGCACCAAATACCAAATACAAAGCTCATCCCTTGACCCATTGATTGGCAAAAATACAGAAAACGGTTGGCAACTGCACCAAAGTACCAAACTCTTAGCTAAGAGGGTAATTTCAGAAAAGTAATCTTGGAAGAAGCAAACATATCCATTATCACCACCAGCCAAAAGGAACTAAGCCATCCACGTTCGGGTCCTTCACGCAATCTTGTTCTGTCTCTCGCGACACCTACAAAACTGGAAAAGAAAGGACAACACAATAAACTGTCCTTGTGCTATCAACTCAGCGGTGAAATTGTCCTACTATCAACTGAGCATGACCACATGCAGCTCCAGCTTATAGAAGTTAGAATCTTAGATAGATGATCACATGCACCGGGCAAACGTAGAGTACTGCAGTGGCTAACTTTAACTACTCTCTCCGTTTCAAAGTAAGTCATTCCATTTTTTTGGGAAAGACAAAGCATCTCAAATTTGACTAAGTTTATACACTAAAGTACTAATATTTATGATACCGTATAAGTGCCGTCAGATTCTTCATTAAATATATTTTTATAGTGCATCTATTCGGTAACATAAATCTTTGTAATATCTTCTATAATTTTAATCAAATATAAAATAGTTTGACTTTTTAAGAAAATTGGAATGACCTATAATTTGAAATGGAGATAGTAACGTACATAAACAGAAAGTTACTCAGCTGCAACAAATGCCCAGCCGCTTCCACCTGATGTGCAAGTTGTGGAGGTCGTCGCTCACATCCAACCAGCCACAGCCATGCATCGACTGTCACGCTCCCGCCGACCGCTTCCGATTGCCGGTGGCCAGCGCCCGGCGGCATCCTCGCCACGACTGTGAACATTCCCCGCTCCAGCGATATTGACCCAGACTCCATATGTCTTCGCGGAGGAGTGGAGGGAGGCCGATGACATTCCATAATATGGGCCAGAATCATCATCTTTGCTACAACCCAAGCGAGAATGTACATACACTCGTCAAGCGCGAGCGTTTTCCTTTACTACTTTGAATAGCAGCTTCGTCACAGTCCATCACAGCAATCAAGTTTGCTGAATGGATCAGTTGTCTAGAAACTGGTTGACATATGGGTAAATTATCTCTGTGTGGACCCAGCCATACTCCGATCCACTCAGAGAACAAGCTCATGTTTCACCGTGGATACCTCCTTGGGAGCACCGTGGATTTTATTTGTACATTGGTGTTTAGATGACGAAATTGTCCGCGTGCACAGTTCATGATTCATATACGATCACAGAACAAGCTCATGTGGGATAATCTCCAACCTTTACAAGATTCTTTTGCCCTTAGCATGGACAAGGGAAACCTTTAATTTTTTTTGTTCTTGAGTTCTCGTGTGGTTGCAAGTTAGCCTTTGCTCTAGCATCCTCTACATTTTATATATCAACTTGTTTATTTTTCAATATTGTTTTTTCATATTTTTTAATTGGATCATGGATGATATAATACTATTTGGGGACACAAGCAAATTGAAATGCATGTCCTTTTGCCACCACAGTGCGAATGAGTTGGGACATCAGTTGGGCCAGTTAAGTAGGAGAGAACTTTCTCTTTATTTTGTTTATGAAGGTGTTCTGGCCTGCGCGTCGGCTGCCTTAAGTTTCGATTGTAATCACATTTTGTTAAACTAATATAAGTTCTTCCTACTTCAAAAAAAAAGAATACATAGCTTTTTTCACATTGTTTTGATACTGTATCATAATAATTGTTGACACCGTTTTTTGGCCTGATGCGAAGCGGCCGATGCAGGGTGACCGATGGTGTAGAAGGCTAGGCCAATAATGAACAGGAACGTTGGAGCTGTAAGGCAGCCGATGTATTGGAGGCCAACCGATGCTGATGGAGTCCGGCCGATGTTGATCGAGTCAAGCCGATGCCTATCTGGGAGTCCGTGCCGGAGAAGATATTCGACAGGCATCGTAGCTGAGAGCGAAATTGGAGCTGATTCTTGACGTCAGCATGGCGGAGTCCGAGTCTTAATTGAGTAATTTTAAATTAGGAAAGTCATGAGTTGTTTTCTTTTGAGTCAAGTTTGAAGCAAGTCAAAATTGACTAGGAGTCTGTGTCGTCCGGGCTATAAAAGTAGACCCCGTGGCTTTTGTAAAGAACAGCGTACACACAAACAAACAACCTTTTCATACATTGCATCTTACTTTTTGGTGAGTTTTTACATTAAAACCCTAGTTTTTAACTTTCAACGGGTTCTTTCATGTCGAGCAGGGCTGCATTTCTACGATCTCCAGCTTGCTTGTAAGTTCCGAGTTTACCTGGTTGTACCTGAGCTTAAACTTTCGAGCGTATCGCTATCTTACGTCGCCTAACAGTTATCGTATCTGCTAGAATATAGACTGTTGGAGTATCGCTGCTTATCTTGTTCTAGTTTTTACACAATTTACCGTATCTACTAGCTTCTAGGTTTTTATCTAGTTTCTAGGTTTTTTACACCAATTTACCGAGCGTGCTTAGTCTCTGCTCAAGTTAGTCGTTTTAGGCTCTCTTGCTCTATTTCTAGATACGATCACAATTTACCGATAATTGCTAGATTTAACATTTATTTACTTAATCTTGTTATTTTAGCTTTATCATTATCTATCCGATCTAGATTCGATCTCATCAGCCATACTTTGTATCAATAAAACTACTCTCACAAGGTGGTTTTGTGGCCGATTTTGGGACCTGAACCTAGATTCTGCTGATTTTACTGTGTCGCGCTCCTCAGCCGATACGATATCACAAGACTGTTCGAGCTATTCAGCCGATCGGTCGATTTATCTAACGTGCGTTCATCCCTTGTCAATTGCAGGACAAATTGACTGGCACGCCTGGTGGGACCCACAATTTCAAGACCCATGGATCCACACCAGATGTCACATCATCCGTTCCAAGCATCCGTGTACCAGCCTGTGGCCTCTCAACCATCATATCAATACCAAGGAGATATTCAGGTGCAGTGTATTCCTCAGGCTTCCTGGCCGATGGCTCAGCACATCCAGTTACCTTCTTGGGCATAGCAGCCTAAGAATTATCAATCACAGCAGTTCTTCAGGATCCGTGGCCGATGATTTCATATGTTCAACCACTGGCTCAGCCGCAGCAGTTCGAGAATCCTCAGATACAATGTACCCCTCAAGTTTCTTGGGCGATGGTTACTCACACTCAGCCACTGTATCAGCCACAACAAGCTCCTCAGGCCTCTTGGCCGATGAGTTATTATTCTAATACACTGCATTCTCAACCATTAGTTCAGAACCTGCAGTCAGAAAGCTAGCAGATGCAATATAATCAGAGATCAGTTCCAGATTGGTCAGAAAATGATCTGTGAGTGTTTGGTAAATATCTAAATGAGATGGCTCAGTCAACAACCCAAACTCAGCAGCAAGGAGAGCAACATTTTCCTGAAGAAATTCAGCCAGTGGCTTCGCCTCAACAGTCATCGGCTCAAGATCAAGAGAATTGTTCACCCCAGATTGATGGTATTGATCAAGGTTGTCGTCAACCCAAGATCAGTTTTATTGCAGGCTGATGAGGGAACGATGAGATCCGGTCGGCGACGGTCTGCATCGGCACCTTCTCTCAGGCATGTTCTTTGCCCAGAGTTGGTGTCCGGCGAAGTACCTGGGAGGACCCGATCTTGTTCCGCCTTCTCGCTGGTCACACCAAGGCCATGGTCAGTTGGTCGTTCTCCACTGCCTTTTTTTCTGACAGGGAGGAAGGGGACATCTCCACGCCGGAGTTCGTCGAGTTGGCGACCGCAGCTGGTTTCTCGTTGGAAGACGTGGTTCAAGCAGAGGCTGCGCTGACGTCTGGGGATCAAGGCTCTACACCATCCTTACCTCGTCGACTGATTGCTGCCGTGGAAAAACAATACAAGAAGATGAAGCCTTGGTTGGAACTTTGCCAAAGCCGAGATACTCGCCGGCGGTGACTCTCGGAGATGTCCAGGTAATAGATAAAAGGTCCAAGTTTCGGCATGAGGTTTCCTCAAAGGCCATGAACAACAAGCTTGCATCTGGTGCCGGCGAAAAGGGCGATGGTGCTAGCTGCCTAGGCAGTTCACCGAGGCCAATTCCGGCAAAAAACTCCGGCGGGGATGTTGGCTGCTCCGGCAGCTCTCCGCCGTTTGCCGTTCAAAATTCAAAAGTGAAAGCGTGTTTTGTGGATCCTGATTGTCAGTCGATTAGCGACCACAACGTGCCTCGGGCTAGGCCTGTGGGCCGTACTTTGGTCCTGACACATGGGTCCTCGACTGTGCGTCGCATTCTCCCACCTATACGCACAATCGCGAGCGGATTTCCAAACCCTACGCGAAGTGTTCGGAACCAGGCGGCGGATAGTTTTCCTGATTCCCAGTTTTGTTGTCGGCCGGGATCTCGATCCTACGCTGAGGTGCTTCGAGGCGGAATCTCCATGGAGAGGAAGGGGCCGGCAAAGCGTCGTGATGTTGGTGCTCCTCCGTATGCAAGAGCGGGTGCTTCGGTTCCTTTCACCGGAGTTTTCGCTAGCTTCGCAGAGGCCGCCGGGGCTGCGGCCAATCAAGGTGCATCGCCAAATCTTTTCAACTCTGGAATCACCATCCCTTGGGCACATTCTTCGTCCTCAGGGCAAGTGATGCCTGATGCCATGGGATTTAGGCCGATGGATCCATTCTGCTGCAGGGCCACAAGTCAACCTAGCTTTTCTGCAGAGACCAAACCTTCCAGTTTTTAGGCCAACACAAGCCGATGGTTCTGTACAAGTTGGTGCTACTCACGGCAATGGTTTTGGTCCAGGTTGTGGTCCAACTAACATTACTTCTGGAAGCTATATCAATACCAATTTCAGGTTCGGTGCTTCTGACAGACAGCAGACAGGCCCATATGGTAGACAACAAGCTGGCAAGAGAGGTGGATATAGAGGCGTTCCTAGTTCAAGGTTTGGTCAGCATCATGAGCGTGCTCCCAAGGGTATGGAAAGTAATCATCAGACTTCTGAATTGGAAGCCACGAAGGTGGGCAGCAAGCGTCATGTGCACGATACTACTGAAGGGTCGTCTGATGGTGATAAGACGGAGGGGAAACAGAGTAAGAAGTTTTGCTTCCGCTGTTTTTCTAAAGGTCATGCCACTGCAGAGTGCCATGCTTTAGTCTACTGTGAAGTTTGTGAAAGCGAGGAACATGTTAGGCAAAAGTGTCCGATTTCAAAGGCCCCAAAGAATATTGTCCAATGGGTTGGTCATGCATTGGATGGTAATGGATTTTTCCATATTCCCCATGCCCCAATCAAGAGTATTGCAGACAACAAAATAGCAAAGATTCTTGTTGAGGGTGGCCAATTAAGTGCAGCACAACTCACTTCTGAACTACAGAGTCGCATCCCTTGCCAGGGTAATTGGAATTGGGATGTGCGAGAGGAGGAGGGTGGGTTTATTGTGACACTTCCCACTAAGGAAGATTTGCAGCGAGCAATAGCTTTTGGTGGCATGGCTTTAAAGGATAAAAAAATGCACCTGAACTTTGAAGTTTGGACTGAAGAAGAGGAGGGGCTTTTAATCCCAAAAGCTTGGATTAATATCTTCAAAATTCCAAAGGTGTTGAGGGAACTACCAGTCCTTTGGGCACTGGGATCAATGGTCGGAGCTCCTCAAATGGTTGATATGGTAACAACAAATAAAAGCTCTTATGGCAGGGTTCTTGTATCAGTCTTAGATTCCAAAGTGTTCCCTACTGAACTTTGTGTTGTTATTGGTGATCGTTGGTTTGAATTTCCTATAAAGGTCGAATCAATCATACCTGGTGTGGAATCCTATGTAGAGACTTCCAATGCCATGGACGATGATGAAGGCGAAGGGAATTTTGATGATGATGATCTTTTGGGCGATGATAACAATGGCAATAAGAACAGACTCAAGGGTGCACAAAAATCAACCAAAGGGGATGGTAATAAAGAGGCAAAAAATATGGACACTACATCGAAATCCAATGATAGGCCTCAGCAGCAAGTTGCAGATTATAGGACTCAGGTCGACGGAACATTAAACCTAGTTACTAGAAAATTGCTTGAGGAATCTGCAAACAAAGTCATCGAGGAGGAAGTTGATGTTGTGCCAACACATCAGCTGAAGCCTACTCTAGTACAAGCTGGTAAAAACAACTCGATAGCTCAAGTGGTAGACAAGCAGACCACACAGGAACTACCACATGCTGCTCTTTCAGTTTTGGAGGTTGAAACCCTTGATGGTGAGCTGATGGTTCCTGAGGGAGAGGGTACAAAGGATGCTAAGTCAAAGAAGAGCAATGTCGACAGTCCTGAGCAGCAGGTCTCCATTGCTCTAGTTGACAGCAATGCCGCGAAACCTTCGCCAAGACGCACCAGTAAAAGGAGAGCCAATTCCTTAGATGAGCACTCCATGGAGAGGGCCCAAAGGATGGCAGCCAAGCGGAACCTCGACACTGATAAAGGTATGGAAAATAACGTTTCATTCTTAAGTTTGTCTGAAGATCATATTTCTACAAATATTACAAACATAGGTGTTATTTTGGGCACTAATGGTGATAGTCGTAGAAAAGTGAGTAAACAAATTAAAGATTTGGAGACTATTAGACTAGTCACTTCTCCTTTAAATAAGAGCAAAGTTAAACGGAACCTTTCTTTAGAATTAGATGACTTAGACGTGGTGGGAGATGATGACCTAGACAAGTTAGTGCTAAGCCAATTCAAAAGTGATGTCCTGGATGATTGTTTGACAGAGCACAATAGTCACTTAGGTGATATTTGTCATCTCGAGTCAAAAAAAAAATCGAAGTCCATAAATAAGACATCAACTGGGCAAAATTGCAAAAGAAAAAAGAACAATAATCTAAAAGTTAACGTTAAATGAAAGGAATCTTTTGGAATAGCAGAGGTCTTCGGGACTTGGCTAAATTTAGATTCTTATCAGATACCACAAAAGAACAACAACTAGATTTTATAGCACTTCTTGAGATGTGTAGAACGAATTATTCGGACACGGAATTAAATAATATTTGTGGAGGCAAACAATTCCTATGGAGTTGGATTGAGCCCAAGGGACACTCTGGTGGAATCCTTCTAGGCATTAATCCTACTGTTTTTGATATAGGATATATCTCTCAAGGCCAATATCATATCAAATTTCGTATGAGAAATAAAGTTGATGGTTTTCAGTGGAACCTAATTGCGGTTTATGGAGCAGCTCAACCTGAGCATAAACAAAGCTTTCTAACTGAATTGGTCCAATGTTGCCAGCATGAGTCCCTGCCCCTTCTCATCGGCGGGGATTTTAACATTATCAGAGGCCCCACAGAAAAGAATAACGATCGTTACGATGATAGATGGCCGTTTTTATTCAATGCTGTCATCAACAATTTAGACCTAAAGGAAATAGAGCTAACAGGCCGCAAATTTACTTGGGCTAACACCCTACCAGAGCCTACTTTTGAGAGGTTGGATAGGGTGCTGGTTTCAACAGAGTGGGAATTGAAATTTCCCAGGGCTACTGTTCAGGCTTTAACTAGGGAAATTGCATCCGATCACACACCACTACTTTTGTCTTTTGGAGATCACTCTTTGAGTTCCACACAACATTTATTCAAATTTGAATTAGGTTGGTTGACCAGAGATGACTTTTATGATGTGGTGGCTAAAGTTTGGAAAGAAGAAAATAAAGGGCACACGCCTCTTGAAATATGGCAACACAAAATTAGGAGACTAAGACAGTTCCTAAGGGGTTGGGCCAAAAACAAGAGTGGGCACTATAAGAAAGAGAAAAAAGAACTCCTTACAAAATTAGATTTGCTTGATAAGAAAGCAGAAAAAGATATTCTACAACCATGGGAGATAGATCTAAAACAAACATTAAAAACAAGGTTGGTACAACTCCTTAGGGAAGAGGAAATAAAGTGGTACCAAAGATCTAAAACCGCCAAGCTTTTGCATGGAGATATGAATACAAAATATTTTCAGCTAATAGCAAATGGAAAACACAGAAAAACAAGGATTTTTCAGTTAGAAGATGGTGATAAAATTATTAAAGGAGATGAGGAATTAAAAAAATATATTACAGATTATTACCGTGGTTTATTTGGGCCTTCTGAAGACAGTCTATTAAACATGGACGAGAGTCGAAGGGATGATATACCACAGGTATCAACAAGTGAAAGTGAGATGTTAGTTGCTGAGTTCTCATATAAAGAGATCAGAGAGGCAATCTTCCAAATGGAACATAATAAAGCGCCTGGCCCAGATGGCTTCCCAGCTGAATTCTATCAAGTGTTCTGGGAGGTTATTAAGGATGACCTGATGGCGTTATTTATGGATTTCCATAAAGGAATATTGCCTCTCTTCAGCCTTAATTTTGGAATCATAACACTCCTGCCAAAAAAAACTGAGGCAACACAAATTCAGCAATATAGACCAATATGTCTCCTAAATGTTAGCTTTAAAATCTTCACGAAGGTTGCAGTTAACAGATTGATGGGAATTGCAGAAAAGGTTATCCGTCCTACACAATCTGCTTTCATGTCAGGAAGATACATTTTGGAAGGAGTAGTTATTTTACATGAAACATTACATGAAATTCATACAAAGAAATTAAATGGTGTTATTCTAAAATTAGACTTTGAAAAGGCTTATGACAAGGTCAAATGGCCATTCTTACAACAAACTCTAAGAATGAAAGGCTTTCCCGATAAATGGTGTGAGTGGATTCAATCATTTGTAGCTAAAGGAAGTGTGGGCATTAAAGTCAATGAGGATATTGGCAAATTTTTCCAAACAAGAAAGGGTTTGAGACAGGGAGATCCATTGTCTCCATTGCTATTCAATCTCGTTGCAGATATGTTGGCAATTTTGATAGCAAGGGCAAAACTAGATGGACAGATCTCAGGCTTGGTCCCACATTTGGTCGATGATGGAATATCTATTCTTCAATATGCAGATGATACATTACTTTTTATGGAACATAATTTTGATGAGGCTAAAAATATGAAACTCATCTTGACAGCTTTTGAGCAACTTTCTGGTCTTAAGATCAATTTCCATAAAAGCGAATTATTCTGCTATGGAGAAGCTAAAGAGGCCCAGGAGGAGTACATGAACATCTTTGGGTGTAATGTAGGGGAGGCTCCCTTTTTGTACTTAGGTATCCTAATGCACCATTCAAGAATTCACAATAAACACTGGAAGGCAATAGAGGATAGATTCGAAAGAAAACTGAGTACATGGAAAAGCAAACTGCTCTCTTATGGAGGCAGGCTTACTCTCATTAATTCAGTTTTAAGCAATCTCCCTATGTATATGCTTTCCTTTTTTGAAATCCCAAAGGAGGTTCTTAAGAAATTGAATCATTTTCGATCAAGATTCTTTTGGCAAGGGGATGGACATAAACAAAAATATAGATTAACGAAGTGGAACATAATGTGCAGACCTAAAGACCAAGGTGGTCTAGGAATTTTGGATCTAGAAATCCAGAACAAATGTCTTCTTAGTAAATGGCTTTTTAGGCTTATTAATGAGGATGGAATATGGCAACGACTACTTCGAAACAAATACTTAGGAACAAAAACAATCACACAAGTGGAGAAGAAGCCAGGTGACTCCCAGTTCTGGTCTGGACTAATGAAGGTTAAAAATGACTTTCTAGGTTGTGTATCCTTCAAAGTTCAAAATGGAAGACAAGTAAGATTTTGGGAAGATAAATGGATAGGAAACACAAACTTGTGTGAGCTCTATCCAAATTTATTTAACTTGGCTATCAGAAAACATGACACCGTTCAAAAAGTTATGTCTGCTACTCCTTACAATATTTCTTTTCGAAGAGCTTTGCAAGGAAATAACCTTAGGAACTGGCATGAATTAGTACTTAAGGTGGCCAATGTACGGCTTGCGGACCAACGTGATGTTTGTATCTGGTCCTTAAACAGAAGTGGGATTTTCTCAGTGCATTCTATGTATTTGGCGCTCCTAGATGAAAGGGTTATGCCAGTAAATAAACCTATATGGAAATTAAAAATACCACTTAAGGTTAAAGTATTCATTTGGCTCCTTTACCGTGGTGTAATCCTAACAAAGGATAATTTGGCTAAACGAAACTGGCACGGAAGTATGCGATGTTGTTATTGTAATAGCAATGAAACTATTAAACATCTGTTCTTTGAGTGTCATTTAGCTAGGTTAATATGGAGAATCATACATGCCACTTTTGGCCTTTATAAACCAAATAGTGTAATACATATGTTTGGCTCATGGCTACAAGGGGTAGAGAGGAGACAAAAGAATTTAATATTAATGGGTGTAAGTGCAGTTTGTTGGACGATTTGGCTTTGTAGAAATGATATTGTTTTTGACAAAGTGCGCAAACAAACTGGTTTGCAGATTCTTTTCAGGGCCACACACTGGATCAGGTTTTGGGCTCTACTGCAGAAGGAGGAGGACCGGGACACTGTCTTGGTGGCTTGTCGAGCTTTGGAGTCTACAGCCATGGAGATTTTTGCAAGGAACGGGTGGCAGTTTAGTAATAGGCTTTGCTTCTAATCTGCTATCTAAGTTTGCTTAAAAGTGTGTTTCTTTGTAACAATGGCCGGATTTTGAAAGAGAGGCCGGGATATTATTTATTCCTTTATCTAAAAAAGATTGATGGTATTAAGCTCTGGCCTATTCCTCAGGAATCACGGCTAATGGCTCTATTGCAACAACCATTAGCTCTGAATCAGTGGCAAGAAAGTGGCCAATCTCATACTGTGGAGTTATGGCCGATGGCACAAATAGAGCCACAATCTGGAGAAGAAAATCATTGGCAGTATAATACCCAATTGGTGCAGCCAGTGGTTCCTTCCAATCAGATCCAAACGTCGCCTAGCACTTATCATCACCAAGTACAAGTTGAGCAAGGGGCTCAATGGATGACTTCCCATGTGCAATCAACGGCTCAAAACATTCAAAATTTTCAACAAGATCCACGGCCAATGGTGCACCATATGCAGGCATTAATTCAAGATCGGCAACAAGGGGGCAATATTTACAATTCACCCCTCGGGAATCATTGCCGATAAACCAAGAGTTTCAAGGACCATACTATTGGAGACTAATAGAATGGGTATCATAGCCGATGGGAATCTTTTCTTCTTCTTTAGTTCAAGAGCAATACCCAGGGGGGATTTCATGCAGTTTGCGCCTCAAGGCTCATGTGCTGTGCATTCACAAGATCAAACATCAAGCAATCTCTATCCATTGAATGAAGAAGAGAAGCATCGGATAAGTGACATTGGTCTAGGATTCATACAATGGTTGCAAGAAAAATTAAAGAGTGGTGACTTGTTTGAACAAAAAGACCAATGTCAGGCAATTGATGCTCAAGGAACAACAAAAGATGGAAATTCTCCTCCAATCAATATGGTTGTAATCTATACAAAATAAAGGATGTGATTCATACAAAACTAAAGCCAGTTCGATTCATCAACTGATCGGCTGAATAATCAAATAAAGCAATCACCAAAGAATTTAGACTTCTTTACTATTAAAGGCGAGCTGAGCCATGGATACCAGTATGATCAGCCGGAGGGCAAGACCAAAGTGTATTGGGAGTACAGACCTTCAAGTCCAGAGTCAAGTCAAGGATCTGATTCGGGCAATGAGCAAGATCATCCAAACCCAGAGTGGTGTCCACATTGGTGTATGAAGTGTACATCTCCATCTTATGAAGAAGACGCTCGGTCTAAGCCGATTCAGTTATTGGTAAAGGATGCACTATCAAGACCAGAGTCTGTATGGAATGCTGAAGCAGGAAATCAGCTTATTCAAAAGGCTGATGGGACCAAGACGAAATTGTCGGTCGATCTCGCTATCTTTGGAAAACCCAACACATATGAACATCAACACTTAAAGCCGTTGTGTATCAAAGGGTGCATCAGCTAGATAACATTAGCAAAAATCCTGGTAGATGGTGGAGCTACAGTTAATATCATGCCGATTGCTACCTTTCAGAAGCTTGGCCGACGCGATGAAGATATGACCAAGACTGACATACTGCTCCATGATTTTGAAGGGAAGATCTCTTCAACCCGGGGAGTAATTAGCGTTGAATTAACGGTTGGAAGTAAGACTCTCCCTACCACTTTCTTTGTTGTTTGAAGGACCGAAACGGCGACCAGAGAGGGGGGGAGTGAATGGGAGCCTATAAAAATTTTCTTTCCAATGATCCGGCTATTCTCCCAAATCAACTCCGATGCCTCCGAAAGCGATCTTGCCAAGATCACGTAGCCACTGTCAAGCTACTGACCCTAGGAACAAGATAGATACAGCGGAACTCGAATCAATCGAAACGAACACAAACCGAACCAAAACCAACTCACCCTTGTGCTGCCAGGGGGGCGGTTAAACCGCCTAGGGGGAGGGGCGGTTAAACCGGCCTGCCCTGGGAGCCTCGGAAAAAAGTCAACTCGAAAGTGGATCTCCCAAACCGCTTGAGCTCTTGAGATGAGATTTTGGCCAGATGATATACACCTCCAGTGGAGTGTTTTTCCAAAAGATCTCGGCCTCTAATTCTCTAGAACTCTCGGAATCTCAAATCTAAGGAAGAACACCATGAACTCGAGTTCATCCCGAAATCCTCAAATCCAAGGCGATTCCCGGAGTTTGGGGGCAAGATATCACCAGCAAAAGAGGCACAAGGCACTCATACGTGAATCCCCCAAAGAAATCCGAGAGAAAACGCCCAAGGAAGTGAAGAACAAAAATCCCCCAAAAATAGCTCCGAAAATACCTCCGAAAATAGGAAAAGAAAAAGGAGCTCGTGGATTCAACTCATGGCACAAAGATGAACTGAACAAACTCAATCAACAAACCATGAATTCACCTATACAAACTACGAAAGATTCGAAATAGTTCTAGGTGGAAGGGATGAAAGGGAAACTACAAGTCCAAAAGAAAATAGAGAGATAACTCAAGAGATTGCCGCCACCAACCCCTAGGCGGCCTATTAGTAGTCCAATTGGTGGTGCTCTAAAGACTAAACTACCCCTAAGTGATACATACCCCTCAGGGGCAAATTTGACATTTGGTTTCAGATATTTTCCGGCTGGGACACCTTCCACCGCAAGCTAGCTTCCCTCCGACGCAAGCCTTGCAGTCACGCCGCGTGTCCTCCGGATCGAAGCTCCTCGACGCCAATTTTGGGCCGGCCTAGGGGGAGGCGGTTAAACCGCCCCTAGGGGGCGGTTAAACCACCCTTGGCTGGTCACTTCAGCCCAGCTGCCTAAACTTCGCCTCGTCAAGTCCTCGGCCTTGGTTTTGAGGCCCAAACCAAGGGAAACCGTCCACCGATGATTTTGTGGCCAAATCACCAAACCCCGCACGCAAACTTCGGTTGTTAGCCGCTACCTTGCGCCGGCTTCTCATCCGCATGCGAGCTTCGGTTGTGAGCCGCTACCTCGCACCGGAACCACGTCCCTTGCTCATTCTTGCCAGCATGTGAACCGCACTTGATCCATCTGTCCATCGGGTCCCTCGAACCAAGCCTACTTGTCTCTCCGCTCCTCGGAGGCCGCCCTGGCTAAGACCTTTCGCGCCTGTTCTTCACCTGCACCAATGCAATCAAGCCGCATTCTACACTTGCAATACTTGAGCCAAGGGAAACGTCAATCCACACCACGTTGTCAATCACTCATCACACCAGGAAGCGACCATCCACCGGTCCTCGGACACATCGGGTCCTCATTGTTGATGGGACAATACCATATACATTGCTCCTGGGTCACGACTGGATTCACGCCAATTGTTGCATTCCATCATCTATGCACCAATTTCTTATCCAATGGTGTGAAGATGTTGCTGAGATTGTGCTGCTGATGAGTCATTGAGTGACGAAGGAACTAACTACAGATCTAGGGTTACAATGGTGTTCAATGCATATCTAGCAAAGTTTGGGAAGGTGCCTTCATCAAGACATCTGATTTTGGGCTAAAGCCGATCCAAGCAGTCGGCTCTGGAGAACCGTCCTAATGGATGATGAAGAAGGCAAGCTTGTGCACGGGTTTACGTCGGCCGATGTATTAGAAGAAGTAGACATAGGAGATGGTGACAGGCCAAGGCCGATGTTTATTAGTGCTAAGTTGGATTCTGAGTATAAACGGGAGTTGATTAGTTTGCTTAAAGAGTTTAAATATTGTTTTGCTTGGGAGTATTATGAGATGCCAGGTTTAGATCATTCTATTCTTGAGCATCGATATTGATGATTTTGCCTAATATAAAGGTGCAAGCCTGAGATTTTGCCTAATATAAAGGTTGAGATTACTCGCTTGATTGAAGCAAAGTTTATTCGGCAATGTTGATATGCTGAATGGATTTCCATCGTTGTTCCTGTGTTCAAGAAAAACAGAAAGCTTAGAATATGCATTGATTTCAGACCATTGAACAAAGCAACTCCTATGGATGGCTACCCTATGCCAGTTGCTGATGTGTTAGTAGATGCTGCTGCAGGATATAAAGTTATTAGTTTTATGGATGGCAATGCTGGTCACAATCAGATTCTAATGGCAGAGGAAGACATCCACAAGACTGCATTCAGGTGTCCAGGACACATCAGACTGTTTGAGTGGGTTGTAATGACTTTTGGCTTGAAGAACGCTGGTGCTACGTATCAAAAGGCGATGAACTGTATTTTCCATAGCCTCATTGGCAAGATTGTTGAAATCTATATTGATCATATGGTTGTCAAGTCAAAAGGTTATCAAGAGCATTTGGCCGATCTTCGCAACGCTTTGTAGTGTGCAAGAAAGCATGGGTTGAAGATGAATCCAAACAAGTGTGCATTTGGAGTATCGGCTGGCCAATTTTTAGATTTCATGGTTCATGAGCATGGAATTGAGGTTGACCAAAAGAGTATCTCTAGAATAAAAAATATTATTGCTCTAGAAAACAAAAAAGAATTGCAGTCATTGATTGGCAAGATAAATTTTATTCGAAGATTCATCTCCAATTTATCTGGAAGGATTCAGCCATTCAGTGAGTTGTTGAAACTGAAGGCCGATCAAGAGTTTATATGGGGAGAGCCAAGCAAAGAGAATTAGAAGAAATAAAGCAGTACATAGCATCTCCACCAATACTTGTGCCTCATCAGAATGATAAGCTATTCAAGCTGTATTTGTCAGGCGATGATCGTGCTATTGGATCGGCCCTAATATAGGATTTCAAAGGAAAAGAACATGCAGTTTATTATGTTAGTAGAAGACTTCTTGATGTAGAGACCAAGTATTCATTAGTTGAGAAGCTTTGTTTATGTCTTTATTTCTCCTATACAAAGCTTAGACATTATTTATTATCGGTTGAATGCATCGTCGTGAGTAAGGATGATGTTGTTAAGTATATGCTGTCTTTGCCGATCTTAAATGGGAGAATTGGAAAGTGGATTCTGGCCCTGTCAGAGTTTGATTTACAGTACGAATCGGCCAAAGCGGTTAAGATCATGGCTGATTTTATGACACAACATTGTGGAACTACTACTGCTACATTGGAGCCTGCCCCATGGACATTGTTCTTCGATGGATCATCATGTGACAAGGGTTGTGGCATTGGTGTAATCCTTATTTCTTCCAGGGGGCAAGTTTTGAGTTCTCTTTGCCAATTGCTGCTACTTCTGCTAATAATCAGGCATAATATGAGGCTGTTCTCAAGGGCCTCAAGCTGTTGAGAGAAATTAAAGCTGATGCAGTAGAAATCTTTGGAGATTCCAAATTGGTGATCAAGCAACTGACTGGAGAGTATGAATGCAACAATGATGTGCTAAGAGTCTACCATTAAGAATGTCTCCAATTGCTAGAAGAGTTGAAGATGGTGTCTTTGGAGCATGTCCCTAAGGCATACATTGAAGAGGCCAATAAGCTTGCACATAATGCATGTGGCTATTGGCCGATGCGAGAAATAGCACTAACAGATTTGGCCGATGATGATTGTAGAAAAGAAATTATGAGCTATTTAAAAGATCCATCACAGAAAGTGTCCAAGCAGTTGAGGTTCAAAGCTACTAAGTATGTTTTACTAGAATATGAATTGTATTACAAGATGATTGATGGTGTATTGCTCAAATGCATCGGCAAGGAAGAATCTAAAGTCTTAATGGATGAAATTCATGCTGGTGCATGTGGAGCATATCAATCCGCCTATAAGATGGAGTGGATGATCAGGAGAAACAATTATTTTTGGCCAACTATACTTGAAGATTGCTTTGAATATTACAAGGGATGTCAGGAGTGTCAGAGATTGGGCAACACGCCAAGAGCTCTTGCATCGGCCATGAATCCTATTATAAAGCCTTGGCCGTTCAGAGGATGGGGTATAGATCTCATCGGCCAAATTTTTCCTTCATCGAGCAAGAATCATAAGTTCATGGTGGTGGCTGCGGATTATCTTTCCAAATGGATCAAAGAAATTCCTTTAAAGATGGTTACTTCTCAGAACATGATTGATCTTGTCAAAGAGCACATAATCTACTGGTTCGGTATTCCTCAAACTGTCACTAATGATCAAGGGACTATGTTCATGTCAGGGGAATTTTAAGAGTTTGCCAATAGTATGGGGACTGTGTTCTCAGAATGTGATTGAGTTTATCTTCTCTGGTTTCCAAGTGCAACGGACATTTTCTTGGTTATGGCAGTCCAAATGTACACCACGACTTAAATTCTTTTGTTGGTTACTGATTGTGGACTGCCTGAACATGAGAGACTATTGACGGCCATTATAACCTCGTAGCGACCGTCAACATTTTGGTAAAAATGAGGATGATCATACCATATTCCATGCATAAAAGTATTTTTATTGACAAATTCCACAAGTTTTGGATGAGTTATGGTTGCAGGACAAAACAGGTGAAACAGGGGCCAAACCTGGCACAAGGCCAGGCCGGCCGGCCTAGCCCAGGCTGACCGGCCTCCCCTAGGCCAGGTCTCGCCACGTCACTGATCCACAAGCTCAAGCAAACACCCAGGATGATCAAGCACCGTGCAATCAACGTCGGTTTGATCCAAGGACCCGAAAGGCCTAGAGTGCAAGACACATGGATTAGAGGGCCCACAACTTCGGATTCTTTGACAGCCTCAACTGAACGCAACCGTTACCGACCTCAGGAGGCAATCAGGAGCGTTCACGTCGAAGGCGGTGGCCAGGGGTGCCAGGTGTAGGCTGATCGGCCTACACCAGGCCGGCCGGCCTGCTGCTGCACCTTCACGCGACCAGCTTCAGCGTGGAGGTTAAGCAGGTGGTTGGCGTGACGGTTAAGCTGGCTACCGACCTTGGGAGGCTATAAAAGGCCACCTCCTCTTCATCCCAAGACACACTACATCACTCAAGTCTCTACTTGAAGGGAGCTCTTGTATCTTTTTCATTTCTTAGATTAGGATTAGAGTTGGGAGTAGAGTCGAGTCGAGCTTAGCTCGGATCTTCGGAGTCTTCGGAGTTCTGGTAAAGCTCTTGTATCCTTTCCTTCTTTTGAAGAGTTTATTTATACAATTACTTCCTTACTTCAGAGCTTAAGTTTGTCTTTTGTCTTTCTGTCTTGCTCTTCTTTTAGCGTAAAGATCATGCTCTCTTTAGAGCAAAGTTCTATCCCCTTTAGTTTTAGTGTAGAGTTTAGTTTAGCTCTATCGGGCTTTATCTCGCGGGTTTGCTCGCCTTGACCGGGCCGTAAGACGCCTTAGGGAAGACGGGGATTTCTCTTGACAGGCCTCAAGAGAAATCTTAATCATCGAGTGCAGACGTGGTGTCTGGCTTGTTGATTAACTAGGAAGTGTGTTACACCCCACGGAACTGCAGTGGTAGGCGGCAGGTGGTGACAGCCCTGTCTGTCCTTTGTAGTCCACCACGTTCGGGTGTATTCATAACAGTAGTGCTGAGCCCGGAGAACCCCCTCTCTCATCCCGTTCTGAGGTTCTCCCGTTCTAGCCGTCGAAGCAAGCTCTGTTCCCGGTATCTAAGCTAGGGTCTAGGCTAAGGCTAGAGTGCCTTTTGCTTTGAGTTAGAAAGAGTCTAGGTCCGGTCTCTCCCAACATCTTTCCTTTTCTTTAGAAATAGGTGCTCCGTGTGTCGCTGGTCTTCTAGACCTTCTATCCGGTCATTAATTTGACCATTATCCCCCAAACCTAGAGTTTGTGCCCCTGGGTTTGTGGCTTGATATTTCTGACAAGATATATCATTTCATTCTTCAATACACTTTAACCTTCTGCTTCCCTGCGGAAATATAAATACGATACCCTGGGGTTACTCCCGAGGTGAAGTGCTACAACGAGATATATTCTGTGCGCTTGCAGAATTAATTTTGCATACAACGACATATATCTACGCGCTCTTGAGCGTTTCTAATACGTGACGCTAAGGAGTGCCAACAAGCATTTCTGGCGCCGTTGCCGGGGAAGCAATTGGCTAAAGTTATTGTTGAATTATTTGATTATCTTTACAGATTTACCAAACCACTAACCTTAGTGAACTCACCACTGCAACATTCGTCTATTTTTGATGTGTTTGCAGGGTAGTGCATGACTGGTTTCAACCTGCCATCAAACTTTGATCCAAATCCAGAACGCATTGGAAGAGTAGTGCGAAAGAGAGTCATACCTCCTCAGATTTCACTCAGCTCAAGCAACATATTCGAGTCATCATCCGACTCCGAGTCCGAATCAGATTCAGATTCATCATTTTCTTCAGCCCTAGAGTCTCCAGAGATCATGGCTCAGGCGAAGAAGACGCTCCGTGAGTTCTCAGCCCCGTCAAGCAGCAACTTCCCGGGACTGTTGAACGCACAGGAAGGTGCATTTGAGCTGAGGACTGGCCTAGTGAACATGGTTCAGGCCAGCCCTTTCTGCGTAAAGGCGATTGAGGATGCGAACGCTCACCTTCGGAATTTTCTGGAGGTGTGCAGCACCATCAACCCCAATGGCACACCGATCAACAACATCCGCCTTCAACTCTTCCCATTCTCCTTGCTTGGGAAAGCGAAGGAGTGGTTTTACGCCAACAAGGCATCATTCGAAGGACGCTGGCAGACTTGCGCAGACGCATTTCTGGCCAAGTACTTCCCGGTGGGCAAGACCAATGCCCTCCGAGGAAAAATCACTAGCTTTCAGCAGCTAGACGGAGAGACAATTCCCGAAGCTTGGGAGCGACTGTAAGAGTATATTGCAGCCTGCCCCCACCATGGTATGGAAGATTGGCTGATTACCCAGAACTTCTTCCACAGCATGAGTCATCGATTGCAAGAGATGTTGGATGCAGCCGCGGGAGGAGCTTTCCTCTCGCTGGATGTAGACGCAGCGAAGGCGCTAATCGAGAAGATATCTGCTCACCAGAGCTAGATAGGAGAAAGACAAGCTCCCCGCAAGGGAGTACATCAAATTGATTCCGTTGATATGCTGGCCGCTAAGATGGACCTCCTCTTAAAGAAGATGGAATCTCCTGGCAAGGAGATGAATCAGATCATGGAGGAGAGAATCACGTGTGAAACGTGTGGAGAAGCAGGACACTCGGGCGACACTTGCCCGATGACACAAGAAGAAGCCTATTCCATTGGGAACAATAACAATTCAGGCTTCCGTCCTCAACAAGGTTGGAATTCCAAGCCCAGTTTCCCCTTCGGCCAATAGCAAGGTAATGGCTCTAACAACGGTTTTCAACCGTCGCTAAAGGACATCTGGTATGGCCAAAAACAAATTAACGATAGCATTAGCAAGAAATTTCTTGCTAATGATAAAGTTATGGAGTCGATGGCCTCCTAGATAGAAGCTTTTAATTCTGTCATTAAGAACCAGCTGAGCTTCAATAAAATGATTGAAACTCAAGTGGCTCAGCTGGCTGCATCTTGTCCTAACCCAAATGCGGGAAAGTTACCCGGGCAACCGGAGGTTCCTTTCAAGGAAAATGTTAGTGCGGTGACCACGCAGACTGGCAAGTCCACGCGGGATCCACACAATCCCCAAGATGCAGGTACCCGACAGAAGGAAGCTAGCCAAGCCGAGCCGGCCGCCGAAGAGGAAGACGACGAGGAAACCACCCCTGCCTCAAAGGAGGGGAATGAGGCACCACAAGCCTCGAGCGACAGCCGAGATCCCACTTTCCTCCCGTTCCTGGAACAGAGGAGAAGACCCATGGCCGACGAACAATTTGACAAGTTCGTCGAGGTAATCAAGAAGGTATACATCAATATACCATTACTTGATGCTTTGCAGGTCCCGACGTATGCCAAGTATATCAAGGATATACTCAGCAACAAGCGGACTCTACCCACAAGGGAGACGGTACAGCTGACCGAGGAATGCAGCTCTGCTATACTCGGGTCCCACCTTAAGAAGAAAGATCCTGGCTGCCCCACAATATCATGCTCAATTGGAGGTCATGATTTCGACAACGCCCTATGTGACTTGGGGGCGAGCGTCAGCATAAAGCCCAAGGTAGTCTTTGACCACCTTAAACATATATCGCTTGTCTTTACACCCATGTGTTTGCAACTAGCGGATCAATCGATCCGCTACCCCCATGGAGTCGCAGAGAATGTTCCGGTCAAGATCAGGGACTTCTTCATCCCTGTGGATTTCATCGTTCTCGACATGGAGGCCGGAGCAACGAACTCTCTCATTCTTGGGAGACCGTTCTTAAGTACTGGAATGCGAACATAGACGTGGGAAGAGGGACCATTCAACTCAGGATCAACAGAGGAACCGAGAGTTTCTCTTTTCGTCCTAAGGAGATCCCCCATCAAGTCAATACGGTCGAAGAAATCATGCCCCGAAAGTCCAAGATGCCGAGCGTAGAAACGCTCATGAAGATGGTGGAAGCCTTCACCGCCAAAGAAAAGAAGAGGCATGACCACTATCATGCACGGCGAAGGATATCGAGAACCAAGGCGCTGGAAGAACAATCAAAGCGCGACAAGGAGGTTGAATCCAAGTCCCGTCCCGTCCGAAAGGAATGGCGGGTAAAAGCAGTCCCGAACAAGGATTCGGAGAGTTCCGCTCAGGATGAAAAACTCGAGCCCTCGCCATAAGGTATATGGTACGTATCCATGCATTGCATATAGAATAGGTTTTTCATTTCAAATCTTTCCATTCAGCACAGCACGTTTAATTTTCGAAGCTTGCATTTATATTTCATTTATGCATTGATTAGCATATAAAAAAAATTCGGCCAAAATTCAGGCCGGCCGGCCCCACCTAGGCCGGCCGGCCCCACTTGTCATCTCCTATGGCCAGATCACAGCAGCAAAGCAGCACGCATCGTGCACGAGCACGACACAAAAGGATGGAGGAAAATGGGCACGACCCCAGGCCGAGCGGCCCCAGGCAGGCCGGCCGACCTCCCTCCACCGTCGACGTCCCATCCTTACCTACCAGGGCACAATGCACAGGGAGCAAACCACTGACGCACAGGATGGGCACGACCGGCGCCATGTGCAGGCCGAACGGCCTGCCTCAGGCCGGCCGACCTCCCTCTGCCGCGCCTCGATAAAAGCCGGTGCCCAGCTCAAGAGGAAGTCACCCCAAGCACAGGTATGCACGCATCCTGAGCGCTTCCCTTCTCCCTCGTTTGAATTTTGAAAATATCTAAGTAAGGTTAGAGTTTAAACCACAAGAAAATTCTGCTAAAACCCATTCTTGAATTCTTGTGAGAACACACCCCTGCCGGTTGAACGAGAACGTTTGTGGTGGTTCTTACCCCACAAGAACGACTAACCGAATTGTGGTGATTAATATCCCACAAGAATGCCTAACTTTTGATTGTCTAACCCCTGATTTCCTTCAGGTATTGTGAGACTAACCTTTTGCAGGAAATCATGTGGACAAAAGCACGTCAGACGGCACGTGGAGTCGTGACCAAGCTCAGCTCTTCGAGCTCCCGCCGCTCTCAGGGGTCATCTATTTCCCGGGATACTATGTCGGTCGACTCGACTCGACAAGACACAGAGTCCCAGGAGGAGGAAGTGCCTCGGAACAGGCTCCGCATCCGAATCATGACTCGGGTCGAGCACATCATTGCTCGGTCCGAAGAAGAGAGAACGGTGCTGGCCAAGCTCTAGGACCGCTACTACACTCATGCCAAGTACTTCGACCCATGCTGCTAATCAAGACCGGTCTCGGAGGAGACATGGAACGGGCTTTCAACAACGCCGGATGGCAAAACTTCTACCCCGTCCCGGAAACAGGTTCACACTTTCTCACAATGGAGTTTTTGATGAGTTTGAAAATCGAAGTTCTCCCCAACGAGACAAATAGTTGCTTTCGGTATTTCAACGAGGATTTTACCTTGACCCCGAAGCAACTCAGTGAGGCTCTTGGTTTCAACAAGAGATGCATCATTGATGCCAACCTGTTGGTGACTAACCACCGGTACAACCGTGCCGCATGGTGGGATAGCATCACAGGCGAGCCATCCTCGGGGAAAAATAGCATCACTGCCATCCAAAACCCCACTCTTCGTTTTCTAGCGAAGTGGATCGCTATGGTGGTTCACCCACGAGCTGATTTGCGTCTTTGCCTTTTGCCTGATTTAGAATGCCTTTATGCCATGGTCAAGAAAATTCGTTTCTCACCGGTCATAAGCATGCTTGATGACTGGCAGAGGTTAGTCACTGGCCGAGCCACTATTGACATAACCTCGCTAGCCACCTGCATTGCCACCCATGTTGGTGCTTTGCAGGGCACTCAAGTCACTTTCCTTCCCGCTACACAAGAGTATCAGTCTTGCATTGGTTTAGACCATTTTATCCAGGGTCACTTGATGCGCGAGGGCCCTAGCCATACTCTTTTCATGTGTTATCCTGGTTTCATCGATGAAGTCGAGCTTCCATGCCCGGCTTTGTCGCTGAGATCAGCGAAAAGTCTAACCATGCAGCTTAGAAGGAAGGAACCCGCTCGCCACAGTGTTGCAGGCCCTGCAACACGTGGCAGGCGAGCCAGGATGACAGTGAAGCCGGAACTTCTACCGCACCTCAGCCCGAGTACCACTACCAGCAGCAGCCTGAGTACGACTACCAGCAGCCGATGGAGAACCCCACTGCCAACATGAGTTTTGAGGAGGCGTTCGACTACCATCAAGGAACGGCAGGATACGGCCCGCAGGTCGGACCATCCGCATCCGCCAGGTATGACTACGAGAACCCGGTCTCCCGGGGGATCGCTGATCTTAGTACCTGGTTGGAGACGGTGACTCTGCAACAGCAGCAGCTCAGAAATGAAGTTGCACACAACACCGATCTCACGCAGCAGAACTGGGGGATGACCACATCCCTCCAGACCGACATGCACGGCTTCTTCGACTACATGCACTACGACCCCAACCAGTATTACCAGTGAGCGTCATCGAAGCTTGGGGGAGTCTCAGGTATGTTCGAAAGCCGTTGCCGTTACCGTTGCCTTGCCTTGCTATGATAAAATAAAATAATGCTAATAAAAACAAAAAACATAATAAAAGCTCCAAAATTTGTCTTTATGTATGGAATTATGGTTGAGAACCTCTGATGAAAAGTTGCTCTGTTTATGCCCTCTAAGTGCCTCGTGCTTAATCCTTTACTCTTGAGTATTTGAGTTCGTTGGCATTTAAGGATCCACCATGATAAAACTGTGGGAGTAAGAGCACTTGTTCATTGTTTAAGTTATTGTGAGTTTTGATATGGTTTGTTTCGAGGTATAACTGCATGCTTAGTAAGGAACCTCTCGGAAGTTTTTATAAAATGTACATGGTGAATCTTCCTCGATGGTTTTAAAATGTCCTATCCAGAGCCTAAACAGTTATACATCTTTTGAACTACCATATGCTATCTTGAGTTGATTTGAGTCTTGTCGAATGGTGAAGTCCGCTTGCAGAAGGCACTTGTCATCTACTGGTCTTCCCATCCACCTCAGCCTCAAAATGTCCGACTAGTCAAAGTCCCGCTCCGGGGTTGACGTCCACCGTCGATGACATACACTCACCTCATCACAAAGCTCACCCCAAAGGTCCTCAATTACTCCATACAAAGTTGAATTCCTCTCTGTTACCAAAGTAAGAAAAGAGATGCATTCAAAAAAAAATAGAGACAAATGCTCCATCCGAAAAAGAACATGCAGTTTATTATGTTAGTAGAATACTTCTTGATGTAGAGACCAAGTATTCATTAGTTGAGAAGCTTTGTTTATGTCTTTATTTCTCCTATACAAAGCTTAGACATTATTTATTATCAGTTGAATGCATCGTCGTGAGTAAGGATGATGTTGTTAAGTATATGCTGTCTTTGCCGATCTTAAATGGGAGAATTGGAAAGTGGATTCTGGCCCTGTCAGAGTTTGATTTATGGTACGAATCGGCCAAAGCGGTTAAGATCATGGCTGATTTTATGACACAACATTGTGGAACTACTACTGCTGCATTGGAGCCTGCCCCATGGACATTGTTCTTCGATGGATCATCATGTGACAAGGGTTGTGGCATTGGTGTAATCCATATTTCTTCTAGGGGGCAAGTTTTGAGTTCTCTTTGCCAATTGCTGCTACTTCTGCTAACAATCAGGCAGAATATGAGGCTGTTCTCAAGGGTCTCAAGCTGTTGAGAGAAATTAAAGCTGATGCAGTAGAAATCTTTGGAGATTCCAAATTGGTGATCAAGCAACTGACTGGAGAGTATGAATGCAACAATGATGTGCTAAGAGTCTACCATTAAGAATGTCTCCAATTGCTAGAAGAGTTGAAGATGGTGTCTTTGGAGCATGTCCCTAAGGCATATAGTGAAGAGGCCAATAAGCTTGCACAGAATGCATGTGGCTATTGGCCGATGCGAGAAATAGCACTAACAGATTTGGCCAATGATGATTGGAGAAAAGAAATTATGAGCTATTTAAAAGATCCATCACAGAAAGTGTCCAAGCAGTTGAGGTTCAAAGCTACTAAGTATGTTTTACTAGAATATGAATTGTATTACAAGATGATTGATGGTGTATTGCTCAAATGCATCGGCAAGGAAGAATCTAAAGTCTTAATGGATGAAATTCATGCCGGTGCATGTGGAGCATATCAATCGGCCTATAAGATGAAGTGGATGATTAGGAGAAACAATTATTTTTGGCCAACTATACTTGAAGATTGCTTTGAATATTACAAGGGATGTCAGGAGTGTCAGAGATTGGGCAACATGCCAAGAGCTCTTGCATTGGCCATGAATCCTATTATAAAGCATTGGCCGTTCAGAGGATGGGGTATAGATCTCATCGGCCAAATTTTTCCTTCATCGAGCAAGAATCATAAGTTCATGGCGGTGGCTGTGGATTATCTTTCCAAATGGATCAAAGAAATTCCTTTAAAGATGGTTACTTCTCAGAACATGATTGACCTTGTCAAAGAGCACATAATCTACTGGTTCGGTATTCCTCAAACTGTCACTACCGATCAAGGGACTATGTTCATGTCAGGGGAATTTGAAGAGTTTGCCAATAGTATGGGGACTGTGTTCTCAGAATGTGATTGACTTTATCTTCTCTGGTTTCCAAGTGCAACGGACATTTTCTTGGTTATGGCAGTCCAAATGTACACCACGACTTAAATTCTTTTGTTGGTTACTGATTGTGGACTGCCTGAACATGAGAGACTGTTGACGGTCATTATAACCTCGTAGTGACCGTCAACATTTCGGTAAAAATGAGGATGATCATACCATATTCCATGCATAAAAGTATTTTTATTGACAAATTTCACAAGTTTTGGATGAGTTATGGTTGCAGAACAAAACAGGTGAAACAGGGGCCAAACCTGACACAAGGCCAAGCCGGCCGGCCTAGCCCAGGCCGACCGGCCTCCCCTGGCCAGGTCTGGCCACGTCACTGATCCACAAGCTCAAGCAAACACCCAGGATGATGAAGCACCGTGCAATCAACGTCAGTTTGACCCAAGGACCTGAAAGGCCTAGAGAGCAAGACACATGGATTAGAGGGCCCACAACTTCGGATTCTTGGACAGCCTCAACTGAACGCAACTGTTACCGACCTCAGGAGGCAATCAGGAGCGTTCACGTCGAAGGCGGTGGCCAGGGGTGCCAGGTGTAGGCCGATCGGCCTACACCAGGCCGGCCGGCCTGCTGCTGCCCCTTCACGCGACCAGCTTCAGCGTGGAGGTTAAGCAGGTGGTTGGCGTGACGGTTAAGCTGGCTACCGACCTTGGGAGGCTATAAAAGGCCACCTCCTCTTCATCCCAAGACACACACTACATCACTCAAGTTTCTACTTGAAGGGAGCTCTTGTATCTTTTTCATTTCTTAGATTAGGATTAGAGTTGGGAGTAGAGTCGAGTCGAGTTTAGCTCGGATCTTCGGAGTCTTCGGAGTTCTGGTAAAGCCTTGGTATCCTTTCCTTCTTTTGAAGAATTTATTTATACAATTACTTTCTTACTTCAGAGCTTAAGTTTGTCTTTTGCCTTTCTATCTTGCTCTTCTTTTAGAGTAAAGATCTTGCTCTCTTTAGAGCAAAGTTCTATCCCCTTTAGTTTTAGTGTAGAGTTTAGTTTAGCTCTACCGGGCTTTATCTCGCGGGTTTGCTCGCCTTGACCGGGCCGTAAGACGCCTTAGGGAAGACGGGAATTTCTCTTGACAGGCCTCAAGAGAAATCTTAATCATCGAGTGCAGACGTGGTGTCTGGCTTGTTGATTAACTAGGAAGTGTTTTGCACCCCACGGAACTGCAGTGGTAGGCGGCAGGTGGTGACAGCCCTGTCCGTCCTTCGTAGTCCACCACGTTCGGGTGTATTCATAACAGTAGTGCTGAGCCAGGAGAACCCCCTCTCTCATCCCGTTCTGAGGTTCTCCCGTTCTAGCCGTCGAAGCGAGCACTGTTCCCGGTATCTAAGCTAGGGTCTAGGCTAAGGCTAGAGTGCCTTTTGCTCTGAGTTAGAAAGAGTCTAGGTCTGGTCTCTTCCAACATCTTTCCTTTTCTTTAGAAATAGGTGCTCCGTGTGTCGCTGGTCTTCTAGACCTTCTATCCGGTCATTAATTTGACCATTATCCCCCAAACCTAGAGTTTGTGCCCCTGGGTTTGTGGCTTGATATTTCTGGCAAGATATATCATTTCATTCTTCAATACACTTTAACCATCTGCTTCCCAGCGGAAATATAAATACGATATCCTGGGGTTACTCCCGAGGTGAAGTGCTACAACGAGATATATTCTGTGCGCTTGCAGAATTAATTTTGCATACAATGACATATATCTACGCGCTCTTGAGCGTTGCTAAAACGTGACGCTAAGGAGTGCCAACAGAGACATTATGCAAAGACGTCATTACAATCTCCAGTCTGGCCATAACTGTGTTCTATGCACTGATTCTGCGATTGAGGACAAAGATCATCTATTCTTCGGCTGCTGCTTTGCCCATGCCTGCTGGTCGAAGCTGCACATCCATTGGGATATGTCCTTCAATATTCATTACAGGATCAAAGCTGCACGTTAGGCTTTTGGAAATGAACACTTCATGGAAATCTTCATCGTAGCTTCTTGGGAGATTTGGAAAATGCGCAATACAGTTACCTTTGATAGGGTGCAACCTAGCATCGCTCACTGGTCCGTGCGGTTCAGAGAGCAAGTTCTTCTCCAGCTATTTCGCTTTAGAGAAGACCGTAGACTTTTCATTACACAATGGCTAGACACGCTTTTGTAACCCTGTAGTCCCCTTCCCCTATCTTCTCTCTGTAAATTCTGTAAGTATGAGACTCTTCACTGTAACCCTTTTAATAGAAAAGAAGTGATGTGGGGAACTCCCCCACAGTTTGCCTTTCAGAAAAAAGTATGGGGATCAAGTTGCTAAATTCCTCTCCTTATTATGCACAAGATAATGGGCAAGAAGAAGCGTCTAATAAAGGGATAATCAAATTAATCAAAAGGAAGATTGAAGAATATCCAAGGCGTTGGCACACTGTGTTAAATGAAGCATTATGGGTGAATCGGATGGCTTGTGTGGGGGATATAGTCCCCGGGTACCTCACGAACAGGCCTGGCAGCCCTCCAATAGGGGGCGGCCCAGCCCACCGTTCTGGACCTGATGACGTGTGGACAAGTCGGCGCATGTAGGAAGGACCCGGAAGGAGAAGTTCTAATTAGAATAGGAGTTTTTGTAAAGAAGGAAAGGATCCTTAGAGATAGGATCGGCTACAAACCGACTTGTAACCCTGCCCCCCGATATATAAGGCGGGCAGGGACCCCCTCCAAACAACTCAACACACACGAAATCTCTCAAGAGAACAATCCACGCAATACAACACCCCGAAACAGGACGTAGGGTATTACGTCGAGTTGACGGCCCGAACCTGTCTAAATCCTTGCGTCTGTCCACCCTAACCATCTAGCTTCCGATCTTTGCGATCTTCCCTACATATAAATCACTTCCGTGGGCTACCCCGTGGAAGACTGCCGGAGATCATATCACCGACAGTGGCGTGCTAGGTAGGGGATATCGCCGAGATCAATTTGGTGAGCCCGATGGACCGCGTCAAGATCTTGGACAGCTGCAACCTCCCGGACGTCGACGGATTCGAGATCCAGTTCGGGAACATCACCGCTACCTTGGATACCCAAGCGGCAGGAGCTACAACCGCCACGGAGGTTTCCTCTCTGGCGCCGACTTTGGCCATCACGGCCCAATCCGGTCCGATCGCATCTGATCGCGCCGTTTTTGCCCCGCTGAGTCCATCGCAAAACGCGAGGCCCAACCAGTCGGGAGCAGATCAGCAACCACTCGGTTCCGATCCGGCTCTTGAGAGTCGCATCGCCGAGTCGTCTCAGAGCGTAAACGCTCAGCAAACGCGCGTTCCGAGCCCTGAGGTCATCACCATCCAGACCCCCGGCTTCCGCGCGCATACCAAGCAACAAAAGATGAAAGAGATCGTCCAGGCGGATGATTCCCCCTATGAGAGCGACTCCTACGAGTCAAACCCACGGGGACCCTCAATCCTGGACGACCTGCAAGAGGGTTACACCGCGTCCGACTCCTCTACGGAGCCGGAACTGTTAGGATCACCCGGAGGATCGACTCCGAGTAGCTTGGAGCGTGGCACGCCCACAACCGACCTTTCCGAGTCCGAGGAAGATTACCTCGCGCAAGGAGGAGCCGGGTCATACTGCTACATGGTGGCACCATCGACGCCACCTAACCCCGTGTCGGAGGACGAACTCACCCCGGCTGACGAGACAACTGAAGCCAGGGATCAGCGCCGAGGACGCAACGCCAATCGGGCGACTCGCAGAGCCGCCCGACCACACGGGGCCAACGCATCAGGATCTGGCACCGCTCAACCTCGAGAACCACTCTCGGAGGACCATCATCGTCATCGGGATCGACGCGACAGGAGAAGCAGTCGGAACCTGATGCGCGACGACATGTTCGAGTACAACGGGTTCAACGTCTACGAGACGCCGGTCCAGAACCTCGTCACCATCGACGAGGAGATCAGTCGGCTACCACCCAGTACTCCAGGCCTGGATAAGGTAAGGGCTTTCGTGCAGGCCGCCTCCGTCCAGGTTCACCAGATGCAGAGCAGATCACGTACGGCCACTTCTGAGCCCGGGCCGTCCCGACGCCGGACCAGCGGTGGATCGAACCGTGATGAAGATCTTCGTGACACGATCAACAGAGACCGAGACGCGAGGAATGTCATCCGCAGTAGCGCTGAGGAACGTGACCGCGAAGAGATCCGACATGGCGAAGAATACGATCGGGAGCATGGGAATCCTCGTCGTAACTCTAACCGGAACGGTTACTCGACGGATTCAGAGTATACTGATTACTCTGATCCCTCCGGTAGCCCAAGGCGCGGCAATGACGGCGGTCGTACTCCACCTCGACGACCGACTCCATCGCGAGGACGAGCGGCTCCCTCACGAAGGCGGCCGACCCCGCCAAGGGAGCAGACTCCACCGCGCAGCAGAACCTACCGACGGGACCGATCTCCTCCCAGGACTCGGACCTATCGGAGGACTCGTTCCCCACCCAGGGATCCGGATCACAGGAGGGAGCGCACTCCCCCAAGGACGACAGACGGCTCGGATCCGAGTGGTTCCTGCCCCAGAGGTCGGATCGGCGGATTCCAATCGTTCACTGAGCGCTTGAGGAGTGTAACCTAGCCTAGGGGCTTCAAGCTATCAGACATCGACAAGTACGACGGGAAATCTGATCCATCCCAGTGGCTTCAGATCTACTACACCGCCGTACAAGCTGCTGGCAGCGACGAGGACGTGATGGCGAATTACCTCCCCATCATGCTGACCAAAGACTGCCGCAACTGGCTAGCAGGACTCCCGCAGGACGCCATCGACAACTAGGATCATCTTACCGTACTCTTCATCGGTAACTACCTCGGAACTTGGGAGAGGCCCGGGAGCAAGCGGCTCCTCGGCCAGATACGACAGCGCAAGAACGAGTCCCTGCACGATTTCGTACGCAGGTTCTCGGAAAAGCGCAACTCCATCACGGATGTGACGGACCAGGAGGTGATGACCGCCTTCCAAAACGGCATCTCCGATGGAACATTGATCCACAAGTGGACAAGAAAGCCGCCCGCGACTGTCAATGACATGTTCCGGGTCGCTAGCACGTGGGCGGACGCAGAGATTGCGGAGAAGGAACAACTCAGCGAGCTCAAGAATCGCTGGGAGGAAGAGAACAAGACAACCCGCAAGCGCGACCGCCGTGAGGATGAAGAACGACACGACGACCATCGTCGCAGTGACAACCACCCCCGCAAGAAGAAGAGCGAGGGCGATATGGTCGCCACTCTGGACCGGCCCAGAGGCCGGGTGACTCCAGAAGATTTCCAGCGCATGCTCGATGAGCAATGTCCATACCACAAGCACAAGCACTCGGCACGAGAGTGCTACGGGTTGAAGCGAGCTTTCACTGGGGGCAACAGAGGCCCTCCCTACAAAAGGAGGAACGATAGTTCCCCGAGAGACGACAGGCGAAACGACGAGCCTGGCGACGAGTTTCAGGAGGCCGACCGAGTGGTCCGTATGATCTACGGCGGACCGGAAGGCTTTGAGACGAAGCGCCAGCAAAAGCTCACCCACCGCCAGGTCATGCATGCAAGGGAGCCACCGGTACCTGAGTACCTCAAGTGGTCGGAAGTGTCGATCACCTTCACCCGAGAAGATCACCCGAGCTTCATACCGAAGCCCGGGTCCCACGCCTTGGTAGTAGCTCCAACGATCCGCAACGTTCAGCTCACCAAGGTGCTAGTTGACGGTGGCAGTGGCCTGAACATCCTCTTTGTTAACACATTGAAGGAGCTCGGCCTAACCACTCTCGACCTGCGTCCCTCCCAATCCCCGTTCTACGGTCTGATACCAGGAGAGGAGGCGGAACCACTCGGGCACATCACGTTGCCCGTTACTTTCGGAGACCGGAACAACTACCGGACCGAGCACATGCAGTTCACGGTGGCCAACTTTGAGACTGCATATCACACCATCCTCGGGAGGCCGGCGCTGGCCAAGTTCATGGCGATCCCTCATTACGTCTACTTGCAGGTCAAGATGCCAGGACCAAAGGGCGTAATTACCGTCTTGGGGGACATCCGAGTCGCTTACACCTGCGAACAGGAGACCCTCAACGCGGCAGCTGCCCTGGACATGTCGAAGCGCATGACGCAAGTACTGGCTGCAGCGCAGGAGGTGGACAAGGACTCTCTGGAGATCCCCGCCAAGAGACCCGCGAAAGAAGCCATCTCGCCAAGCAAGGAGATGGAGCTCAAGAGGATCTCGCTGGACCTGGAAGACCCGAAGAAGACGGCCATCACCGGGGCCGAGCTAGACCCCAAATAGGAAGAAGTGCTCGTCAAATTTCTAAGGGAAAACGCCGACATATTCGCGTGGAAACCATCCGATATGCCAGGTGTCCCAAGGGAACTTGCCGAGCACTCCTTGAAGGTCAATCCGACTGCCAAACCGATCAAGCAGAGGCTTCGTCGATTCGCGCAGGACCGCAAGGAGGCGATTAGGGTAGAGATTACAAAACTGTTAGCTGCTAGTTTTATTCAGGAGGTGTTTCACCCTGACTGGTTAGCTAACCCAGTTCTTGTAAGAAAAAGAATAATAATGAATGGAGAATGTGCGTTGACTACACAGATCTCAACAAAGCTTGCCCTAAAGACCCCTTCGTTCCCCCCCCCCCTCCCCCGCATCGATCAAGTCGTTGATTCCACGGCAGGCTCCGCCCTGCTCTGTTTTCTCGATTGCTACTCAGGCTATCATCAGATAGGCCTAAAACTGGAAGACCAGATAAAGACCGCGTTTATCTTTGCAAAACAACCGGCGCGCGGTCTGGTGGACAAGGTCCACCATGGACCGTGAGAGCGGCGAGACGGCGCGGGCGGAGCTCAGGCGGCACCGGCGAGCTTACGGACCACGCACGCAGGTCTCAAGCTGGGGTCTTACTCACATCTAGGGGCTTCAGCGAGTCTTTGCGCACGGATCGGTGGCCAGAAGGCAAGACCTTGGCCACCGGAGCGGTGCAGCGGCGGCGGCACAATAGAAAGGCGACCGGCGGCGAAGCTCCACAGCGCTCCTTTGGCTTAGGCTAGGCTCAGGCTGAAGCTCTCTGGAGGTCGAGGACAGGAAAAGGGTTGTCCTTGAGGTCCTATCTGGGTTTGTGCGCATGGCGGCGTGGCTGTCCACGGCGGCGGCGATGCAGTGGAGGTGTAGCAGGCAGCGGCGCGGCGAAGGCATGCGCGCGGCCACTCCCGGTGGTCAAGGACACGCCTTTCCTCTCAGGCGAGACCAAGGCTTCACATTCAAGGGGTTCTCGGGGTTAGCCCGGCTGGGGAGCGGCGACGGCGGCGGCGTCGAGCTCCGGCAGGGTGGAGCGCGTCGCAGCATGGCACGCTCATGGTGGCGCGGCGAAGATCAAAACCAAGGGCTCGGCACGAAGGCCGGCATCAAGGACAAGCGGAACATGCTCCCTACACCTAGGGCTTTCACGCGCGCAGGTTCATGGCGAACCATGGTCATGGCGGCGACGGCCGCGGCGCGACGGGGGCGACGGCGGCGGTGCTCACCTACGGGCTCGGGGGCGCGGGGCTTGAAGCTATGACGAGTTCATGCAGGTCGAGCTCGATGCAGTGCCGGGCAGCGTGGCAACGTCGATGTCGTCACACGACGGAGAGGAGGAAGGCGGAGCACCGATGGTGGCGCTCCTTCTTCTCCTCGGCTCCTCTTCCTTCTCTTCCTTCTCCACCTTCTCTCGTATCTGGTGCAAAGGAAAACCCCAAAGGCATCTGGGGTTCATGCAGGGAGCTCGGCTGGGGTTTTGTAGGCGCATGAAGGACGCGGTTGGCGTGGCGGCAGTGCGGGGCGACGTGGACGGCATCCACAGTGCCCAGTGCAAAAGCGGGGGAGCGGCGCAGTCACGGGCGGTCAAGGCCGCGAAGACGCGTGGCGTGCGGCGGCGAGGTTGTCCCGTCACGCGTGCACACACGCGGTGCGTGACCTGTACGGGCGAGAGGAAGAAGAAAGAGGCACAGTGCGGCTGACGTGTGGGTCCCACCTATCGGCGGGCGCACGCGCGCGCGGTCGTGCTGGGCTGGCTGGGCTGCATGAGGAGGTTTGTGCCGCGGGGGTTAGATGGGCCGCGGCGGAGTATGTTGGGTCGCGGGGCCGGTTGAGGTAGCGGGCTAGGCTGGGGTAGTTAGCGGGTTAGAGCTCAAGTTAGTTTAGGTTTTTCTTTTACTATTTCTATTTTGAATTTCAATTTGAATTCAAATTCAACACACACTAAAATAAATCCAAATAAAATCTCAATAAATTCCAAATATTCATACTAGCAATTATATACCTTAGCAACCATATTTAATTTATATTTTTATTTTTTAGGAATTTTAGGAGAGGTTCAATGAAGAAACTCTTAGGGTTTGCAAATTTTAATTCACTCCATGAAAAATTTTAAATTCATGATTTTTGCACAATAACATTCTAGAAAAATCTGAGATGTTACAGACAGAGGGCTGCCGAAGCAGGATGCGTCGATAGGGAGGCAGCCACGAAGGAAGGGGAGGGAGGGTCCGCTATGGAGGAGGGGGAGGGATAGGCGGTGAGCGGATCTGAGGGATGGGAGGGAGAGAGAGGTGGAGGCGGAGGCATTGGAGGAGTCAAAGACGGAGGTGGGGGCGGGATGGTGGAGGCCTAGGGTTTCGGCCGGGGACCGTGGTGACTGGACATTTATTCACACGAAGTTTGATCTTGATCATTCAATTGATCTGATGGTGTAGGATATATTAGGCCTGAGTGGGCTGAGTTATCCTAGTCCAACGCCTCTTCCTTCCACAGTTCAATATTTTTCTTTTTCTTTTTATTTTTTAAAGCACCCTTTAAAGTAACTTGCAAACACAAAAATCTTATATATCCTAATACATTTTTTAAATGTAGCGTAATTTGTATAAGTTGTTGTGTAGGAGTTTCAAAAAAAATTCGAACTGATTCACTTTTTTTACAGTTTAAATGAATTTCTACGTGCTTATCAAAAGTAATTCAAAATTGAACTACATGTGTGTCAAACAAATTTCAGAAAATTGAATAAAATTTATATTTAGGCTCATATGTTCCATTATAGCACGTATTCTAGAGATAGATAAAGAATTCAATTGTTTGTTAGGGATAATTCAACTTTCTACCTCAAAAGTATCATAGATTAATTGTAATAAATCTCAATTTGGTCAAAATAATATACAAATTTTCACGACGACCTATCTTGGGTTCATAAGCTTGTAATAAAAATCTTAGAAGGTTTTGATAAAATGAGACTATACATTGTTCACAAATGGGTGAATCTCTCACCTTGTTTCATACAACTCAAGTCAAACTTTGATATTTGAATACCTTACAATATTTTTGAACTCGTATAAACTTTAAATTTGGACACAACCTTACCTTTGCCTTCCTATTCATAAGTGTGAATTTACTTTACCACTAGTTATGCAAAAAAGTTATTTTTATGTTTTTAAATAACTCAATAAGACACCTTGTCAAGTAACTTTAGAAAAAGATACAAGAAATGGTAATTATAAAACAAACTAATACAACTAAATGAAACAATGCGATTTCAGAAAAACTTAGAAAAAATTCCATCAAATTTGGAGTTCTTATGAGAGAGAAATACCAATTACAAATTTTAATTCCAGATTAAAAAGGAAAATGATGAACCACACATCTGTTCTTCATTACCGGGCCAAGTTATGTGGCTGTCATTATAAACGAAACGTTGTCAAACACACCACCAGCATTCTTTTTATTTTCTCTAAATAAAACAGGAAAAGAAACCTATAAATAGGGTAATACCGTTCCTCATCACAATCATTGTTGTGGCGCAGTGGTATGGCGTTGGCCTCCTGTCTAAATCCTAGGTTCAAAACCCTCCACTCGCCGATTTTTTTGTTTTGGCTCAATTTTCAGGGAGCGTCGGGAGCGGCCAGGGGACGTGGCCGGTGGCGGCCGGTGACCTGGCGAGCCGCGGCCAGGGGAGGCTGGGGGACGTGGCAGGCGGCCGGTGACTGTTCATTGAAATGGGTTAAAAAATATTAAATACCAAGAATTAGAATCAAAGAACATTTAGCTTGGTGGTAAGTGCCGTTCTTCCGGCTTTGGAGGTTCAATTTTCAGGGAGCGCCGGGAGCGGCCAGGGGACGTGGCCGGCGGCGGCCGGTGACCTGGCGAGCCGCGGCCAGGGAAGGCCGGGGGACGTGGCGGGCGGCCGGTGACTGTTCATTGAAATGGGTTAAAAAATATTAAATACCAAGAATTAGAATCAAAGAACATTTAGCTCGGTGGTAAGTGTCGTTGTTCCTGCTTTGGAGGTTCAAAGTTCAATTCCCACCATCCACCCTTTTTAATTTTTTTCTCCTAATTTATTTATTTATTTTTCTGATTTTTATATTTTTTCATACATGATATGATGTCATTTTTTCCAACGTCAATTTTTCATGATATTAAAAAATATAAAGTTACATTGGTTATGAAAAAAACATGTTTATCTATTCTCTACTTAAATTTAAGTGTATTTATGTGTCACTTGGGTATGGGCCGGTTTGTGGTAGATTTGTTAAACCGTTACGATATTATGGGCCTAATGTCCACTATAGCAAATCCGTGACAGAAAACTATTAACCGTCACAGAGTCCATAGCGTTAGTGATGGATTTTGAAACCGTCACATGTAATCCGTCACAGAATAAATAGTTTCTTCTAGTGTTAATGCTTTCTACGTGTATGTGACCCAGCTTGATCAAAACTATCAAACATGTATTTAACTGGAGATGTTATGATAATCTCTTCTTATAATATAAGTTTAGAGATCATTGTGTCCATCCACTGATGAAGACATCCAACTCGGGAATCATATAACTTTACAAAAACAAAGTATAGATATAGCAATTAACAAATAACTCTTGAGGTGGTGTAACTTAGCTTGTAATCCAAGCTTTGAGAGAAGCTTCCAAAGAGCATGTTTTTTTATACTCAATACATGCATGGACTAATTCAATATTGTTTATTATTCGTTTTCTTCATTTTGGGTGTCAATAAATGCAATTTAAGTCAGCAAAAGACACTGCCAAAAAAACGAAATGCATGAGAAGAGGAATTTTTATGTAAGGCAGTGTGCGTGTCTATTAGAGACTGGAAATTCATGAAGGGTCGAATAAATGCATGAGAAGGAAAAATATGGCAGGCCAGCCATCCGTCATACTCCATGCATGCAGAATTAGGGATGGCAACGGGTCAGGTTCGGATCGGGTGGAGTGTCTGGGCACCCAAAACCGAAACCCGAACTTGAAACCCGAAACCGCCCCGAACACCGATTCGGGTGAAAATTCATCCCCGAAACCGAAACTCGCGGATACCCAAAATCCGATTGGATACCCGAAACTCATTTTGTATGGCAAAATATTAAGAACAACGATGACTTTTTATAAACATATGCATGGTATATGACGTATTCACATGTATAAACAACTAAACAAGAGGCGATAAATGGTAATATTGCCTGAGTCAACTTAGAGTAGTATATAAGTAAACAAATTATTATTAATATATTATAAAACATGAGTTTTAATTCCTAATGATTTATTTCAGTTATCCATTGGGTATCCACGGGTGAAAACACAAACCCGAAACCAAACCCGATAGGTTTCGGGGCCCCGAACCCGAAAACCGTGGGTGAAAAATTCGAACCAAAACCAAACCCGCTAGACCCAAAACCCGCGGATATCCGACCCGAAACCGCCCCATTGCCATCCTTATGCAGAATCCTATAAAGAGGAGGAATTTTGTCCCAATCTAAGTAGAAGCCTCAAATCCATGATATAGTACTCCCTCTGTCCCAGTATATAGTTACGTTTAAACTTTTTCAAAGTTAAACCTTTTTAATTTTGACTATATATAGCAAAATAATCATAGAGACTAATAACATAAAAATGGTGTCAATAGACTTACCATGAAACTAACTATTATATTACGAAAAAAATAATTAAAATAAATTATTTTTAGAGATATTGTTGGTCAAAGTTGAAAAGTTTGACTTTGACTAAACATAGCTATATTTTGAGACAGAGGAAGTATTTGTTTTCTACCTTTTAAAAAAAAGTTGATTTCTGTCACTGTGTGTTAAAGAATACTTTTGCCACCTTTGAAGTAGACTCACTATACCATATCAGCCTATTATGTGAGGAACTCGTGGAAAACAAACTAAATTAGCCTATTAACCATTGGCTTGCTTCTGGAATTCAAAATGCTTGGATATATCTAGAACTACCAAAATATATACTCTAATAATTTTGATCTCAATGTACTAGCCGTCCACCTAGCTGCAATATGAAGTTCCGCTGCCTAATGCTTATAGAGATGTGAATTTTACTTTTCATAGAACAAATCAAAGTCGATGTTTTCTTGGAAAGCTGACAATACAAGTTATTTTTCCTAAAATGGAGACAGTAGCATTTAATTCCATTTTTTCGTTCATTTTTCATTACATCTTTTAAGGTGCGCCGTATATAATTTCCAAATATTTATATGTTCACTACAAATATAACATTTTTTCTCATATATCACCACATACATCAGAAGAACAAATATTTCTACAGCACCATATAATTCTAAGCAAATATTAACTAACCACACTAACATATTATACATAATTACATTCACACCTCCAGGCTGCAGAGAAGAACAAAAAAGGATTTCATCTCATTTACAAGCAGCCCCTTCGGTCTTGTCAGAAATCTTCGCAACTATGCCAAGCCCTAGCTACATCTCCTAGCTCGTGCCTTAGCTCCTCCCACGTGAACTGTTGTTTGCCGTCGTCGTCGCCATTGCCGTCGGCCACCTCGAGGCGCAGCTCGACGAGCATCAGCTGCGCCGCCACCTCCGACATCTCTACTGTCATCATCGCGGCCATGCCTGAGCCGGACAGCCCACCTGGCGGCAGCCACTCGAGCCCCTTCTTCCCCACCACGACGTACCCGAGCTTCCCGCCAGCGCGCCCGATCAGCTCCATCGTCTCCTCCGGCGACGCCGTGGTCATGAACCTCTTCTCCCTCTCCCTCTTCCCGAACAATCCCGACAGGTCCAGCCCCGGCGACATGGAGATGATGTCGAAGGCGTTCACCGCCGGCGCCGGCAGCGCCCGGAACGCGAGCGCGCGCTCCGGCGCGCCGTCGAGCATCCCGGCGAGCTGCGAGTCGACGCTGAGCGAGCGCTTGAACCACGGGTAGCTGGCGAGCTCCGCCACTGCGAGGCGCGTCGCCGGGTTCGGGTCGAGCAGGCGGCTGATCAAGCGGCGCGCCGCCGGCGACACCCACTCCGGGAACGTGAACTCCCGGCGGTGCGCCCTCCGGCACATGTCGGCGACGTTGGCGTCATCGAAGGGAAGCCTCCCGGCGAGGAGCACGAAGAGGATCACGCCGCATGACCACGCGTCGGCCTTGGCTCCGTCGTACGCCTTCCGCCGGAGCACCTCTGGCGCCGCGTACGCCGGCGTCCCGCACGCCGTGTGGAGCCTCCCGTCGTCGCGCACCGAGTCAGGCAGCGCCGAAAGCCCGAAATCGGAGACCTTTATGACGAAGCCGCCGGCGGCGCCGGCACCGGAGTCGAGGAGGAGGACGTTCTGGAGCTTGACGTCGCGGTGTGCGACGCCGCGGGCGTGGCAGAAGGCAAGGGCGGCGGCGAGCTGGGCGAAGACGCGGCGGGCGGCGTGCTCGGGAAGGCGGCGGCGCGGGAGCGCGGCGAGGCGGGAGAGGAGGTCGCCGCCGGGGGCGAGCTCCATGACGAGGTAGATCTTGGCGCGGGTGGCGAGGACCTCGTGGAGGCGGAGGATGTTTGGGTGCCGGAGGCGGCGCATGGCGGTGACCTCGCGGAGGACGCTCGGCGCCATGCCCGGGGTCGACATGACCTCGGCCTTGTCGAGCACCTTCACTGCCACGGGGTCGCCGCCGGTGACCGGGCGCGCCAGGTAGACCTTGGCGAAGGTGCCCCGGCCCAGGAGACGGCCCAGCTCGTACTTGCCGAGGAGCAGGGTCTTGCTCTGTGGTTGTTTGTTGCTCGGCACCTTGCTGCTGTCCATGCTGTCCATGGCGTCCAGCGAGGCAAGGACTGCAAAGGTTGGAGCACGGCTTAGTGCTGCGGCGATGAGTGCGGCGACGGCATTAGGTGAAGCTGTTGTGAAGGTACTTGTGTTGGTGCCTTTTTATATGGGTGATGAGTTGGCTATGCAACTTGCCCCTTTTTCTTCTTTTCTTTTTTGGCTATAAATTATTTACTTGGGTTTGATTAACCATAGTTAATTAGTAACTGGGTTGGCATGTAAGACAGGGTAGAGGTCTCAGGCAAGTAGGCAATTGGGCAGGAGTTTTAGTGATTATTATTGTTCAATTGCACAAGCCCACTTCATCACCCACAAGCTCACTCCCTCATATGTGAGTTGTGACTTGTGAGCACGCTCAGCCCTACGCGAAGTGGAGTAATAAGACTTTTTTTTTACAAAATTGTGCTATCCATCCAATAATCACGTCTTGTCTTTGGCACCATATAGTGGGTTATCTGCCACCCAAACATTTTATCCAAATGCACATGCATGTACATACTTCAACAGTTATGTGTGGAGTATTATGCGTTTTGAAAGAGCCCGTTTGCGGTCCTTATGAAGTTAGGAGCATGGTAAAATAATCAGCCATTTTGAAAAGATTGGGAAAAAATATGTCTAGGTCATATGATCAAGACATGTTTGTATTTTAGAACCATTAATTGTAATTGGGTCCATGCATTCTTGTGGCTAAAGGTTGTAGTTTGACAAATCCCACTTGCTTGGATGATCTATCAGGAACTTCTCTACATTCAATTAAGGGTAACTAGGATGATCGACCAACCGCACTCGCTCTTTGGGAAAGGGTTCATAATGAAATGTTTTAAGATATGATGCTCAAGTAAAGGTAAATTTCTTTGATGTACACGTTGCGATTAGAAACTTCCAGATTTTTTTAAGAGATAGCAGGAGCACTGCTTGTCATTTAAGAAGAAGAAGCAATTATACATAACAAGCCGAAACGAACACCACCACCACATGAACAACGCACACAAACATACGCACGCAACAAAACTCTACACCACCACAGCCTGGGAGAGGAGCCAAAATAAGCCACCGCAAATTGCGCCGTCGTCCCCGACGCTATGCCACAGTGAAATCCGTAGCCCGCTGCAATACTTAGCGGCCCTTCGAGCACCTCCGCCAAAGGATTGCCGTCCTCATGCCACACCGCACGACCGTCGATCCCCCAGGTCCATCCCTGCTTCAGTAGAACGCTCCAGCCGCAACAACATTGAGTTACATTCACCGCTCAATGCGTGAGGGCCTCGCCACATCCACCGCCTCATACTCCCCGAGAACAACTACCTTAAAGTGTACGAGGACCTCGCCACCCGTCACACTGGACACTGCTTCAAGGATTCTTACCACTGAAATCGCATTAGGAGCATCATCAAAGCCAATCCGTCACTGGAATCACCACCGCACCATGCACGCTAGCACAAAGCAAACAACGCCAAAGGCCTCTCTGCACCTCTCTGCCAACACAGACCAAGCGCCCCTCCTCAGCCGCTGCACGCGGGCAACACCACCAACCTTCCACCGCCACTGCCAGGCCGAGAGGGGTCTCCACATGCGACGCCTTCAAGAAGGGCACGACGCCAGTGGCGCCGCCATCGCAAGTCCAAGTATGGACAGGGTTTTCACCCTGGAGAGCCCGGTGGGACATGAGGCCTCGCAATGGTGTCCCTGGCAGGAAGAGCGACGCCACAGAGGCACTGAGCTCTGAATTTCATCTTGAATTTATAGCTTTTGGTGAGGGAGCACTGAGCTCTCCTAGTGGTGCCGGCATATAGCAAGCTGCTGCCCCTGACATTCTCGGGGGCCATGCTATCTGGTGCTGGCCCTTCAAAAGGCCAACATATTCCAAGGCTGGAATGTGACCTTTGCCTGAAACTAAAGATAGCAAAGATATCAACGGATTACATCGCCTTGTCTCTCTTTTAAAAGAAAAAAAACCTACTCTATATAATAGGTTCAACGTATTACTGAGGAAGCGATTGCTTATGTTTTGTTAGCACTACTCGATGACAGTCGTCTCATATGGTGATAAGTCCATTAACTTGGTTAAAAATTGTAAGTAATAATACAACCAAATGATAACACTTGTGCTTGCATGCACTGGTATAGAAGGCCATTCATGAGTATGAGAATTGAATAAGAAAAGGATAGCCAAGTTGGTAAGAATGCATATACCCATGGCATGAATATGAATTACATCGACAGATTGAAAAAGCTTGCAAGTCACTCGCTTGTTAGGGGGTGTTTGGGAGAGCTCTGGAGCACCAAGGGGGTGTTTGGGAGAGCTCTGGAGCACCAAAAACAGCTCCACTCCATCATCTCTAAAAAGTTTTCTGCCAAACACGTCCAGCTTTCACCATCTCCATCTCCAGAAAAAAGATGGAGATGAGGGTCATCTCCCTGTTTTTTTAGAGTACCTCAAGGGGTGCTCCAAAAACAAGAGTTACATACCTCCTCATGGAGATGAGAGGTAATAACCCACCATGCCACTTGTTACACAGTCCAACGTACCGGTTCGGAATAGAAAAGATAGAACAGTCGTCGTCATCTTCCTCGACCTCACCTCCACTCCGCCCGCCATGGCTCCTGCCCCCACGGCCGGAGCAGCGCCGCCCTTGCCCGCTCGCCGGAGCCGCACCGACCGCCCGCCCGCTCGCCCCTGCCTCGTCGTGACCGCGAGCCGACGGCGACGGACGCGCCCCCCACCACGCTTCGAGCTGCGGCTTATGGAGACCGGCCCGCTCAGGCCCGACAGCTTCATTGTCCATGTCCAGGCTCCAGGGCAGTAGTGCCGGCGATCCGGCCCCTCGTGTCAAGTTCATGCTGGACTGTGAGGACAAGAAGCCTGAGCTGCCCGCGCCGCCGGCAACCGGCGTCGAGATTTGAGCCATGTGTTTTTCCCCATCTCGCTGTACTGAATCCTGACGATAGGAGCAAGAGGCATAGCAGCGTGTGGCGCTGCGCGTCGCTGTACTGAATCCTGACGATAGGAGCCGGCGGCGGCGCTCGTCCGGCTTGGATTGCAGAGGAAGAAAGTGACGGAAAGGAAACTGTGAATCGAGGCTAGCTTCATTTCGACTTCGCAGCGTTAATTAGCAGCAGTTGGAAATTGGTAGCAGATAACGTCGTTTAAACATATTTTGATTTGGGAGTAGTCCGACTTAGATTTTGTAGACAGCTTGCTTCTTCCCCAATGGATTCGAGCTCCATGCCATGAATGTTCAGGAGAACAGAGGGGAGGGAAAGAAGCAAGCGTATCGAAGAGATAGAAGAGGAGACACTGATAGGTGGACCTGTTCATAAAGGGTAAAATAGACTATTCCCACTAAGTATTCACGTTTCTGGAGCTGGAGCACCACAATTTGCCAAATACGTACATTAGCTCCATATTTTTTTAGAGATTGTGGAGTGGAGCTAGCAAAGTGTGGAGCTAGTGAAGTTGGAGCTATTTTTTTTGGTGAAGCTCTGCCAAACACCCCCTTAATTACTAAAAACTTGGATTTCTTTTTTTAGGCCTTTTGAGGTTCATAAACTTGATCATACTAAGCCTGAATGTCTTTCTTATACTGAGAAAAAGGTTTTCCATTAAACATTCCCTGTAATTGTAAAAACATTAATATCAGGTTTTCATGAGGTTCCAATTTTTTTGTGACATACATGTTTCAGGTAGTTGGTTAGAACACCTCCAAAGATTTGTGGGAAATGTCAAGTTGGTCATGTCTTAAGGTCGTTATCATATATATATATAGTTCTAGCTTATCAGTCTAGTATTGCATCATTTTGTTTGCTCAAAAAAATTGATCTAGGAAATACTTATTGTCCTCTAATTGGCAAGATCCATTTTGGCTACCTTATTTAAGGCACTTGCTCTTCCATCATGGGGAGAGTGTTAATAATACTGTAGACAAACGCACATGGACTAATATTCATTGAATAAGCATGCAAGAGATTGGCATATATATCAGCACCTTTGATTAAACAAATACATAAAAATGTTCATAGTTAAACTAGGACTAAAGCACTATATCTCCTCGATTTAAACTTTACACATGCCCAAAGTTTACGAGTTAATATACCACTCTTCATTGAAATAACATATGGACAATGCAGAACTAGATAAGATCGCCACTAGCATTCTCATATCTCCAACTAATGGCAGATGGTTTGTCCTTAATCACTACCACTACACTCTTACCTAGCTAGACCTTCATGCTCCAGATCTTAAGGATAAGATCACAGTACAAAGCTAAGATTATATCATTATAATAATGAACTTATTATTTCCCAATTGCCACACGCCCATAATAAACAATATCAATAATAGCTGATAGAAAAGTAATTGTATATAACACTGCCCTTGTCTCTGCTAGCGTGTATAATTGAAGCTATACATTTGGATCTAACTTTTTGCATGATCTGATGACCTTTGTTCCAGACATTAGGAGTTTAGGACCCATACTTTGGACAGCATTAGTCATAATTGTCCACGTCTTGTTGTTGTCAACTATGGTATGGAAGCGAAAGTTGATTGGTGATAAAGTAGATGAGATATTTTCAGGGGAGGCATCTACCAATTCATGTTCTTTTACCAGTGGATGCTTAGTGCCTCGTTAGTTTAACATTTATAATTTATGACTATATATTCCCCAGCTTGATTGGCATGACAAATAAATTATTCCAGGGTTGATTGGCCCGTATCAAAGTTTGGGAAAAACTATGACAATCTTTTTGTTGCATTCTGGGTAGTGGAGGTATCTCTGCACCCTAGTGGTGGCTTTCTCAGTTTGATCACCTAACATGTATTGTCTTCCTAAAATAAGGTGTTCTATGTACATGAAGTTTTGACAGTAATATTTATTTTTTTGGAAATATATTAGCGCTTGCAGTTGTCAAATGCTCTTCGATGACCTTACGTTGATACTCAAAAGAGTAAAACCGAGTCCCAAGTTAGACAAGACATTTTGAACAAATATAGAAAAATGTTTAATGTTTTGATATATTTGTTTCTTAGTAAATTGTACACTTTGAATCAAGAGCTATAACATTTATTTTCTTCTATCTAAATAGAGAAGAAGGCTGAACTTCCCCCATTTTTGTGCTCCATATTTTGAATGGGAAAGCACATAACAAACAAGAGAGTGGTCCCAAAAATGTCTCTTTGCATGTGTCTGGACCATTTGTTAAAATGTCATAGTACTCAACCAGTACCACAATATTCACATCTTTTGGGACGTTTCTCTGTTTCCTAGGATCATAGTTCCGCATATTCTATAAGGACACTCATAATTCTTCCCTTCAATCGGAAAATGTTTTCTTTTTGTTACAAAAGGAATGATATATTCCTCATTCTAGCACCAAAATTTTGCACACCTACCAATTGTGACTAAGAAGTGACAGATAGTATAATCAAATAGCAGAAGCACAAAAATTATGATTTTGCATAATGAAGAATGCCATATTTGGTAGAAAATAAAGTTTTCTTTCGTTTTTTTATAAAAGTATCTCATTTCCTGTTCTGGGTGTTTGCTATTTTCTCTCACTGTCCTCTTTTCGGAAATCTACACTTCAAGATTCCCCACTTTAAAAGTGGGAGGCAAAGGAGAGCGCCACTGAAAATATCAGCAATCTATTGTCAATTTCTCGACATTGACTTTGCTTTCAAGCAAGACCAGAATCGCCACCAAATATGCCAAATTCATATTTGTGCCTCGCTCCTCTTTTCAGTCATGGATCCTGAGGTCACAAACTTTATCCGGCACGATTGAATGCTACTTGCCCTACCTTCACTCAAAATTCAATTAAAAATATACACCTTGTCTTGAGCAAGTAAAATCAGTGTGGAATCCTTCAGATTTTCCCGTCCACATGTTTGCCTCTTGAATCTATTGGCAGCACTTCAGTTCTCAGCAACCCTGAGACAACAACAAACCTTGATGCTGTCAACTTTCATGCCTAGTGTGATTGGTGGGCCCACCACCCTCTCCACCAGCCAACGCTGTCCACATGTTTCTGGGACGTCGGCCCAGCGTGACATGCACTGTGGGCCCGCAGATGCCACTACGGCAGATTTAGATTCCTGAGAAGCCACTGCATGGCTGTGAAGATTTGGATTTTATTTGGGATGTAGATCAAGAGAGTCAGGCCCCAGCTCACCTGACCAATCCCATAGGAAAACTATTTCAGGTTGCCGTCAGAAAGTTTGGTTTGTGGGTGCAGGTCACATGTTGTTGTCCTTCCAAAGTATATTAGGGCAAGTGGTCCTAATCGAAGAAGTTGGCTTTGCTGTTGGAAAGGCAGCTCACCATCATCAGTTAGCTTGATTAATGTTGGTGTTATGTTAGTTTGGCTTAAGTTTAGGTAATTTGCAGATTTATAATCTGAAGCTACGGCGTCCATCCTATGAAATAAACTCATAGACAGAAGAACAGAGGAAACACTATGTTCTTAAGTTGTTATTCTATATTCTTATTGCTGAAAAGAAATTATCTTATTGTCCAGATTGATGAGGTCCGAATTTTCGAAGGCCTTTGGTAATTAAAATAGAACAAATGGTGAAATGATGGTAGAGATCCTTCGGGCAAAATTCCAATTTCCAAGCAAATTCAAGTGCTTTGATAGTGACTCGCGAGATGGAAGCATTAACTAGCACGTGACAATTATTAGTAGCCTAAACTCTTTGGTAATAACAGTAATGGCTTCTCCTGCATCCTTCACTAGCACTTCGTAGCTAGCTAGGCTACATACACTGGTTGTCAGCTCACACTCACACAGCAAGATTATTAGTACATAGATCTGCAAGGATTACATGTGACGCATGCTAACACGCTCAACTTGGTTTACAGGTATGGTAGCTATCATCATCAAATGGAAACACACACACCGGCAGGAATCGCATTCTGATTGCTGTCCGGTCCGGGGGCAGTTATTTTCTTCCCAGCCAGCTGAAGAAGCTGAAGCAGAATAAACCAACGGACGACAATAATCCAGCTGCTCATATATATCAGTATATGGTAAATCGTTCAATATGCTGTGTCCGTCAGCCCCGATCGGACGCCGTGAACGGGAGATCTAGGATTAGATCTCGGTTCGCTGTCGGTAATTTTATTTCCATTATTTCCCCTGAGGGTCTCTGTACATAGCGATGCCTGGCGACAGCGATGGCGACGACAATGACATTTGGCAGCGACCAGCATATGTATTGACTTGGTGAATGAACGTCGTCTCTGATGTAGTAGGTCCATCAAGCTGATTGAGCTCAGCCTGCTGGTTTAACTTATTGTGCGGTTGTTGTTACATGGTGATTGGCGGCAGAAAGATCAGTGCAGTGCAGAACTGCAGATAGCTGACATGTTTCAGCAATTTACACCTTATTTGCACGCGTCTCTCCGCCTGGGTCGCCCCCGTGTAGGGCGACACGAGCGGATCCCCAGCCGTCCACTGTCGCCGCCCCTCCCTCCTTCCCTCCACCACCTCGCCGCCGTCAGAGCCGGTCGCTGGAAGACCGCACGGCTCGCGAGGACGGCGGCGGCGGGGCTGCCTCTCCTCCCTCACCCTTCGGCGGGCGCGGCCGCTACTAGTGACGGGATTCCCACTGCTGGAGGGGTTGTGGTGGTGGTGGCGGTGGGGCCCCGAGCTCTAGCGGCCAGATCTGGTGGCCTCAATACTGGATCTGCTCGCCACGCTCGACGGAGGCGACTCTTCGCCCGATGGCCGGTCGGCGGGGCCCGAGGCTCCAGATCCGGCGTCCGCGCTGCTAGGGCGGGCGTGCGGGGAGGCACGGGCGTTGTCTGGCGAGAGGGTTGGCCGGCGGCAGTGGCGGCGCGCCTCGAGGGCTAGGCTCTTCTCCATTCTCCGGCGACTCTTCATAACCGACGGTGGCGTCGTGGTGGCGGCGCGGCCAGGGGGCGGTCTGTGTGGCACGTTGTGGCACCATGGTGGGTTGCAGGCCACATCGGATCGCCCTCTCACGGTCATGAAGGCCGACGCGCACAGTGGAGAGGAGGCTGGGCTATGGCACGTGGAGCGGTTGCGCGCTGAGGGCAACAGGTTGGCGATGGTGGCTCTCCCGGCGAAAGCTATGCTCGACTTCGTTCCGGGCGGACAACGGCGGCGTTCGTGAATGTCCTTCCCCCCTTGCGAGCATTGTTTTTTTGGGAGTGCCCGTCTTCCTTGGCGATCTTCACAGGTGAAAACCCTGCCCATGGTCTCGTGAGCGTGCAACGACAGCGCTTTGTGACGTCGTTTTCCTTCCTGAAGGCGTTGCTTAGGAGTCCCGTTGATCTCCCCACCTTGCTTGCGGCTCATCTATGATGAAGGCGGCGGTCATCTTGGTCTTCGGTGGCGGCTGGTTCGTGCCGGGAAGAGGGGATCTCCTTCTATCGCGCCCCTCTTCCTGTGCGCTCCTTTCCTGTGTTGGAGGCGAGGTGTCGATACCAAAGTGGTGAGCGGCGGCTAGATGGCTTCGATTGATTCGCGGTGGCTCCTAAGTGTACTGGCGGCGGTCGGTCACGCTTAGTCGATTCGGTGTCTGGATTCCTTCCTTGCGAGGGGTTTGAGGTTGGTGTTGGTTTAGCGTGCGACCATGTGGGTGGTGGCTCCTGTCGAAGACCCAATCCGATAGGGCAGAGATGGTGTGGCGGCTCGTGTCGATGTTTCAATCCGGCCGGGATTTGTCCACAAGAGTTGTGGTGGTCCGTGTCGATGCCCCAATCCGACTAGACAAAGTGATGCGGTGTCGATGTCTCAATCTGACCCACTAGTTGTTAGCTGTTTTTTCTTAATTTTCCTTTGTTTTTCTAATTATGGCGTTCTAATGACATAGTCTTGTATTTTTCTGTTATATCAATAAAACGTACACATCGTGTGCCGTTCAAAAAAGAGTTTCCAGAGACATTATTAAGCTACAGATTGAAGTCAAGCTGAAAGCCTGAAATTAAACTGGTACAGTGAGCTGAAGAAGTACGTGTGTACTGCTACCTCTGCTAGTTCCTTTACAGGTACAACTAATATTTTTCAGGGAAAATCTAGCTAATATGCGAGGAAAAAAGCGTTACATAAATAATAACCTCTGCACGATGGTCCATCAATGGCTGTCGCTATCGTTAGTTGTACCACGACGATTCTAGTTGTGGCGATCGAATGCTAAGTTGCCAATCACGAGACTGTTTCAGGATGACAGTATCTGCCTGCGATCTTTGTGTAGTACTGCTAAATAAGCTGCGCATGGCCCATTGGGACTGTACACTCGGCCGTCGGCAGCAGCACGCGGCCGACGATGGAGCTGTGGAGCGTAGCTAGACGACGAGGAGTGGAGGACCATGCTAGAACGTAGCTACCTGGGGCAGGGTATGCAATAAGGGACACGGCTAGGCCATGTTTAGTTCGTTCTTTTTCACGTAAAATTATTCACTTAGAGAACCGTGTCGGTTCATTTCTATCTCTATACACGTTTTTATAAAAACAGTATATTTCTATACTTTTTACCTTTTTTCTACACTAGCAAGATGCCCGTGCGTTGCTACGGTAATTACACTTTTATTTAAACATGCAATCCATGGTTAACACACCGATGTTGGCGTGTGCATTATTTTTAATCTTATGTATAATTTTTACTCTAAGTATGCACTGGACTCTCGTACGTGTCTTATATTTCTTTAAAGCTGACAAATCATGCTTAAATTTGAAACCAAATAGCTAGCTAGAATTAAAAAAAAAACTGATGTTAAGTATGCATTGGCGTTCTTTGCAAGCCAATTCATTTTCTTTACCATTGATGAATTAGTAGATCCTTATTTAATCAGATGGGAAATGGCCAGCTCGGTCCTATCTCTTTTGGCTGGTTGGACAGTAGTACCGAACAAATAAACTGAATTTAGTATTCACACATAAAGAAGCTGTAGCCCAGGTGGAGGAATTGCTTTGTGTTGGTGCAGAAGATTCGTGGTTTGACGCAAATGTTTTGTGAAGCCGAAACAATCCTTGCTTTACTGCTATTTAAAGATCTAAACACAGCCTTAACCGTGGCCACGGTCACTGTGGGAGGCGCGAGGCGGACGGCGAGGCGTCGTACGTCACCGCGGCGCGACACGAAGAACGTACGAGCCGGCGCGGGTTTTCTGGGCCAAGCGGAGGCCCAATCTCCTAAGCCCCGGACACTTTTTTTTTCATTCTCCCCGTGGCCCGTGGAGGTACTTGGGCCCAACGAGGCAACTATGGCGCGCACCAACCAGCCCGCCGGCAAAAGATGGCCTTGTCAAGCGCGCGGCGGCGGCGTAGCGGAGGTGTCGTCACATCACCGCGGTGCAGGAGCACTGCAGGCCGGCGGTCGCTGTTTCCTCCCCACAGGCGCTGCTCTGAATCTTGGACTTGGTGAAGAATCATACGTTCATAGCTCATCACCGTACTGCCTGCCTGCTGAATACCTGCGCAGGGAACGATGGTTCCAATACCATACTGGAAGTAAGAATGTAAGATGAGCGCGGCTAGCTCACAAGCTGTGTGGTTTTTCAGCTTTGAACCATTCAGAGTTTGACTGTTACAGTAAATGCAAGCTGAAACTGTTACAGCCAATGCAAGCCGAAACTGTTACAGTGAACATTTTTTTTTGACGTGCACAGCACATTTTTTATTAAACGGAAGAGAATAAATTCAAATACAAGACGACCCAAACGAGAAGAAGCGGCCCTTACAACAAAAAACTGAAAAGAAAACCCACCTAACCCAAACACTTAACAACACGACCAAAACAGAGTGCGGCATCTAACACGACAAGTACCTGCAGGAGAGAAAAGCACCAAGGACATATGCACATCACCGAATGACTAACAACCCGAAGCCAGAGGGTAGGAGAGGGTCCTGCAAAACGATGCCTTCACGAAGGGAGCGGCGTCAACGCCGCCATCGTCCGACCGTCAGCAAATGAGGAAGTCCAAGTTTTCACCTGGCGAACCGAAAGAGTTTGGAGCCACAACAACGCCTCCAGCGAGATAACTACATCAAAAGACGCAGCCGTTGTCGGCACCGGCCATGGCTTTTGCCAAAGGCCTCCAAATCCAACTCTAAACCGCAAAACAACCAGGCTAGGGTGAGAACCAGACGATGGGATGGCAGCGAGTGAGACATGGTGACGACGATGAAGAGGGGCACCCACAGATCTTAGCCTCCACGAGAAGCAACACCACCGAGGCTGAAGAATGAGACTACCGAGCGACACAGGAGTGGCCTAGCATCCGCCAGAGCAGTAGAAAGACTATACGGCAAAGCATCCGTAAGAACCATAAGGATCGCGACGGCCAAGCATCTGTCGGAAACGACCAGCACACACTAAGACGGCAAAGCATCCGTCGGAGACAACGAACAAGTAGCGCGACTAGGCGGCAAAGCATCCGCCAGTGATTCGCCGAGGTAAAGGGCGAGGAAGCATCCGTAAAGTAGTATCACAACGGCAAAGCATCCGTCGGAAACGACCATCACACACCATGACGGCAAAGCATCCGTCAGAAGCAACAAGTAAGCAACGTGACCAGGCGGCAAAGCATCCGCCAGCGCGTATTCATCGAGGTAGTCACAACTTCGACAAGCATAGTGATGAAGAGTCAACGGCGCATAGGTAGACAACACAGATTAAGACGATGCCCAGGCCGCCCACGGTAGAGGGCCAGCAGGAGAAGACTCCCCGAGGCCTGGATCTGGCAGCGGGCCCGTGCCTAGATCCGGTGAGGCGAGCCTGGGCCCAGATTGGCGACAGAGGACGGAATCGATCCGGGAGGCGGCAACGGGGCGGATCCGCCCGCCGGGGATGCGTCGGTGCCCGCCGGCCGCGGATCGGCAGCCGGAAGGGCGGCGGCGCGGCGGCCCGCCACACCGGCCGCCGGGGGACGGCGGCGCCCCCAGGTCCGAATCCGGCCTCTAGGAGGCGGCGCGCCCGCACGGTGGCTGCGGCCAGAGGGGCGGCGATTGCTAGTAGGGGCGGCGGCGCCCGAGCCCAGAACCAGCCACGCCGGCCGCGAGGGAGGCCGGCGGCCAGGGTGCGGGCCGGAGACGCCAACGTCCGGGCGGAGGGAGGAGGCATGCTGGAGCCGGGGAGGTGCCGGATCTGGCGACGAAGACCACGCCGACGGTGAAGACGACCATGGAAGAGCCGACCTAGGGTTAGGGTTTGGGTGAAGCGCGGGGTTGGCTCCAGCTGCGCCGCGGGCCGCCGCCGCGGCACGCCGGCGACGACCGCGGCCGGCAAGGACGGAGGTGGGGGTGGGCTCGGGCTGCGGCGTCGGGTTCCGCCCGAGTCGCTCAGAGGAGCCTGTTACAGTGAACTGAAGAAACGTAACCCTGGTTCAGGTTCAGCTTCCCACTTTAGTCTTTACAGATATACATGCAATCCATATTTCCAAAGGCAAATCTTTGCTGACATGCAAGACAATATGAGTCAGTGGTTGTGGCTTTGTTTTTCCCGGTGATTCAGGGGACTGTGCCGGACTTGCCAGCAGGTATCTGTTTGTAATCTCTGCGTCGTAGCCCATTGCGATGGGGAGTTTGGGACCAGCATGCCTCCGTGTCTGGGTGCACATTACAGCGCGTGCTAGATGACGAGGGAGGCGCGCGATGCAGCTAGGAATGTAGGATAGGGGGCGGCCGCGGGCAATGTACGGACAGCCGGAGAGCGGGGAACGCCGTCTCCCCTCTCCCACGCGGAGAGAGACGTCACCGCGGCGGCGCAACAGGAACAGCTTGCCGGTCTTCGCGCTTAAGGCACCGCCGGATGGCGACGCCACGCGGAGCACGGCGGCGGCGCAGGCAAACCGGCAGAGGGTGGGGGGGGGGGGGGGGGGGGGGGGGGGGGGGCCTTCGCTCACCGTCCGGCCCTTGTCTGTCGGAGGAATTTTAGCCCAGCATCGACAGGCGTTACTGCCCCTCACTGCCGGCGGTGAAGTCAGCTGGGGTAACCGTGTCGCCGCCGGCAAGAGATGCCTTGCGAGAGCGAGGCGCGGCGGCGGCGGAGAGGACACGCGACCTTGACACAACATGCATAACTCTACGTATGACACGAAACAGTTCCTAGCTGATTGTTGGTTTACCCGTCATGGCCTGCAGATCCCATGGTCTCTGTTTGTAGAGCATCACTTGCACCCAGAGAGGCCATGTCTGAGCCTGCCGGGCCCCTGTCGTCAACACACGCGTCGTGCACGTACGCCGCCGCGTGCAGAATGCAAACACGCGGCAACAAGGCAAGGGACATCCTGGAGACTGCCAGGATGAATGTCTGTTTGCGATCGTTCCGTGGCCTTTTGGCGTCGTACATCCGGCGATCGGCAGCATGCGGCCAATGATAATGGATTGATGGAGACTGTGCGACTGCGCGGCTGCACAGTGCAGGTAGCGCGTGCTAGACGACGAGGACTAGGCAACTAGCTGCAGTCAAAGGACTGGCAGCCGAAGAACGGCGAACGCCGTCGTCTCCGGCGACGGCGGCCGAAGGAGCGTGCGCATATCTGCGCGCCGGCGCGGTCGTCGACGCGCCCACAGCGCGCGCGCGTGCACGCGACAGACATGGTGGCGGCGGCGGCACGCGTGATCGCAGCAGGCTCACGATTCACAGGTCGGAGATCGCCGGTGCACGCGCGGCGGTCCCGACGAAGCCGCGGGCACTGCCGGGTGGCGACACGGCGGCGGCGCAGGGAGGCGAACCGGCAGGAAGGACGGCGGGGGCTGGACGGGGTTTGATTTACCGTCCACCCCGGACGGTATTTCATTTACCGTCCGGGGTCGAGGTCGCCTGGAGCGTTGGATCTTGGGTGTGCGGTCAGGATCCGGTCTGGCGGGCTTTAAGTTTAAGCGCTTCCTGGGCCAAGCGTAGGCCCAACTGCCTCGAGGCCCGACTTCTCTCCGACAGCCCGGTCGGGGAATTTTGGCCCATGATTTCGCGTACGCGCGAGCAGGTCACCAGCGCGATTCCCCTATTCCTTTTCAGATCGGGTGTGTTCACTGTCCAAGAGAGGTAAATTGTTGCAGCATGCACATAGCTGCTGGACTGCTGATGCTGTGGTCGATCAGGAACATGCAGACAATCAGATACTGGTCTTCGCCTTTTCGGCCAGCGCATTTACAGATGTGGGCACGTGCACACTCTGTCAGGGGGGAAAACGTACCTTAAAACCACTTTCAGCTGCTGTAGAGGGTAAATTGCACGGTTTGGGGAGAAAAGGATGCATATTTGCTGGTTTTAAATTGTGGGGTGTTTTCCAAACTCCAAGATATAACTTGAGGGAGGCTAAAATGAACTTTAGTCTTCCAATAAAACAATTCAGGTGATCCTCTAAATTTAGATTGCTCCATGCAAGTTTACTTTTAAATAGCTCTTCCATATACTTAATATCTATTTAGTTCAAGATCTTTTACTTATGAAAATTTAGCATATGTCTCACGTATTTCCAAGTTTTGATGCCATCACACTTCAAAGCAAAGTTTTGTTCCGTCATGCTTCAAGCAAATAAAATAATAAATACAAGTACATAGATCTTCCATCATCGTCCTTTATTTCACTGCCTACTTTAATCTTAACATTTATGCAACTAATTCTATGTAAGTTACTTTCGCCTGGATGCATCTACGAGGCCTCCTTTTATGGGTTGGTCATCATACAGCCCGCCGCTACCATATGCCTTATATTACTAAATACCTCTTATACCCATTGAATTGTTGATAAATATTTACACTAAATGCCAAACCCCCCCCCCCCCCCCCCCCCACCCCACCCCCCGATGTCACATCAAACTAATTTCATACTTCGCTACTCTCAGCGCTTCTCTTTTTACGACTAGTAAAGAAAGAAATACTACCGATACTCACTTATGTTAAGGTTGCTTAAGGATGGGCATGGAGCGAGTCGATCCAATGAATCATTGAACCACGTTTAGAGGTTTGCTTCAAAAGGCAAATGACAGTCAGCAGTTCGGCCCATGGTTCTCCTAGGATCTAGTGGACCGACCCCCGCCTGCGTATCATGGCCGGTGGTGCTGCCCCCATCTAATGCGCCAACATCTACCACCAACAATTCCAATATTAGTTTCTCCTAGGATCGAGTGGTTCGACACATTTTATCGTCTAGTATTGCCACATAATATAAAAGTTGATTTTATTTTTACGAGTGCACCTCCTATTTCTATCGAAGCCTCTAAATAATATGTTAAAATGCTAGCATGTGCATAAATCATATGAAACATATTTTGAAATTGTGAATCCTAATGGATGGATTCATACCTATACTTCGCATTACACTAAGAGGTGGTTTTGAGTATATAAAATCAATTAAAACTAAATACTATTAAATAATCTTCTAGACAAAAGATATTTATCTTTGAATATAGATCCACACTGTTATATAGCAGTGATTCAGTGATTAATAAATGCAATAAGTGTAAGACTTGTTTCATCAAAAATAAAAATAAGTGTAAGACTTGGACTTATAAGACCACAATTATTTGGTATAAGGAACAAAGTCTAATACATTGCTAGAACTAGATTTCATGTTTTACATTTGAAGCAAAATGATATCCCTACTCATATCATATGGTACAATCATCTTCCAGTTAAGCCCTCTTTCTCCATAACATTTTTTATATAAAAAAGATTTCATGACAACTTAGTCTGTAACACTTTTTCATGATTGGTTTCATGATTGAGTAGGTTTCTTCTCATAAAAAAAGTATGCTCTCAAAAAGTTCATTTCTAGAATCATTGGCCATCCAACAATCATTGTTTTCATGATTGAACTACAAACTAGCTAGAGCATGAATGAACTACAAAGCATAGAACTATAAAAAATCTTTCTTGCATTAAGATTTTTATTCTAAATTAAAATGAAATAGAGTTTAAAAAAATATAAATGATAGAGTGTTTGTATACCCATATGTAAAGTGTTGTGTCCAACGGGCAACGTGAATGCAACTCGCTACCCATGGTTACGAGTGTCCAAATACTAATGGATCAACCAGAGGTAGGTCATTTTCATCTTATCCTCGGTTAAGGTTTAGGTTTTCTGATTGAATAATTGGGGTTTCTCAAGGGTATTGAAAATTGTCTCTTTCCCTACTTCTACAGATTGTAAATTGAAAATTTTCTCAAGGGTATTGAAAATTGTCTCTTTCCCTACTTCTACAGAGTGTAGAGGAAATTAGTAAACGGGGAGAATCCACTAACTAGAGACTTTCATAATATTGTCTTTATGAAAAGTTGAGGAGTCGTCATCAAAATGTTCTTAACTTCACAATTTGGCTCTAATTTTAGGGAATTTATGCAAGAAATGTGAAAAAAAAACACATGAAATACAAGAGTAGCAAACTCTAACTCCTTAATTTCTTAGATTAACATGAAATAAACCCTAATCCGTTACTAGAAGGCACACTTAGGCAATAGTTAACTACAATTAGGATCTAATATGGCCACATTAACATAACAGATCAATAACTTAATTGAATTTTGACCTAACTGGAAGATCTAAACTTCATGTAGAAGGCTTGGGGGTTCATGATGATTAAAATGTTTTTTGCTTAACTAATACCAAATGTAGGAAACTACATTTCTCAAACTCAACTTAAACTGGATCTTTATCACCCAAAATATGAACAACACTTAGAAAAGGTTGACAAATCAACTGAAAGGTGTCGGGGCGTGTTGGATGTTTTGCGTGCTTTGGTCACCGTCAAAACGAGCCGAGCACCCCATTTTATCCTGCGCTAGGCGATCTGGGGCCACAACCATGAGTTGGTTGCACCTCCAAACATGGCACGGAGTGGCCCGAGTTAGGGCTTATCCCTTTTTCCCATCTCCTTGGCCTTTTTTACCAATCCAAAATTACTACGACTAGTAATATTGCACGGTCCCCTACATTATCCTAACTCCAAAGTTGTGATGTGGGCAACGGCTGGCACAAGTGGCCAAATCTATTCTCAAGTTCTACAACACATTGACTGTAATCACATATATATAGAATCATCGCAACATTTTAATTGAGAAAATTTGTTACCGTGGTTTGAATTTACAAACAAAGAAGTGCAAGAATACGAAACAAACATACACACGTAGTAGTACGAAATCATAATGCTAGCACATGCGTGTATATACGATCAAGTCATCAATACAAACCTTAGGCTGTGTTTGTTTCGAGGGATGGGGTGGGTTGGGTTGAAGCGGACCCAGTTAAACCTCCGTTTGGTTGAGAAGCTAGGTGGGGTGGGTTGGGTTCACCCACTAGGGAATATTCCCCTTCGATCTGGGTTGGGATGATTCCCTCAAAACGAGCGGACCATCCCAACCCACCTGCACGTTGTCTGCTTTGTTTCCTACGGGGTCTTTGGCAGCGCGCTCGGCAGCTCTGGCGCGGTGGTGAGCGGGCGGCGCGGAGCAGGTGCACTCCGGTCTGGCACGGGTATACTTCGGCGCGGCGCGAGGGAGGGCGCGCGTCCGAGCTTTCATGGCGGGGGCAGGTGGCGATGAGGTGCCCGGACAACGGAGTCAAGATGGAGGAGGTCGGCGCGAGGTGCGGGCGGCGGACGACAGGGAGGTGCAGGGCCGCCACTGGGAAGGCGCGAGCGATGTACGACGGAGCTCTCCATGGCCGGGCGTAGGGCGGATCTCCCCGGCGGGCGCCATGGCCAGGCACGGCGCTGAGCTCCCCCGCGGGCACCATGGTCGGGCGCGGGCCTTACTCCCGCGGCCCGGACCATGGCGGGGTTGACGCTAGGAGGAGCCAGGGGCGGCCGGCGCTGGGAGGACCATGGGCGGACGGCGCTGGCAGGACCAGGGGTGGCCGACGCTTGGAGGAGCTGGGCAGCCAGCGCTGGGAGCCTAGGAGTAGCTCGGACGGACGGAGGACCCGAGGAAGAAGAAAGCAAAAAAAAAACAGACTGGGTGGGCCTCACCAATGACAAGTGGGCCCTAACGAAAACTATAGCTAACGGCGTCCAACCCACTCCTCTCAGCCCCTCCAATCAAACAAGAAACTGGGTCCAACCCAATATTCCTAACCAAACACGAGATGAGTTCAACCCAAGCAAAAAAAAAAAAAAAAGGGTTGGAGCCAACCCATTTCACTCGGTCCCAACACAGCCTTAGTTTGGAGTTGGACTTTAAGAACGAACATACATTCACTGTATGACGTACAGAATCGTTAAATTTCAGTTTGGGCCATTTGTTACAAACAAATACAATGTGATTCGAGTCGAGTTTACAAACAAATTAAACAGCACAGGAACACGAAACAAATAAAACACACGCGTACGGGAACGGAACCCGGCAGGGATCGCTCGTCATCAGGTGAATCCAGGCGCAGCGCCCGCGAGGAACCTCTGCGCGACGCGCTCGTACCGGAACCCATCCGCGACGGAGTTATCCGCCGCCCATACAAACACGCCGTGCAGCCTGCCCTGCCTCCGGAGCTCCCTGCACGCCCTGAAGAACCCCTTCCCTGGCCCCAACCCATTACTCTCCGGGTCCGTCCCGAACCCCACCAGCACCTTCCCGCCCCGTACCGCCGGCTCTGCTCGTCGTAGTACCCCAAGAACTCCGCCACCGTGGTGTTGGCGGCGTACGCGTAGAACTGGAAGTTGACGTAGTCGAACTGGTCCCCGTACCGCCGCCACAGCTCCCCGTAGTGCGCCTGCACGTCCGGGTTCGCGAACGGCGCGACGGACGCGAACGAGATGACCCCCAGCGCCCTCAGCGCGCGCACGAGCCTCCCCACGCACTCCGCGAAGACCTCGGGGGTTTCCCGATCGCCGAAGTGCTCGTAGTCGATGTCGACGCCGTCGATGCCGTAGGTTGTCAGGATGGTGGTGAGGGACTCCACGGCGTTGCCCACCCAGGCGTCGACGGAGGACGCCCGGAACGTCGCGTTCGTGCCGTTCACGGTGTCGCCGCCGAGGCTGAGCGCGACGCGGACGGTGGAGGTGGTGGTGTTGCAGGTGGTGTGGCGGCGCTTGGCGGCGGCGACGGCGGCGGGGGTGAGGTTGGCCTCGTCCCAGTAGACGAGGAAGCGGCCGTCGGTGGGGCAGGCAGGGGCGGAGGCGTTGGTGGGGTTGGGGACGTAGTCGATGGCGAAGGAGAGGATGAAGTCGAAGTCGACGCCAGGGTGCACGGGCACGTCCGCGAACGTCACGTTCTTGAACTCCGCCCCGATGTACTCCCGGAACAGCGGCCGCCGCGCGACGCTCGCCGTCGCCGTCGCCGCCGTGGCGAAGAGGACGACGGCGAGGAGGAAGGAGAATGGTAAGGGTGTGGCCATGGCGGTGACTGTTCGGAGATCGAACGAGATGCGATGCGCCGAGATCGAATGATGGGTGTGATTGGGATGACGGAGTTGACGCTGTTGATGTGCACTTATTTGTAGGTGGGCGGCGCGCGTTGGTGATGAGCAGCTGGTGGTGTTAGTGGTAGCGAGCTGTGCGAGTAGGTTTGACTGGGTCAAATGGCGCTTCGAGTGAGTGGAGAGGCTGCTGCCGGCCGGCGACCAGACTTCAACTGCCCGGCCGGCAGCTGCGTGTCTGTGCATTGTGCAGGCGGCGGCGTACGTGCACGACCCGCAATGACGACATGTGCCTCCCTTTGGTGTTGGCTACAATACCTGCGTGTGAGTTGACGACAGACAGGGGCCCGGCGGCAGCCTCAAGCATGGCCTGCTGGATGCATGTGATACCTCCCCTCTAGAAACCCGTGTAGGGATGGAGCGCGCCGGCGGAGGCCACGACGGATATACCAACAACAAGCTAGCGAGTGTGTCCGTCATGGGTGTGGGCCCATGAGTTCCTGTAGCATATTCGAGCGCAACTTAGTATAGGCCAACTTAGTATAGTCCGTGTTTAGTTCCTGTAGCATCTTTTCTGTGAAAAGATTTCGGGTTTTGATTTTACCCATTTAGAAGTAGTAAATGTAGACGAAAAAGGTGGAAAGTTATATAGATAGGTTGGCAATCTCGAGATGGTAATTAGAGTGTAAATAATCCATAATTAGTGGATGGTACTGTAGCATTACTATTACAAATCATGGATTAAGTAGGCTCATTAGATTCGTCTCGCGATTTACAACATATCTATGTAACTTTTTACCTTTTTCGTCTACATTTAATAACCCATGCATCTAAGATTCTCCTTTGATGTGATGGGTGAAAAGATTTCGTTTTAAAGTAAAGTCGTCGATAGTACAGTTATGCATGTTGTGTCAAAGGTGGCGTGTCGTCTCTTCCGCGGGGCACCTCTCGCGAACGGCAAAGCAATCGCTTTGCCGGCGACAACACGGTTAACTCACCGCCGCCGGCCTTGGCAAAGCAGAGGAACTCTTGGGCTACCGTGGGCCAATATCCTCCAACGGGGGGCCATCGGAGAGACCGACAAGTCGGGCTCAGAAAATTGGGCCTCGACCCTAGACGGGAAACCAAATACCGTCCACTTCATTCACCGTCCGCCCTGCGTCGCCACCCGGCGGTGCCCAAGGCCTCGTCGGGAGCGCCGCGTGCACTCCGGCGACGTGCGACTCGTGTGAGCCCTTATGCTGCGATCACGTGTGCTGCCGCCCGCGGGTCGATGCGATCCGTCGTACGTGTCTGTCGGCGACCGCCCGCCGGCGCGCAGATCATGCACGCACGCTCCTTTGGCGGCCGGCTGCCGGCGGCAGATGTATGACCTCAAAGAAGTCGGCGACTGGCAAAGCTGGAGTACTTCGTGTCGCGCCGCGCGGTGACGACGACGTGTCTCCGACTCTCCGGCCGCCACGCCACGCCGCGGCCGTCACTCGCCGGAGACGGCGTCCGCCGCGCTCCGGCACTGTCCGTCCCTTGGCCGTACTCCTAGCTGCAATATGTCCTGCATCGTCTTCCTCGTCCGTCCGTTGTCTTTGCCTCTGTCGTCACTCGACGCCGCCTCCTTGGGCTCGAGGCGGAGTCGTTGGCGGCGTCGGCGACGAAGCGGAGGACGAAGTGTGGGATATATGCGACTCCCGGGTGCACGGCCGGGGATGCCCGACGGGGACCGTCTGCCGCCGCGAAGGTTACCTTCTGGGACTCCGCGCCGATGTACTCCGATCCCTGGCACACAGCGTCCGTGTAGCGACCTGTGTTTATTTGTTTAGTTTGAGCTGGTTTGACAAGGTCGAGGCTCGTCAGTGGTCATCAACGGGACTACTACTGCTGGCCCCATCAAAACGGTGCACTAGAGTGTGTCCGTCCACCAAAGCCCCGCGGAATGTGGCATGCAAAAACGCCGCTGCCGTGTCCACGAACAGGCGCGCCACAGCATAAGCTAATCAAGGCTTGTTTCATTGTTTGTTTCGATCAGTTCTGTAGGGGCTAGCTGCATCTGCACAGCATGTGTTGTATACCAAACGCGCGACCGTCCTGTGCTGCAGGATCAGTTCGCTGAAGGCGAGTCTTGTTTGGTATGGGGGTATTGGGCGAGAGTCCTTAATTTTTTGTAACACATTAAATGGCTCAAATTCATATGTTTTTCAACAACTAGTAGAACCGGCACGCATTTAAAAAAATACTAATTTAAAGGTGTAAGTCTATATAAACTTTTTAGATTAATCGAGCGTCCGATCATCATAAAATCTGACGGTGTAGACTCAAATGGGAGATGTAAATTAATCTAGAGTGTTCGATCATCATAAAATCCAACGGTGTAAGCTAATTTTGACGAAGGACGGAGGGCGCACCTGTTAGATCAATGTGTTTTTTTTTACGATTGACCGTCAAAAATATTTCACTCTTTATAGTAAATCGTCAAAAATCTTTCGCTTTTATAGTACTAGCAGAGAGGCACGTGCCGCAGGCACGTGCTTCGAAAAATATAGCGTAAGAAAGAGTCCTGACTACCGACGTATAGTGTGAGAAAGAGTCCTGGCTGCCGACGTATAGCGTGAGAAAGAGTCATGACCGCTAACGTACAGGACCCATGACCCACTTGTCGGACCAATGGGTCCATAACATTTGACGACCATGGGTCCATTTGTCGGATTTGACGAAACAAAATTCTTTCGCTTTTTTTAGTATAGATAGATTCTATGTGATACAGTCAAAATGTTCAGTAGTCCAAACTAGGTTTGATCACAGACACGTGCAAACATTACCATTTCCATTTTCTTTTACCGTTACATTTTTCCATATTAGAGGATATGCTTCCACATTGTCCAAATACACGACAAAAATCGTACGGAATAGAGTTGTTTTTCACTTTTCTTATGCATAGGTTAAATGAAAACGATATATCCTGCAAATAACTATACCACCTATTGCCCACAATATATATACCTCCGTCTCACAAAGAGTGCAATTTTAGCGTTTAAAAAAAATCTCACAAAGAGTGCAATTCTAGAGATTAGATCTCAACTACCTTTCTAATTGAGTGGTCAGAATTAGTTTGCATGCCAAAACTAACTCAATATGGCAAATAAATGAGGGCATGAGAGTCTTTTCGCGGCTTCACTAATTTGTCCTAAAAGGGTTATAATTGCACTCTTTATGGGACGGAGGGAGTATAGTTTACATTATTGGTATCAATAGCGGACCTAGAACCACCATATCGGAAGGTGGGGCATGAGCCCCCTTGCCGAATGCGCCACGCCCATGCCCTTTAGTTCAAAAAATACATACATTCATCAAAAATGGTACATGTCGCATGCTTACCTTCTAGTGTTTGTAGGAACACACAAGGTAACTTTTCTAGCATGAATCGATAAAAGAATATGCAGCATTTTTCTGTAGGTGCCCGACGCCGCTATGGTTGTGGATACAAGGTGGAACCGGTGCGGAGGTCTGTATTTGTTTGTGTGTTTGATTGATCGATTGACATGATTTATTTGACTAGGTCAATGCTGGTGATTCATTGCCTCTCAATGGTGATCACCATCGGGCAGGCGGTGTAACGGCCGGGGATCTCGGATGTGTGGTATGCAAACACTTAGATCATATACCGTATGCATGCTGGTCTGACGGCACAACTGTCGAGCTTTAGGACCGGCAATTAACTTTTTATCATATAGAAAGAAGACATAGCTCAAGGGGTATTCAAGTGGCGGGGTGATCGCAAAACTAGAGAGCTTGAGGTAACACAAGAGACGCAAGGTTTATACAGGTTCAGGCGGCCGGGAGGCACAAACCTTACGTCCTGTGTTCGGTGTAGTCTGTATTGATGAACCCATCAAAGCTCTTGAGCAATGACGAGGGGTGGTGGCTACAATGATGAGGATGGATATATGATCCCCTTGAGGGTTGACCTAGGCCGCCTTATATAGGGGGACGACCTAGGGTTTACAAGTCGGTTATCTCTAATCCTCTCCGGATGCGGGCCGCCTGCAGGGTTACGCAACTTGCGGGCTAAGTCTTGTAGTATTGTCTGTCAAGTCCGGGGCTTCCTGTGGGTCGGCCATGGTGTCGGTGTTAGGTATCACCGGACAAATTAGTTCTAGGATTGTGCGTTGGCCTTGGATGGTTAACGGATTTGACACGGGGTTTACACTGGTTCGGGCTACCCAGAAATATAATACCCTACGTTCAGTTCGCTGCTCGTGTTGCTCCACTGGAAGTTTGTAGTAGGCGGTTACAAACGGGCGAGAGAGGAAGAAGGCCTCTTAAGTATCTCTCTGTGTATGTGTGTGTTGAGTCGGGTGTTCTTGGTTTGAGCCTCAGAGAAGGATGTGGTGCCTTTTCTTTTATATCCTAAGGGAAAGCACTGACGCATATAGACTGGTAAAAGAAGAAAAAAGAAGGGACGCTCCAAGGGCTTCCGTCCGAGGGGGGACGTCCTGTTCTTCGTCCGGCCCTGGTGGGGCCCAAGTCATCGTGATCGCCAGGATCGAGGCTGCCGCCTCATCATGTCGTGACAGTGTATAGTAGTCATTGTAATCTCACAGTAGTGCCGTTAGCTATCTCCCCATCGTCCACCAAGCCGCCAGTGAGAGAACGGGGGCTATGTCGTTGATAGACGACGTGCGCCGCTTGAACTGTTATGCTAAGTAAACTCGATACGTACAATTATGCATGTTGTGTCAAGGTGGCGTGTCGTCTCCTCCGCCGGGCGCCGAAGCCATCGCTTGCCAGCGGCAACACGGTTCACTCACCGCCGGTCGTGGCAGAGCAGACAAAGAGGAAGTCTCGGCTCTTGCTTGACCTGTGCGCGCTACCGTGGGACAATATCCCCCACGGGCCATCGGAGAGAGAAGTTTTCACTCGGGCTCAAAAAATTGGGCCTCCACTTGGCCCACGAAAAATGCTCAGCCCATGGAATCCGCCACGCGAATCCTGGCCGCGCACACCAGATCCAACAATCCAGGGGACCTCGGCCCCGGACGGTAAATGAAAAACCGTCCAGGGCAGGACAGCCAAGAAACCACGTCCGCCCCGCCTCGCCTGCTCCGTTGTCGTGCTCGGCGCCGCGTCACCACCCGGCGGTGCCCATGGCTTCGTCGGGAGTGCTGCGTGTAATCCGGAGACGTGCGACGTACTCCTGTGATGCATCGAGTCTAGAGCACCTAAAGCGTCGCCTCGTGGTAAAACCGGCGTCGTCTCGTGGTAAAACCAATACGACTTCCACCACCAAGCCCACCTCTCTTATGCTATTGGTCTCGGATGGAGCTCACATTATAGGAAGAGGCTGCCTCGGCGCCTCATTCCTCCCAAAATTGGTACCTTCAAAACAAAGACAAACACAAAGACAGCCGGCCCAACCGATGCCTCGTGCGGAAGCCATGTTCGGTTTGTCGAGAAGTACGTGCTACCTGGTTGAACCTGCCAGTAGTCATATGCTTGTCTCAAAGATTAAGCCATGCATGTGCAAGTATGAACAAATTCGAATTGTGAAACTATAAATGGCTCATTAAATCAGTTATAGTTTGTTTGATGGCACGTGCTACTCGGATAACTGTAGTAATTCTAGAGCTAATACGTGCAACAAACCCCAACTTCTGGGAGGGGCGCATTTATTAGATAAATGTTGACGCGAGCTCTGCTCGCTGGATCCGATGATTCATGATAACTCGACGGATCGTACGACTTTTGTGCGGGCGACGCATGGGCCAAGTAAAGCCCCTGCTATCTGTAACTGTAACATGCTGTCTTTATCGCTCCATGGGTATTTGTAACATGGTATCTTTACCCAGAAATACATAACTATATTTGTATTATTATTTTGCGAACAATGTTTCATGTTTGGAGTGGGCCTTTTTAGCCCGTGGGTTACAACCTGTTAAGCCTATCTTTACCCAGAAATACATAACTATATTTGTATTATTATTTTGCGAGCAATGTTTCACGTTTGGAGCGGGCCTTTTCAGCCCGTGGGTTACAACCCGTTAAGCCCGTGGGGGCTCGATGGCATGTGTAGTGGTGCGGGTATAGAATTTCAAATGCGTCAGCCATGATTGACGGCACGAGGCACGGCTCTAAAAAGCCCGGCCCTAGGCACGATTGATAGTGCCTAGGGCTGGCCCGGCACGATGAACGGTTAGTGCCTGGGCCGCAAGGTCGGCACGGCAGCACGGCCCGAAAATGGGCGGCCCGATAGCGGCATGACCTTAGGCACGAAAAAGGCCCGACCTACCATCAAAAGTCTGTTAAAGGCCTGCAGACCAACCCATCCCAACTCCCCCTCAAACTTCCACTCTCCACCGGCCCATCACCCCCACCCCCATCCCAACGCCCACCCCACCAAACCCTAGTCCCTCACCCCCGCCGCGCTCTGCCCCTCCTCGTTCACCCCGCCGCCCCCGTGCCCTTCCTCACTCCGCTGCCCCCTGCCCCTCCTTCCTCACCCCGCCGCCGAGACGAGCTGCGCTGGCCGCTCCTCCGCCGCCTGGGAGCGCCGCGGCCGACGGGGACGCAGGCCGCGCCGGCTGCTCCTCCGCCGCCTGGGAGCGTCGCGGCCGCCGGGAACACGGGCCGCGCTGGTCCCTCCGCCGCCGTAGGAGCGCCGCGGCCACCGGGGACGCGAGACGCGCCGGTCCATCCTCCGCCGCCTGGGGCCCGCGGTCGCTGAGGACGTGTGCCGCGCCGGCCCGGCGGCCGGGGACGTGTGCTGCGCCGGGCGACGAGTGTCGCCCCTACTCCGGCCGCATCGAACCCCTCATCTGCCGCCGTCGAGGCGGCGCCGGCCCCTTCCTCTGCCGTCGAGCCGCCCCCTCCGCCGCCGCTCGAGTCTCCGTCGCCAGTTTCGGGCTGGCCCGGCCCGACGGCCCGACGAACAGACGTCCGTGCCCGACGGGCTTAGTGCTGGCACGGCCCGAAAAAGTGCCCTTAGGGCCGGGCCTGGGCCGTGAGGTCGGCACGGCGGCCTGGCCTGGCCCGGCACTAAAGACCATCGGGCCGGGCCACATAGGGCTACGGCCGGGCTCGGGCCGGGCGGCCCGTTTGGAATTGTATAGGTGCGGGGCATGAGCTCCGGCCCCTCGTCCTTTGGTTCAGAATAAATAAAAAGCTCACCGGTGACAGTACAACTTCGGGCCAAGCTAAATAGATTACACGATCTTTTTCCATATATTCCGTTCAGCCATTATTTATAGGGCAACATTACAGTCTGGTTGCATTATCATGCACTAAGGATAGACGTCGCCGCTGGCGCCGAGGATGAGCGCGACTCGGACGTTGCCGTTACCCCGGTGCTTGGCAGTAGGGGTGAGAGGTGTGCGGTGTGCCTCGTCCTAGAGGTAAACACAAAGAACCTGCGTCGGCGGCGGGCGTAATCGATGTCCACGGCTGTTACTCCGGCAGCGCTACTACATCGCCCTCGTCCACGACGTCGCACCACCAGCGACGAGACGGCGGCGCAAGCAGCGTGATCGAGAACCCGCCCCCGGGGATGGCGCCCCTGCCGGAAGACGCGCCGCCGCCGCGGCTGGACGAGCCGGAACCCCCGGGGCCGCCGATGCCGACGTCGTCCGAGGAAAAGGCCGGGCCGGCGGCGGCGCGGCATGGTGGACACCGCCCCCGCGTCCGACGACGTGGCTGTGCCCCCGGGCTCCTCCGAGGCAGCATCGTGTAGACGACGTGGCGGCCTTAGCTAATTGCTCAATCAAGCTCGTATGTTTCGATCAGCTCGCTGTGGGGGATAGCTGCATCTGCATGTATTGTCGAGTATACCAAACGCGCGCCCGTCCTGTGCTGCTGGATTTTCTGAACGCAAGTCCATTTTTTGTTGACAAACTGAAGGCAAGTCTTTTCATTTAGAAACTGAAAACTTAAGACGAGTCTTTTTTTTAGAATTACACAGCAGACGCTCATAACACACTCACTTCTATGAACACACGTACGCAAACCCTACCCTTATGAGCGCCTTCGAATGATTGAGCACCCGGCAGATCTGGAGACTCCTGAAGTCATCATTGGCGGCCTCGTTGTCGACGGGAACGGCGCTTACCACTTAATGTATAACGTCGGTAAATCCTAAACAATCGGTATGGGGGAAGCACATTGCGCTTTTAATGGGGGAAGCACATTGCGCTTTTAATGCACACGATGCGCATAATGCCAGATCTGCCAACGTTGTGCTTCCAACTCCCGTCAGGGGGAAGCACATTGTCCGCAGTGCCAGGCGTTCCAACACTGTGTCATATGCTCCCAGTGGCACCGATCGTAAATATGCCGCGCGGGCCGTTACACCACTGGAGAGGAGTCAATGCGGGATCACATCCTCCCCGTTGTGGCTACTACAACAGGAGAAGGCATGGCGCTCCCCCAACGTGAGCATCATCTACAAGGTCGCACGGGGCCAGCAACGGATAGAAAGGAAATGTCTCTCTCATTCTCATCCTTCTTGAAATAAACTCCCTTCTCCTTGGTCTATAAAAGGAGAAGGAGCACCTCCTGTGTTTGGACTGATCCGAGACCTATACACTTACACTCACACTCACATACACTTGAGACTTGGGACTCCATCTCTCTCGCCAATTTGTAACCCCTACTGTAAACTCGTGCAAGTAACACAAGTAACCTTGAATTGGATGTAGGGTTCTTGCCTGAACCAGTATACTTTCTTGTGTTCGACTTGCAACGCCAGACGCACTAGTTGGTAGTTTAAAACACTGACACATGACAAAACGGCCAAATCATATACTATTTCATGTGCATATTGTTAGCTCGTTTGGTAGAGGACGTTGATTCCGCCTATGCTTGATTTGAAGTCGTGGTGCCAATTCCCTTTGTATATTAAGGCCGTGTTTAGATGCACACTCCCTATGTGCCAAAACTCCTGCCATTTATCTTTTCAAAAAAAAATATGAATCTTTTTAAGCTGCTAACCGCACACACGATTGACCTGAGCATCCAGCATCATACAGCAATCACCAGGCTGCAAAATGGTGGATTAGCCCTGAAGCAAGCAAGCTTGAGCTATCCAAGCAGACAGCAAGATAAAGGAAAATGAAAAATACTCCCTCCATACTGGGAATAAACGACGTTCTGGCTCAACGGGCGATTGCGCAAAGAACGACGTTTCACTCAGGTGTGCGCTAGTTTAGACGGCTTTGCCCTTCCTTAATTGCGATCGAGTGAATGAGCTGCGCCTCGTTCCCCGTCCACCGCGCGCCTCGTCTCCCGTCCGTCTTTACTGGCGCGTGCAAAAGGATGCGTACCCGTCCGTTTTTACTGGCGCGTGCAAAAGGACGCGTACTCTACATTTGCATCTGCTCGTATCCATTCCATCTGAGCACTGGTCCATTGTGTCGAGTGCCATGGACTCCTTGCCGCCGTCGGGAGTGGAGGCCAAGAAGACCACCGGCAAGAAGGACGACAAGCTCAAGCCCGCCGCGCCGGAGGTCGACGACGCGCCGGAGCTCGACGCGCCGGAGCTCGACGACGCGCCGGAGCTCGACGACGTGCCGGAGCTCGATGCGCCAGAGCTCGACGATGCGCCGGAGCTCGCCGACGCGCCTGAGTCTGAGGAGTTGCTCGCGCCGGACTCCTTGCCACCGGACTCGGAGACGACGGTGCCGGACTCCTTGCCGCCGGGTGCTTTCCTGTGCCCTCGCTGCCATGAAGTTCACGAAGACCGTGAGTCATGGAATCGTGCACACTCGTGGTTGTATCCATGCCCGCGTTGCGGCCTCATCCACTTTGATTACTGGATTTGCTCTACGGTTCACCATGACGACTTCAACTGTGATGTTGCACTGGCCGTGAAGCGCAAGAGGGAGGAAGAGGACCTGGAGTGGAGGAAGAAGAACAGCAAGTAGGAGAAAGGTGAATCAGCAAGATGAAAATAGTAAGGTTACATTGCTAGCTCATCGAGTTTCTTTAAGTTGTCATTGCTCATCATCTAGTACTAATTGATCTCTAATTGTTTCATGCACCTAGACTACCCATGGCTTCAGCTAGCAACGTTGGCTCACAAGAAATCTGCAAGGGCAGCCTTTCTTCTCTCTCTAATCTTTCCTTGTTCATGTGAGGAATTTTGTAATTGTTGCATCCTTGAATCTTCATGACTTCAATCATAACAGTTTGGAGGGTAACAAATATTCTATTTGCCTTCAGTGGACTGTACTCCATGAATGCCTACATGTGTTCAAAATTTTCAGTGAGTATAAACCCCAAAACAATGATGTTCAAATGAAAATAATTGATGAATTTACCTCTTGTACTACTGGAATTAGAGCTTCAACTGTTTTTTGCATTTTTCTTGTATTGAATGGATTGAATAGCTCGGAAAAATCCCAAATCAAGAATGTTAAAATCTGGAGAATTGGGTGGTTGGCAAAATAGGCGAATGTCAAAACCATTTTGCTTTGCAGCCTCACAAAAAATTGGATCATCCAACTTTAAATGGGAAGGTGCATTATCTTGTTGAATGTAGATTGGTTTGCCCACATCCTCTCTTGGCCATTTGGCTCGGATTGCCGGCAAAACTTTGTTGATCATGAAGTCCCTCATCACATCTCTTGTGATCGAAGGTATAGGCTTTACCATCAAGTCTCCACGAACACGACCGGTTCTCTCATTGCCTCTTTGAGCCGGTTCATATGTAACTAGTGGAAAACAACCAATCTTGCCATCAAAAATGCACTCTCCATCCCTAAACCTTGGCCGAGCACAAACACACAAGAACATGATCCTAGGGATGTAATTTTTGTTCTTACAAGTGCGATGGGGATTATCTTCTTCGGGTAGCAAATAATACTTCTCTGATTTTTAAGAGAGATAAAACCACTTTTCATCAATGAACACAATGTCAAACAAATCCCTAAATCTTGGGTCATCAAGTATATCCTTGTCAATCATATCAACACAATACTTTAACCGAGCCTTTTTGTTAGCATCAGTGAGGTATGGCTTGATGCAACTAGAATGGCGCCTAATCAATCCCTTTTTCAGTAACCTTTGAATCTTCCATTTGCTCATGTTAAGTTTGTTACACACATCTTCTAATGTCATTCTATCCTTTAGAGGAATGTTGCGCAATGCTTCCAAACTAACAGAGATTGCCTTACGACCACATGTACCCTTCTTTCTACTGCTAACCTCAACCGGAATTAAATTTGCAAGTTGTGTTTTACCTCTCTTCCACAAACGTTGGACTGCCCGGATGCGTACCCCAAAATGATCAGCAACAATAGTTGTATCTTTCTTGCCTAACTTCCCATTCTTGCTTCTAGCTAACAAAGCTTGGTAAACTTGCTTTCTAAGCTCATCTGACATATCTTTATTTCTTTGGTTGTTTGTTTGCACAGGAGCTTCCACGGCTAGTGAACAAATAACACTAAAGTTACTACATGCAGCACGTTTTTGTTACTTGCAAAATAAAAAGATGACGAATTTTACTTACCAAGATTGTTTTGAACGAAATCAAAATCCACCGCTGCCGAACTCATCTAGTGGAAGGTTAAGATCAAACGCTACAGGGGCGTTCTCATCTCCCAGTACTGTGAAAACACGATGATAATGTATGAGCTACAAAGGAAACAAAAACACAAATCAAATGCAAAAGGAAACTAATAAGACAAGTACTTGCGGTTTAAGATCAAGAACAACACAAAAAACCGTGTATAGAAGTTGAAGTTGAAACCTTGCTCGTGCACACCATGCTCCAGCTGCTGGCCGAAGTCGTCGTCAAGCTCGTCGGCATCCTGCAGCTGCTGGCCGAAGTCGTCGTCGAGCTCGTCGGCATCCTGCAGCTGCTGACCGAAGTCGTCGTCGAGCTCATCGGCATCCATCTCTACACCTTGTTGCTCGTCTACTGGTATGTTCAAGTCAAAACCGAGATCCTCATCCATCGGAGGCTCCATGTTTAAATCGAGCACTATGCAAAATGAGCAAATAAAACAATGAGAGATGGGATGATTGATGAACAATAAAAACGTGAAAGGAGAGTGCTATTTTACCGTGGTCCTCATCCATCGTGTACCGGTCTTTTGGGTTTGGAAGACACTGGAAGCGGTAGTCCAATTGTATTTATAATACGGCCAGGCGAAACGACAGGGAGGCAAAAAGAAACGAGCGCGTCGTGAAAATTTTGGGCGCGCCGCCTGGATGCATGCAACCGTGAAAAAAAACTGGAGGGAAAAAGTGAACCAGCAAAACTACGGCGAGCACACGCGCGCGAGAAAAATGCAAAGCAACCAGCACACACGCGCGCACCAAAAAAACGAGCGCTAGCGAGCCAAAAAAATCCAGCCATGCAGCGGCCGTCCCCCACGGAACAGTGCCATTCAAATTCACGTGAACGGCAAAAAAAAAAAAAAGTGCGGTGGCCACGAATCGAACCTACGACCCCAACCTAGACGCTCGGAGCGCTAACCACTTGGACTGCGTTGTGTTCGTTTCTCGAAGCAACCGCAGCTGTATTTATAAGGGCAAATAGGGAAAAATACACCCTATTTAATCACTCCTTGGTATGCGTACTCCTGTCCTAAACGTCGTTTATTCCCAGTATGGAGGGAGTACTACTCTACTATACACTTCAGTGCTTCACGTAGCAAAGTTACACAACATAGACAGCAGCTTGTAACGTGTTGGCCGTGTGGAGAGGGCGGGCATTATGAGGAGGCCGTGCAGCTGCCGGTCTGGTCTCCGCCTGGTCAACCTCGAGATCGGGGACAGCCCTGCCCAGCCCTACTTGATCAGAACCATCCCATCCCATGGCTACCACACCGTCTTCCGCCTCGGTTCTTGAGCCGGATGACCTGACCGACCGACCGGCCGGTGTTCCAACCAAGGTTTTTTTTCCTGACCGCTCTGGCCAAACCGCCGCCCACCGGTAGCGGTAAGCCGGACCGGTTTGACCGGAAACCGGTAGAAACCGGACAAATTTAAAAATCAAATTAAATCCACAGTTCAACCGGTTTCGAACGGTTAGCCGGCCGGTTAGAGCGATAAGCCGGCCGGTTTGAGCGGTTTGACAAATTTTTGAATTTTAATTAAAAAATAAAAAATAAAAGAAAATTTCTAAAAAATTCCTAAAAATAGTTAAGGTGCATAGAATCTAATGGTGTCAAAAAAGAACATTTTTAAGAAGTTTAAGTAGCGTTTAAGGGTATTAGAAGTTTAACGTGTTGATTTAGTAGGCTGTTTGAACTTCTAATACAAACAAAAGATACTAAATGAACTAATATTTGAAAAATATTGACACCATTACAATCTACTCACCTTAAAGTATTTTTAAGAATTTTTTTAATTTTTCAATTTTTAAAATTCAAATTTGAAAATTTTAAATTTGGCCGGTTTCGAACTGGCCTGTACCGCTACCGGTCCGGACCGGTTTGACCGGTTACCGCGGTATCCGGACCGGTAGCGGGATTTTTAACCCTGGTTCCAACTACTCGCATCCGTACTTGAAAACTCGATCGGAATATTTGGAAAGAAAGAAATCGTCGAGTGTTTTGACAGACAATCAACGTCGCCACAACGGATCTTATCGCTCATTAAGGAAGAAGTGCAGCTCAGGGAAGCTGCTATTGCTGGGGGCTTTAGTAATGTTGTGAATCGAGAGTGCTTAATCCTTTTATGTAATAACAACCTGTAAACAATCAGCTTGCTTCTCCTTCTTAAATGCCATAACAGTGCTCCTACAAACTTTTCAAAAAAAAAAAAAAACCGTGCAGCTTCTCCTCAATCTAAGAGCATGTATGCGTCCTGTGCTGCGGGATTTCTGAACGCGAGTCCATTTTTTGTTGAGAAACTGAAGGCAAGTCTTTTTTTTTATAGAAACTGAAAACTGAAGACGAGTTTTTTTTAGAATTATTACACAGTCCAACGCAGACGCTCATAACACACGCACTCATCCCTATGAACACACGTACACAAACCCTACCCTTATGAGCACCTTCGAAGGATTGAGCACCCGGCATATCTGAAGATTCCTGAAGTCGTCATTGGCGGCCTCGTTGTCGACGGGAACACCGCTTACCACTTAATGTATAACGTCGGTAAATCCTGAACAATAGGTATGGGTATTGGGTAAGGCCACAGCTGCAGGCCCACCGAGAACTCTTTCTTCACGGCCGGCTACCGAGGAAATGGCCCACACGCTACATGCAGTTAAAATCCGGTGGGCCGGATGTTGTTGTTGATGATGATAGTAGTGTATCGAGCGAGGCCCAATACTCGACATGCCGGGCCGGACGGAACACGAACGACAGCCAGCCCAAGAAGGCTCGTGGATTCTGTACACTAGAGTTTGCAGGCCTGTGTCTGTGTATCACACACAACGGGATACGGAAGTACGGATGGCCCAAACAAGATGAGATGATGCGAAACGACGAGGTGGGCTTTTCGGTGGCTGCACACCATGACGGCACGACACAGCCGTAGAGCAGAAGGAAATAAATGCCCTGCTTTTTTTCAAAAAAAGAAAAAGAAAGTGTAGAGGGAAATGTATGTCAACGTGTGGTACGGTGGTGATCCGGACCTGGCTGACACGTACAGGAGGCAAAAGGGCACAGAAGCCAGCTACGACCGACCGACGGCGCCCGCACGCGTGCAGTGTGGAAACCGCGTCGATCTGGACCGATCGATCACAGGCCTCACGTGAGTCCGTGCGGGCCCACGTGCAGCTGCCGGCCGTACGGCAGCAGCTAGCTGGCCAACGAGACCCCGAGCGGCGAGCACGAGAAAAAGTCAACTAGCGGTGCTGCTGGCGCCACCGTACCCGTACCGTATAGCGACCCCGGTGTCCAGCTGCCGTCGACGATGGACCCTACGGCCGGGCCGGGCCCCGTGCGCCGCATACGGGGACACGTATGGCCCGGCTCAGACCCTAGAGGGCCCATGGCAGTTAGGGGCCCAAGATGGAAAGATCATGTACTACTGGTTGATCTAAGTATGCACTACTAGCTAATTGAGGCAAAGAGGCCTGGCAGGCGTACTAATAGCCGCCAGACGCGCCATGCAGAAATGCATTCCACCTGTATCGTCTCTACCGCCGCAAAATCAAGCGACGCGCTCGCGGCCTCGCATCAGTCTGCACTCTGCAGACCGTCCGCATCTAATCGTTTTCAGCGAGATCAGAAGACAATTATTAGCTCACTCATCCAATCATCCTTTCGTGTGTGCGAGTCAAATCGGCAAAGGAGGCCTCTACTCTGCCTCTGATCAGTGAATGAATATCTTTGTTTAGCAGGCTAACTTACTATTTTAGATTTCTAGGATTTAAACTTGTAGCTCCAATGTTTATTTTTCTTTGCAATTTAGGTGTTACAATTATAGAATGTTACCTAAAAAGCACTTGTTAGGTTCTTAGAAAAGTTAAAAGGAAAGCCAAGATGATCAGTTTATTGAATTACAATGGATGCTTTACACAACTATTTTCATCTTCAAGAATTAAATCAGCATTATTAGTATTAATATCCACTTTTTTAGTTATAAA